>OX336366.1:7177967-8377967 GCA_946902895.1 Fragum fragum
GTCAGTGTGTGGGAATGGGTTAAACGGTGTTGTTTTTTAAAGCATGTCCAGTAAAATGTAACAAACTAGTAAAACTCTTGATTGGCGACATAAACTTCGTAAACGTTTAAGTAGCCAAAGTAACAAAAATACTTCAGAAAGTTGCCGGCCAATGTAGGTATAAATGAACGATTGAAACGGTTATCCGTTTGATTTTATTAATTGGTGTGATCCGTCAAATAACTGATCTCTGGCCACGCTCGCTGGCCATCGACATGGCAGTTCGATTAAAGTAGAAAAAATCAGGTTGCACAATATATGGCAAGGTACAAAAAACACCTAAATGCTGTACATGTAATTACAGAATAAGCTATAGCTAATGCATTTTAGTCATCAAACCGAATATATGCTTGGAATAAGTGTGGAAGTTCATATTCACTCCCGGCCTTATTAAATAAAATCATTTGCCAAACGATCATTTGATTGACAACGCAATCCGTCAATTGGTACCAGGTTACCACAATGAACCTTCTACCTCCGAACATAAGGGATATAATCTCTTTCACTATACCAAAACAAGTGTTGAAGAGTTATCTATACTCACGTAACTGTGCTCTATGGTGCCAAATTCGCTGCATACATACAGGTTCATTGTCTGACGGATCGAAAGACAGACCGTCTGGACATTTTAGTAATATATATCACTGACACTTTAAAAAATCAACACCTGAGAAGGCATTAGACAAGAATCGAAAGACGTTTCAATTTTTCACAAGTTATTCTCCAGTAGAAAGTTGAACCAGATTTCATTCCAGAATTTATGTTTGAAGTTTTATAAACTTGATGCAGGGGTTTTGAGAAATCAATGTGGCGTATATGCTCCCATGGTTGGACAGATGAAACAGTGGCTATACTGACTTCCCTTTATAGTACGTTCTAATCCAGTACTAGACAAAACTTTAGACCGGCCCAAGTCCATAAAAGTTTCAGGCAATAATTTCAAGTTGGAAAAAAAAATATTTTCTATTTGTTTTTCGAGGCAGGACAAATCCTTAGAAATGAAGAAATTGCATGTTCCAATCATTGTGTCTCTCATCAATTGTTGGGTAATCGTGAAACTAAGTGGGATAGCAGCTTGAAGCTAGGAAAGGATGTAATGGTAATACTGGTGTGAGAAATACCAGGAATACATTGTTACACGTAGGTGTTCCATCCGCCGCGATATGACTGAAATACTGTTTAAAGTGGCGTTAAACTGCATTCAATCAATTAATCTAATCATTTTCTTCATTGCCACATTGTTTTCCCGACCTTTTTTTGAGAAGGGTTGCAAAAAGGTGGTTTTATTGTGACAGATCATCTACATGTGATTTCCCGAAAACCTAAGCGTTATCCCATTCCCTCACAACAAATTTTAGACTGGTCTAAATTGAAAGAAGCTTCAGGTGACAATTTCAAGTTGATTGAATTTTAAATTTTTGGGTCTTTTTGGATAGAAAACAAATTAGATAATGAAGAAATTGCTTGATACATGCAATTTCTTCATTTTCCACAATGTTTTCAAAAATTTTTACTTTGGGAGCATAAAATAGAGATATTGTGTGAAAATGGGTTAATAGGAACAATACATATTGGACCTCTCGCTTGTTAGGCACTTGATATCGGACTGAAAGTCTTCAACGACAAAGGGGCATTACTGGTACACTGTTGCATTCAGAGTTAGCCTGAATGACAAAAACTAGTCCTTCGCTAGTGAACAAATTGTCTAGGTGACAAATAAGTACCTACAGTAGATCCAGTATGTCACAGTTTTTTACATACAGGTGCAGACACCAACAATGCCACATTTACTCAGAAAACAGTGTAGCTAAAAGATCATTTTGCAAATGCATTTTTCTCTTTTTCAGATCATAATTTCTCTAAAGGGATGCATCTCTTTCACAACACTAACTTTAACTCCCGAGCGTACAACAATTCGATATGACAAATCACACAACCTGCACTCAACCTCCAACAGGGCACTTTTTTGCAAATATTATGGTCAGTAACATGTAACAAAACAAGAGGACCATAATGGTCCTAAATCGCTCCCCTGAGTATGATGCACTAATTTCATGAATATGGTAATGCTTTGAAGTATAGACACCAATGGTTTATCAGAAGAAGGTATTCAAAGATATCATTATTTATTCCTAACTAAAATTAGGGATTGCACAGAAAAGGGCTATTTTTTTAAGTAATTTGGTAGATGGTCAATGGCTTGTGATATATACCAAATATCAAATCTCTAGGCTTTATGGTTTGGAAGAAGAAGGTTTTCAAAGATTTCCATCTTTATTCCTTTGTAAAATCAGAGATCGCCCAGAAAAGGGCTTTTTTCAGAGTAAAATAATTCTTTCAAGTATTTTGGTAGAGGGTCAATATATGATGATATGTACCAAATAACAAAAATCTAGGCCTAAGGGTTTGGGAGATGAAGATTTTTAAAGATTTTTTGAAGTTTTTTTGGTAGAGGATCACTATATGATGACGTATACCAAATATCGAAGCTCTAAGCCTTATGGTTTGGGACAAGAAGATTTTTAAAGATTACCTTCTTTATTTCTATGTAAAATCAGGGATCACAAAGAAAAGGGCTAAATTTCAGATGACGGTAATTCTTTGAAGTATTTTGGTAGAGGGTCAATAGATGATGATTTGTACCAAATATCATAGCTCTAGGCCTTATGGTTTGGAACGAGAAGATTTTTAAAGTTGTCCTTCTTTTTTTTATATGTAAAATCAGTGATCACAAAGAAAAGAGCAAATTTTCAAAATACGGTAATTCTTTGAAGTATTTTTGTAGAGGGTCAAAAGATGACGATTTGTATCAAATATCAAAGCTCTATGCTTTATGGTTTGGGAGAAGCAGATTCTAAAAGCTTTCCTTCTTTACTTCTACGTAAAATCAGGGATCGCCCAGAAAAGGGCTTATTTTCAGAAAATTGTAATTCTTTGAAGTATTTTGGTAAAGGGTCAATAGATGACGATTTGTATCAAATATCAAATTGTAGGCTTTATGGTTTTGACAAGAAGATTTTTAAAGATTACCTTCTTTATTTCTATGTAAAATCAGGGATCACAAAGAAAAGGGCTAATTTTCAGAATATGGTAATTCTTTGAAGTATTTTTGTAGAGGGTCAAAAGATGACGATTTGTGCCAAATAACAAAGCTCTATGCTTTATGGTTTGGGAGAAGAAGATTCTAAAAGCTTTCCTTCTTTACTTCTATGTAAAATCAGGGATCGCCCAGAAAAGGGCTTATTTTCAGAATATTGTAATTCTTTGAAGTATTTTGCTAGAGGCTCAATAGATGATGATTTGTACCAAATATATAAGCTCTAGGCCTTACCACTTGGGAGGAGAAGATTTTTTAAGTTTTTTTCACTCTGTTACCATCGTAACCAGAGTTCTTCATGGATTTCAATTTTTTGAAGTATTTTGAAAGAGCATGACCTTGGGATCATTTCTGTGAAGTTTTGTTGAAATTCCATGGTTAGTTCAGGAGGAGAAGATTTTTTTGTAATTGTGAACGGACAGACAATGACCGTTCACTTCGTGCTCATGTGAGCTAAATAGCATTGTGAGAAAGGGAGTTGCAAGCAATTTCTCCATTTCTCACAGTGTTTTCCACCTGAAACTCTTTGTATTTAGATTTCAATCAAACTCTAATTACTGTCTGCAACTTCAATAGGTGTAATTTTAGCAACCTTGGTAGAGAACTACCTGGATGTACTTTAAATCAAATAAGAATGCATTACAACTTATACATTAGGAGAGAAAAATATTTGAACATGCTCTTATTGAGTGTTTTTCATAACTTTGGATGCCTCGGGAAGGGCCATGTTTGTCCAAAGGATATAAACATGGTAGATAACAATAATGTTATCCTATGTTTTTAATTTAAATGCTCTAGAACCAATATTTAAGAAGAAGAATTCTTCCAATGCAATTTACGCAATTTTGACCCCAGGAGCAGAGATGTTTCTTATCCTAAGAGCATATTTTCCTGTAACATAGTACAAAATTATTTTTTCATGCTACATACCACATATGAATGCCCTTCACCTTGTATTTCAAAAGGAGAAGACTTTGGAAGTTGCTTCCAAATTTTTTAACCCTTCAGGCAGTGCTATGTTTTATTCCAAGGCAAAGATTTTAGCTAACATGGTAGAGAACCATCTGGTTATGCTATATACCAAATATGAATGCCTTAGACTTTGTAGATTTGGAGAAAAAGATTGTTGAACATGGTTTAATTGAGAATTTTTACGAGCTTTGGACACCCAGGGAAGGAGTGTTTTTAACCTACAGGCATAATTTAATCAAAATTGATAGATAACAGCCAGGCTATGCTACACTCAAAATATAAATGCCCTCTGCCTTAAAATGAATTTTTTTTTTTAAACATACTCAAATTTTGTGTTTTTCCCAATTTTGGACCCCTAGTGCAGGGCCATTTTGGACCCTAGGAGGACAACTTTTAGTGATATAGTACAAACCATCTAGTTATGCTACATACCAAATATAAATATCCTAGACCTTAAAGTTTAAAGACCTAGTTTAAGGAATGTTGTGTATGTTGGACCCCTACTGATAAGTTAATCACCTTATCTCAATGTCGGAACAGTTTTGACACCCAAAAGAACTTCAGTGATAATGAAACATTGTGAAAAAGAAGAAAGCGTTTTTAAAAATGAATGACCCATACAAACAATGTTTTCCAACACGTAAAATCTTTTTCCTTACTTTTACATGCTCTTTGAAATGTGAGAATATGATTATATCTGATTATATGAGAATTAAACTGATTTAGCACACGTTTGTTTCACCACAGATGCACATTTTAACTCCATTTATGACCCATGTAAGGCTGCTTTGATGGATTTGGCAACCAAGTCCTACACTTGTTCAATACACAGTCAGGCATGAGTTCTCTTTTGTGCCATGTGTTTTTTTGCCTCCGAGCAAGTTTCTTTTTCTCCACATATCTTGGGTCATGCCACGCTCCGCAATTTGCCATCATTGCCCAAAAGCCCTGGTAAAGATTCTTCCTTTGGGGAGCATTTGCAGGATGTGGTTGGCTACAAGAGGTAGGCCACCAAAATTGTTTGTTCTTGTTGCTTGTAATACAAGGAGAGCAAAGACACTCAGTGCATTCTAAATCTCCAGGCTGATGTCTCTCCATTGGAAAGTCATGTTGCACGGTCTCTGATTCATGTTCTCTTGCTATAAAATATGAATGATTGACTAAATCAATGATAAATAATTAAAAAAGAAGTCTTTTGAAATTGCTCCAATAAAGCATTTTCCCAAACTTCTGACTCAGGGGAGGGGCCATTTTGACCCTAGAGATTAAATATTTAAAAACATGGTAGAGAACCATATGATTAAGCTCTATACAAAATATAAATGCCTTTGGCCTTGTAGTCTACGAAAAAAAAACAAGATTTACTAAAATTTCCAATTTTCATATGCTGTGGTCACAAGAGTTTTTCACAGAATGAAATTCTTTTAACAACTTTTGAAAAGCTTCACCCAACAAACATCCCTGCAAATTCAGCTTGATTGGCCTACTGGTTTAGGAGGAGAAGATTTTTAAAGATATTTAAAGATTCCCATTTTCAAATGCCGGGGCAACCAGATTTTTTTTAAGGAATTAAATTCTTTTAACAACTTTTGTAGAACTTCACCCAAGGAACATCCCTGAAAAGTTTCGGCTTGATTGGCCTCCTGGTTTAGGAGGAGAAGAATTTTAAAGAAATTGTGGACAGACGGACAACGACCGAACACAATAGCTCACTTTGCACTTTCTGCTCAGCTGAGCTAACAAATGTCTGAACCAAAAGCTTAGAGTCTTCTGATAACTCAAGTCTTTTATAAATAATAAAGAACTTAGACTAAAACACAAGTCTATATGAGGGAGGACGGACGTTTTGGCCACGGACGTTTTGGCCAGGACGTTTTGGCCAGGACGTTTTGGCCACGGACGTTTTGGCCACCACTATTGGAAAAACGGACGTTTTGGCCAAATTCATTTCAAACGTCCTCTATATGAGAGTGAGGTAACAGAATTCTAAAATTCTTATTTCTCAAAGGAACCCTATGTTGTAGGTACTCATTTGAATTGTTTTGGCGAGACGATTCAAATAAGTACCCACAACATAGGTTTTGATGTAGTGTTGGTGAAATATTCTTAAGACTAAAATATGAATTACAGCCTCTATCTGTAGCTATGAGTGAAAGACATATGAGCCTGTGCGTGACATTTCCAACAATTTCGCATGTGAGTGACTCGCACACATTGAGTACCCTGGACAGCCATTCGGGGCAATTAGAATATTCGCTGATTGTTTAAAGACGTTTTGGGTCAGTATCTATCTACAGAGCGCAGGGTGAAGACTCTGATCAGACTGTGCGGATGCACAGGCTGATCTGAGTCTTTACTTTTGCGCACATGTGTAATGGTTGGAAATGTCATGCATGCGCTCATATAAGATGACAAAAGGTATCCACTGATCAAAATTGAGCTTTCAAAAATTGTGTTGAAGACTTATATCACAAGATGACAAGAAATTTTACATATAATATCTTTATTACTTCATAATCATAATTTTCTCTCAGATTGAAACAAGTAATAACTTACTAATTTATTAATCTTAGCGCTTGTGTTTTTAGAAAAGTCAACATGCAGTCAATAATACTGATATTCAACTTGATCATATAAGGGTCAACTCCACTCCGGAATTACTTACGGGTGGTTGTACCCTAAAGTAGTCCAATAAGAAAATGTGATCTCCTCCTTTTATCATGCTGTTTTAATGTTTAATCAACAGCAAGTTGCTTGATGTTAGGTTCTGCAGAGTGAGAGATCACTGCTGCATGTCATACATGTGATTCAAAGCATTTATCTTGGAACTATTTCCTTGTAGAAACTGACATTTGAAGGTAGTACCCTACAAGACTTTCACTTCCGAGCCTAAAGAATTTCATGGGTTGATGTGCAGACTGAGGATTTGCGAAAAAATTTATCCCTAATGATACCATTTTCCTGGCCTGTAATTCAAGACAAAAGACTGCTCTTTAAAACGGACTAAGATTTAAGGCCCAACGAAACTTTTGGAAGGAGCTACAGACTGTGAAAATGGTGCCTTTTTGCTCTTTATTCAATGAGGCAAAAACGGACAGGAGTGTAACCATAACCCCTTCTGATACCATGAAATTTTTGACCAGTCTAAATTCAAAGAAGTTGCAGACAACAATTTAAAGTTGATGAAGTCTTTAAAATCTTTGACTATTGGGTTAGAAAACATTGTGGATAATGAAGAAATTGCTTGTCACTGTGTGGGAATGGGTTAGATTAAATCAATGATAAAAGAATATTTAACCCATTCCCCCCCAGTTATGCTTTTTGACACCCAAAAGAAAAATCTTCCAATAACATTGTCAAAAATGAAGAAATTGATTGTAAAAAGAAATTTTTTATTACCCAAAATGTAAAACTTTTCGTCTGCAATATCTTTAAATTTCAACAAGTCTAAATTTTGTAATGCGTTATATCAAATATAGTAAAAAATGTTTGATATTGGTCCTAACATTTCATCAGGATGACAAAACTTTATGAAAAAACAAAACTAGACATTGTTGCAAAGCGGGCTAATACCCCCCAACGGCGCTTGTTCATATTCAAGTGCTATCTGCCAAAGGGCCATAACAAAAAACAGACTTTTAAATTAAAGGGCCATAACTCAATCAACAAGATGTGTTTGTGAAACACTATGCCCCCAAAACGGGAATTCTTTAGAAACAGGTAGTTTTAACCTTGACCTTGATGAAATGGCCTTCCCAAGTTGCGCCTTGTTGAGACCTATCTACATACCAAATATTAGCATCAGGGTTGAAGTTATAGGAAAATGTATAGTTGGCAGGTTAAGTTTTGCAGACAGACAGGCAGATAGACAGACGGACACCGGTAAAACAATATGCCCCTGATCTTATTGATGCGGGGGCATAAAAATCAATGGACCATAACCAAAATAGAAGATGCACCTGTCTGACTAATACCGAGTCTTTCTGTGAATTTTGAATCAAATTTGTCCAATGGTTGCTGAGAATTTGAGTGGATACGATTTTTCACCAAAGGGCCATAACTCAGTCAAATATCAATGGACTGTAACCAAAATGGAATATGCAAATCTCTGCTTGGTACTGATTATATCAGTGAAATTTAAATCAAATCCGTCCAATGGTTGCCGAGAAATAGAGCAGACAAGAAAAAGCTACAGACAGATGGACCAACCAACGGATGGACCGACTGACCAACAAGCTGACTCCTATATACCCCCCAAACATAGTTTTGGGGGGTATAAACAGGAATGACATCAAGCAATTTCTTCATTATCCACAATGTTTTCTATCCAAAACGACGAAAAAGTTCAAAATTCCATCAACTTAAAATTGTCGTCTGCAGCTTCTTTCAATTTGGACCAGTCTAAAATTTTGCTGTGTTGGAATGGGTTAAAATCCTGAACTGTTGTTACTTATTAAACCAACTCCAACATTTACCCATTACCACATAGAAATGCTTTTTGACGGCTTTTAACCTTGTCCTGTTTGTTGACACCTTTTAACCCATTCCTGTTCAATCCCTGGTTTGTATGTCCTTATGATTTATACTTGAGAAAACATTGTGGACAAAGAAGAACAAGCAATTTCTTTTTTTCCCACAATATTTTGTAACGAGCAATTTCTTCTTTTCCCACAATATTTTCAACTTTGTAGGCTAGATTACTTTTCAAATTGCACTCACTTTTCATTGCCGTTTGCAACTTTTTTGAATTTGGATAATTCTAAAATTTTGAAAATCAGGAAAGGGTCAAGAAACTGGCTTTGTAAACAATTATAGTTACAAGCAATTTCCTCATTTTACACAATATTTTCCACCCAGAAAGTTGAAAAATCTTAATTTCATAACATAAATTGTTGTCTGCAACACCTTTCAATTTGGACCAGTCTAAAACTTTGTAGTATAGTAATGGGCTAATTAGATTTTTGATGCCCCTCAATAAAAAGCTTTGGATAACATTGTGGCAAAAAGACAAAGATTTTTAGAGTTTTATTGACCAATAAATGGCGTCTGAAACTTCTGTCAATTAGGACCAGTTTAAAATTTTATTTTCTAATAATGGGTTAAGAGATAAAGAGCACTTCTTGATATAGAGGTATGAAACTAAATACTCAGTCACACTGTATGAAGCTGCAGTGTGGATTCAATGGAAGTGTGATTAGGGTTTCATATTCACATGCAAACAAAAACATTTCCATTTCTAAAGATTCTGTATAAAAATTTTATATATCTTCAAAACATGTCAGTTACGCAGATGCTGGCAATTTCTTCATTCTCCACAATGTTTTCAAAAGCTATTTTCTTGAGGGGCGTAAAAAGGAGGGATTGAGTTGGAATGGGTTAAGCATTTAGTTATCCTGTATCGTCCTGACTTGTACTTGTATCACCATAAGATCCCATGCTGTCTGACAGATAACCAATATTTCCGCGCATGTTAATTGTTGCACCAGAAATTTGTCTCTGGTGAGATGGGGTTGTCAAAATCTTGTGCACAGCCCTCTCGTGCTGACGTAGATTAGAGCTATGCGCGAATTTCTTTCCACAAATTTTACAGGAATAAGGTTTCTCACCAGTATGTGTGCGTTCATGAACGCGGAGATTTGTCTTCTCACGAAATTGTTTGTCACAGAATGAACAAGTATAGATTCTTAGTTGAAGTTCACTTGAAATAGGACTATGTTTAATAGATGAGTATATGATGTCTGTTGTCTTGTAATTTCGTGAATACTTGTTGAAAGGTTGGACTTCAGAAACTGAAAAAAGAAATTGCCACAGTAAGTTATAAGATTCCAACTTAAGTTTTAATACAGTAATACAGTTAAGTAATAGTATGGAGCAACAATATTATCTCCATCACAATAAACTACTTCACCTAGCAACGAAAATGTCTTTCCTGTAGCTTATCTGGACTGTAGTTACAAAGTTTCAGGTTATATTCAATGATTTCCTGTCAGAAGGAAAGGGACCATATTGAAATTCTAATTAACCCATTACCAAATGACAATATTTCAGACTGGTCGAAATTGAAAGAAGTTAGAGACAACAATTTAAAGGTAGGTATCGATGTTTTATTCATGTCAAAGATTTTAATTATTTTTATTTCCTCTCATAAATTATCTGAATACAATATGTCGAAAAGTAGTTAAGCCAAAATATGAGGTCGCTTATCAGAAAAAGCAGGGTATTTCCCAAATAGCCTATGTAGGCTATTAATCTTTCTTTAGATTAATCCGAGACAGTTACGAAGATTATAGGTCATTCACGTGGCGCGAATAACCGTTAGAACCTTGCATTTAGTTCAAATTACATCGAACCAACGTCATTGAAACGTCATCAGTAGTAATGTTCGCTAGCTGGTCTATAAAGATCAGTCCAATCATGTGACATGATTTAGGACGTTGGCTGTTTCGCTAGTAAATTTGTTACCTTCATATGACTGGGTCATATGCAAATGAGGTCATTCGATGTCGACAGCCGAATTCCGTGATATCTAAAAATAACCTGGATTTCCGCTTAACCTTTCCGATATAACCAGAAAAAGCCACTTTATGTCTTTAAGATAACCACCAAGACAATACCTGACCTTACTTAAAGTATTAAATGTACGTTTGAGTCTACTTTTCGGCACTTGGTAATTTTTCTTATCTAGGTTCCCTTTAAAGTCTATGAAATTTTAGATTTTTTTTTAACTTTCTGGGTACGAAACATTTTGAAAAATGAAGAAATTGCTTGTTGCAAGCAATTTCTTCACTTTCCATAATGTTTTCTGAATTGTTTTTCTTGAGGGGCGTCATTCTTTTTCAATGGATTAAAACATATTTGGAAAAGAGTATGAATCATCAGATGGTCCTTTTTTCCAGAGCAGATCACATTTTAATCTTTCTTCCAAACAGTCACTAGTGTTCAATAACCTAAAATACTACAAGTGATATTTGAAATTCTATCCACTTGAAATTGTCGCCTAGGACTTCTTTGATTTAGACTAGTCTTAACTTTTGTTGACCCATTCCCACAAATCCCTTCTTTTATCACCCCTCAAGAAGAAGGCTTTGGAAAATATTGTAGAAAATGAAGAAATTGCTTGTATCAAGCAATTTCTTCTTTATCCATAGTGTTTTGATCCAAAAAAGTACAAAAAAATAAAATCGAGTCGACTTGAAATTGTTGTCTGCAGCTTCTTTCAATTTAGACCAGTCTAACATTTTGTTGCGTGGTAACAGGTTTAACAATACTTCATGAAAGTGCATGCTAATAATTACAACAATGTATGCTGAATAGTATGCTACAGCTCTAGGCAAATTTTAAACCAAAATGGATAATTTTTGTCTTCTGAAAAAATGATCGATTGGTTGATTGAATGGGGTTTAAGCCACTTTTTACGTATATCAGTCAGGTCATGGTGACTGGAGCACCTAACCATAGATTCCTTGTATTTCTCACACCAGTAATACCACTACATCCTTTCCAAGCTTCCAGCAGCTCATCCCAGACAGGTTAACGATTATCCACAGACAAATGTCAGAAAGGATAATATCCAATATTCAGCACCATCAGGGATTGAACACAGGACTTATAATGAAGTGAAGTGTTTTATATCAAATTGGCCAAAAGAAAAGGTCTACTGACAAGAGGTGTTTCCCTTCTCACAGTATCACAACCATCCTTCTAAAGATTCTGAATAATTCAGCATTAGCAGGTATTATGCATCATAATTTGTGATTAGCCTGTGCATATGTGCAGTCTGGTCCTAGTTTCATTTTTAGACAAATCCTAATTCACTCTTGCTGACAGTTCTTTCAAATAAGTGTTCAACCCATAACAACACAAAGCCGCTTTATCTCCTTTTTTGACAATATTTCTACCTTATTTTGCTTCCATTTTCCAATTTCCGCACAGTTTGAAAAGTTTCAATTTGGACCAGTCTAAATTCTTGCCATCTGGTAATGGGTTAAACCAATTTCCACACTGCAAAATTTTAAGACTTTTCCAAATTCAAGGACAGAAAACAAGGTAGACAATAAAGAACTTGCCTGCAATATTTTCTTTAGGATCACAAAGTAAGGCTTGAGTGGGAATGGATTAAGGAAAGACCTGATAGGTCATTTTGCTAGATGGGTCACAATCTTAAGGCAGGAAAAAGGTTTATCTTTATTTCATTCTTTTGAAATATTGAAATATACATATCTAGTGTGTATACCTTCAGTGTAGTTTGTATCTCCTATGCTGTTTGCCCCTTTAACACACTCATAATGTTGACTAGATTGATAATCTATCTCTTTTTCCACTTTAACAATACTCATATCTAAATCTTCATTGGTATTTGTTTCTTCAGTTTTCATGTTGTTCATGTCACCAACACTCCATATTCCTTGATAATTTTGAGTAGCAGCTAACTCATCATTAGATGACAGGGTCTCTGTTTTATTACTTAAACTTCTATATATGTCTGGACAATGCTTCTTTTCACCACTTATATTCTCAAATATGTCACAGTTATTATGTGTTCTTTTAGCCTGCCTATGAAATTTGGAACTGTCATCTCTAGCATTATTTGTTAATGTTTGTATACTTCCAGATATATCCTCTGTTGACTTGAAATTGGCTGAAAATAAAGTAAATCAAAATTTGTTTGTTTATTTAATACCCCTTTTTAACAGTATTTCATTCATATTGTGGTGGCTGGAGCGCCTCACCATGGATTCATGGTATTTTTAAAAATCAAATTTGTAGCAAATGCTTTACACAAATGCTTTCATAGGATAAACAGTTGATTAATTCAACCTGAATAATTTATCTTATGCGCTTGCAGATGACCTTGACCTTACCCTTGACCTTACTTTCAATGCAAATCAATAAAGTAAGCCTCAACACCAATATAACATATCACAAATGGAAACTTTTGGACAAACCAATAGGACGCTATTACCACATTACATCATGTGGCATTTTGCTGCTCTCAAGAAAATTAGGCTGTGATAATATTGTTGGAATAGGATAAAATTGCTTGCAACCAACAATTTAACCTCTTCTCACATTTTCTACCCTATTTGACACTTTATCTTTAATTTGATCATCGTAAAATTGTGATCTAAAACTTCTTTCAGTTTGGACCAGATTAAATTTTGTTGTCTAGTATCTGTTTAGGGTGTACTGAAGTTAGGTAAATACTGAAAATAAGTGTAATTGACAAATGCCTACTTTAACCCATTCCCACTCAATCCCTGCTTTTCATGCTCCATATGAAAAAAGTTTTGTAAGACATGTAGGAAATAGAAGAAATTGCTTGATTCAAGCAATTTCGTCAATGTCCACAATATTTCCTACCCCAAAAGACAAAGAATTTTAGAATTACATCATCCTAACTAGATGGTTGTCCCAGGACAACTGCTGTCAAGCCCAAAAAGTTTTGACCATCAACTTGACATTGACCATCAATTTTAGTGTTTGACCTTGAGCTTTGACCTTGAACTTGAAGCTATCCAAAAAATTCTTTCAAATGGCACATCTACTCATGATTGAGAATAATTGTACCAAGTTATTTTGAAATCCATCCATAAATGTAGGAGTAATTGTCTGGACAAATTTGGACGGAAAGACGGACTAACGCACATACACCGACTTGTCATAGTGACAACTATGTCTCGCTAACCTCAAGTGGGCTCATCAAAAATTGTCTTCTACATCTTCTTTCAATTTGGAACAGTCTAAAATTTTCTCATGCCGGAATTGGTTAATCAAGAGACTCATGAGGGTCTATTACACTCTACTGAATGCGAAGTTTTCTAATTTTTCAAGCACTTTTTTATGTGTGTTTTCAAAAAGAAATACTGAAAACCACCCTACAGACATCCTGTGAAAGTTCTAGAAGAATCAGATGAAATTTTTAGACTTAAACTGTAACTAAAAAAGGCCATGTTTCTTGTATTTTCTTAAAGATCTTCCTATATTTAAAAAGTAACTTTCCTTTTGGCTCTTCAAACATCAAGTTTTGAAAATATGTGATCATGCTTGTTGATTATGTTTGTAGGTTTTATCTCACAAATAAGAATGCATTAAGTGAAATTCCAGCAGGTTGATTTCCAGGTGGTTTCTTACAAATCCTTTTCGTGCTCTTTTTAGCCTTACAAACATTTTGAGAAAGTTTTAAGATAACCTATTGACCAATTACCACATCATCCAAACATTTTTTGCATCAAAGAAAAATAGCTTTGAAAAAACATGGAGAAACAAGGTGCCAAATTGTCACAAGATACGCCCGTCACACTGCTTAATATTAACTGGAGGTTTGAATAGAACTGAGGTTATTTTGAATGAATATTTTTTCTCAAACAAAGTATGGAAAACAACAAAGGACAAAAACTCAAATT
The DNA here is from genome assembly GCA_946902895.1 of Fragum fragum. NCBI lineage: Eukaryota > Metazoa > Mollusca > Bivalvia > Cardiida > Cardiidae > Fragum > Fragum fragum. The sequence goes on from OX336366.1 coordinate 7,192,479, forward strand.
ATACGCTAGGTTGAGTTATGGTTCTTGTACACTGCACCCCCCCCCCCTGGTGAGATCTATCCATCCATGAAGTTTCATGTTTCTAGCTATTTTACTTTTAGAGATATACTCAGGACAAGATTCAAGTATGAAAAAAAACAAAGGGCAATAACTCAAATAATAGGCTTGGTAGAGTTATGGTTCTTGTACACTGCACTCCCACTTGGTGAGCTCTATCCATCCATGAAATTTCATTATTCTAGCTATTATACTTTTAGAGATATACGCCGGACAAGATTTAAGTATGAAAAACAACAAAGGGCAATAACTAAAAAAACAGGCCAGGTAGAGTTATGGTTTTTGTGCACTGCACTCCCCCTTGGTGAGATCTATACACCCATAAAGTTTCATGATCCTAGCTATTATACTTTTAGAGATATACTTCGGACAAGATTCAAGTATGAAAAACAACAAAGGGCAATAACTCAAAAAATAGGCCAGGTAGAGTTATGGTTCTTGTACACTGCACTCCCACTTGGTGAGCTCTATCCATCCATGAAATTTCATTATTCTAGCTATTATTCTTTTAGAGATATACTCCGGACAAGATTCAAGTATGAAAAAAAACAAAGGGCAATAACTCAAAAAATTGGCTAGCTAGAGTTATGGTTCTTGTACATTGCACTCCCACTTGGTGAGCTCTATCCATCCATGTAATTTCATGATTATAGCTATTATACTTTTAGAGATATACTCCGGACAAGATTCAAGTATAAAAAACAACAAAGGGCAATAACTCAAAAAATTGGCTAGGTAGAGTTATGGTTCTTGTACACTGCACTCCCACTTGGTGAGCTCTATCCATCCATGTAATTTCACGATTCTAGCTATTATTCTTTTAGAGATATACTTCGGACAAGATTCAAGTATAAAAAACAACAAAGCGCAATAACTCAAAAAATAGGCCAGGTCGAGTTATGGTTCTTGTACACTGCACTCCCACTTGGTGTGATCTATCCATCCATGAAATTTCATGATTCTAGCTATTATACTTTTAGAGATATACTCCGGACAAGATTCAAGTATGAAAAACAATAAAGGGCAATAACTCAAATTATAGGCTAGGTAGAGTTATGGTTCTTGTACACTTCACTCCCCCTTGGTAAGCTCTATCCATCCATGTAATTTCATGATTCTAGCTATCATACTTTTAGAGATATACTCCAGACAAGATTCAAGTATGAAAAACAACAAAGGGCAATAACTAAAAAAATAGGCCAGGTAGAGTTATGGTTCTTGTGCACTGCACTCCCCCTTGGTGAGATCTATACACCCATGAAGTATCATTATCCTAGCTATAATACTTTTAGAGATATACTCCGGACAAGATTCAAGTATGAAAAACAACAAAGGGCAATAACTCAAAAAATAGGCCAGGTAGAGTTATGGTTATTGAGCACTGCACTCCGTATTGATGAGAAGAATATAACTGCCAAGTTTAAAGTCAATCGGACTTACGGTGACAGAGTTATGCTCCGGACAAAGAAGTGGACACCACCCGGACAACCGGACGCCCGGACGCCCAGACGACTGGACGCCACGGGTGATCCCATAATACGTCCCGTCTTCAACGGGCGTATAAAAAGGGAATTTCTTCTTCTGTCTCAATATTTCTACAGAGTGGCAAGTATTTTTCAATTCAAACCAACTTGGTTTTCTTGTCTCTGACATCTTACAATTTGGTGCAACTTCTTTGAATTTTGACCAGTCTCAATATTTGCCATCTGGTAATTGATAAAGTACATGATGTTACAAACCAGATTTCTTTTTCATTTTTTTTTTCAAAATAAACAGTGAGATATGTATAGAGGGAGTAATTACACTTCAAACAAAATCCAAGAAATCTAGACTTGATATCATTTTCCTTTTCCAAGAATATTTTTGCTGTCTTTGATCCAAGATGAGACAAAGTTCCATCCGAGAGATTTGCTGACAAGACCACAGTCTCTTCATTTGTGTATTCACTGAGTTGTTCTACCTGAATTCAATATAAAAAATAATCATTTAGCTCTTTCCTCTTTTTTTGAAATTTTAGACTGGTCCAAATTGAAACAGGTTGCAGATGCAGATTGATAAATGAATGCAGATTGATAAATGAATGGTTTCAGTTGTGTCATGTGACCACTCATTAGGCCTGATAACAATTATTAAGAAAATGGTAACTGAAAAGGGTAAACTCTATAATGCTTTGACTACATTTGATAACCAGTAAGACATGATTTTCTACATTTTCCTGAATTAAAATGAACTTATCTGCAAACAAGGTGCCAAATTGTCACAAGATACGCCCGTCACACTGCTTAATATTAACTGGGGGTTTGAATAGAACTGAGGTTATTTTGAATGAATATTTTTTGTCAAATAAAGTATGAAAAACAGCAACGGACAATAACTCAAAATATACGCTAGGTAGAGTTATGGTTCTTGTACACTGCACTCCCACTTGGTGAGCTCTATCCATCCATGAAATTACATGATTCTAGCTATTATACTTTTAGAGATATACTCCGGACAAGATCCAAGTATGAAAAACAACAAAGGGCAAAAACTCAAAAAATAGGCCAGGTAGAGTTATGGTTCTTGTGCACTGCACTCCCCCTTGGTGAGATCTATACATCCATGAAGTTTCATGATCCTAGCTATAATACTTTTAGAGATATACTCTGCACAAGATTCAAGTATGAAAAGCAACAAAGGGAAATAAATAAAAAAATAGGCAAGGTAGAGTTATGGTTCTTGTACACTGCACTCCCACTTGGTGAGCTCTATCCATCCATGAAATTTCATGATTCTAGCTATTATACTTTTAGAGATATACTCCAGACAAGATTCAAGTATGAAAAACAACAAAGGGCAAAAACTCAAAAAAAAGACCAGGTAGAGTTATGGTTCTTGTGCACTACACTCCCCCTTGGTGAGATCTATACACCCATGAAGTTTCATGATCCTAGCTATAATACTTTTAGAGATATACTCCGGACAAGATTCAAGTATGAAAAACAACAAAGGGCAATAAATAAAAAAATAGGCCAGGTAGAGTTATAGTTATTGAGCACTGCACTCCGTATTGATGAGAAGAATATAACTGCCACGTTTAAAGTCAATCGGACTTACGGTGACAGAGTTATGCTCGGGGCAAAGAAGTGGACACCGCCCGGACGCCATGGGTGATCCTATAATACGTCCTGTCTTCGACAGGTGTATAAAAAGTGAAAAGATAACTTTTGTGAAAACATTGTTGATTATGAAGACAACGCTGAAACCCAGATTTTCTTTGTTAACCACAATTTTTTATACCCTTCAATATCAATAATTTTCTAAATTATAATGAGTTATCTTTGAGATCTATCTTGTACCAAGATTTGCCGAGTAATTTTCATGAACTCAGACAATGCACTTGTCTGCAAGTAGAAAGCCAATATCAGACATGTAGGGAATGGGAATTTCATACCTATGACTCTGGACTGTACTGCCAGTACAGCGATTGATCTCTTTTCTAAGATTGTTACCTTTGCATATAATTAACCATTTACCACATAACTCTACATTTTGACCTGCTTAAGAAAATCAGCTCTCCAAAAGATTACGAGAAAAAGTTGAACTGCTTGTTACAAGTAATTTCCCCTCTTTTCACTCTGTTTCCCAACTAATTGGGCATTCATTTTTCAATTTAAACACACTTCAAAACTTAATCTTATACCTATTCCAATATCTGTAAGTCTAGATTTCTATCATCTTTTAATTGACTAAATGAATGGGTTTTAACGTCGCTTTTAACAGTTTTTCAGTCGTATTGTGGCGGCTGAAGCACCCAACAAGGAATTCCTAGTATTTCTCACACCAGTACCACCATAACATCCTTTCCTAGCCTCTAGCTGCTAGTTGCAGACAACAAGTACTGGTTTAAAAATTTTTAAATCCCTGCATTTTTGGGTAAAAAACATTATGGATAATGAAGAAATTGCTTGTATCAAGCTATGTCTTCTTTCTCCATAATGTTTTCCTAAGCATTTTTCTTGAGTGGGATAAAATGCAAGATTGTGTGTAAATAAATAAATACATGTACATTGAACTCACCAACTGCTGTATCTGTTGTCTTAACACAGCTTTCAGTATAGCCTTATAGCCAGGTACATCTCGTATAGCCTCCATACTATAGGTTATCTTATAGACTGTCTTTTATTGGGAGAGAATAGAATCTGCAAATATTGAGAATCTAAAATAAACTGACAGGTATGAATGATACTGAAATAGAACAAGAGCATCGCAAGGGGTGCCAACACCTAGCTGTTCAAGTGTTTCGATAGTGGGTGTTTAAGAAAGTACATTTGTATGTTGTGTGTATTTATAGGACGTTTTGGCCACGTCCGTTTTTCCAATAGTGGTGACCAAAATGTCCGTAGCCAAAACGTCCGTGGCCAAAACGTCTGTCCTCCATTTATAGTTATCCCCCAATTGGTATAGATTGCTCTTGCTAGTATACATATATTCTGAGCTTCAAGTGCATGTGTTCATGTATCAGAGATATCATAAAATGTCAAAGTTTTCAGAAGATAAAAACACAGACATGGACGAAGATGATATCACGGCTATAACAATACCAAAGATTTTCTCCGATAAAACAAAAAGAAATCATTGGTCTTCAGGTTATGTGCTTCTCTCTCTGCCCCCCCCCCCTATAAACTTGCCTGAAATAATACAAGTTATTAGTCTAAAGAAATTTGACCTCAAAATGAAGTCAGAACAGCATTTTTTATTGTCTTTAAATTTCTAACACTTTGAGCAAGCAGGATATTAACCTTTTCCTGTTCAATCCCTGGATTTTACGTCCCTTTGAATTTATAATTGAGAAAATACTGTAGAAAAAGAAGAAATAGCTTGCAACAAGCAATTTCTTCTTTTTCCACAATATTTTCTACCCTACAATTTTCAAATAGAATTCACTTTTAATTTTGTTAGCAAAATCTTGGAATTTGGACCGGTCTAAAATTCTTCAAAACAGGAAAGGGTTAAAAAAAAAACTTATGTAAATACTGGACTAAATGAATAATAAAAACACTTGAAACCAAGGCATATAGAATGGTGTTTATAATAAGGGGGACATACAAATAAAGGATGATGTTTATAATAAGGGGGACATACAAATATAGAATGATGTTTATAATAAAGGGGACATACAAATATAGAATGATGTTTATAATAAGGGGGACATACAAATATAGAATGATGTTTCTAATAAGGGGGACATACAAATACAGAATGATGTTTATAAGAAGGGGGACATACAAATACAGAATGATGTTTATAATAAGGGGGGACATACAAATACAGAATGATGTTTATAATAAGGGGGACATACAATTACAGGATTAAATAGGAAAAGGTTAACAACATTAGTCTTGCATGTAGTAGTCTTACTTTTTAAGAGCCTTTTAACCCGAGGGAGTGATTGCACCCAAAAGAGAAAAATCAAAGGACTGAAGGTCCTGAATGTCGCCATGACGTTCCAGATGGGTTTATGATTTCATTACTTATAGAGAAATGAATCTAAAATATCACTAAGTAACATTCTCAATTTTAGGCAAATATAACTTTTCAGATGTTTTCACGTCCTTGAAAGAGAGGCAGTGGCTGAATCCCACCGCTACCCACTGTTACAGCTGGGTAGACTGGGACTAGCTATTTAGTGTTTTGCCCGTGCAGGGTGCCCATTCACGTACTGCAGTATGCCCATTCACGTACTGCAGTACGTAATTCACGTACAACTATGTCAGTTCACGTACAAATCTTAGACCAAGACGTGCATGAACGTACATAAAAATAAATGAACGTAGAAACAAAAATGCCATTACGCATTTGAAATTATTAGTGTATAAAACAAGAAACCCTACATGCATATTTTTCCCTAAAAAAACAAAAAATTGCAAGCAAAGTAGACCACTACAAGCAAAGTAGAACAAAACACATCGGGATCGAGTGATTTCCCTTTCATGCAACAGGAACCAGCTGGTTTGTTTTCATATAGAGAATGGGGAAACCAGCAGTATGAAAAGCTAGTATAATACGGATCCTGATGGTCTCACCATTTTGTTTTGAAATAGGCCCAAAGTTGCGCTATTTTTCAAACTAAACGCAAGATATTCACGTGTTTTTGGCAAGATTGACAAGAACTCATAATATAGAATCTGATTTTGAAATCATTTTCTCTCGTAAGTTCCGTTGTACATGTAAGTCGGGCGGGACAAAATGGAGCCGTTTGTTTAACGTTGTAGTTTTGTTTTGGCTATGTAAGTTGCTGTCTGCAAAATGTCGTAACAAAGCCTATTCTATTTCTCCACAAATGGTGACTTATAGACCCTTATAAGACCATTTGATATTTTCTGTACCAGAATCGTTTTGATACCAGAGTTTGATCTAAAAATGAGCTGACATGCCTGGTATGGCCTGCTCCAAGAAGACATTCCCACCCTTGAACTTAACTTGTTAGATTTGTTTAGCCATCGCTCTCATATCCCATTCAACCCATCCAAAATCCCATTATTAAGAAAAAGTGAATTGTCAAAAACCAGGTTTTCAAAGAAAGTTTATGATCTTTCCCTCTAAATTTATATGAAACTTGCACATAACTAAAACATTTTTTGTCATTTGGTAGAGGGTTCAAATTCGTATTGTGTACCCTTAAATCTGAAAGTAAAGGGTACACTGTACCCCCAGATCTTTCTTTGTACCCCCATTTCAAAACCTTAGGGGTATATGTACCCCCAAAATAAAAAACCCAGTGGGCATGCTGCCGTGAACACACCCGGTGACGCTAGGGCTCAAACCTGTGACCTTCAGATCACTAGTCAAGCACCTATACCACTTGGTCATCGAGGCAGTCGAGTATTTCCTTTCAGCTTTTTCTTGAGGTTAAGCAAAGTAGGGTCATTTACTGAATTTAGTCACTCATTGTTCATAAATGAAAAGATATAATATATCAATAATACGTTCTGAATTTTTCACCATTTTGATTAAGTTTAAAATATTTAATTTTCACGAAATTTACCACAATGCGATATAGATACGAAATAATTAATAAGGTATGAAAGGATTCTGGTACGAAGTGACTGCAATATTTGCTGTGTCTACGTCGAAATAATTTAGAGATCTTTATCATTTTTGATGATTTTCTGTGTTAAGTTTACAATATATTACCATCAACTCAGTAAGAGCTTTAAAATGGCAAAGGTAAGATGTTGGAAAAATATCTAAATATCTTTTCAAACCCTTTTCGAACTCGCACAATTTCTTTTTTATGAAGAGCTAAAAAAGGGGAGGGAATTCTTAACATCTGGAATTGACTGGATAACTGCTTGGTTTAGCTTAGACTGGTACCACTGTCGACTTTAGGGTTGTCGTTTTACCATCCACGGATACTCCGGGGTCTCCTTATTTGCTACGCTACATCGACGCGTAGCGTAGCGTAGCAAATAAGGAAACCCCGGGGTATCCGAGGGTGGTCGTTGACATAAGCACTGATTGGTACATGCTTCAGTTCGGGAAATACAGCCGGGGTATATTTCGGAGGTGCCCGCGAGTGTAGTGTTATTCTAAACGCAGGGCAGGTCTGTACCAACATGCCCCGAAGACTGCCGCGGTACCAACTTATCCCATTTGCGCGGTAAGTTTGAACGTTTAAAAACATCTTTCCGACAAACTGAAGTCTTCTGTAGATCTACGTGTTCTAGCCACTGTAATGTGTGTATTTTTATTTCGACGGTACATGCATTCACTCACTATAATGTAAAAATTGAAAACTTATCAAGTACTAGTATCCCCGGTCTCCCCTACACTTTATGCATATCGATGGCTTAGAGCAAAAACATAGTATGGCTCTATACATTGTATAGAGCCATACTATGTTTTTGCTCTAATCCCTCGATATATCATAAAGTGAAACTATACTGTATTCAAGCTGTAGTTACGACGTTTAGGTCACCAACCAACCGTTTTGCTTTTTGTTACATGATGCTGCCCACGATTTTTGCAAAATAACACCATTAAAAATCGGAGCGGAACTTCCTGTTGGAGTTAATGGGCGGGGCCTAGGGAGTCAGTTGGCGAGGCCGGCGATTAGTCAATTGTCAAAATATTTGCCTTATTTGGCTTAATCCATTCATAAATGGCAAAATTTTAGACCGGTCCAAATTCAAAGAGGTTGCAGACAACTAAACAAAGATGGCCTAAATTGAATAAGGGCCATATGAGTAATTTCTTCTTTTCTCACTATGTTTTCAATTGGTATATTTCTTCGATGAGTAAAAATGCGAGATAGTGTGGTAATGGGTTAATTTCTTTTTCATACAGTTGAAATCTCCGAGTAGGCTTCATTTTTGTGCGCCGTGCCACACAATTATAACCCAATATTCAATGAATATCTGATTTAATTTTACAAAAAGAATATAAACGAGAGAGAAAATAACTTTAATCTTAAAATCTATTAAGAGTTTAAACAAAAAAATATCATTATCTCAAAAGAGATTTAAAAAGGCAATTATTTGTTATTCGATGTATCAGTAGCCATAAGAGTTTTTTTTCATTCTTCTTATTATTATCTACTTAACCCTTGTCATGCTGTATTAATTGCCTAAAGGACTTGCTGTAAAATCAAAGCGCTGAAAGCACTGATAGATCTTGTCGATTAGAAATCAACATTTCTTTGAAAAATCACTTTCGTACACAACTCTGACAGGAAAGGTACAAGCAGGAAGTGTAGACCAAGATCAGACTGCATTTATGTGCAGGCTGGTCTTTGTCTACACTTCCTGCCAAAGCCGGAATATTCCGGGTTCGGCATGACAAGGGTTAAGATTGTCATACTATGAAAGAAGTAAAAGAAAGCACAGAAAACAGGGCAATTTTTCTTTAACCCCTGTTTAATCCCTGGTTTTTACGTCCCTGTGATTTTATAATTAAGAAAACATTGCAGAAAAAGAAGAAATTGCTTGTAACAAGCAATTTCTTCTTTTTCCTCAATATTTTCTACCCTACCGAATGTTGTTTTCTTTTCGAATTAAATCCACTTTAAAATGTCGTCTGCAAAACCTTTGAATTTGAACAGGTCGTAAATTTTGAAAAACAGGAAAGGGTTAAACATAATTGAACATTTATGCCGATTCCCAGAAACTCCTCCTTTTTACGTCCCTCGGGAAAAAAGATTTCAGAAAACATATTGCAGAAAAGATACAAAACTGCTTGTTACAAGAATATTCTTCATTGTCCACGTTTTTTCTGATACCAAAAAAGACATATATCTTTTTAAATTTCAATAAGGAAGAGTTGTTCTCTGCAACTTCTTTGAAATTAGACCTGTATGAAATTTAGTCGTCTTCTGATGGGCCGATACATAAACTATTAAGACATTAAATTAGCCGTCTGTCGTGCTCATAGTCGCATTAATAGTATAACACTAATTCTAGATAGTAGAATTTGGCTTCATTAGAATATGATAACAACAGTTGTTTCGTACTATTTTGTACTATGAACACAACCAATACCTCATAACGACAACAGCTATTTAGTGCAAGTCATTTCGTACTAGGCTGGACTACGTGACGTAACAAAGCAATCGTGATAACACCGGGTGTTTCGTACTATGCTGCACTATGATGACAACAGTTGTTTCGTACTATTTTGCACTATGAACACATCCGATACCTCATAATGACAACAGCTATTTAGTGCAAGCTATTTCGTACTAGGCTGGACTACGTGACGTAACCAAGCAATCGAGATAACACTGGCTGTTTCGTACTATACTGCACTATGATGACAACAGTTGTTTCGTACTTTTTTGAACTATGAACACAACCGATACCTCATAATGACAACAGCTATTTAGTGCCAGCTATTCGTACCAGGCTGGACTACGTGACGTAACCAAGCAATCCTGATAACACCGGCTGTTACGTACTATAGTGCACTACGATGACATTAGCTGTTTCGTACAATACAGCACTATTCCAGTACATTATGATGACAACATTTTTTTCGTACTACACTGCATTGTTTTTCACAACAAAACCCCCATGGAGACAACAGTTGTTTGCTGGGCCGTGTAACAAAACCGATCACTACGACAATGTTTTCCCGAAGACATATTGTATTTAGCAAGGAAATTTAAGTCAGAAGTTTTTTTGTTTTTTTTTTTATATATAAATATATATATATAAATTAATGGGCCTTCCAAATATTATCCCTCAGAACTTTTGGGACTTAGATTTACGACCTCTTGTTTCAAGATAACGTCGAATCAGATTTAAATAGACAACACTAACGTTTTCTTATGTTTCGGACTCATGGCGGAATTCTGTTTAGAATAAGTTTTATTATTAGACAAACTTACTATTTTTATTATTGTCATAGTGTAGACTTTTATTTCATTATCCGTAACTGGGGATCATTAAGTTGGGTCAGTAAGTGGAATCACAAAGGTTTCTTTTAGAACTAAATCATATAAATATTACCCGAAAATGGCAATATGAAGAAACCTGAAACCATTATCAGGCGACACCATCTTAGATTAGTCCAGACTCTAAGAAGTTGCAGACGACAATTTTTAGTCAATAAAATTTTACAAATCTTTGGCTTCAGGGTAAAAACAGTGTGCATAATATAGGAATTTCTTGTAACAAGCAATGTCTTTATTATTCACAATGTTTCCCGAAGCCCTTTTCTTGGTGGGGGCGTCAAAAAGCGGATTTGTGTGGGAATGGGTTAGTTTAGAAACAAAGTCACAATTGATTATATATGACCTGCTTTCTTAAGAAATCTGCCAAATCTGAACTTTTGTCATCAGAAATAAGGAAAATCTAATTAATTTTCGAGAACTAGCAGTAAACTTGATTCACCGAATTAATAGGCATCAAATAGTCAATGTCCTGCGAAGTTAGAAGTGCTCAAAATCAACTCTTATTCATACAAACTATTGGTTTAATGTAGGTACTAGAGGCCAAATACTGGCAATGGTATGCCGCAATTAGGTAGACCCGGGACTGTATCAATTAAACTAAGTATAACATAATATGGCCTGGTACAATTGGCTACTTTTCACTATCTTTATAAAATTAATACAATGTTCAGAGCATACAAATGAGATGATATGCTGAAACAAATATGAATATCATTCCACATTATTATTTTTTGTTGTTGTTGTTCTCGGTTTTTTTTTTGTTTTTTTTTTTTTTTTACAAAATTGGCATAAAATGGGACCAAAAATGTTTTTTTTTTTTGTTTTTAAATTTAATATTTAGAAAAAACAACAACACAAACAAACAAAAAACAAACAAACAGATAACCCAAAAATATTTATGACAGAACATTAACATGATGAAAAATCCACTGAATTATGTTCTTTAAAAGCATTTTTCATACAAAGAAACTTTATCTTTATTTTCAGAACGTAAAAGATATACAATGTATGTATGTTATATAACGTCAAAATGATATACATGTATTACAAACTTAGTTCGACAAAAGAAGAAAAAGGAATTAAAGTTATAAGCAGGAAGCTTACCCTATGCCTTGTTTGTATCTGCAAGAAAAAAACGTTTTCTAGAACCTAGTATAGACCTTCTATAGTATTGACTAAATGCTTGCTCTGCCCACTTACTCCTTTCGCCCACTGACTCCGACAGGAAGTTCCGCTTCGATTTTTACGGCGTTATTGTGAAAACTTATGGCCAGCAGCATGTAGCAAAAAAGTAGAATAGTTGGTTGGCGACCTAAACGTCGTAAATAAAGCTTAAATAATCTGTAGTTACGCCGTTTAAGTTGCCAAACCAACAACAAAGGTTAACAAAAATGGCGGCCAATGTTTGAGTTCAAAAATTCACATCTGGTATAAGGGAATGATTACATTGGTCGACTGATAATTTGATTGACAGCCGTGATTGGTCAATTAACTACCTGTTTTGAAGTTTATCCCAAGAAATTAAAAGCCATGGCATATGTTATTATTATAGTATATTGTTGTAGTCTCTATGTTAACCCTTTCCTGTTTTTAGAAGTTTAAGACTGGTCCAAATTGAAAGAGGTTGCAGACGAAAATGAATATGAAATGCAATTTGAAATGATACCATCCTATGTTGTAGAAAATATTGTGGAAAAAGGAGAAATTGCTTGTTGCAAGCAATTTCTTCTTTTTCCACAATGTTTTCTCAAGTATAAAATTGCATCAACGTAAAATCCCGTGTTTGAAAAGGAAAGGGTTAACCAACGACCATGATTAAATATAAGCCAGTCAGAATCTTATTTCTTGTACATTATATTTTTCGTTAGTTAGATCTACGACTCAATTAATTTTCATGTTTATGGCTATTAATCTCCAAAGAGTTACACTGTCTACAATAATGTGGAAATTGCATGGAAAGAATGGGGACAGATATTATCACTACACCCCCTTCGTCAAAACGTTTTTTCGTAAAATGACCTTTTCAGGGCAATAAGTTCATAGATATGTTACGCACCATTTACTTCTTTTTTAATGCAATACGCTAAAGATGTATCAATCGAGATATATATAGAAAAGCAATTACTCTTATTGTCCGTGTTAAACTCATTTCTAGATGACAGAATTTGAGACTATTCTAATATATTGCAGGCGGCTATTTCAAGTTTTTCAAGATGCAATTATCTTTGTGATTTAGGTAGAAACCATGTTAAAGAGTGACGAAATTGAATGTGTACCATAAATTTCTTTCTTTTTTTTTACAATTTTGTTCTCCGGGGGTCGTCAAATATGTAGGACTGTGTGGGATTGAGCTAATATAGGTGTAATAACATTTGTCCGATGAATCGAACCCGCGCTCAATTCAAACACTTGACCCCGAGGTCTTCGAAATGAGCGCAGTCAGTTACAGAGAACCCAGCGTGTGGACATTCGGCAATGTTCGATTCGGTTCCTGTACATTCAACATCGTCCAGCCAGATCGGTACGCCTGTACTGCCCACCATAGCATATGTGCTTTCATTCATGATTATTCCGCCTCTGTAAATAAAGACTTCATTTGCTATAAAAAAAAAAAAAAAAAAAATAACAAGTATAAAATGATATGCTAGGATCAGACTACAATTATGCAGGGGATTATTTCTAAGCTCTACCGGAATTTTTTTCGGGGGAGCCTATAGTCGACACGCTGTGCGACCGTTTTTTCCGTCGGAAGCCATTTCCCGACAACCCTTGGATAAAATTGGACGAAACTTCATTTACATATTATTGGATTTTTTTAGGTAGAAATCCTCCCTTTCTTAATTTTGGCCTGCGTCATGGAAAAGGGGTCTTAAAGTAAAAAACAGTTTTCCTCTATTTTCTATTAATGTAATGGTCAGACTTTAGGGATATTTCTAATGAAGATTATTAATCAGATGCCATAGACCATATAGTATTTGAAATTTATTTACAAGAAACGTGTCATGGGAAAAGGGGATCTTTTGTGTGATAGCTTTACATGTTACTCTTTCAGTCCGCATAAGGCCGTTACTTAAAGCAACTGGGACACATTTATGAAACTTCATATATGATCTACATGTACATTCAATGTTGTCAGAGAGTCTTTTTCCCCATTTCCAAATTCAAGGCTCCGTCACGGAACAGAAGGACTTAATGTAAAAATTAGTTTTTCTCTTTTTGATTGATACAGCTTTTCTGGTATTTTTTATTTATGATATTAATCTAATGCTACAGGCCATACATTATTTGAATTTTCAATTTCAGACTCCGTCACGGAATAGAGGCCTTAATGTAAAAAAAGACAAAGTCTCAAATATCTTCGAATAAAATGCTCAGAATTATCTTATTTTTTTGTTTTATAAAAAGGGGGTTTATATGATTAATTCTGTTGAGGCGAAAAGCATAGTTTTAAAATGAGTATGCCGCATCGCTTCTGCTATGATTTTTTTCAGTCGCTTTTAATGCCCCAAGCTTGTCATGGCAATTCTATATGCCTGTCGACGTAAAACGCAAAGCTTACTAGTAACAGCCAGAGCTTACTCGTAAAAGTCAGTGCTTACTCGTAAGAGCTATATGAAGATGTGTTTTTGGCCTGTTTTTGACCTCATTCCTTGCGTCAATATTCTTATCCGCCAAAGCCAAGTTAGAAATACAGACAAGCGTGTTTCTGACATGGTAACTTATGTTAACCATATCTCGTTTTTTGAAATTTTAGAATAAATTTTAGAATAAATATTTCCAAATTGAGAGAGTTTTCAGACGACAATGAAAATTTCGAGCAATTTTAAATGAAACTACCCTATGGCGCAGAAATTATTTAGGGGAAAGGAAAATTTGATTGTTACAAGCAATTTTTTCCTTTTCCACAATGTTTCCTCAAGGGTGTAATCACGGCGGCGTAAAATCCCGGGCTCGTACTAGAAACAGTTATTATTCTTATCCATACGTGGCTTGGTTAAGAATACAGAACATTGGTGCATATGGTATCGTGATATGCGTTAATATTCTTACCCGTTAAAGCCAAGTGATGAACACAGGACATTCATGTTGACGACCTCGTGTCCACGTAGATGGTTATAGAATCGGTCATCGCACACCGTTCCCCAGGTACCGTTGAAACGAACTGCAAAAAAGATAAGCCAGGTCAAATTCTATTCCAGCGATCTTAAAAGAAAGGGCATAAGAATCTCGAGCTTTATATAAGCAATCTGGTTTTATGACAATCTTTTGATAGTTAACCTTTCAAAATCATGAGGATTTTTTGAACTGCTAGGTGGACCGCGGCCATACCGCAGTGGTAAGGTGAAGGACTTCTAGTCATTGGGTCCCGGGTTCGGTCTCAAGCCGCGGCGAATATCCTTTCCGATATCGTCCACCAATGGGTAGATAATTGTGAGTCTTTGTAAGATAAGCAGCTGGAGTACTGGTAGTACTAGTGAGAGAAATAGCAGGGATCCATTGTTAGGTGCGCCAGCCGCCGCGATATGACTGAAATACTGTTAAAATGACGTTAAACTCCATTCAGTATATCAATTAATCAATCACTAAAAATCCCTACTTAACGCTATTCTCAAGCTTACCGTTCAAATTCATTTTTTGCTTATTTAAAAAAAGGAGTCAAAAGTTGTGATTATAAATCACAATTACGTTCAACCCTCCCTTCATCTGTCAGCATGCTGTCGTTACTGATCCGAAATATCGTCTCGTAGTCTGCAACAATAAATTAAATGCATTATTTAAATATATGGAAGTTATTATGAAATTGTATGTTTTTACTGAGTAATGTATCTCAAACAAATGAAAGACAGGAAATTTCCATACAGGATCGTGCATCTCGAGGTTCGGTCCGTGAATTGATCAATCGATTAGATGTCAATAAAAGAAACAATATAGGCCGGTCAAACTATTCATTTTCACCGGGAAAAGTTTAAGCTTAGACATCGGCCGCTATTTATGCATTATTGTTGGTTTGGCGACTTAGACGTGGTAACTACAGCTTCTTTAAGCTGTAGTTACGACGTTAAGGTTGCCAACTAACCATTCTACTATTTTAACATGTTTCTGGTCATAACTTTTGCAAAATAACGCCGTTTACAATCTAAGAGGAACATCCTATCGGAGTCAAAGGGCGGGGCTAACGTAATAAGTGGGCAGGGTCAGCGATTTGTCAATTGCGAACAGACAACTGTTGTCAACCATTCATTTTGTTTTTACCACGACAAAATACATCAAACTTTTTTGACGAGTAGACGAAACATATTTAGAAGAGACTGTAGAAGAGACTATTATATCCCTTCGATAATAATGAAATGTATTTCATCACTACGAATAATCACTCGATTTAGTTCATTGTTCTTTTGCGTAAAATGATAATAACTTCTGGGGAACGTTTAGCTAAAACAAACAGCGCATGGTCACGAGGATAACATATCATCTAAGAAATGAAGAGAATTTTTTTTTTTTTCATTTAGGTATGAACCTAAAATCTTAATCACACTAATATATGAATATTCTTTTCATTTCTTATAATTCGATGCCATACGCATCACTCCTTGAAAATGAAGAAA
Organism: Fragum fragum; assembly: GCA_946902895.1. Classification (NCBI taxonomy): domain Eukaryota; kingdom Metazoa; phylum Mollusca; class Bivalvia; order Cardiida; family Cardiidae; genus Fragum; species Fragum fragum. Next base: position 7,208,574 of record OX336366.1, read on the forward strand.
TTACATGTTCCAATCATTTAGTTACTCACAAGTGGGTGGATAATCTTAAAACCTAAGTGGGATAGCAGCTAGAGACTAGAAAAGGATGTTCTGGTAGTACTGCTGTGAGAAATTTCAGGAAAGCTTTGTTAGGTGCTCCAGCCGTCGCGATATGACTGAAGTACTCTGAAAGTGGCGTTAAACCTCATTCAACCAATCAATCATCTTTGTATTTTTCATCGGGCAAATGAGTGCATGCTTCGACCCTATGACCTTGAACACTTAGGAATTTAACCCTTTCCATGCTGTATAAATTACCTTACTGAATTGCTGTCAAATCAAAGGGCTGAAAGCACTGATAGAACTTGTTGTTCAAAATTCAATATTGTTTTAGAAATCAACTTCATAAGCAACTCTGGCAGGAAAAGTACAAGCAGGAGGTATAGACTAAGATCAGCCTGCACATAAGTGCAGTCTGATCTTAGTCTACACCTCCTGCCAAAACCGGAATATTCCGGGTTCAGCATGACAAGGGTTAAAAACCGAAAACTTTTTGACATTGTCAAAATAATGAAGTGTGTGTGTGTGTTTTTTTTTTTTTTGTTTTTGTTTTTTTTTTTAGCTAAGCGAAATTCGACAAAAGTGTTTGGTAACATGTCAAAAACGTTGCGTAAGCCACTGGGAACTATATGTTTTCACCTATAGATTTTTCTAGGAAAAGTATGCATGAAATTCAAATTTGATTGCTCAATTTGTTTTCATTCTTGATAACCCTCTTTGTAATATAGATATTTTCCCCTAGGTTTACATTAATTTCACTTGCTTGAGCTCCAGCGGTGTAACGGAGTCACTGTAGACCTTACTTCATATCTATGTCAGAGTTGTTCATAGATGCAGATGAAAAAGACACAAAATAAATTAAAAAATCGAGGTTTCGATTTAAATTGATAAAGGTGAATGAATTATCACTATTAAAGATAATCAAAGGACTGAAAGTCCTGAGAGCATTTTTGCTGGCTTATCAGTAACCGCGTTCAATAATGCCAACATGAGTAAATAAATCGTACACCTAAGTGGGATGAGCAGCTGGATGCTCGATAAGGATGTACCGGTAATACTGGTGTGAGAACTACCAGGAACTCATGGTTAGGAGCTCCAGCCGCCTCGATATAACTGAAATACTATTAAAAGATGTGTTAAAACCCCATTCAACTAATCATGACCATTTTACCGAAATCGCTATTTTGATTTCATCAAAACGTTTTCTTTAATATTATTTCATCAGTGCGTGAAAATTTTTGGTTGTGTGGTAAAAGGTTATATGATAAAAGGAAAGGCAATCAAAGCTAACATTTAATTCTTTTTGCTTTGAGCATATTATTATTACAATTGAAGTACATTACTACATGTTCGTTTCAAAGACATAGTCGAATTCGAGAGGTAAAAGAGTGTTTTATTCGGTGGGACTATAACAGGGTTGTAACTTGTAACATATATTGTGCATACTGGTGTTAATTTGCTCAGCCCTGCAAGGTCAAAACTAACAGACAGGGTTAGGAGTTTGTTAACGTGTATTCGCCTACTCCACTAACCATTGACCTAGATTCTATATTGAAACGCGAGGAGATTATTTCTCTTATTTAGTCAGTTCATTAGACAATTTACTATGGATATATTAAGTCGAAGTTTTAAAACCATTTTCTTTGATATTCATGACTAAACGGAGGCTGTTGGCATTCAGCAAGTAAGTTATTTTCCTCATCAGCGATGAAACAAGATGAAGGCGCTCACATAGATTTTCACTTCAAGTTTTATGAGCATGCATGGAAATGAGTAGAAAATTCGTGAAAACTTGTTTCCGGTTGATCGATGTGAAATACCGGTTTCGTCCTACAAAACCGCTAAAAATGAAATAATAAAAATAGATAAACGGAGTTATCTACTACTCGATCAATGTGTCCAAGAATAAATCAGAATGATAAAAGGATCTCCACGACCTCAGACGATTTGTACGTATTTTCTAATTTAAGAAACCTTGGAGCTCTGTATTTGAAGATCATTCCCAATAAGAAAAATCAATGAAATAAATAAGGTCTATTGACCAATTCCCACACAATCCTGCTTTTTTATTTCCCTTTAGAAAAACGTTTTGGAAAACATTGTGAAAAAAGGATAAATTGCTTGTTACAAGCAATTTAGTCATTTTCTATAATGTTTTCCGTCCTAACAGACAAAGATTTTAAACATTTTACCAATTAAAAAATGTTGTCTGCAACTTCCTTGGTGTAAGACTAACAAGGGAATTGTTCGTCTGGTAATGGGTTAAAGGAAGTTCATTTTCATTATCGTCATAAAATGACAGCTGATCGACCCTGTTTTTACATTTCTGATTAAAACAATTTTAGTTCCGTCCATCCAGATTCAAGAATTGCCATTGGTAGATTTTCTAAGTCTGCAACTATTTTGTATGCTTGCGTTGAAAGTAGACCCAAAAATTGAACAAAAGATAGTAATATATTTGCTTTTATTATATACCTGTAAAAGATATAGAGTAAAACTTGGCTGTCAGAAAAAAAAAATCAATATTCGGCGTGTAGCAAAAACCGTATTCGTCGAGTACCGTTAAACACTGACTTCTTTTTTGTGTATTGACGTTCCGGGTTTTTCGGAAAGTTGGTTGTTTCTTAGCCATTTAAGAGAATTATTTTCTTAATGTCATTTCCTAAAAGGTATATAATAAAAGGAATATTACAACAGTGTGTTTTCTATTTGTTGTTATCGTGTTCTCGAATCGTGTGTAGGTATTTTTATTGGATGAGACCGAAGGTCTCATCCAATAAAAAATACCTACACACGATTCTCGAACACGATAACAACGCATAGAAAAAGACACTGTTGTAATATTCCCTATTTATTTGCTTGATTGCATTAAATTATAACAAGTAAAAGGCTTTACTTGGGGGGGGGGGGAGGTATTGAACCTAAAACACTAATGTATAAATCTGCTTCGCGTATTCATACAGTGTGGTTATGATTTAAGCTTCGTACCTCAATGGAAACCAAAAATGCCCCCTTCATTTCTTTTTTCAAAAAAATCTGAGAGTGTTCTTTCTTTCTTTTTCTTTTTTTTTTTTTTTTTTTTTTGTTGTTGTTGTCAATTAACCTTACAATTAAACCTGATAAATAATCTTATTGTTCACACTTATAACCCCCGTTACGACTTCCGTCTTTTTGAACTGACAGAAATCCCTAGGGCGAATTTCTGAAAGTTCACCTGAGAATCATTTTGTCCGTTATCAAGGAAAATTCTGCCTAAATGACAAAAAAGGTGTTTTTGTTTCAGCTTTTACAAATTTTAGAAAAAACGTTGTTGAAGCTTAAGCTATGTATATTTTATTTTGAGTTTTTTATTCTGTATACAAGATCTAAAAGTCAAAATTTTATTGACAAATGCCATGTCAAAAGCTTCCACTTATCTACAATTCGACCCGAAAGTTGAATGTGAAAAGCTGAATTAAGACGTATATTTTCTACTTTTCGAATTCCCCCTTAAGAAAGGGATGGCGGAAAAATGATTTCCAACAAAACATCAATACATTCGATTCAAAGTTTGGGAAAATTTAGATATTTCAAAAAAACTTTCGGGTAGAAAACATCGTGTAAAATGAAGAAACGCTTGTTACAAGCAATTTCTTCATTTTACACAATGTTACGCGATCTTTTTTCTTAAGGGGTGTCAAAAAGCGTCACTCTGTTGGATTGGGTTAAATGAACTCTACATGAAAAGCGACAAGTTTTTCTACTACATGTATCAACTCAAAGGGGGTAGAAAACAACAACAACACAACACACACACAAAAAAAACCCCTACTAAACCAATACCTTTATCAATGGAATACGTGAAGCCTGCATCTGCCTCCAAAATGGCTGTTGACTCTGAAGGATAGGCATAGACCCTGTTACAACCATAGCAGAGACCCCCTTGTTCCTTAAACATGAAACTCTTGCATCCGCTATATAATTGACAGCTCATTGCGCAGGTCATCTGGTCTAAACCGGTCTCGTTAAACAGCATGTCCGTCCCCGAGCATTTATAACCGTTCATTCGAGAGTGGATGAAATATTGCTTAAAACTGTTATTTGATGTAACAGCTTCTATGAGAAGTATTCCTAAATACAGCAGCCACGTTACTACCGCCATTATCGACATCAAGACTGAGAGTGAACGCAAATTCTTTGTACTTTTTTTTATTATCATAACAATTTAATTTAAGTTCTATCTGCCAAGATTCACGAGTTCTGATTGGCTTAGAAAAAATTCGTACCCAAATGAAAGAACTAACTATGTTGATGGCGGAACCATTTTGTTCTATGTGTTAGGTAGTTTTGAAGAGTTCTGACAAAAATTACTCTCTAACTAAAATACAATTTATGGATGTTATTAATTTTTTACGCCTGTTTACTTTATATGCATCGAAAATATCAAATTGTAAGAGATGGAGCAATTTTGGTTTGTTTGTTTTGGTTGATATAAAAAAAAGATACTCCTGTATGAAACTATTTCCCTGCATAAGGGTTTTATTTAAATTCATAAAAAATGTCTTTTAATTTTCTAAAGGATAAATTAGTTTTCATGTAAATGAACTATTTTCTTCGGAATATAACCTATCGCTTACACGAATGAAAAGAAAATAATTATTTCTCAAAGGTATTTGTACTCTATTTTTTTCCTTATATGTCCTGAATTTTTCATGAAGGCAATTTTGATGAAAAGGTCGTATTAATAGACAGATTCTAGAAAACATATGTTCAAATACATCATAAGAATAAGAAATCAAATAGCTGATTATCCCACAAAAAAGCGGTTCCATATTTCACAATTTTCTAAACTTATATACAATCTATAAAGTTACACATTTTCTACCATTGAACTGCATTTAACTTATTCTCACACAATCCCGTATTTATCCACCCTCCAAAAATGAAGTCGTAAAACACTGTTGAAAATAAAGAAATGACTTTTACGAGAAATTCCTTCATTGTCCACAGTATTTTCTAACCCCTCCCCCCCCCCCAAAAAAAACCATAATAATCGTGATAATAGGGAAAAACTAGAAAAACTGAAAATAGAAAAATATCAACTAAATTATGTCCTTGAAAAATGATCAGTCTAAAATTTTGTCATCTGGTAATTGGTTCACTGGGTACAATTTTCGCTTTTATATCATCAGTCAACGGAATCCCTTGATATTCACTTATGGGTAATAACTCCTTTGGTTTCCTTATATAGTTGAAACTAATATCAACAAATAGAATATATATAACAAAATATCTGATTAGGAGTTAAAAGGGCTTATAAAGAAAATCGAATTACGACGATTAAAAAAAAGAAATAAGTCAAAAGAAAAGATCAAAGAACCAATTATAAGTAACAGTATCTACAAACGGTTAAATAAGTATCATTTTAACCCATTATCGCATAATTCCACATTTCTAAGCGCTGATGAAATATTGCTTTGAAAAACATTGTTAGAAAAGCCAAATGTTAGACTGGTCTAATTTGGACCAGTCAAAATATTTGTCGTTTTGGAAATGGATGTCAACCCTGGTCATTCTGTATAAATCACCCTACTGAATTGCTATCAAATCAAAGGGCTGAAAGCACTGATAGAACTTGTTGTTCAAAAATCAATATTTTTTTTAGAAATCAACTTCATAAGCAACTCTGGTAGGAAAGGTACAAGCAGGAGATGTAGACTAAGATTAGCCTGCACATAAGTGCAGTCTGATCTTAGTCTACACCTCCTGCCAAAAACCGGAATATTCCGGGTTAAGCATGACAAGGGTTAAAAAGCCTGTTTAAAATCTAAAGCTCCCAATTGATCAATAGTGCGTGTCAATCAAATAACCGGTCAACCAATAAAATCATTCATTAAGATCAGAAATGAGATTTGATCTCCAACATTGATCGCCATTTTTGATAACCCTTTTTGTTGGTTTGGCGACTTAAACGACCTAACTACAGCTTATTCATGCCGTAAATACGACGTTAAAGTCGCCAATTAATTATCCACTTTTTTGTTACATGCTACTGGCCATAGATTTTTCAAAATCACACCGTTTAAAATCGAAGCGGGTATTTCTGTCGGAGTGTGGCGGGGCTTACGAAGTAAGTGGGCGGGGCCAGCGAGTGGTCAATTACAAAACCCATCTGTCAGAAGTGATTCTAGTTAAACAGTCACCTTTAAACGTTATCATGGTGACATGAAGTGTACACGTGACCTACGTCTGGGCGTTGAAAATTAATGCTTTTCAGGCTGTAGTTACGATGTTTAGGTAGCAGTTCAACGAATTGCCTTGGCTTTATGTGTACATTTGTATATGTATTTGCATACTTAAGTCGTTTAACCCATTATTATAAAATGATTCTTTCTAACGCGCTGAAAAACGATCACGAAAAACTTTGTGGGAAAAGGAGAAACGAGCAAATTTTCCTTTCCTCATGTTTACTAACCTATTTGAAACTTTTTCACCAAATTCTAATTCGAAATACCGTCTTCAAATTCTTTCAATTTGTATCAGACTAAAATTGTCTTATCTATTACAAGGTTAATGTCAGTGGACTCTTTCATATTCACTTCTCCATAGTGTCTTAAGAAACAGACTGTCTGTTTTTTTTTCTTTCTGCTTGCAACATTACAATATTTATCGGCCTTTCATTATACGTATATCTGGATAAAGTAAGCCATTCCAACGCAATGACGCTTTTTGACGAACCTCCAAAACTCACTTTGGATAACATTGTGTTAAATGAAGAAATTGCTTGCAACAAGCAATTTCTTCATTTTACACAATGTTTTCAACCCAGAAAGTTGAACAAATCTAATATCTAAATCGAAATTGTCGTCTGTAACTCCTTTGAATTTGGACCGATCTAAAAGTTTGTCGTCTGGTATTAAATCAACAAGCACGTAAGTTGACAACGACGCGTGTCCACATTGACATGAAGCCGGTATATGACCATCAGTTTGAATAAAGGAATACACCAAAGATCCCCATGAAAATCAAAGGACTGATAGTCCCTATTATAGTCTAGTAAATATTATTTTTGTAGATAGGAGAACAAATATTTCTTGCGAATTATTACTAAAATCATTTTCATATATTTGGAAAATTAGTGTCGTTCGATATCTCAGTCGAACTACCATGTCGGTGGTAAGTGGGCGGGGCCAGTGATCAGATCAGATCGATCCGTCAATTACACGAGATTTTATGATCGTCGTGGTAACATGACGAAGGAGGGGTATAATTGTGATACTTGATATTTCATTTCCGTCCCCACATGTCATAACCGTGGCTGAAAAAATGTAGATAAGACGCCTAAGTCGCCAGACCGACAGCAATGATAAAATAAATGTCAACCAATATTGTAGTTTAAAGTTCATATTCCATCCAAATGGATGGTTTTATTGGTCTATCGATTCTTAATGGCATCGAAATCCGTCAATTGACGCGTGCAATACCCAAGTTTTCGTGCAAAGGCGGATTACTCAATTAAAAAAAATGTGACAGATTGTGGAAATGGCTCATTGGAATTGACCTAAGATTACATAAATGATTTCTGGCTAGAACATCGGAACTCAAAATTGGTCAACCTGTCAAAACCTCGACCATTCAGTGACGATCGAATACAGTGCTATTCATGACTGCGGCTTAAACACAGTAATCCCAGAATACCCGGTTCCATTTGATACCTATTAACCCATTGTCAGACGGCTAAATTCTCGACTGGTCCAAATTGAAAGGGGTTTCAGACGACAGTTCTAATGTTTATGAAATTTTAGATTATCTCAAATTTCTGGGTAGGAAACATTGTGTAAAATGAAGAAATTGCTCTTAACAAGCAATTTCTTCATTCCACACTAAGTTTATAAAACCTTTTTTTTTTCAAAATGGGCGTCATAAAATGTCATTGTGTGGGAAGACAATTTTTATCTGATTTTTAGTTTATTATTATTTCAAGTAGAGTAACACTTGTTTTTAAAATAAGTTTCTTTATTGCACAACAAAATTGATAGAAATATAACTTCTATAAAAATAATAGAAAAATAACGTGTTACAACAATTTGAATATGAATGCTCATAGTGGACAAAATACAAGAAAAAACGAATGCAATACAATGAAAACATAAGTATGAAACAATAAAGTACAAAATCAATTCTTTGAACTTGCATACATTCACATTTAATTCATAAGGTATTGAATATGTTAAAAAAATCGACGATTTCTAATAATCAAGAACTAGCCTATATATATATACAAGAACATGACTTACAAATTTCAAGGACATGTAAATTATCACAGATATATCTAATGAAAATAAGAAGTCGTTCAATCGACCGATCGACGTGTCAATAAAAGAAATCAATAGATCAATCAAATCCTTCATTTAGACCGGATATGAAATTTTGGTTAAGATATGTTTGTTGAGGATTCCTGTTGGTTTAGCGACTACTACAGCTTATTCGAGCTGCGGTTACGAAGTTTAGGTCACCAACTAGTTAATTTACATTCTTGTTACATGTTAACGGCCAAATAATTTGTAAATTACACTGTTAAATATCTTGTTGGAACTTCCTGGAGTCAGTGGGCAAGGCCAGCGCTCTGTCAATTAATATACAATGCCTGACCTGACCATAACAGATAAAGCATAAGTCTTTGTCAGATAACCCATTGCCAGACAGCGCAATTTTAGACTGGTCTAAATGGAAAGGAGTTGCAGACAACAATTTTAAGTTTATGAAAATTTAGATTTTTCTATTTTCTGAGTTGAAAACATTGTGGAAAATGAAGAAATTCCTTGGTTCAAGCAATATCTCTATTTTCCACAATGTTTTCTCAATTATTTTTCTTGAGGGGCGTCTAAAAGCGTCATTGTGTGGTTATGTGTCAATGTAACTCAGCAGCATCATGATATTTCACTATGACGATTAGTCTGTCTTCAGTGATTATTTGCTTTCTATGAGAAACATCTTCATTTGGCCAAACGTGTCTATTTTTGAAACAAAGAATGAACAGCAAAACACATTTTTAACACCTTTGGAGATTTGAATTTTCTTCGCTCAAAGAAAATTTGGAAAAAAAACCTCTAGGATTCTAGCTTGGTCTTCTACTTTTTTCTGTTTTGTAACTGTTCACCCGGAAAATTTGCTTTTTCGGAAATTATCAATATTGTCGTTGTTTCTTGAAGGATTTCACCATGGCCGCTAACTGATGCATTCCCTCATAAATGCCTTCCCCTGATGTAGCGCACGTGGCCTGCACGTACCAATTTCGACTGGCGAGTTTGTTCAGACTCAATTGGTCCACCAACTGGGATGAACTCATCGCATCTAAAAGAGGTAACAAAGCAATCAATAAAACAGACCAAAATGGAGGAGATCTTGTTGCTGTTGTTGCTTAAATGGAAATCACCATTCATTTTATCCCACCCATCTTTTGTTACCTTGATTTCATCGTCATCAATTTTATCCATTCCCAGACAATCCTTCTTTTGGACGCCCTAAGAAAAAAGTGGAAAACATGTAAAATGGATACATTGCTTGTAACAAGCAATTTCCTCATTATCCACAATGTTTTCTACACCCCAAAAGACATAGTCGTGGAACTACTTTCTACTCAAACAAATGAAATAGTATCGAAATCAAATCTTTTTCCGTGAGGTTTGGAAACAAATTGTTCAACAGATCAGAATGCAGGAACTTTGAAAGACAATGCTAAAATTGAATTACGTTGTATATACAAGTATTACATAAAGTTTGCCGTACGTTCAAGGTAGAAAAGCGGTCACGATTAACTAATAGTATTAGGCCCTTTCCTGCTTTGATGATTTATCAATCAAAAAGCAAGTCTTAAGAGAAAGGTTTTTTATAAACATGTCATTACCATTAACCCATTACCACTCAACAAAATTTTAGACTGGCCCAAATAGATCGAATCTGTAGCCAGCAATTTTAAGTTGGTGGAATGTTAAAAGATTCTGCTTTCTAGGGAGAAAACATTGAGGACATTGAAGAAATTGCTTGTAACAAGCAATTTCTTCATTGTCCACAATGTTTTCCAAAGCTATATTCTTGAGGGGCGTCAAAAAAAGCGTCATTGTGTGGGGATGGGCTAATTCGACCCTGTTCGTTATACTTACAAGGTAAATCTTGTTTGTTAGCGAGGACACATACAGGAACATTTCTCATTTCATCACTGTCAAGAATTCCAAACAATTCTTCTCGTGCCTCCGATATTCTTTCTCTGTCGGAACTATCCACAACAAATATGAGACCTAAAATCGAGACATATGAAAATGTTTCAATTCGTCAATTTTAACGTAGAAATATGTCCAAAACTACAACCGCAGTTACCATTACAGAAATATATCGTTGTTCTGTAACAACCAAGAAATACTTTCAATACATTTCTTTATCCTATTTTATTAAGTGATTCTCTCTCTATCTCTCTCTCTCTCTTTCTTTCTTTCTCTCTCTCTCTCGCTCTCTCTGTCTCTGTCCCTCTCTCTGTCTCTCTCTCTGTCTCTGTCTCTCTCTGTCTCTCTCTCTGTCTCTCTCTCTGTCTCTTTCTCTGTCTCTCTCTCTCTCTCTGTCTCTCTCTCTCTCTGTCTCTCTCTCTCTTAAATATCATGGTTATCAGATCGCAGGAATTAATCGACTAATCAAAATATTGATTTAGACGGGAAGTGAATTTTGAACTCCAACATAAGTCAAAATTTATGTGAAACATTTATGTCGGTGTGGCGCCCAAACGTGGAACAATGGCTAATTCAAGCTGTAGTTATAACGATATGGTCCCAATCAACCCCTACTTCATTCCTTGTTACATATGACTGGCCATAAATTTCATGAAAATAACGCCGTTTTATATTTAAGTGGAAATTCCTGTTGTAGATAAGTAGGCGGAGCCAGCGATCCGTGATAATATCGAGACAAAGATCGTGCCTCTTTTATTTGCTGATAGCTTGAAGCATGTACACTTGGTTCAACGATATACGTACAAAACAAATAGCCCACATGTTCATTTATTTACTGAAAGAATTAGAAAAGTCAATTGACTTACCGTCAACATTTTGATAATAGTGTCTCCACAGGGGCCTTATTTTGTCCTGACCGCCCACATCCCACACTGTAAATGTTAGGCCCTTAACTGGGGTAACAGTCTCTACGTTAAAACCAATAGTTGGAATTGTGGCGATGTTTTCATTCAGTTTGATTTTGTAGAGGATTGTTGTTTTTCCTGAAAGCAAAATGGTTGGTGCCTTTAATCCCATACTAGCTCGCTTTAGGGGAAAATATCATTATGTAACTGACGGAACGCGGTTGTCAATCAAAGAATCGATCGAACAATCAAAACAGTCAATTACACCTTAAATTAACTCTGACATTTATGTCAAAAATTTTGGTTGTTTGGTGACGTAAATATCGCAACTACAACTTATTCGGGCTGTAGTTACGACGCTTCAGTCGCTAAGCGACTCTCTCGTTACATCTAACTAACCGCATGAATTTTGCAAACTATCACCGTTTAATATCTAAGGCGGACCTTCTGTTTGAGTTTGGTAGTTGATCCTGGACTTCTTTCTTTCGTCCTGGGTGACACCGAAAGCGGCAATTATCGGCGGAGTACAAATGTGTCGCCCTAGGTTCCCGAAAGCAAATCCCGACAGGAGTCGAAACCGTTCGCTATCGAAAGCTTTCATATATTCAAAACAGAATATTGCCTTTCTTTTTTTGACGTAATTATTTGTACGGATTCTCTTTCGCTCTCTAAATAATTGCCTTGTTGCATTTTATAGCCTCAAGTTAAATTAAATATTATTACTGAATTTCTACACTGTTATTTCTTTGCTTATTTTCAATTCACATTCACTTATTCAAGAAATGAAAAGCAAATAATAACATACCTGCTGCATCAAGTCCCAACATCAGAATCCGTGCTTCTTTAGTGCCCCATTCCGAAAATAACTGAGACAACTTGGAAAGGTATAAACCCATTGTTGACACTTTTTTTCTATTAATTGAAGTCCAGAATGTTTGAAACTATCAGAATGAAGGAAGACCATTTGTACAGCGCTTTTATAGGAATGTTATTTCAATTAAGTTGTGTGAATTCTGACAGACTTTCATAAACCAGCTCCTCAGTTCCAACACGGCCTCGCCAGCGTGGAGGAAATGACGTGTACTGTTTACAATTTTTATGGTTTTCCCCTGCAGTCTATTTTTAGAAATCTATTTATAGGCCTTGTTAAATAAAGATAATCCACTTCAACACAATCACACATTTTACGAACGAAAAAAGATTACGAGACAAGGAAATTCTGCTTATTTGAGGCAATTTCTTCTTTTCTCAAATGTTCTCTATCATATCTGTTACATAGTTTTCAATATTTACTGAAGGCTTTGAATTTTGTTACATATCTGTGACTTCTTTTAAAATTCAATCAGTCTTAAAATGTCGTCTGGAAAAGGGTTAGCTCAGGAGAATCTCTCTTATTTATATTGTAAAATTTAAACAAGTCAAGTTTTTGTACAGTCGAAAAACTTTAAGAGGAAAGCTAATCGGCCTTTAAATTATTGTGAGATGTTTGGTCGATGGGTTAATTTAAACCCATCTCCAAACGACAGAATTTTAGACTGTCCCAAATTGAATGAAGTTGTAGACGACAAAAAAAAATAGTTTTAGATAGAAAATATTGTGGGAACAGAAGCAATGGCTTGTTCGCAAGCAATTTCTTCTTTTCTCACAGTGTTTTTCGTACCTATATTTCTTTGGTCAATAAATTCGGATTTGAGTAGGAATGGGTTATAAATGCCAAGTCAGAAGTAGGATCTATAACATTCATTCTTATGGCAAAATTCTTATTTTTTATTCCTTTTAACAACCAGCATACCCTCGAAAATTGAAGTAGCTAGTCTATTTTGATAAAACTACAAGAATAACCTCCCCTGACATAAACCAAACACCGAACAATGTAGTTTTGCTTGATAATCATTGAATAATTAATTTAATCATCACGTGTTGCAAAGACTTCGCTCTTTGGCCATAAGTTGCAGTGCAAAGGCTAAGTTTTTGGCGTTGTATCCCCAATAAATGCCAAGTTGCCCAAACAGTCACACTGTCAAAAGGACTAATTGAATAGGGCATACTTTTGGAGTTTCGCTGAAGCATCTTTTTGGATGTTTATTGGCTGTAAGCTTCATATCAGAAAAATGAGATAATCTTAATTAGCACAGGGACACAACTGATGTTTGACATCGTATGTTGGGGTTGAAATTGAGAAAAATTACAAGGCAAGAAGTCACCTTTCTGGCATTGATTCCAAGTCCAGTAAAAGTCGTTACATGATAACAATAAAACATAAGCTCAGATAAGCTTTTAACACCAACTTAAAGACATTCCATGTTGAATACTCTAGCCAGCATAAAAGAATGCTCTATTACCCTATTACAAGTATATATATACCGATTACCGGTGTACTCTGAAATATCCAGAGTGCTTGTGAATTACACATTCATAAAGTATTCTATATTTTATTCATTATTATACCTTCTGAAGATTGTCTCGCACCTCAATGTCATTATAGTTAAAGTAGTTAAACTTATGTGCAGTCTGATCTTTGTCTATACCTACTGCCCAAACCAGAATATTCCGGGTTCAGCATGACAAGTGTTAAACATTTTTTAGCAACAGTGATAATCTTCTTGAAAGACAAACTGATTGTCTGGTAAATTGAGGGTATTTGTGTTGGTCTGACAAGACTGCACAGCTGCATACAGGTTTCACTCATGTTCGTAATCAGTACATTCAGGCTTGTGGAATGATACACGTGCTCAAGCATTTTGTATAAGAAAAGAAAGCTGGTGACATCAATCCTCCCTCGCAATTATTTATGTTTGAAATACTAAGCAATGTTGTACAATTATTGTACATATCAGGGCTTTTTTTTCGATCTTTAACATGGGCCTATAAAAGGCTACTTCCCAATTGAAAAAAGGCTCTTTTTTCCCACTTGTGGCAGAGAAATTTCCCAAAATAACAGCTTATTTTTGCATTATATGGAATTATTTTCTTCAAAATTTGTTTTGTTTAATATTTCTATTCATTTTATTACTAATAAGACTCCTAAATATAGTTATTTATCATTGAATCTTGAAAATGATGCAAGAATCTTACTTTTAATACTTTCTTTTATTAAACTAATGTTTCCCAATTCTTCTGAAAACTACGCAAAAATTTCCCAAAGCGAACAGGCTAAGGCTTCTTCCCAATTTCTAGAAAAAAACCTGCATATACAAAATGTATTTTGGAGAAGTATAGGTTATGTTATACCAACAAAAACTCATATTTTTTGTGAATTAATTTTTGACTTAAAAGTTTTACAGACTATCCAAGCACTTATACAGTGGATTGATTACATTTGCATGCTATATTCTTGTTAGTTATTGAAAAACGGATATGAGTGTAACATTAACAGATGATTTGATTTTAAAATTCTATAGATATCATCATATTTAGCATTTATTTCAGACCAACTTATTACTCCACATTCTACATAAATGCCTGTATAGAATTACAAATGTGAAGAATTACAATGGATGTTGTTCAAAATGTTCCTGGTCATAAAACTATTTTGAGAGCTGTACTACGTCACCAAATACAGCTGCTGGTATGTGTTTCATGTTTATCTTTATTTAGCCTGCTAATACAACTTAAACAGTAAATCTTGTAGTATGAAACCACTCAAGGGAGAATCAAAAAGTAGTTACTATAAAGAATGATCCCTGAGTACACTTTTTTGTTTAAAGTTGAATGATTGATTCTATTGCATGCATAAATTATTACAGAATTTTGTTGGACCCATTAGAATGGTCTCATAGAGTCAATTTTTATTTTTCCAACAGTATAGCATTTAGTTATGATTTTTCTGTTTTGGCATTTATTGATAAATTTGTTTTTTATATGCTGAAATAAATAAAAATGTTGCCATAAAATTGCAATTCACTGATTGCTGGTCCCGTCTACGGACTCTGGTGGCCACACCCATGGACTCCAAACAAGGAGTTTTACTTTGAACAAAAAAATAAAATGGTTGGTTGGCTACCTAAATGGTAGCACTACAGATTATCCAAGCTGTAGTTGTGATGTTTGAGTTTCCTTGCCAACAAAAATATTTAGCATTAATGTTGGCCAATGTCAAGTTCAAAAATCACTTCCAATCTAATTGAAGATTGGATTGGTGGATTGATTCTCAGGGGTCTACACTAAAAGTGTCTTGGATCCCGAGGATCCCTTAAAACTGGAAGGGACCCCAGCCATATCAGGCTAGGGATTCCGTCAGGGTCCTTCAATATTTCTCCAGTACAATAGATCTTAATGTATCAACTAGTACTCCTGTTTTCAGAAGCTTTGTTAGAAGTGCAGGATTGAGTGTGAATGAGTTAATGTATATCAAGGGGGGATCCCTGATAATCTGGAGGAAACCCTTAAGTAATAATTTGGGATTCCCGTGGGATCCCATTGAAGCAAAGTTAGTGTCGACCCCTGATCTTTTGATTGTCAGCTGCCATCCATCATTTTTATCTTTATAGGTAGAACAGCTTAGTGAATACACAGATGAAGAAACAGTGGTATTGTCAGCAAACCTCTCAGATGGGACTTCGTTTCATCTTGGATCAAAGACAGCAAAAATATTCTTGGACAAGGAAAAGGATATCATGTCTAGATTCCTTGGATTTTGTCTTGATTGTAAGAACTATTAGCATTATCATTGATTTATCCATTGACCAAATTCTGTTTGACCTTCACCCACTACCAGACAGCAATATTTAAGACTGGTCCAAATTGAAAGGAGTTGCTGACAATAATTCTAAGGTTATGAAATTTTAGATTTGTTCAGCTTTCTTTGTAGAAAACATTGTGGAAAAGGAAGAAATTGCATTTTGCAAGCTATTTTTGTCCAGCCCACTTGTGGTTAGCGAGACAAAGTGGTCACTATGACAAGTCAGTGTATGTGCAATAGTGTGTCATCCTGGCTGTCCGTCTGTCTGTCAGAATTTGTCCGGACAATTACTGCTACAGTTATGGATGGATTTCAAAATTACTTGGCACAATGTTTTTCTTGAGCACCATCAAATAGTGCCATTTAGTTGGATGGGTTAACATTTTAGATTCTTTTAGAATGGATAGTTTCTGTTTGAACATTTTTATGCTTCCCAGAAAAGATTTTCAGGGGGAGCATATAGTCGCCGGACTGTGCGTCCCTCCCTCCGTCCGTCCAAAGTCATATCTCAGCAACCCCTGGGCCTAATTGGCAAAACTTCATAGATAATCTTCCTACCAAATTTCCAAGATCCGTTTTTTGATTTTTCTTATTTCAAGGCTGCGTCATGGAAAAAGGGGCCTTAATGTAAAAACTAGTTATTAGCTCTACTGGCCGAAGGCCACTAGAGCTATAGCGATGGCTTTTTCCCGTCCGGCGTCCATGCGTCCGTCGGTCAAACTTTTCCTTGTTTACGCGATAGAGATTGCACCATCATAAGGACGGTTCCTTTTTAAATTGGGTCAGATCGGTCAAGAAACACGGGAAAAGGGGCCTAATTAAAACTTAATTAAAAAATGTGTAAGCGATAGAGTCCACAGTTCTCATCAGATTCTCTTCAAACTTTCACAGAATTATTGTACCAGCATAAGGATCGTTCCTTTCGAAAATGGGTATGATCCGTCAAGAAACACGGGAAAAGGGGCCTTATGAAAATTTAATTAAAAAATACTCGTTAATATTCTAGAGTCTACAGTTTTCATCAGATTGTAATCAAACTTTCACAGAATGATTGTACCAACATAAGGATTGATCCTTTCATAATTTGGTATGATCAGTAAAGAAACATGGGAAAAGGGGCCTTATTGAAATTTAATTAAAAACTCCATTAAAAATCCTCGTTTACGCGATAGAGTCGGATTCTCTTCAAACTTTCTCAGAATGATTGTACCATCATAAGGATCGTTCCTTTCGAAAATGGGTATGATCGGTCTAGAAACACGGGAAAATTTTATTAAAAAATCCTCGTCAACACTCTAAGTTCCAGAGTTTACATCAGATTCATTTCAAACTTTCACAGAATGATTGTACAAATATTAAGGATCATTTCTTTCGAAATTGGGTATGATCTGTCAAGAAACATGCTAAAAGGGGCCTTATTAAAACTTAATTAAAAAATCCTCGTTTACGCGATAGAGTCCACAGTTTTCTTCGGATTCTCTTCAAACTCTCACAGAATGATTGTACCATCATAAGGATCGTTCCTTTTGAAAATGGGTATGATCTGTCAAGAAACATCGGAAAAGGGGCCTTATGAAAATTCAATTAAAATCCTCGTTAACACTCTAGAGTCCACAGTTTTCTTCAGATTGTATTTAAATTTTCACAGAATGATTGTACCATCATGAGGATTGTTCCTTTGGGAATTGGTCAGATCCATTAGGAAACATGGGAAAAGGGGCCTTATTAAAATTTAATCGAAAAATCTTTTAACAAATCCTCTTTAACACTCTGGAGTCAACAGTTTTCATCGGACTCCCTTCAAACTTTCACAGAATGATTGTATCATCATAAGGATTGTTCCTTTAGGAATCAGATATGATTCCTCAAGAAGCATAGGAAAAGGAGCCTTATTAAAATTTGATTCAAAGATCTTTGTAAACACTCTAGAGTCCACAGTTTTCATCTAATTGACTTCAAACGTTCACAGAAGGATTGTACCATCATAAGAATTGTTCCTTTCAAAATTTGGTATGATCAGTCAAGGACCACGGGAAAAAGGGGCCCGATAAAAACTGGATTGAAAAAGTCCTCGTAAACACAATAGAGTCAATAGTTTTCAACAAATTCTCTTCAAACATTCCCAGAATGATTATTACATTAAATGGATTGTTCCTTTCTGAAGTAGGTTTGATCCATCAAGTTTCATGGGAAAAGGGGCCCTATGAAAATTTAATAAAAAAATCTTAGTTAACACATAATGGCCCTAGATTTCACCTGATTGACTTCAAACTTTCACATAATGATTGTACCATCATAAGGATTGTTCCTTTCAAATTGGGTCTGATCCATTGAGAAACATAGGAAAAGGGGCCTTAGGAAAATTCATTTAAAAAAAATCTTAATTAATGCTTGTAAGTCCACAGATGAGATGGGGTTGTCTTTAAACTCAAACAGAAAAATTATACTTTTGTAAGAAGAGTTCCCTTTGGAATTGGTTCAGATCCATCAAGTAACATGGGAAAAGGGGCTATATGAAAATTCAATAAATAAAACCCTGTTAATAACACAATGAAGCCCACAGCTTTGATCAGATTTAGTTGAAACTTTCAAAGCATGATTGGAAGGTCATAACTATCATTCTTTTCATAACAGGGTTTGAACTGTCAAGAAACACAGGAAAAGGGGCCTTATGAAAATTTCATTTATAAATCCTTGATACCAAGTCCAGAGCTTTCATCGGATTTTCTTCAAACATTCACAGAATAATTGAACAATAATAATGATTGTTGATGTTTGCATTAGACCTGATCCATCAAGTATCACAGGAAAAGGAGCATTATGAAATTTAATTTTTAAATCATTGTAACACAATAAAGTCAACAGATTTCATCAGATTCTGTTAAAACTTTCACAGATTGATTATTCCATCATGAGGATTCTTTCTTTTCAAATTAGGCGTGACCTGTCTAGTATCATGGGAAAAGGGGCCTTTTGAGAATTTTATCTATAATCCTTGTAACCAAGTCCAGAGCTTTCATTGGATTTAATTCAAACCTTCACAGAATCATTGTACAATAATCACGATTGTTGATGCTGACATGAGACCTGATCCTTCAAGTATCACAGGAAAAGGAGCCTTATGAAAATTTTATTTTAAAAATTTTACACCAAGATAAGGTCTGCAATTTTTTTTCAGATTCTGTTCAAACTTTCACAGAATGTTTGTACCATCATAAGGATTGTTTCTTTCCAAATTGGGCCTGATCTGTCTAGTATATCATAGGAAAAGGGCTGTATGAAAAATTATTACCAAATCCTCATAAACCCAACAATGCCCTCAGTCTTTTCTTTTGAAAATTTTGTTACAAAAATTCTTGACACAATTCAGTCCACTGTTTTCATTGATTCTCTTTAACTTTTAAAAAATGATTGTACCTTCATTAGAATTGTTCCTTTTGAAATTTAATTTGTTCTGTAAAGTATTATGAGAAAAGGGGCCCTCTGAAGATTTCACTATAAACTCATTAACACAATAAATTCCACAGATTAAACAGATTGATTGTACCATCATTCCAATTGTTGATTTTGACAGTAGATCTGCAAGTGTCACATAAAAAGGGGCCTTATGACAAACTCTCTTAAATATTCTGGTTAACACAATGATGTCCCTTGATTTCATCGGTTTCACTTCAAAATTTCACAGAATGATTGTACAAATACTTAAATGGGTCTTTTCAGAACTGGGTACAATCCATCAAGTATCATGTAAAAAGGGGCCATATGATTTTTTTTAAATATTCTAGTAAACATAATGAATTCCCAATATTTCATCGGATTCACTTTTAACTTTCACAGAATGATAAAACCAACAGTAAAATATCACGGGAAAAAGGGCCTTATGAGAACTTGAATTTAATATCTTTGTTAACACAATAAAGTCAACAGTTTTATTGGATTCTCTTCAAAGATGCATGGAATAATTGTGGCATTTAAAACACAGGAAAAGGGGCCTTACAGATTATCATTCAAAACATTCTTGTGTATGTGATGAAGATCACAATCATTATCAAATTGTCTTTTAAATTTCACAGGACAATTGTTGGGTTGTAAGGAAAGTTCCTTTTGGATTGAGATTGATCCATCAGAAAACACAGGAAAAGGGGCCTTATTGATTTTCATTCAAAACAATCCTGTTTATGTGATAAAGTCCACAATTATTGTCAGATTCTGATGAAATATTCACAGAATGATTGTAGGGTCATAAGGTAACTTTCTTTTGGAAATGGAGTGGATCCATCATGAAACATGGGAAAAGGGGCCTTCAGGATTGTTGCTTAAAATGATAAAGGGGATAAAGCCCTTTTTTTTCTTTATGCATTCTTCTTTGAGTAACTAACTTCCTTAAATATCAGATTTCTTTAACAGAAAACTTGATAACCAGTAGAGTGTCTCAGGCCCTCATGGGCCTCTTGTTTGCCAATTTCTCAAAGACTAATTCATGAAATATCATATTTGAGTAGCAAATCAGATCCCCTTGACCTTAAACTAACAGGAATTTTCATTTAAAAAAATGCGTCATGGGAAAAGGGGCCTTAATGTTAAGGTCACTTTTCAAGGTCAAAATTTTGAAAATTTTAACTTTGACATCTCCCATAAGTATACAATGGTAAGTGATATAGCCTTCATATTTTACATGTGCATTGCTTTTTACATAGATTTTCTGTAGGTACTAAGTTCATAGTAATTGGTCAAGGTCAAGGTCAAATTGTGAAGGTCATTAATTTTCAAATACCTCCTTTACAAATTGCTAAAATTTCTTGTTTCTTTACATAAATGTTGTTTATTAAATGCCCTAGGTAATGTTTATTTCAATTTTTGCCCCAATGAGCCTGACCATGTAAAAAAGGGGGCTTAATGCCAGGTAGCTTAACATATATCCTTCTCTAAAATAAACCAGTCTTTTGTTTCTGCAAGACTACTCAAGTTAGAGTCTTCATTTTTGGTATGGAGACATTTTTCATTGATAACTTTGATAGTCAAGGTAAAATATTTAACCCTTTACCATATGATGATATTGAATTTTACTAGAATCAGGCCTATGAAGCCAAACAGATTCCTTCAATATTTGTCAAAATTCCAAATTTCTTGTGAATTGAACTCTCAAACTATAGTTGCATTCAATAAAAAGTTTTTTGTCCAATAAAGGCATACAGTTTTGTGATAAGAGCCTTATTTCGGGGAGCATAATCCGTCTACGACGGCTCTTGTTTATTACTAATGATAAGCTTAATCTGATTTATTAGGTAAAAGAGTACTTTTTCTCCTTCAATGTCTTTGTTTAACCAGTATGGTTATACTTTAAATGTATTTTTTATAAGTTTTTAAAATCAAATTAGATTTGCCATTGTTATACCTCCTCCTACAACAAAGTGAGAGGCAAGAGGGTTGAGCCAGCAATCCATCAAAATCTGGCATAAACTTACTTTTCCTCAAAAAACCATTTCTTTGTCAATCAATATATTTATGTAGAAAAAATAAATTGTATGAAATTTCTTTTTGACTGTTTAAACTTTTGGAAGCATTTCAATTTGCATGTATTTCTTAAAAGTTTCCTATGATTAAACTTACTTCAATTTGTTATTTTCAAGAATTTACCCCTTTTCCCATTCTTTGAAATTTTCCAAAGGTCCAAATTGAAAGAGGTTGCAGACAACAATGAAAATTTGAAGCAGTTTGAAATGAAACCATCCTATGTGGTAGAAAGTATTGTGAGAAAAGAAGAAATTGCTTGTTAAATGCAATTTCTTGTTTTCACACAATGTTGTGTCCAGTATATCACAGCGACACAAAATCCAAGGTTTGAACAGGAAAGGGTTAATCATAATTTGTCAAAAAAGTAACAAGTGTTTTGATCTTTTTTAGCCTCAAATGATTCTGTTGCTTTTCGATCTAATGATCCTGCACTGTCAATCAACAAAGTACAAATAATGAAAGATCGGCTGCCTGAAAGTAGATCAAAAATACTCTCAGGAACTGAACAAATCAAAAGCCAAAAGACAGCTACTGATGATGAAAATAAAGACATGCATATGAAAAAGGAGTCTCAATCTATTGCTTTAGATCTTAATTCTCCCCATTCAATGATAGAAAGCTGTGTTGACAGCAAGATTGAGACTGCAGAGTCTGAAGAAAATGAATATATGGATTTCAGTGTTTTTAAAACAGACGATGAGGTTGATAAGGACAATAATCCAAGTGTGGAGGCTGTCCTTAATTTAAGCAATGGGAAATTAGACTGTACTGACATAAAAGATGAAAAGTGGACTGAGTTACCAAAACTATCTACAGACCAGGAAGCTGATACTCCTTCATTTACTGAGCAGAATAATTCTAAAAGTGAAATTGAACTAGGTAACCAGGAAGTACCTGAGCTAAATATAAAGGATAATAAAGTTTGTAGGACTAAGAGTTCAGAAATTAAAGAAGGTAAGCATATTAGTGACTTTTGAATGTAACCACAGTGGTAAACAAGCATTGCTTTTTGGCACATTTTTAAGCTTGTATCATAAGATTGTGTTTAAGCTTGAACAATTATTGAACATTTAGTTGCTGGGCAACTAAAACTGTAAAACTACAGCTTATTTAATCTGCAGTAAAAAGGTTATGATTGTCCAACAACAGTATGTAATTTTCAGATGAAAATGGACACTCTAATGGGCTTCTGCGCGTTCTAGTGGCTACATATGTGCTTAATTGTCCTGATGTATAGTAAGGAAGATTTTCTGCGTGATAAATTGGACAAGTTTCATATCATGGGATCATGATGGATTGAAAACCAGGTCACTAGTTCAGAGCTAAAAATATCTTCTGCGTTCTTTAGTTGCCCCATTTAAGCTCAAGTGTTACCAAATTTGGTCAAAAAGTTTTTCACTTTGATATCTCAGCCAAATTCAAAAAATTGAGTCACTGGCTCACTGTGTTAACCCACTGCAAACACAACAGTACATATATTTGACACTGGTCCAAATTCAAAGGAGTTGCAGACGATGATTTAAAGCTTATGGAAATTTAGATTTTTTAGCTCCGCTGTTATCAGAGAAAACCAGAGGTATTGGGATAGCCTTGGTGTTGTGGTCGTCGTCATTGTGCGAAAACTTTGACATTTTGTGATATCTCTGGTTCTACTAAAGGCAATCATTTGAAACTTGGCACACTTTTTCACTATCAAAAGAGCAACCTAAACTATCAAGGGGGATAACTCTATATGCTTATCGTCCACTATCCAGCACCTAACAGCTGAGCCTTTGTTTAACTTTCTGTTCAGAAAACATTGTGTAAAATGAAGAAATTGCTTGTTCATTTTACACAATGTTTTACCAAATGTTTTTCTTGAGGGGCATCAAAAAGCTTCACTGTGTGGGAACTGGTTAAGAAGGTAGGTCACAGGCATTTTTGTGCATTTGCAGTTATTGAATTAGGTGAGCGCTTTAGGGCCAGTGGCCCTCTGGCAACATAATAGTAGATAGGATGCCTGCCATATAGAAACTTTGTCAAAAGCATAAACTTTTGATCATGGTAAGCCAGCACAATCAGCAGAATCTAACTAGGATCAATTCTTTTTACATGATACCATTTTATGAACAGTTCACATATTTTTTTTAATCCTTCTTATTTAGGTGTTTGGTCCAGTAGAAACCAATGAAAAAAAAGAAATAACAGAAAAATGGTGAAAAAATTGATGGTCTAAGTATGAAAAAGTAAAAGTGAAAAATGTGATTATGTACACCTGACATCTACATGAGAATGGTCATTCTCAAATGCTTTGATTCATAGCAAGTTAGGACATTACATTTACCCATTACCACACAGCAAAATTTTGGACAGGTCCAAACTCAAAGAAGTTGCAGAAGACAATTAGAAGTTGATAGAAATTTGGATACATGTATATCTGTTTAGGGTAGAAAACAAGGTGGAAAAAAAACAAGGTGGAAAAAAAAAAGAAATTTCTTGTGACAAGCAACTTTTTCTGTCTAGTTTTCTTGAACTCTTTTTCTTCATGTTTTAAAGAAAAGTGAGATTATTTGGGAATTGGTTAATATTGTCAAGTACTGAAAGAATTGTAAGCTAGCATGTTTGAATTTAGAGAATCTTTCCCTTGTTGGGTAGAAAACATTGTGGACATTGAAGAAATTGCATGTTACAAGCAATTTCTTCATTGTCCACAATGTTTTCCAATATTTTCTCTTTAGATGCTAAAAAAGTTGAATTGAGTGGGAATGGGTTAAATAGCATACTTTTGACATAGTTCTGTACAGCTTGAATAGAGTTTACAATATTCCTGAAATACAAAAGAACTATTTTTGATGGCGTAGGCATTTCATGGATTTGGTGGTTAAGCCTCCAGTGGCAGGTTGCACTCCTTGAACTTTTAGAAAGCCTCAAAATTTGTCTGTTAACTTAAGCTATCAAAGCTGACGCTAAGAAAGATATTCTTCAGTGTTAAAAGTTATAACAAGATTTTATTTTATTTTTTCAGGAAGAAGGGCAAACATTTCTTTCAAGATGGAAAACTTTGATCAGGATCAGTCATCTGTGTCGGACCAGACAGGAGTTACACCTGTATTTCGTGTTCAAAGCCATAATAATTCTATTATTAGGATACAAAAAGTGAAAAATTCTACAACTGTGAAACGTCCTTCAGAAGTACAAAATGTAAACAGTACAAAATTACAACACATATGTGATCAATGTGGCAAAAGATTCTCATCAAGATACAGGCTAAAATCCCATGTGAACTCAAAACATAAACATGTCTTCCGGTTTACTTGCGAGAAATGTGGTAAGGGCTTTCAGGCACTTTGGAATTTGAGGAACCATGTAAAAGCTCATGACAAAGAACAGAGAGAAAAGTGTTCACATTGCCCAAAGACCTATGCACACAGAGCAAGCTTGATAAGTCATGAAAAAACACATATGGAATTTATGTCCAGACCTGTTAGTGTGTGTGATATATGTGGAATAGACTGTAAAGATGAAAAGAGCCGAAAAGAACACAAACATGCTTTCCACGGTGGTAAAACCTACGCTTGCACAGTTTGTTTGAAAACATTCCGCTGGCGAAGTAGCCTTGCCTATCATGTCAAACATGCAAAGCATAAGTAGATGTAATCCTATGAAAAAGAAAACATGAATTTTTCATAACATAAGGAATGCAGAATAGTGGGAAAAAATGATATTTTGACAGGTTTACATATTTGAATAGCAATTCTATTTGGAATGGACAATTAATTGCAGCCAATAAGAAAGGATGAACATTACGTTAACACCCTATCATTTAGACAAGTACAAATAAAGAAATGAACCAGACAATGTTACTGATAAAAATGTTTTGAAAAATGGAAGCTATAAAGCATAGAAAACATTTTGAGAAAGTTGGAAAATTATTAATGAAAAGCAATTGCTTTAAACCGAATCTTTTGCAAAGCCCTTTTTCAGGGCCTTAAATGTGGCATTGTGAAATAGTATAGGATTTATGCAGACTTTTTTGGTTCTTAGCATTTGCAAAGACGAGTAAATGCTTAAACGCCAAACTGGGAACATCAGATTGTCTCGGATTGAAATGATGTCTCGCCTGAATTTTTTACCAGAATTTTCAATTTTCTACTTTATTACTTATTAACAAATTCCTACACAATGACACTCCAAAGAAAAAAAGGTGTTAGAAAACACTGTGGAAAATGAATAAATTGCTTGTTAAAAAACAATTTCTTCATTATCCACAATGTTTTCTAACCTTTTAATTTAAAGGTTAGAAAACATTGTGGATAATGAATAAATTGTTTGTCCTTTAAGTAAAAAAGTCAAAAATTTAATCAGCTAAAATTTGTTGTCTAAAACATCTTTGAATTTGGACAAGTCTACAATTTTTCGGTCTGTTAAAGGGTTAATGAATATTCTTATTTATCAATGTAAAAACTCTTTAATTCAATCTCTTTAGATTAATGTTAAACAGATTCAATAGTTTTGATGGTGATAAAATATATAAATTGATTTGATTTTGAATGAGGTTTAACGCCACTTCTTAACAGTATTTCAGTGATATGGCGGCGGTTTGAGCACCTAACCATAGATTCCTAGTATTTCTCTCGCCAGTACTACCACTACATCCATTCTGAGCCTCCAGCTGTTCAATGAAATATTGATGGGAAAATGTGTAGATTCCATTACTATACGTTATTTACAATAAATTGATCTACGTCGAGAATAAAAAAGTAAAAAAAAAGAGGTTGCTTAAATTTATAAATTTACTGATTAGTACGTGGTTTTTCCCCGTTAACGCCCAGTTTTTAGCTCGTCTGACTGAAAGCCAGCGGGCTGTTGTCATGGCATTTTGTCCTTACTTATTCTATTCCACCGAAAATAATCAACTTTAATTGGTGATTAATTGATTAGAGGTTATAGATGTCTAATATAGAAGATTCGTGGAAGAATGTTAATTGTCGAGGTGGTGTATGTAGCCGGGTAGGGTATAAGGGGTGCAATACTGCCTTGCTGTACAAGCTAGAATTATAGCGACGTGGAAAAGCGCTTGCTT
The DNA here is from genome assembly GCA_946902895.1 of Fragum fragum. Classification (NCBI taxonomy): domain Eukaryota; kingdom Metazoa; phylum Mollusca; class Bivalvia; order Cardiida; family Cardiidae; genus Fragum; species Fragum fragum. The sequence continues at coordinate 7,234,974 of OX336366.1, forward strand.
CTGGACGGAAAAGTCCATGGTTGAAATCCGAACGGAGTCGAATATTAATTTGTGGCGAATAAGAACTCTGTAAAAAGACTTAGTGTTGCTAGAAATAGAAATTTTAGACTCCACTTATAATTAAACTTGTTCCATCCTTAAACTAAGGGGAGATATTAAAATATGCACGGAGAATCGGTCGTTAAATTCAGGGGATTGCTTGAAGGGGGCAATCAGAAAAGGGTAGAAAGTACTTGTAAAACTTTTTATTGAAACAAAGTAAAGTAATAAATAACTACATGTATATCGTTACAGGTATGGTAAGGTGTAAAACACTACAAAACATGTTCATACAATAGAAATAACTAAACCAAGTATGTCAAATTGTAAACGATTTAAAATAATGTTTAACCCATTTCCATACCACCCCGTATTGTAACGCGCTGAAGAGAAATAACTGTGGAAAACACTGTAAGAAAGAGAGATATTGCTTGCAGCGAGCAATTTCTTCATTTTCAACCATTGTGTTCCTCAAGACTTTTCTAGGGGTGCGTAAAGAAGCGGGATGTGTGCGAATGAGTTAAATAACAATATCAAGGACGGGAAGCTACAGTGAGAATATGCATATTGGGTGTCGTTCTCAATCTACTACATGTACTAATATCACAGCCGATTTATTCATATTTCCATTTTGATTAATTTATATGTTGTGACATAAATCACGAGCTAGTACCATCGATGGTTTACTCAAATATTGTAGCTACAGCGTGATCAACTGAAGCTACGATAAAGTGGGAGTCAAACGATGCTTTTTGATAAACGTATACGGAGACGTTTGACTCATGTCCCACGTTGAGTTCATAATTTGTCCAAAGTCTCGTGGTGTCACGACTGTCCCTTCAACTGAATACACCCGATTTGTTCCTCTTAAATTCATTCACCATCGTTGCTAACTCTTCAAAGCCTTCATATAATCCCTGTCCTGTTGTCGCACACGTCCCCTGTATATACCATTTTCTGTCTCTGAGATTTCTTAAGTGTAATTCTTCTGTCAGTTTTGATGTGCTCATTGCATCTGCAATGATAAAGCCAAAGCTAGTAACAGGGTTCGAGATCTATTAGGTTAATTCCTAGACAAGTAGCATAACTTGATTCGATATTTTATTAACAGACCCGTACTTTGCTCCATTTCGCATGTTTCCAAACATGAATATGCAGGCTAAAAACGCTTATGCGTAGTTGATAGTCACTATATTGAGGGCTTAAAACCAAAAGTGTCGTAAGTGAGTATATTTATAGTAGGTACTTAGGACTTTGTTGCACTAAGCTATCAATAAAGGCAACTTAGGGTCACATGAGGCGGTTTTTTTTTCCTATTACGGACAATACATCGAACATGCGCTCTTAAAATTATTATATTTCTGTTTAAAGAATTCTAAATGAAAACCTCTTTAGGCCACATGAAATATATCTATCCAGGATTAGACTATATTTGTAAAACCAGTCCCTGAAATGATCTGGTAGAATTTGACAAATCGTTTCTCGAATATATATTTGAAAGTTAAACAACTCTTAGTCACACCAATGTCCCGATGGTTTCTGTCGATTCCATACTGTGACAAGAATTTTACATTGAGAAAATTGACTCATTTGCATAGTAAAATAACTGCTGACGCCAGTCTGATTATATACCTTACAGTCCTCATGCATTGTACTTGTACACCACAATATCGTTACATGTAACAAATGACAGATTGCGGCTATCTATCAATAAAAGAACAATCGACCAATCAAACCGTACATTTATATCGCAAGTGGTCTTTGAACTCCAACATTTGCCGTATTTTTGTTAGCTTGGTAACTTAAACGTCGTAACTAAAACTTATTTGTTTATTCAAGCTAGTTGCTACGTTTAAGTCGCCAATGAAGCATTTTACTTTTTAGCTACATATAACTAGCTATAAATGTAACAAATAACACCGTTCAATATCAAAGTGAAACTTCCTTGTCAGAGCTAAGTGGGCGGGGCGAGTTAATTTCTTAAAGGAGACTGATTTTCGGTTTTGGTCCTTTGATATTTACCTTAAGATTTAAGATCGCATACTATAATGTTTTCCTTTGCTAAACAATCCATAATTTGCACGTCTCTGGTCTACATAATAGTAATCTCAATTCATTTCCGTTTTTTAGCCTTCTTTGTTAAACCCATTACCAGACAACAAATTCTAGACTATTCCAATTTGAAAGAAATTGCGGACGACTTTTAGATTGCACTTCAATTTTAAAATCAGTTCCAACTAGTGCAAATAACATTGTTAAGAAAGGAGGAATTGCTTGTCACAAGCAATTTCTCCTTTTCTAAAAAGTTTTCCAGTATCCTCCAGGGCGTCGCAAAGTGCTATTTTAAGTAAATGGGTTGAGGATAATGTAACTTGTGTTGTCTGGTAATGTAATTTTACCCACTACCTGACAACAAAATCTAAGATTGGTCCAAATTGAAAGAAGCTACAGACGACAATTTCTAATTGATGAAATATTAAACGTTTTCATCTTTTGAAATAGAAAACATCGTGGAACTGTGAAACTGTTTGTGCAATTTCTTTATTATCCACAATGTTTTCTATCCAAAAAGACGAAAAAATATAAAATTTCATTAGCTTGAACTTATCGTCTGCAGCTTCTTTCAATTTGGACTAGTCTAAAATTTTGTTGTGTGACAATGGGTTAAGCAAATATGTGATGGTCAATGTACGTTGTCTAATACTTACTTGGCATGTCTTGTTTGTTAGCAAGGATACACACAGGAACATTTCTCATTTCATCACTCTCTAGTATACCAAACAACTCTTCCCGGACCTCCGGTATTCTTTCTCTGTCGGTGCTGTCTACCACAAATATAAGACCTGTAATAAATAAATATCAAACAATATTTTTTTATTGCTGTTTCGTTTTATTGTCTAGGTTAATTTCCATATATGGTGAAAACTAAGAGATTTTTTTTTTCAAAAATCAGTGGGTGCAAATTCGCATGAATAATCTTTGGTTACCCTTAACCCATTCCCACACAACGACGCTTCTGGACGCCCCTCAAGAAAACCGATTCAGAAAACATTGTGAAAAATTAAGAAATTGCTTGTGACAAGCAATTTCTTCATTTTACACAATGTTTTCTACCAGGAAAGTTGAAAAAATCCAATATTTCATGAACTTTAAATAGGCGTCTGCAATGCCTTCCAATTTGGACTGGTCCAAAATTTTGTTGTGTGGTAAAGAGTTTATCAGATTCCTTAGAAAATTGTTTTTAAAAGGAGTCTCTAATTGTACTCGGTTAGATTCTATTTCTTTTACAAATATTAATTTTTATGAACCCTCGTGAGGTGCCTTTTCTTCTAACGAATCACAAGTATCTTACTATCAATATTGGATATTAGTTAGTGAATAACATTTTCAACAATTAATCGATCGCTGGTCCCGCCACCTAACTCCGCTAGTTCAATTTCGATATCTAAAAGAAAATGCAGTAGTTGTGGTCAGTAACACATAACAAAAACTAGGATTGATGTTTGGCGCCCTAAAAGTCGTAATTACAGCTGTAGTTGCGACGTATAAGTCGCCCAACCAACTCAAATATTTCTAAAAAAATACGGCCAATGTCTAAGAAAAAAATAAAAAAATTCTATCCACTCGAAATTATCTTCTACAGATTCTTTCACTTTAGACCAGTCTAAAATTTTGCTGTGTGGGAATGGGTTAAGGAATGTCTTCCAACAAATGCCTTACCTTCCGAGTTTTGGAAATAATTTCTCCACAATTGTCGAATTTTCTGCTGACCGCCGACATCCCAAACTGTGAAGGTCAATCCCTTTATTGGCGCTACAGTCTCCACGTTAAACCCTATAGTAGGGATTGTGGTAATGTTCTCGTTCAACTTGATTTTGTATAAAATGGTCGTTTTTCCTGAAATTGACGGATGATGAATGAGGTTAAAAAATTAGATAGACCAAATAAATCATATATTTAGACTGGAAATGAAGTTTGAACCCGAAATAGGTTGGCATTAATGTGAAGAATTTTGTTGGATTTAGTTTGGCGACTTAAACGACGTAAAAGTTATGACATTTAGGTATTCAACCAACCATTCTTACTCGAGTTACATGTTACTGACCATAAATTTGACAAAATGGCTTCGTTTAAAGTCTAAGTCGAGTTTCCTGTAGGATCTCGGTAAGCGTGGTAAGAGAACGGTTATTTGTTTAAATCAAAATTATTGTTTGCTTGGAATAAGCTGTAGTTATGAGGTTTTGGTAGAACGCCAACGTATTTATCCCAATTTAACATACCATATGTGTGTGCTAACAATATTTTATATACATTTTGTATTTAACGTCGATTCGTGACCAAAACACAAATAAGCTTGAAAAAATCCGTAGTTGTGACACTAATTAATATGTGGAAACACGGTCGACATTTACATGATATAAAAAAATCGAATTTATCAGTGATCTTCCTAATTCTTCAGTAAAATAAAAATTATCTCCTGAAAATGTATGAGATCAAACAACGAACGATCTACATATGGGAATATAATAAATCTAGTGTTTTCATTTGGAGCAAATAATTAATGTTAAAATGTAAGAATCAACATGCTGTCTCGTCAATCGGTGAACAATGATATTGTCACGGTAAATACAGCTTGGATTTTGGTAATCATTAATTTAAATAAATCAAAAGTAGTTCTATGAATATAAGAAAATGATACCTGCAGCATCCAGACCAAGCATAAGAATACGTGCATCTGTTGTTGCCCATTCACTAAATAAACCAAAAAGTTTAGACATAAATAACCCCATTTTTAGTATATTATCCAATAATACAATTATTAAACAAATAATTAAATATATGTATTCGTTTAGTTCAAAATTTGTATTTGAAATATTTCAAGTAAGATTACGACAGCCTTTTATATGTTTACCTCGGATTAAAGTTAAATTTAAACAAGTGACCAATCCTGACAAGGCGTTGAATGTATTTCATCGTCGACATAGTCAATTACAACGTGGCCAATTTGACAGCTATCGGATTTTCCCATAGTTATTTTTAGAACAAGGAGATACCGTCCAAAAATAGAAACCGTTAATGAGAGTGACTTTAGAGACGGAAAAAAGAGAGATTGAAGAAGATAGTATTCAAGCTAAGATGTAGATGAATTATACCATGATTGACTAATTTCGTATTCGATAAATTCATATCCAAATATTGAAATATTATTCATCAAGATACAAGGTTTAATAATTTATTTAATAACAATCGAAACAGATGGCCGGTTAGCTCAGTCGGTTAGAGCGTCGTGCTAATAACGCGAATGTCGTGGGTTCGACCCCCACACTGGCCAATTACTTTTTATCCTTGATAAACAAATTATAATGACTGTTTTGTGTTCAGTTTTAATTCTTTCCATGAGATATTACAGGTAAGCGTTTGTTATTGAAAAAGAAGTTATAAACTTTGACTTTTTAAGACAAGAGCATTTAAAAATGCTTCCATTCTCCATGCACGATGCATGAAAATTTTTTTCTTGATCGTTGACGGAGTACATAAAAGCAGATCAACACAATACTCATTAAACCGATTTAAAGACAATCAAACAATTTTCAAGAACTTTCACCTTTTAGAAAAATACTTCACTAAAATGCAACAATTGATTTCGACGTGACTTTATTACTGAACCGAAAGTACGATATTTTTAGCGGCCTGTGCCTTTAACCCATTACAAGAAGGCAAAGTTTTAGACTGGTCCAAACTTTAAGAAAAAAAAAAAAAAAAAAAAAAATAATAAAATAAATAAAAAATAAAAAAAAACAAATAAATAAAAAAAAACAAATAAAAAAAAATACAGAAGTCGATTTTTGTTGGTGAAAATTTAAAAGTCTTTTCTCTTTTGAGATAGAAAACATTTTGGGAAATAAAAAAATTGCTTTTTTTCTTTAGGGGCATATGAAAGAAGGATTGTGTGGGTTAGGGTTAATCCAAAACACGATAGACGGATTGATTTTCCAGTCCATTACACCCTTTACTGTTTTTAGACTTGCCAAAATTCAAAGGGGAAGCAGACACCATTGTGATGTAAGTTCAACTAAAAAAAGTAGCCATCCCGCGTTGTAGAAAATATTGAGGGAAAAGAAGAAATTGCTTGTTACAAGCAATTACTTCTTTTCCCACAATCTTTTCTCAAGTATAACATCAAAGGGACGTAAAATTTATTGATCGAACTGGAAAGGGTTAATTACGACAGGAAATTTGTCTTTGATATTAAATTTCGTTATATTGTAAAACTAATGACACGTAAAATGTCACCAAAAATGAAATGGTGGGTTGGTGACATAAACCTCATGTTTATGGTTTGAATAAACTGTAATTACGACGTTTAAGACGCCAAACTAACAAGAAAGTTCAAAGTTCACTTTCGGTAAAAGAACGATTTGATTGGTCAATCATTTTTTAACGATATCCATTTTATTACAAAGAAATTTGTTGCAATTTGATTCGTTGATAAACACCTTACTTAAATTCATAAGCACTGCACTGCGGTATTGCATCACGTATTTTCCCAAAGGAGCCTCGTCGGCGATATAAACATTTTTAATGGCGGCCAGTCGACTCTCGCTTCGTCGCAAAACTCCATGAGTTTTCACACGATAAAGCGAGTGACTCCAAATGTGACCGCGGTTTTACTGAAATACCTCTTGAAGATACGTTAAAGCTATCTGGGCCTTAATATATAATTCTTAAAGCGGTTTGAATTGTCACATGTAACTAGTCCAAAATGTTGTCGTTTGGTAATTGATTGAAAAGGCTAATTCAAATAATAATTAACATCTTCAAATATACGTAACTGTATAGCTCATCACTCCCGCGGTATACAGCTTGTATGCTGAGTTCTCAAAGAAGAAGGCGAATTACTCACTCAAAAATTGAAAAATTTCGCTTTTTTTTTTTTTTTTTTTTTGTAACTATGACCGCATATACGCTAAGTTGGTATGTGGTAGATGTTTTCGTATTACGCGTTCTACGAATCATATAGAATCCTCTTATTACGCCATTTACAAAATATACAGGTTTTTTTTTGGGGGGGGGGGGAGACTGGTTCTGAAAAATAATAAATCGAACCTAACTGGGCACTGCTTCTCTTCTAACATAGTAACCTCCTACTGGGTTTTCCAAACTGGGTAACACTGATGGGCGACTACGGGGTCCATCAAAAAAAAAATAAAAATAAAAAAATAAATAAATTAAAAAAATTACCTTTCATGCTACTCCACGCTGTCTGCAGTCCCAATCGATTGATTGAATAGGGCTTAATGTCACTTTTAACGGTATTTCAGTCATATCGTGACGACTGGAGCACCTAACAATGGTTTCCTGGTATTTCGGACACCAGTACTGCAATTTACACTCTTTCTTAGCCGCCATCTACAATCCCACCTATGCTTACGATAATCTGCCAATTGAGGAGAGACAAGTGTCGGAAAGGATATGTACCTCCGCCGGGGATCGAACTAACTATTCATAACATAAAAAAAGAAAAGAAGCAAAAGTAGTTCACGTGACGAGACGCTATAACAGCAAAGAAAATAAAACCTGAATAAAAACGGGATTCGGATAAACACTTTATCTTTCGATAGCACCGAAAATTGCCTTTGCGATTTCTAGGACGTATCAACTACGTCATTGGCCTCCGCTAGCAAGTCGTTATTGGCGCGGCCCGAAGACTAAAGTTATCAACAAATAAATTACGCTGTTTTAAAGTAGGACATGGGGAACATACAACATTAAATTAAATGTATAGTGAATTTAGGACATTTAACAAGAATAAAGAATATTTTCCGTAAGCTATTCAAGAGGTTTTAAAACAAAATCAGTTCGCTTGTTTAAAGGTAAATTATTAATTTCTAATGCACATACAATGCATCTCGAACCATTCTTATTTTATCGAAACCGTTTTATCGCAAATCAAAATAAATGATATATCTCTCGCTACATGGTTTGACAAGAATCTTGTCATTTAGCCCATTGCAATGATGCACGGTGAGGGTAACGAACGACAACTTTGCTTGGGGAATGCGTAGGGTTACGGGTTGTGTTTACCTACACAAAAATTAATCTAGAACTCATGTAGGCGTCCTTTCGGCGATTGCGCTGTAAATTTCGCAACACAGAAGCAAGAATAAACGACCGTCTCCGTACGGAGACAACAATATGTGGCAATTGACCTATAGCTGGTTCCGCCCATTCGTTAGCCCCGCCCATTGACTCAGAGAGGAAGTTCCACTTCAATACAGTAGCATGTAAAGTGGAATAGTTGGTCGGCGACCTAATCGTTGTAACTACAGCTTTAATAACCTTTAATAAGCTGTAATTATGACATTAAAGTCGCCAAACCAACAAAAAAAGGTTAACGAAAATGGCGGCTGATGTTGGACGTCTGATTTAATTGGTCGACTGGTTATTTGATTGACAGCCGCGATTGATCAAATAGAACTTATTCACACCATATGAGAAATGCCGAGATGTCATTTCTTTTTTTAAAAAGTACCATATGAGAAACAGTAGACCACGTTTAAATAACGCTTTATTGTGGACTCTACAATTTGGTCGTATATCACCGACATTATTTTTTTTAAAGGGAAATAATTTTGTACAACAATTCGAACAAAATGGCGAAGTGGGCGGGGCCAGCGATTGGTCAATAACGCGATCGATTATAAGTACTGAATTGGCGAATCCACTTGGATATTAAACGGATTCATTTTGCAAAATGTATATCCAGTGACTTGTAACAAAAATGTAAAGTTGTTGGTTGGAGACCTTAACATTGCAAACACAGCAGTTACGATATTTAAGTCGCCAAACCAACAAAAATGCTTCACACAAATGTCAGCCTATGTTGGAGTTCAAAGTTCACTCTTGGTCTATATAAATGTTTTGACGGTTTGGTTTTTAAAATAACATCGCGATCAAGTTTTCGCACTTTACTTGCCATGTCAACTTGAACAGTTTTATAAATCCTTCACCCAAAGAACATTCCTACCAAGTTTTATTTCAAAAAATGGGCGAACTGGTAAATGAGGAGATGTTTGAATAAATTGTCGATCTTAAACGGCGTTATTTTGAAATATTCATAAAATGAGAACGGTTGGTTTGCGACCTAAACGTCGTAACTACAGCTTGAATAAGCTGTAGTTACGACGTTTAAGTCGTCAAACCAATAAAGCGTTTCGCACAAATAGCTGACAATGTAGGAGTTCAAATCTCAATTCCGGACTGAATGAATGATTTGATTGGTCAATAGATTCCTTGATTGACAATCGTGATTGGCAAATTGAGCAAATGACACTTTCTTTTCTTCTTCTATTTCTTTGTTTCTTCGCCGCAGATTGTTCGTAGAGTAAACGGAATCCTTTCAAAACCCCTCATTGTTTGTGGTTTAGCTGACCTCATTTTTTGGTGATTCAATTGTATTATATTATATTCAGAACTAACGCAAGTGTGAAATTATTTGTTATAATGACCTCAAGTTTGGGGAAAACCTTTCTCATACATGGATTTATCGCCTTCCAGAAACATTGTGTGTAATAAAAATATAGCGAAAAAGGAATTCTTTCCGATGGGAAATTACGGCTATCTCTCAAAATTTTCGTTGAATCGTTTCCCTTATATCTTACAAAACTTAACTTGTTTAACCCATTACCACACAGTGACACTCTGAAATACCCATCCCCTTTTAAAGATGAAAGTTTGGAAAACATTTTGGAAAAAGAAGAAATTGCTTGTGACAAGCAATTTCTTCATTCCCCATAATGTTTTCCAACCTAAAAGACAAAAGTTCTAAAGATTTCATCAACTTAAAATTGTCTTTAAATTGGACTGGTCTAAAACTGTATTGTGTTGGAATGGTTAAACTAAACAGTGAATGTAATTTCATTTTTCTTTGAAGCTCAACAATGAAATTATCGAAATCGAAACAATAATTGTAGTCAGTTTTATTCTACTGTATCATTTGATCCAACGGCAACAGATTGGCCTCCACCCCGCCCACCCCCACCCATCACCCTGTCATCCCGAAAAGATTTGACAGGTATGTAAGACATTACATTCCATTGCACTGACATGCAAAGAATCACCGTGGGTATCGCAAAGATAGACCCCTAAAATTGAAATGTTTCCAAACTACTTTCGTAAAAATAACATGAGGAACAAAGACAATTTTTAATGCTTCAAGTTTTGTCTGTCCATAAGTCCTTAAAAATTGATAAAAAATCTTGTTATCATTGCCAAGAATAATGACTTGAACAAGCATCCTCCCGGTTTTCTGTTGGATATTGAACTATGGAGGATGATACTAAGTCCATATTTATATGTAGCAATTTCAGAGACTACAGCCTATACATGTATAAATTTTGCAATAACGCCGTATTTACTTTTGGAGCTCAGTGGAAACGGCCATCAATCCGTCAATTTTTTCCCGCTCTACTAGGTCGCAATCTAATATGTTACGGACGCGGTAGATTGCCTTAAATCGCTGCTGGGTCTCCAGTTATAATTAACCTCATCAATAAAGTCATTGTCCTTCAACAGCGAGCTTTTTCAGCTAAAGAACAAAGAAGAGGTGATAAAAGATTTTGAGTGAGACATTGGTTGGAAGCAGACACTTTGGTAGCGACAATATACCACATTGATAGTTGAACTTAGAGCAAAATGTAGAATTCTTTTTGTCAATTTTATGATGACGAAGCCGCTTGCGCTCTTTCCCCTTGATCGTTTCGGAGCGCTATCATGTGGCCACTTGATCGGTTCGGAACGCTATCATATGGCCACTTGATCGGTTCGGAGCGCTGGTATCATATGGGCAGTTGATCGTGTCGGAGCGCTGGTATCATATGGTCAGTTGATCGTGTCGGAGCGCTGGTATCATATGGTCAATTGATCCCTTTCAGAGCACTATCATATGGCCACTTGATCGTGTCGGAGCGCTGGTATCATATGGTCAGTTGATCCCTTTCAGAGCGCTTTCATATGGCCACTTGATCGTGTCGGGGCGCTTTCATACGGTCACTTAGTCGCAGCTGAGGTATCGAATCAAATTGAAGCGCGATGACCGGCATAATCGTGAACAAATGCGTTCTGATGTTACAAAGTTTACGTTCAAGCAGCGTTTCGATAGCGAATTAAACGATTAAGTAGTGGTATAATGGCGTTCTGAACAGATCGCAACGGATCTTTGTGCAAGGGAGTAGTCTAAAGGCTACATTGGCAGTCTTGGTGATTCGTTCAAGATATGTTAGCTTTTTTTCGCGTTCTTGGGTCTCTTCATTACGATCTGCGGTAGTCTATGAACAGTGGCCTAGTTGAATAGGAGTATTGCATAGTAGATCTATTTAGTATACAGTATCGAATTTCAATAGTTAAAATTAGAGATGACACAGAGAGCAATTCCTTCATTATCTACAAACTTTTCTACCCAGATAAACAAAGATTCTTAAAATGTCACATCTTGGAATTGTAGTCTACAGCTTCTTTGAATTTGAACCAGTCTAAAATTGTGTCAAGTGGAAATGGGTTAGGTTGCTAACTTCATTTTTGATTTCTATATTTTTTATATTAGATTTCGTTCACAAACGGCATTATTTTTCAAACTGTATGTCCATAAACGCGTAACAAAACAAGTAAAAATTGTTGGTTGGCGTCCTAAACGTCGTAACTACTACTTGAATAGGCTATATCACGTCGTTTAAGTCGTCAAATCAACAAAGTGCTTCAATGTCAAATGTCAGCCAATATAGGAGTTCAAAGTTCACTCCTGGTCTAAATGAATTCTTTGATTAAACGATTGATTTTTTGATTGGCAATCAATGAATCAATGAATAAAACTAAACTATCGATTGACCATTCAAATCCTTCATTCAAACAGGAAGTGAAATGTTAAAGTTTAACATTGATTTAAAACTTTTGTATTGATCAACAATTGACCAACGCGACTTTCAATCAAGGAATCATCCGACCAATCAAAACGTTTATTCAGCCCGGATCTTAGCTTTCAACTCCAACATTGGCCTCCATTTTAGTTAACCATTTTTGTTGGTTGGGCGACATAAACGTCGTAACTACAGCTTTTAAGCTGTAGTTACGACGTTTAGGTCACAAACCAACCATCTTACTTATTTGTTATATGCTATCGGTCACAAATCTTTACAAAATAAGGCCGTTTAAATGGAAGCGGAACTTCTTGTCGGAGTTAATGGGCGGAGCTTAGGGAGTCAGTGGGCGGAGCGAGCGATCCTTCAATTAGCTCTTTTTTTTGTCCCAGGCAAAGAAAAGTCGTTTGAAATCTCCGTCAAAACGGACCTGCCGGGATGGGTGAAAAATATCGATCCTAGTTTGATTATGCTGACTTCGCGGGCTGACTAGGGAAAAAAATCACGCTTTGTAAATTTTCCTGAATCTAGAATTGTCGTTTCACCTTTCCAAATACAGTAGAATCAGTGTACAGCAGCCACTAAGGAAGTGCCTAAACTGGCTGCTGTATACAGATTGGATGCTATTCACAGTATTCATTCTGAAAGATGTTGTAATTCTATTCACATCTACTATTTCAATGTGTGAGATATTTGTTTAGTTCTACTAAGTAAAAATAATGCGTTTTTTCCATCCGTTTTGTTTTTGACTTATGTATGCAAATTTGGAGAAAAGTAATTATGGCTATTTTGTAAAAGCTTAATCACACAGTACAGATTATAAGGAACAAGTTGATATAGAGTTGAAAAAAAGCACACACAAGAATTAACCATATTTTCGAAAAGCATGTGCATTTTAAGAAATAATAAGTATTTCTATATATGAAGGGAAATCAGGGCATTTATAATATAAAGTGTGTGTAGCAACTTCACACCTTATTGGTTGTTAGAAGAAACTTGACCACTGAGGGTGGCCTCTGGCCACATTACACAGTTGGCTGCTGTTTACAGTAAACTTAAGGAGTGAAATTGCATGGGGGATTTGAGCTGGCCTTTGTTAACAGATTGGCTGCTGTTCAGGCTGCTCGCTCAGATTTTACTGTGTTTATTTTGACAATTAGTGTCCCTCATTGACCTCTGCTCATTTGTTTTACTGAACACATGGAGTTCCCTTTTCTTGATACATGACACATATAATCTAATCGAACGTATACAAACACCGTTCTACTTATTCAATCATTGGGAAATTGCAGATATTTAAGCCGTGCCCAAATCGAATAAAACCCATTTTGACTTCTAGCATTGAAGGGTACAAATTAATCCTTCTTTGGCTAAACACGGCTATTTGTCTGATATTTTTTGTAAAAACAGGTTAACGATCGAAGTAAAAGAAACATTTTCTTAAACTCTGTTAAAACCTGTCTGTCCATCTTTCTGAACACAACTCAACCCAACCTGTCTTTCTAAGACTTTGCTGTTAACTTCTTGGAAGTTCATTTTGAACATCGATCTGCACCTACTAAAGTAAAGTTCAATATCATATAACAAGGCAAGTGTCATCGATTAAGATCGATTTTTTTTTTGGTTTTTTTTTTTTTTTTTTTAGAAAAAAATACTATTACGTTTTTTTCAAAGACGTATGAACCCTTATTATATCTACCCTATTATTTTTATACAATCACGTATTATATCCTTGTCTTAAACTGATTTACATTTATGGATCGCTGAACTCGCCCAATGACCTCCAAATGACAATTTGACTGAGATATCTTACGGCGTTAATTTGCCTAATTTATAGTTAGGGAAATAAAAGGAAAATGCAAACCGTTAGTTGGAGACCTAAACGTCGAAACTACAGATTGGAAGGCGTGGTTATGAAGTTCAGTCAAAGTCAAATGTGTTATATTAATATTTGATTCAAGTTCACTTCCGGTCGAAATGAATGATTTGATTGAAAATTCGACTATTTTAGTGATAGCGAGATTAGTACATAATTATGATTTGTGACTTTTTTTTTCTCTTCGTGTTAGTATTTACAACAGAACTAGGAAGATATTTCAACATACATATCTTAAACATACTTCTTAATAAATACAAGCTAATACCTACTCGTCTGTTAAGCCTTTTGAATCTTTTCTTTTTCTACCTTTCTTGGCAACAGTCATTGTGACGTGCAGTAGTTTCCTCTCACCAGTGGACAAATGAGAAACTGCGAGAGAAGCAGGTGACTCGGAGAAATGTGTCGTTGCACTGGTGTGAGAAATGACAGGACACCATTGTTAGATGCACCAGACGCTACGATTTGAATGAACTGATTTGAAAAGTGGCGATAAACACATACAATCAATTTTTTGTTGGGCGCACAAAATGTACCAGCTTTATTCAAGATTCTGTTTTGCTCACAATGGTTTCTTCGTTGGGCGATCAAAATGTAACTACAGCTTTATTAAACCTTTTAGTTGCGACATTTTGCTCGCCCTACGACGGATTTCGTCTAATATTTTCATTCGATTGAATTTCAGACGTTCTGTCTGTGATTATCTCACTCTCTGACGGTAGCCGAAAGATTTTTTTCTCCCCAAACATAAGTAATTTACGCATTATGGATTTATTCAAAAGACTCTAAACCGTAAATCATATTCAACCCTGTAACAAAAAGACATTAACCCTTTCCTGTTTTCCAAAATGTTAGACCTCTCCAAATTTGCAGGCGAAAACTTAAAGTGGCTTTAGTTTGAAAAATAACCATTCAGTAGGGTAGAAAATATTGTGGAAAAAGAAGAAATTGCTTGTCACAAGCAATTTCTTCTTTTCCCGCAATGTTTTCTCAAGTATCACGTCACAGGGACGTAAAAACAGTGATTGTACAGGAAAGGGTGAATGAATACAAAGTAAAGAATACTATCCAATTTTTGGTATTGAGTTACAAAACAGTTTTGAACCAAAAATAGGGTTTACATGATTAGATCAGATTATTAGTAATTCTATTTTGAAATGAATAAAATACTACAATTAGAATAGTTTAATAATAATACATCGGACAGGCTACTACACATTGTGAATTGGGATAAAACCACTTGTAAATGTGCATATATGGATTTAAAAAGACCCTTTTTAAATATGGATAAAGCAACTGGATTAATTGTTTTTCTAGTTTTAAGTCAATTCCTAATTTGCCTATCACAAGGTATGTAGAAAGAATGAAATAGAAAGGACATTGAATAAATATTCGAAAAGTATCTGTGTACATTGGTTATTCTAGGCTGTTTTTTTCTCTCTCTTTCTTTCTGTCTTTCTCTCTTTTTCTGACTTTCTTTCTAACTGTCTTTCTCTCTCCATCGGACTTTCATTCTTTCTGTCTTTCTTTCTGTCTTTCTCTCTCCTTCTGACTTTCTTTCTTTCTGTCTTTCTCTCTCCTTCTGACTTTCTTTCTTTCTGCCTTTTTCCCCTTTTCTGACTTTCTTTTTTTCTTTCTTTCTTTCTTTCTTTCTTTTTTCATTCATTCATTCATTCATTTATTTATTTATGATATTATTATTTGTTCATACAAGTGGTCCTTGAATATTATTTTGCTGGATTAATGCATCCTAAGACAAGAATTGAATGATTGACCTTGTAATAAATGACAAATTGCGGCTGTCAATCAAATAACACGTCAACCAATGAAATCATTCATAGAGACTGGAAGTTAACTTTGAACTCCTACATTGGCCGTCAATAATGTGAAGCATTTTTGTTGGTTTTGTAACTTAAACTCCGTAAATACAGAGGTAGTTACGACGTTTAGGTAACCAACCATCTCGTTTTTTTGTTACACGCTACTTGCTATGAATCTTCCAAAATAACGCCGTTTAAAGTCGAAGCAAAACTTCTTGTTCGAGTCAATGGGCGGAGCAACTGGAGAAGGTGGGTGTGTCCAGAGATGTTTAAAAAATACCATTTTTGTCTTCCATCTTTTCATTTTAGCACAATTTTAACATTAAAATTCCTATCAAACCTAATGAAGTAGCCCTTACTGTTTTAAAAAAAAAGGAGAAACGAAATCAAGCTTATTGTTTGCACACAAGATTTTGTGAGATGTTAAGATGATAATATTGGGCACCATTTAAAATCTGTATTATATTAATACAATATTTATAGCATGCCCATGATATAGACACATCAAATGATTCGACTGGCCAATCGCTGGCTCCGCCCTCTTACTCTGTTTGCCCAGCCTATTGGCCCCAACAGGAAATCACTTCGATTCTAAACGGCGTTATTTTTTGGCCAGTGGCCCTGGCGTTCACCTGAGATAAGGCTCTTATTCTTCAAGGCCTAATATTAACTGGGTTGGGAGACGACCTCCTTTAGATTTTAGATAAAATCAACTTATGTTGCCATGCCAACCAATACTTTCAACAGATTTCAAATTTTTGAGTAATTATTAAAAGGGGGCAACATAAGGTAAATTTCTAGA
The DNA here is from genome assembly GCA_946902895.1 of Fragum fragum. NCBI lineage: Eukaryota > Metazoa > Mollusca > Bivalvia > Cardiida > Cardiidae > Fragum > Fragum fragum. The sequence goes on from OX336366.1 coordinate 7,251,423, forward strand.
AAATTAGGACAAGATGGGCCAAATAGTTTTAAAGAGTTGCCTTCTTTATTTCTATTTAAACCTAATAACACTATGGCACTGGAATTTTAGCAATTTTGAAAGAGGTCAATGTACTGATGCTTCATGCAAAATTTAAGATTCTTCAACATCTGGGTCAGGAAGAGATGGTTTTTCAAAATTTTACTCTTGTTGTCACAGCAATTAGAGTGTTCAACTGACTTAAATCCTTTGGTTGAAATTTGCCCAGTGGTTGGGGAGGAGATGTCGCTTCAAATATGCTTCTTAATTTTTATATAAGCCACTACCCCTTGGACTCCGCCCCTGGGGACCCGAAGGTGATGATTTTAGCAATTTTGATAAAGGTCAATGTTCTGATGCTTCTTTAAAGAAAAAGCGAGGCTCTACGCCTTTTTTTGTCAGGAGGAGATACTTTTTAACCCTTTCCTGTACAATCACTGGTTTTTACGTCCTTGTGATTTTGTACCGAAGAAAACATTGTGGGAAAAGAAGAAATTGCTTGTAACAAGCAATTTCTTCTTTTCCCACAATATTTTCTACCATGTTTGTTGGTTACTTTTCATATTGCACCCACTTTTAGTTGTCATCTGCAACTTCTTTCAAATTTGAAAGGTCTAAAATTTTGAAAAACAGGCAAGGGTTAAAGATTTTTTTTTAAAAAATCAGTTTTGTTGCCATTGCAACCAGTGTTTTCAACGGATTTCAATTCTTTTAGCAATTTTAAAGGGCATCGCCCAAGGACCATTTCTGACAAATTTGGTTGAATTTAGCCCAGCGGTTTGGGAGGGGATATCGTTGTAAAATTGTTGACACAAGACAGACGACGGACGACGCAAACCGAGCGCCAGACAGAGGACGATTAAATCACCTCACTATGAGCACTTCGTGCTTAGGTGAGCTTAAAAAGGTTGGTTGTTGACCTAAACGTCTTAACCACAGTTTGAATAAGCTGAAGTAACGGTGTTTAATCGACAAACCAACAAAACTGCTTCACATAAATGGCGGCCGATGTCGTAGTTCAATGTTAATTTCCAGTCTCTACTAATGAGTTCATTGGTTGACTAATTATTTGTTTGACAGCAGCGATTGGTCAATTAAATTGGGAGTGAATGCTAACCTAAAAATATTATGTCGAGTATTTCTGATGGATTTCAGACTGAAACATTGAAACTTGGCATAAATAATGCAACATAACGTTGCTTGATATCTCAAACTACCTTGTCGGGGCCAGATCGGCATAGCCAGCAATCCGTCAGTTCTTGTCTTAATTCAATTTGATGAAGTTGAGATGGAATGACCAACCTCCATCCAGAAAATCCATCAATATATATCGACTTAAGTCTGCCGGCTCGGCTTCACAAGATTTGTTATTACAACATTCCGAAAAGGTCCCATTTTATACGTGACGCTTCATAAACTAGTCTTTTGAGTTAAGTCACGGTAGCTGCGTCTTTTGTTTTACTCTGAATTCTCTTATTTACACTTACAGTTTTTACGTTTCCTAAGCCTGTTATTGATACTATGCTCGTTCTATTTAAATTGTGGATATTGGCCTTCTTTTGTAAAAAAAAAAGAAAAAAAAATGATTGTCAAATGTAAATCTACATTTCACCGACTATTTTAGTCATACAAGAAAATGATTTTCAAGTTTAATCCATCACTACACGACAAAGTTTTGAACTTGTCCAGTTTGAAAGAAGTTGCAGAAAACAATTTCTATTTGATAAATTGGGTAGAAAACATTGTGGATAATGAAGAATTGCTTGTCAAAAGCGATTTCTTCGTTTTTCACAAGGTTTTCCAAAGCTCTTTTCTTGAGGTGGGTGAAAAGGCGGGCTTGTGTGGGAATGGGTCAATAACTTGAAAGTATGGTTGTTTTCTCTCAACGACCATGGTCAAAATGTAAATGTTTAACTCAAAATAAAATGTTGTTAAGCATATTCGGGAAATCGACGTTTTTTTAATAAACGACCAAATGATGCAACTGTCTTATGGTATGATATTATTTAATTCTCTGAGCTATGTACATGTTACCAAGAGTTAAGTTGGGACGAAGTTCAAAGTTGTTTTTTCCAAGAAGCTTCTTTCCCGGAAGCAAAACAAAACTTGAAATAATCGAACACGCGATTTCCAATCTTTAATATATTGGAAAATAGATGGGGTTTAAGGCCACTTTTAACAGTATTTCAGTCATATCGCGGTGGCTGGAGCACCTAGCCATGGTATTTCTCACACCAGTACTACCACTACATCCTTTCTGAGCCTCCAGCTGCTCATCCCACTTTGGTATACGATTATTTCTCAATTGGTGGGAGACAAAGTCAAAAAGGATATTTCCGCGACCGGGGTTGATAATTAGAAAGGACGGGTATAAAAGTGTTTCACAGTTAATTGTATTATTCGCATTACTTCCTGCTTGTTTCCTTTCTTTGTATGGGATATCCCGTCGAAAAATATCTAGAATGAAGTCCATTTTAAACCAATTCCCACACGTTGACACTTTTAGACGCCCCAAGTAAAAGAGCTTTGGAAAATATTGTGGAAAATGAATAAATTGTTTGTTACAGGCAATTTCTACATTATCCATAATGTTTTGTACCCCAAAGGTAAAAGAAATAAAAATTTCATAAACTTTAAATTGGCCGTCTGCAACTTCTCTCAATTTAGACCAGCCTAAAATGTTGTCATTTGGGAATGGGTTAACTAATAATGCATGGACCAATATACGTCTATAAGTAAAGCTAGTTTATGTGAAACAATCTTTGTGTGTTAATAACAAAAGTAGGTCGTTAGTATTTTGGTCAAGTAGAGAATAGTATTAATACATAAAGACGTAGGAGGTAAAAACAATTTAATCCATAAACCTTTGTTATAGTTTAGGTTCCAATCTCGAGCTTCGCGTCTATGGTCAAAGACATCAGGGTAAACTCATTCATAAGCTTAACTATAAGCTTTTTGTCTCAGGTCGTGAACCCAGACCTCACCTAGACTCTTCTAAAGTCTACACCATAAGTTGTGAAGAACCTGAATTAACAGATTGCAACCCCAATCGAAGTCCATTCGGAAGTTCCGCTTCGATATCTAACGGCATTAGTTTGCGAAATTCATGGTCAATAGCTTGTAACAAAAGATAACAAAGGTTGGTTACCGACCTAAACGTCGTAACTTCAGCTTGAGTAAGCTGTAGTTACGACGTTTAAGTCTCTAAATAGAATAAAATGTTTCCCATAAAAGTCGGATATAACCAGAGTTCAAAGTTCACTTCTGGTGTAAATGAATGATTTGATAAATTGATCGATTCTTTGATTGAACACCAGGATACGCGTCAAATTGAAAGCTCTGTATTTTCGATGTGGTTTAAAGACAGTGAGTCCAAACTTATGGAACAAGCGAGTTCATCAGATTTGACCAATATCCTTAACCCATTCCAACACAAGCCCTCCTTTTTACGCCCCTCAAGAAAAGGGCTTTGAAAAACATTGTAAAAAATGAAGAAATTGCTTGAAACAAGCAATTTCTTCATTTTCTACAATCTTTTCTATCCAAAAAGACGAATAATAAAAATAAAATAAATATATAAATAAAAATAAAAATTCAATCAACATGAAATTGTCGTCTGTAGCTAGTTTCAATTTGGACCACTCTAAATATTTGTTGTGTTGGAATGGGTTAATCTAAGACATTCGTTTCAACAAAGAGAGCTCGCCATTCAGTTATTTTAACAATAAAACAAACAAATAAAAGAACGTTCGGACAAACTGAAAAATCGCGTCTGTCAATCAAATAACCAGTCGACATATGAATTTATTCTTTGAGAACAGAAATGAGTTTTGAACTCCGAGATTGGCCGCCTTTTTTCAACTTTCGTGTTGGCTTGCCGACTTAACCGTCGTAACTAAAGCATATTCAAGCTGTATTTACCACGTTAAGTCTTCAACCAACCATTTTACTTTTTTGTTTCATGCTACAAGCCATGAATTTTGCAAAATAACGCCGTTTAAAATTGAAGCTGAACTTCGGAATCAGTGGGGCAAAGGATGTAAGTAGGCGGGACTAGCAATTGGTCAGTTGTGACTTAGATTAGTATGACGTAGCTTTAGTTACAACGTATTTGCAAGGAAATAAGGAACGCTTAATAGTTGCGTAAGTTGCCTTGTGTTTAGGATAGGAGAGTGCTTGTCTCGAATGGCTTCTCTGTGTAGTAGCCTATTTTGAACGTGCCACGAGTGCTTTTCAAAATGACTTATTTTGAAATCTAGAATACTGTTCGCTACGAACGGAAATATGCTTTTTTATTATTAGTTCATCTACAATTTACTGAAAAGAAATCGCTGTAACTGGCTGAAACTTTGATATATTATAAGAGCTTTATGCGCCGTGTTAATAGTATCAGAATAAGAAGCAGGCGATGCCATAAGGTTTGCACCCAGTTTTGTTCAATATCTAAATTATAAATTCTATTAATGTCTAGTTAATTTCCCCATAATTATTTTCCCCGGTTATTTCCCTTTACATCTGCACCATTCGTCTAAGATAATTTCCAGCAACCGTTGCCACCTTAGTCTTAACAGTTTTGACTATAGGTTTTTGAATAAAGTTGCTTCATATCTCGTCATTTACGTCGTGGGTTGACAGAAAGTGACTTGTTTACGATGATAAAACGTTAGCGAACTCCAGTGCATGTATATGCTGTAGTTACGATGTTTAAGTCGCCGAATCAACACAAATATTTAAAATAAATGCTGGTATTCAAAGTTTACTTCCGATATAGATGAACGATTTAACCAATTCCCACACAATCCCTCCTTTTTACGCCCCTCAAGAAAACAGCTTTGGAAAACATTGTGGACATTGAAGAAATTGCTTGAAACAAGCAATTTCTTCAATGTCCACAATGTTTTCTATCCCAAAGCACAAAGAATCTTAGAATTTCAACAACCTATAATTGTCGTCTGCATCTTCTTTCAATTTGGGCTAGTCTAAAATTCTTTCGTGTTGGGTTAATTGGTCAGTCGACAATTGCAATGACAGACAGTTGTAATAATTATGTGACACTTCACTCAACAGACCCTATTCTCGGAAGCGCATAGAGCATGGATTACCCTGTCCGATCGAAAAAGAAACTTTCCTATCTGGGAAAATTTACTGAATTTAGACTAGTCACCAAACTTTTCCTTAATCACGTCTTTTTTCTGGATTGTACCTTTCGTGCTGAAATTCAAAATTTTGACAATCTCTTTGTACATATTTGTGTGAATGGACACCATTGTCAAATTTCGTCTTAAGAAATGTAAAAAAGATATTTTGTCATGTCAGCAGGTTAAAGATACCAATTGTATCTACCGTCGTTGCGTGTGCAAACTGTCGTAACTACAGCTTGAATAAAGCTGTAGTCACGACATTTTGCATGTCCACATATATCAGGAACTATGAAAGCTGTACACATTTACCCATTGCCAAAAGAATATTTAGCAAAAACCATTGTAAGTGCTTACTTACCCTATTTTCGTAAATCCCTCGTACCGGTAAAGATTAATCAAAGTAACCTTGATTGATCAAGATCAATAATTCAACATAATACTATAGACGTATACATATATTTTACATGTATTTAGTAGGTAATTCTTTTATAGAACAGCTCTGATAAGCCCGATTTGTCAGTGTAGACAGTGCAACAAAATTAACTATAGTTTGGTATTTCTTCCCTGAGATAATTTACGTATCACCGATTGTCAAATCAATTAAAATCAATTGAAAAATCCAATGAGTAATTTGGACAGGAGGTAAACGTTGAACTCAGATATTTGTGCTGAGCCTTTTGATTGTTTGGGTTTAACCCATTTTAAGTTGGTGGAATTCGCCTATTTGGATAGAAAACATAGTGGAAAATAAAGAAAATGCTTGATACAAGCATTTTCTTTATTTTCTACAATTTTTTCCAAAGATATTTTTCTTGAGGGGCGTAAAAGGAAGGATTGTTTGAAAAATGTGGAAATGCTTCTGTAGTTACGACGTTGCGATCGTTAACCATAAATTTGCCTCATCTATTGTGTGCCTTGTCGCATATCTTACCAAATTATGTTGTGAATTACCTCAGACAAACTTTCATGTCAGAGGTCAGTGTTCGTGGCCAGCGATCCGAACTTGTTGCAAGCAATTTCTTCATTATCCACAACATTTTTTACCTCAAAATGGATTGATTGATTGAATGGGGTTTAATGCCTCCAGCTACTATACCGCTCAAGTTTACGATTTTCCATCCATTTGTGAGAGACAAATGTCGGAAAGAATAAGTGCCGCCGTCGGGGATCGAACCCTTGACATCCCATGATCGAAGATTGGGAGTCTGTTGCGCTACAGACTGCGCTATGACGGCGGCAACCTCGAAATGTAAAAGACTCTTGAAACTCCACTTTAAATTATTGCTTACAATTTCTTGAATTTTTACCACTCTAAATTTCTGTCTTCTGCTAGTAGGTTAATCTGTTAATCCATAGGGAATATTAAAACAGTGTCTTTTTCTATGCGTTGTTATCGTGTTCGAGAATCGTGTGTAGGTATTTTTTATTGGATGAGACCGAAGGTCGAATCCAATAAAAAATACCAACACACGATTCGAGAACACGATAACAACAAATAGAAAAAGACACTGTTTTAATATTCCTTTTATTATATACCTTTTAGGAAATGACATTAAGAAAATTCTCTTGAAATAATCAACTTTCCGAAAAACCCGAACGTCAATACACAAAATAGTAGTCCGTGTTTAACGGTACTCGACGAATACGGTTTTTTGCTACACGCCGAATATTTATTTTTTTTCTGTCGAGTTGTATTTGACAGCCAGGTTTTACTCCATATCTTTTATAGGTGTATAATAAAGTAATATATTTACAGACTGTTCCTCCGGGAAGGCGGACATTGTTTTCGTAGTGGACGAGTCGTCGTCGGTAGGGTCTTCAACTTTTAACGACGTGAAAGATTTTGTGATTCGAATTGTTGAACAGTTTACAATCGGGACAGACGCGGTTCAGATCAGCTACATTAGTTTCTCCAGCTCTGTGAGAAACAGATTTTATTTGAACAGATATGCGACTAAAGCAGCGGTGACCAGTGCCATACGCAGTATTCGGTAAGTAATTGGCCAACCACGTCTGTAATCAAGGTATCAACCGACCAATCAAATCATTTATTCAGCCCGGACCTGAACTTTCAGCTCAAACAGAGGCCGCCATTTTTGTGAACCTTTTTTGTTGGTTTGGTTTCTTAAACGTCGTAACTACAGCTTATTCAAGCTGTAGTTACGACGTTTAGGTCGCAAACCAACCATTTTACTTTTTGTTACATGCTACTTGCCATAAATCTTTCAAAATAACGCCGTTAAAAATCGAAGAGTAACTTCGTGTCGGAGTTAATGGGCGGGACCAAGAAAGTCAGTGGGTGGTGCCAGCGATTGGTCAATTGCATAGCTCGTCATAATGGATTGCCTTGCACGATATGGCCGCAAATGTGTATGGGTTTATACTCAATCTTTCACAAAATATTAATGAAAATAGTTTTATTTTTTTTTTTTTTTTTTTTTGTTTTTTCTTAACGCAATTAGAATCTCCTAAGTCGTTTCGAAAAACCTGATTACCAGGAAACAAAACTGTAATTTTTGGTATTAATTCAAAGGATCTGCAGATAGCAATTTAAAGCTGATGAAATATCAACTTTTTTGTCATTATAGGGAAAATGTGAGAAAAGAAGAAATGTTTTTTTTTCAAGTTATTTCTTTATTGTCAAAATGCTTTTTGAAACTCCCTTTTCTTAAGGGGCAACAAACGACGGGGTAATAAATCATGAATGAATTCAAATTAAAATTTAACTTATTTATTAATTCTATTTATGTGGGTTTTTTTTTTTTTTTTTTTTTTTTTTGTTGTTTGTTTGTTTGTTTGTTTTGTTCCAAACATTCAGATGAAATGAAGAAATTTCTCATTACAAGAAATTTCTGTATGGTAGAAAACATTGTAGGAAATGCAGAAATTGCTTCATTTTCCACAAGGTTTTCTAAGCTATTTTCTAGACAGTTGTCAAAAATCGGAAGTGTGTGGAAATGGGTTGAATGGATATGATGAGATGTGAAACAATGCGGGTTAAACCCGACCGTAATCCCAGGGAGCAACTTTATCTCTAACACTATCAAAACTAAAGATCATAGGTACACTGTAGCAGCATCGTTTAAGAGATTTGTTACTTGTATTAGAAACAACCTTTGCACATGCTCGCCTCTCTTTCCAAAAGGTAGGACAAACAAAGATCGTCCTACCATACGATTATCATAACTCAAGTCAAAAATCTATTTAAAACCGAATTGAAAATGGAATCAATTCGCTTTTTTTTATTAGATCTATATTCAAGCTAAAGTTATTTTCAAGAAAAGATATCGTCGTTGTCGTTCTAAAACATCGTAACTACAGCTTTAATCAAGCTGTAGTTACGACGTTTTAGAACGACAACGACGATATGCTGAATTGTTTGTCCCACCTTTTTTAGACTTGTATCCTGCGTTTTATCCAATTATATATTGCCTACGTAGTAGACGATGGCTGCTACAGTTAATTCTAAAATGAACTTTAGAACCTATACGGCACCAGAGCTTGGGTGCTTGAACGCACAATGATTGATTAATTGAATAGGGTTTAACGCCACTTTTAACAGTATTTGAGTCATATCGCGGCGGCTGGAGCACCTAACAATGGATTCCTGGATATTTTCCGCGACCGGGGATCAATACGATTATCCACCCGTTGGTGAGAGACAAATATCGGAATGATCGCCCAATGAACCTTAATTGAAATGAACAACACTTTGCCCGAAAGATCAACTTCGCCTTGATGTGGTTTGAGGTGGGTCAGTATTGAAGTCATATCGCGGCGGCTGGAGCAACTATTAATGGATGCTTGGTATTTCTTACACTAGTACTACCACTACATTCTTTCCGAGCCTCCAGCTGCTCATCCCACTTAGGTTTATGATTATCTACTTATTAGTGGGAGACAAATGTCAGAAAAGATATTTGCCGCGACCAGGGATCGATACCAGGTATTGTTTTCGACCGAGGCAGGGAATTGACGGATTCCGGTTGTCATTCAAAAATCACTTATGCCACTTTTGATGGTTTGACGACATAATCGCCGTGACTACAGCATATTCAAGCTGATGTTACGACGTTTGTGTTATCAACCACCTACTTTACCTTTTTGTAACATGTGACTGGTCATAGTTTCTTTTTTTTTTTTTTTTTTTTCAAAGTAAGCCCGTTGAATCAAAACACTGGGTTTAACAAATTCGAATGATAAAGTGATAATACATCAAGAAATCTCGTTAACCCGTTTCCACACAATGACACTTTCAGACGCCCTCGAAAAAAGCAAGTGAGTAAACATTGTTTAAAATAAAGAAATTGCTTGTGACACGTAATTTCTTTATTTTCCACTATTCTCTACCAATAATGTGAAAAAAACAATTTTTTTAATTTTAAATTTTAGATTGTCGTTTGTCACTCCTGGACCAGTCTAAAGTTTTGTCGTCTGCTAATGGTTTGATCTATATTAAATCTTAAATTGATCCAACGCAGCTTTTTACGAGGTGGTACCAACATTGCCGCAGCGTTACAGTATGCTTACGACAGAAATTTCCAATCAGAAAATGGTGCTCGAAAGCAGGACGATGTTCAGGAGCTCCTGATTCTTATCACTGATGGTTCGTCCGCGAATACAGAAAGTGTCGCCGCAGTAAGTAAAAACATTGTGCACATTTTTCCCACTTGCGGTATGTCTACGTTTACGAAAAGTGTTTCCTCCGTAAGTACTAATATTGTACACACTTTTTTCTGTCGCTGGCCGTACGTCTTCGAATACAGAAAGTGTAGTCTCTGTAAATACAGACATTTTTAAGACTCTTGATTTTAAAAATTACCAATGGCACGTCCGCGATTACAGAAAGTGAAATTGTCGTAAGTACAAAATATATCAAGAGAGACTTTTGATTTTTATTGCTGACGGTAGTGTGCCCTGGCCATAGCGCAGTTGATAGCGCATCCAACTCTCAATCATGCGCTCCAGGGTTCGATCCCCGATCGCGGCAAATATCCTTTCCGACATTTGTCCCCCGCCAAAGGGTAGATAATCGTAAACCTAAGTGGGATGAGCTACTTGAGGCTCAGGAAGGATGTAATGATAGTATATGTGTGAAAAAATAAAAGGTTCCATGGTAAGGTGCTCCAGCTGTCGCAAATCGGCCATTGCAAAGGTTAAGAAAGAAAAACATAAGCTTCCAATTTTCAAATTTCTAACTGTAATGCTTTAAGACATTCGACAGAACGTGATTCAACTGATTTTGACTGAAATTGACTTTTCATAACTTAAAAAAATAAGAAAAGAAAAAAAAATGCGTTACGAGACACCAAAGAAGTCAGCGAAGTACAACCTGAATGGAACCAGAATTCATCGGGTAAATACGTTATCTATATCGATTGCATCGGAAATTGCCATATTTGTGGTTGCCATGACTCAATACACCATTGGTTTCAGCTAGCAATACAGTAGTATTCGACATCACCCGAAGACTAACGACTTAACCCGATAAATTCCGATGAATAAAAGTAAATCATAGGAAATATTTCATATCAAATTAACTTTAAAGTGAATTCAGAAGATTTTAGACAAAGAAATCACATTTATCATGAAAATGATATTTTTCATTATTGATTAAGAAATAAGATTATATTTTTTGTTTAATGGAGGTATGAACCGAAAAACCGAATCACACTGTATGAATACGCGAAGCGGATTCAAACATAAACGTGATTAGGTTTTTCGGTTCATACCTCCATGAAAACAAAAAACGTTCTCTTTATTTCTTATGATTTAATAGCATCGAGCGAAAAAGCAAATATTTTACAAATTTTGATACCTTTTTGTATGGGACTATTTTGTGCGGAAGCATACAAAATCGCTGCGTGCTCAAATTTTGTTCATGGAGTTATGATCTTTTTTTTTTCGACCAATCAGAAAGCCCGTTTCTGACAGACGAAACTAAGAATTAAATTAAAAGCAGATATTTTTCTTTCGTCGAATTTTAATGAAAATCTTCTCAAGAGCCGCTACAAGCCCCATTCAAAAACGTCTTCGAATTCAGAAAGTTAAGTACCGTTAAGTACAAAACTTATAGAAACAACTAATTCTTATCACCGACGGTGCATTTGCGAATACAGAAAGTGTAGCCGCCAGTATACGAATAATGGAGACTTTTTGTTTTTGTTTTTGACGGTACGTCCGAGAATTTAGAAAGTGCGGCCGCGTTAAGTGATACTGTCGTGTTTATTGACAGTTTGTCGGCATCGCCGTCGTACCGCCGTATGAAAAACTGTTGTTCGTATTACTGGTATTAATAGCACCGCTAGAGACAATATAAGTTATTTTCTAAAACCATTTCTTACTATTGCTAGGGGCTCATATTTCACACACACACTCTATAGACAATGGCATTGACCCTTTGAAATTTAACCTGTCATAAAAACAATAAACAATTGCTGTAACGTTTTATTTCTTTGTCAGTTATACCCTTGGGTACTCATTTTTCACACAATCATTCTTCATGAGACGAGCGTTCATATTTGTCAATTCCCTTGTGACCTTGACCTTTAACCCATTTGGAAAAAAATAACCGAAACTTAAACTTTTACTTTCTGTGTCATTTTTATCCTTGCTTGTTCATATTTCATTAATGCACTCATAAATAAATAAGCTTTCATTTCAGACAATGACCTTGACCATGTCGGTGTGACTATTTATAAAAAACTTAAACGCAAAACTTAAAATTTTATATACCTTTAGCCTTGTTGTATAAGCATCCGGAAGGGCGAGCTCAGTTGTTCGTGGACAGCTCTTATTCCATTATCTTTCAAATATGTGACCATATTTTACATTTGGCAACATTTTGGTTGAACATAATCCATCTATGCAAATCATCTTTATGTTTCGTGATGAAAACAATCACATGTAATGGGCGTGTTAAACAGAAACATATTCCAAAGCATTGCCGCGTACCAATGATTGTAATCATGTTTCTATTTACTTTATCAATTAGTGGTTTTATTGATTTTAGTAACTAAGGATATATAAATACATACACTGACGTGTGTTACTATTTCATTAAAATTGTTATTTAGGAAATAAGAGAATCCGGAATAACCATCTTATGTGTAGGAGTGAAAGACTTTGATCGAGATCAATTAATCGCCATTGCTGGTGATGAGACACTCGTGTTTGAAGCTTCAGATTTCGATATTTTACCTGATATTGAGGTGGCGATTGTAGCAGCAGCATGCCAAGGTACGTGTATCAGGATTTAATATGTCCTCAAACTTTTTATTCATTTAAGAGATGAATGGAATATTTTTGTTTTCATCATGTATGAACCGAAAAAGCTAATAACACTGTATGAATACGCGAAGCGGATTCATACATTAGTGTGATTATTTTTTTCGTTTCGTACCTCCATGAATACAAAAAATCTATTAATTCTATTATCTATTAATTTATTCTAATTGAATTACATAAAAAACCAAAATATTTACCAAAGTTTGGTACATTTTTATGGACCTATTTCATGCGGAAGCATACAAAATAACTACGAGCTCAAATTTTTTTAATGGAGGAAAGAATATTTTTTGGCCAATCAGAAGGCTCGATATTTAAAGAAGATATAAAAAATTAAATAAATCAATGATGATTTAATTTCAGTCTCTTCTATCAGGATAACAGTGTTTTGACTGGCTGAATATTTATTTTATTGTTCCATGAATAAAATTTTTGGCACACTGCTATTTTGTATGCTTGCAAACAAAGTAGATCCATAGAATTTTACTCAAAACTAGTAAAGCATTTGCTTTGTGTGTGTGTTGGGGGTGTTTTTTGTGGTCTTAAACTATTAGAAATGAAGATAATATTTTTTTAACCTAAAAGCCATATCACTCTTATGTATGAACCCGCTTCGAGTATTCATACAGTGTAATTTCGTTTTAAGGTTTATACCTCAATGAAAAATACAAAAAAAAACAAAAAAAAAACAATTGTCTTCATTTCTTAACTATCTAGACCATTTACTAGTTTTCTATACCCTAGATATGATGTTAGGAAATTTGTATCTTTCGATGCAATATTCTCAACGATATAACAGGCGAACTATTCCCCGATTGAAGCTTATTGAAGCCTATCGACAGATCATTATTTACGATGTAGCACGTGAAACGCTTAAACATATTTGATATAGCAGACATACGTTAAATGGTCAATAAACCTACACTTATTCGAAATGACTCGCTCGTTGGTATTTTCGTCGTATTAATAGTTGATACTTGATGGACTTAGTCTTTCATGATATGTGATTTTGTCTTTTTTTGTTGATCGACAGCCACCCAGCCAGCGAGTCCATGCGATCCAAATCCGTGTCAATATAACGCTACGTGCAACGAAGATGACGCTGGGTACAATTGTACATGTACTGTGTACTCAACTGGAGAGAACTGTGAGACAGGTTTGTACAGTACACCGTCACATTTATACTGGATGAGATTAGGTACAGTTGTACATGTTCTGTGTACTCAACTGGCGAGAACTGTGAGACAGGTTTGTAAAGGACACCGTCACATTTATACGGGATGAGATTAGGTACAGAAGTACTTGTACTGTGCACTCAACCGGAGAGAACTGTGAGATAGGTTTGTACAGTACACCGTCACGTCATACAGGATGAGACTAGGTACAATTGTTTCCCCGACTATAGAGAACTGTTAGATATGTTTGTACAGTACACCGTAACATGTACATACTATGTGGCCACATACACTTGTATATGTATTGTTCACTCAACCGGAGAGAACTTTGAGATCGGTTTGTACCATTACATGCACACGCGATATGTACATGTACAGATTACTCGACCACAGGGAACTGTGAGATAGGTTTGTACACTACATTATTACATGCACAGAAGATGAAAATACTTGCATTTGTACATGTGAGAAATTAGTGATATAGATTTGCATAGAACACCATTACGGTTACAGATGACATTAGTAAAACTAGTTCATCCAATGTTCACTCGACCCGAGAGAACTGGGATATAGGTATGTATATTAAATCATTACATGTACAGCAAATGGGGCCATATACAGTTGTACATGTACATTTACTCGACCTGAAAGAACGACGAAACTGGTATGTACAATACATAACTAAATGTACACCACTGAGACTAGTTACACTTGTGTACACATGCACTGTTCACTCGAGCGGAGATAACTGTGAAATAGGCATGTACAGTACACCATTACATGCACAGAAGATTTATACCTAAACATGCACTTTTCACTGGATTTGGGAGAATGAGGGGGTGGGGGTGGGGTTGGGAGTATGTATAGTGCACTTCCAAATGTACAAAACATGAGACTTGATACAGTTGCACATCTATTGTTTACCTGACTGGAGAGAACTGTTAACTAGTTATGTACAGTAGAACAGTAAATGTGGAGATGATGAAACTAGATATAATCGTACGTGTACTGTTTGGTAGGGCGAAGACGGCTAATTGATAGGCATTTAATTATGCTAATAACGATAATGATCTATTTATCTGTAGTCGGGGGTTTGTTCAGGCTACAATGTACAAGTCACAGGAGCGATGTACCTATATTAACCGAACAACTCAATACTAATGTTAACAGTTTCACGCGGAAATCTCGCTAGGCGGTGGATCCCTTTTAGATACCCCCATGTCTCATTCAAAGCAAGATAGACCATGGCAGTGACTTAAGATACATTACACAAATGGCGGCCAATGTTGGAGTTCAATACTCAATTTCGGACTGAATGAATGACTTCATTGGTCGATTGATTCCTTTATTGACAATCGCGGTTGGTCAATTTGTATCAATGTATAGAGTTTTTGGTATATACTATTAACCCGTTATGAATGTACAGAGTAAGCCATTGATATATACTATTGACCCGTTAGTCTCACTATCCAAGTTTATGGTCACTGTACCCATCAAATCAGTTATCCAAGGTAAATAACTGTCACGAAACACGCTGTATCGAAGTTTATTATTAACCCTTGTCATGCTGTATAAATAACCTTACTAAATTGCTGTAAAATCAAAAGGCTGAAAGCGCTGATAGCTTTAGTTGTTCAAGAATCAATGTTTTTTTAGAAATCAATTTCATAAACAACTCTGGCAGGAAAAGTACAAGCAGGAGGTGTAGACCAAGATCAGACTGCACTTATGTGCAGGCTGATCTTGGTCTTCATCTTCTGCTAGAACCGGAATATTCCGGGTTCAGCATGACAAGGGTTAAGATAATGCTATTTCACGGATACAATTTAAACCTTAGCCCATTCCTACCCAATGACGTTTTTTTACATCCCAAAGAAACACAATTGGAAAAAGTTGTGTAAAATGAAGAAATATTTCTTCATTTTACACAATGTTATCTACGAAGTATTTTAAAGAAATCTTAAATATAATTTTTAAATTGTCGGCGACAACTTCTCAATTTGTTCGTCTTGTTATGGGTTAAAATGCGCAATTGAAGAAGAAAAATTGTTGTAATCAAAAAAATGAAATAATAGTATTTTTTCGATAAGCAGATATAGACGAGTGTACAGAACAGACATCAGGGTGTCAACAGGAGTGTGTTAACGTAGCTGGTGGATTCAACTGTGCCTGTTTTGGTGGCTACGAATTGATTCTAGATGGAATTACATGTATCGGTAGGTAAAACATTTCTCCTTACAGATGTAGGTCTAAATAAAGTATTTGATTAGTCGATGTATATTATGATCGACGGCCACGATCCTCCATTTATAACGTGAATTGAAACATCCCGCAATCCCCAATCACTATTAAATACGAACGGTAAAACTTCTATTTTTCGTCTGTATTCTAATTACAATGACTATCAGGTTAAACTATTTTTTTATTTCGCAAATGTAATGCTGACTGTTAACAAAAAATCAAATGTAACAATTCAATTTAGTATGCGCACTCTTTTCTTTCTATTTTTAGCCTGAGATTACGTAAGCAATCTGAGGCTAAAGTTACAATGCTAAAAATTCAAACCCATGCAGAGTTTAATGTGAAAACATAATGTAAAAACATCTACTGCAACCAATGTGAACTTCTGACGCATGAAAAGTAGATCGGACCTGACCATACATTAATACGCCCGATTGAGGCGAGAACGACGAGAGCAAGATATGACTCATTGAAAGCTGTCGGGCTTGATGTACAGTACTTTCGTGTCAGTGTTCTGAATTTGGCAAAATTATCAAAACTTGACGAGTGAATGGAAAGAAAGAAAGGAGATATATATTATATTGGAAATTATTAAACATATATAATCATATCATATTGTTAAGAAAAATAAGGTGTTTGTTTCATACCATAATGATATTACTTATTCAAGAGTAACAATGATAAAACGGTCCGGTTAGACGAAGTTGCTGTATAAAGCTGATAAGCGAGGCTGTCGGTTTTACGCACGATTGGAATGTTTTGTTTAACAAATTAATTGGTCATTCACAGGATCATATTCGCACTGTTCGAAAACAGTTTGGTCGTGCTCGGACATTTTGTCTATATATTGTTACCTCCGTATTCTACCCAAAGGATGCAACGTCTACATGCCGCTTTTTTAGAGGTGTACATAATCATGTTAACCTGGTAAACGACCGCCCGCCCTCTCTCGCTCTCTTTATCTGGAGATTATAAGGCGCATATTTACATAACGAAATTGGTCTGTGTGGTAGAATACTTCATAGCCTCCTAGTTCGAACCTGGCTACACGCTCCATTCCCCCATCTCTCTAACTCTCGCTAGCTCCACTGGCTGAAAGCCAACGAGCTTTTGTCATGATGTGGTGTCCGTCCGTCAACTTTTACTTTAAAAATATTCTGCTCAGAAAGTACTGAACATAATTCAACCAAACTCAACCAAAATTCACAGGAAGAATCCTTGGGTGGCCTTTATCAGATCCCTTCAAAGCATTTTGATCGGGTGAAAAATATGTAACGATATATACATGTAAATTTATCGTTACAATACCTCAACGGGATAAAAAAAATGCGGGCAGGTTGGGTCCCCTAATTCACAAATTGGCAGATCTGCGCATAATCGACAGTAGATTTGGGTAAAAAGTGGCACCTCCGATAATCCGACCATCAAAATTTTTCTGCCCAGAATATATATCTTCTGTACACATATCTCAGGCTTTTAGCACTTTCAAAGCTTTGATTTCTTTAACGTTTTTAGATAGAAACGAGTGTACAGCGGGAACGTCTGGTTGTGATCAAGTGTGCAAGAATACTGAGGGTAGTTTCACTTGTGAATGTAATGACGGGTATATATTACAACCAAACGGATTTTCGTGCCTGGGTAAGTTTTAATTAACAAGCAAACGAACAAAAAAGGTTAAATGTGTAAAAGTGTATATATTGATACCAAATTGATTAGTATACATACAGCAAATACTACTCTTTAATTGCTGAAAGGAGTTCACGGAGGGAATATTGGTGTGGGGGTAGTTTTTTCCAGTGATATCAGTCCTTTGATTTTGGTGCAATTTTAAACAGAATTTTTATTTAGCATGACAGGGGTTAAGTTTGATAATAAAAAGAGCAGTTTTACAAGTGGGTGTAATGTGGTGTATGTTAACAACCAGTTGTCGTTTTAAACCATATTCCAATCGGAAATAAGCGGTAATACTTTCAATTCCATTTGTACAAGTGGGTTGTTTCAAATTTGATTTTAAGGCAACTGGACCTTTATCTGGACTTTAAATGTAAAACGAAAGGTTTCACCAAAAAGTTTCAGAGAAAAAAATTCAAAGTACTACTCGTAAGAGTGGCACAGTAAACACCATATAAGCAAAGATGTTTAACAAGTAATGTCGTGCAGTAACTTTTTTTCAGGAAATGGAAATCTGTTGGAGGCGTCTTCAAAATTCTAGTGTTGTCTTCAAACCTGTGGCGCCGATTTGAGAACATTTATTTTCTTTTTATTGTAGATATTGACGAATGTTTGGTAAATAACGGAGGATGTGACTTTGACTGCACCAACATAAATGGGTCTTTTGTGTGTTCTTGTGAAACAGGATACCAGGTGGCCGAAGATGGTTTAACGTGCCAAGGTTTATATCTGATTACACTGATACTTTATATTGCTTTCGATCGAATAGTATATAGATGTAGTAATTAGGAATGATCAAAGGTCAATGTTGTCTATACTTTAACATCTATTGATTAATCAATCCGATATCATATTTTTGGAACGATGTATAGCACGGCAGATAAGACTATAATTTTCACGCGTTTCGGTAGTAAAGCGTGAAATATTTGTCTTCGCGTTACGAAATGTAAAGGGTCAGCGGCGGGTATTGGTTAGTGTTGCACGAGTTATGTGAGCTAAAATTGTACATGAGGGATTTTGATAAGTTTTTGGTCATTCTACCAGACGACACAGTCGAAGCAGCACCTTGTTTTCGTTTACAAAAGATAAATACATTTATCTTATACCAGTCCTTTTACGTATTTCACGTTATTTAGTGTTTGTTTACGTAATTGTTTGTGGAGGATTAGTTGAGATATCGGACAGGAAAATGGCTCAGTTATGTTCAGACTTGCATTTCGCATTCATGATAAAGAGTGCGATCAGGTTTTATAAACGAGTTCGTAAGTTAATATTCACGACGGTGCTTTGTAGTCATTACATACGTAAGTCCGTTTCAGACTGGTATTTATTGATTGCTTGGCACAGGCGCAATTCTGCTTCAGAATGCGAACCTGTCGCAGTGACACGCAGTTAGATACAGGGACAGGTTTCCATGGTTTTTCTCCAACAAGGGTTTTATCCATGGTTTTTCCTGGGCGAGCGTGTCGATTCTGTACGCAGTTCAAGAAAGGTTACATAAGTCGTTGTTTGACTTTGTACGATACATGTATTTGTCCTTTACATTTATAGCAAAACATAGGGCCTATTTGGTCGTCAATTAAGAAATGTACTTTTTACTAACATGTACCGCTGTTCATTCAATATTGCCAACTGTATATGCTGCTTCTCAAAATAGACACCGCCTGGTATTGCAAAGTACATGTGTTTAGTTGTTTTTCTTTTAAGTAAGTGTAGTTAAGACGTAGTAAAATATACACGCCTAGTTTTATTGATAGAAAAACAACAACGCTGTTTACTGAGTTTCTCAATTCTAGAAATTCACCGAATGTACAACTTCTACGTTCAACTATGTAATTGACATATCGCGGCTCTCAATGAAATAATCTGTCGATCATTGACATCATTCATTTAGACCGGACGTGAACTTCGATCTCCGACATTAGCCCCCATTTATGTAAATTATTTTGTTGGTTCAGCGACTTTAACATCGTAGCTACAGCTTATTGAAGCTGTTGTCTCGACGTTTCAGTCGTCAACCAACCACTCTACCTTTTTTGTTACATGTAACTGGCCATAATTCTGTTAAATAACGTCGTTTATTATAGATCTTCCTTTAGGAGTCAGTGGGCGTGGCCAGCGGAGTAAATGGATGGGACAGTTTATTGGTCATTTAGACGTGTCTTCAAACGCAGTGCAATTTAAATCATGAAAATATTGTTGAGGGTGCTGTCAAACTTGTCTAAATACAGAGAGGTTAAAAATAAAAATTACAACGACGAGTATTGTTCCGTCGGTAATACATGAAAATAGACCAATCATGACAATCAATCAAAACATCAGTCGACCAATCAAATAATTTATTTAGGCCGGAGGTCAACTTTGAACTCCAATATTGACCGACTTTATGTTCTCTTTTGCTTTAGCGTCTTAAACGTCTTAAGCACGGCTTATTCAAGCTGTAGTTACAGCGTTTAGGTAGCCAACCAACAATGTCACTTGTTTTATATATGTTTCAGGCAATAATTATTCTTTTCAAAAATGCCGGTAAATATCTGAGTGGGACTTCCTGTTGGAGTCAGTGGACGAGGCCAGTAGCCCGTCAATTGTTTGGTTGTGACTTTAGATTTGGATTATTGTATTACTGGGACATCAGTCTGTGACAATATACTTGTAAAGTGCTTTTGGTAATTATGTTATTGTAATTTCAGACTTGAATGAATGTACTACTGGAACATCAGGCTGTGACCAAACTTGCTTAAATACAGAAGGTAGCTTTACTTGTGAATGTACTGTTGGATACACATTGCAACCAGACGGACGTTCATGCGCAGGTAATCAGTGGGATTTTATTGTCTTTTGAGAAGGTTGTTGATAATGAGAAACTCAGCCCCAAATTCTTGATGTCCTTGATTCTTGAATCCAAAACATGAATAAAAAAAATCTTCATATATCAAGGAATATTGTGCTATAGTTTGATACAAAAAATTTTACTGGATTCAAGCCTTGTAGGAAAATTTGAATATTTCACTAGACAGAAAATCGTTTGAAAAACCGAATTTTCTTACGCGACAAGAATCCAATACAAGATTTTGTATCTAATCTACACAATTGTATTCAATGTATTATAAAGAAACAATTTTTGACCATGAAGACTAAAAATCAACTCACGAATTCATTTAAAATCAACCTATCTAAACACTTAAAATTCGGCGTGTCGTTATTTTGGCGGGATATTGACGTCATCTTAACGCGTATCCCTGAGAAAGGAATTACCGAAACAATATTACGGGTTACTCAGCATTGTCTAGATTCACTATCAAAGTAAACTGATTCGCCTTATAAATGGGTAGCCTATGTGGTAACTCGTTGTTTCGTAGTCAGGGCTATGCTTTTGCTATGCGATATGACACGTTAAGTAGAAGAACATGAAACATAAAAGTCAATTAAGAAATGAAGAGTATATTTGTTGTCAGGGAGGTATGAAATGAAAAACTAATCTCACAGTATGAATACATAAGTGGGATTAGGTTTATCGTTTCATACATCCATAAAACATTATTCTCTTCATTGCTTATAATTATTGATATCGAGCAAAAAAGCAAATATTACAAATTTTGGTACCCTCATGGTGGAACTATTTTGTTCGGAAGCATATAATTGCGTGCTCAAAGTTATATATAGTTTTTTTTGGCCAATCAGAACTTATTAGAAAATAATACCATGGAAGATGTATTGTACTGATTAGGAAAAGATTGCTTGCATCGGCATGGCACGTTTTTCATCTAGCATTTACAAATTAACCCTCTTGAGGGAAAAGGAAGCTATTCGAGAACTTTTTATATAGAAAATGTTCATCATTAAGACATGCTTAGTTGATGTCATACATCATTTTAGACGTAGATGAATGCGCGACAAACAACGGTGGTTGTGAGGAGACCTGTACTAATACAGTCGGCTCGTTTATCTGTTCTTGTCAACTTGGATACCAAGTAGCCGTGGACGGTTTCTCGTGTGAAGGTAAGTACTTCGTTTCATCAATTTTTAGCTCGACTCGGGTTATTCCAATCGCATGGGCCTGTGCGTTTACGTCGATGTAATGCTTTGGTAAAAGTTTTATCTCCAGTTTCTATTCTGTTCACCCTAAACTTTGTACATGTCTTTATGACCATAATAGCACCTCCTTATTAAATATTCGTTAATCGGACCTTCAATTTAGTAGAATTTAACCTCTTTTCGATTTAAAAAAAACTCTTGGCTACTACACATAGTCATGGCTTAAATCGTTGCACGTGTGTCTATAATGTAATAATAACTCTCTAGGTAAGCATTTATTAGTCAGACATTTATCCAATCGAATAGAGCCCATGTTGAAATTGAACATCGCTGTCCAACTCATAGAACAGCCTAGTGATGTTGCCTACTGACAACTGGTGTTGTTATCTTAAAGATTTTGCTGTATATCTGAATTATTACAGTAGTTTATCATTTCCGGAAGGGAAAGGACAAACATCTCCATACATTGATAACCAATAGACCACACACGACTGTCAATCAAATAATCTGTCGACCAAAGAAATCATTCATTTAGACTGGAAGTTCCTTTCATTCAAGCTGAAGTTACGGCGTTTAGGTCGCCAACCAACCATTCCTTTTTATTTGTAACATGCTACTTGCCATGAACTTTGCAAAATAACTGTTAAAATTCGAAGTGGGACTTCCGGTTGGAGTCCATTTGCGGGGCCAAATGAGTCAGCGGGTGGGGCCAGCGATTTGTCAATTACCAAATGACACAATTCATCCTTTGAAATTAAAAGAAGATGTACACGACATTTAAATGCGCTTGTAAACTGGACAATATGTTCAATAAAGAGTAGAAAACATTAGGTGTAAAACACGCTTGCGTCTAACGAGCATTTTCATTCTTTCCTCGAAAGGGTTTCCAAAGTTCATTTCCTTCAATTTGCACAAGTACTGGATTGTGTGGTAGTGGGATGAGGGTTACATCTGAACAAAAAAGGTTGTCGAATTGATGTTCGTGTGTGTATTTCCGTTTATTTATCGTCGCTACCGTAGCACATGCTCATATGACGGTTAGTTGTTATGAGGAATAGTGCAAGGATACAAGACGAAACTGCTTAGAGATCCGCCTGGTTCTTTAACGTGTTCGGTGGATAGCACCGTAAAACGGGGCTTCGGTTTAACGTCTCGTCCGAAAGACAATTAGTGTGTTGGTTGATATGGTCAGCCCAGAGCTCGAACCCGTGATCTTGAGGTTTGAATCAAAGTGCTCTACCAACGGAGCTAATCGTGATGTTCGTGTATTTGTCAATTCTTTTTATGTAATTGACCAATCGCTTGCCCCACCCACTTACTCTTTATACCCTGCACATTCACTCCGACAAGAAGTTCCACTACGATAGTTTGCAAAAATTATGACAACAACATTTTAAAATGGATGGTTGGCGACCTGAACGTCGTAACTACAGATTAAGTTTTAGTTACGAAGTTTAAGTCGCAAAATTAACACAAATACTTAATATAAATGGATATAAATTGGAGTTCAAACTTAACTTTCCGTCAAAATGAATGATTTCATTTGTCGAGTGATTGTTTGATTGACAGTTGCGATTGGTCAATTGATTCAGCCACGTTAAATAAGTCTCTTTCTATCTTTGTTTTATTCCTTTTAGATGCTAATGAATGTGATCTACAAACAGACGGTTGTGAAAGGATTTGTTCTAATACTGTTGGGAGCTTCGTCTGTAGCTGTGGAGATAATTTCATTCTTAATGACGACGGGAAAACTTGTCAAGGTATTTAAGAAATGTCTTTGTTGTAGTCAGGGTAATATCTAAATCATCCACAAGATTATCGTTGATATTGACAGGCTTTGAATTGACATATTTAGC
Source organism: Fragum fragum (assembly GCA_946902895.1). Taxonomy (NCBI): domain Eukaryota; kingdom Metazoa; phylum Mollusca; class Bivalvia; order Cardiida; family Cardiidae; genus Fragum; species Fragum fragum. Next base: position 7,274,847 of record OX336366.1, read on the forward strand.
ACTTTTAGTCAGTTTTCCATATCATAATTTTAGTAATTGTATCACTTAATACCCCACTTTCTAAGTCCGTATCGTCATTTGTGTTAATTGAAGTCTACTCCCATCTTTTATGGATACGTATAGTTCTAATAGTTAATTTCTTGTTTTGGTGTTATAAATCAAGTGACAAAATCCAATTTTACTTTTCAAAATATAACAGCTTTCTAATGTAATTAATAGAAATCGATCAAAACTTGATACACCTTTATCACAATAGAATTGTAGAATAAAAAAGACCTCATTACTTTGACATTGCTTTTCCTATAACATTAATAATTCAGAATTATCAAATATGAATTCCTACCTAGAATATCTGTCATATTAAAGAGATAGGGAGGGTTCTGATGCATAAAAGAATATAACATTTGAAGAGTGTTTCTGTCATACATTAATCAGGTACAGCTTCTGGATAATAATTGCATGGAAAGGACAATGGTGCCATGCAGAAACACTCTCGGTGTACCGCAACTCTCAGGGAGTGATTTCTCTTACATCCTGTTTTAACTAGATGTAATTCAATATTTACAGATATAGACGAATGCACAATAAACAATGGTGGTTGCTCAGATACTTGTAACAACTTACCTGGTTCCTACATATGTACTTGTCCTACTGGGTTTATTGTGGGTGTTGACAATCGGACGTGTATTGGTATTACCTGTTTGTTCCACTCGCCGATAACCAGCGGACTATTGTTGTGGCTTTGTGTCCGTCGTCCTATATTTTCATTACCCTTTGGACATTTTTTTACGAAACTTACAGGAAAGTTCCTTGCTGACCCTTTCCAGTATTTTTTAATGCAATTCTGATTGGCCGATACATATGAGTGAGGCAGTGCGGAGCAGTTTTCTCTTTCAGATCCTTAGACGACATCTCCTCCTTACTACCGACCAAATTCAAAACAAACTTTGCAGAAATATTTATTTATTATTCCTTCTGAAAATGGTTCAAGAAATTGTGATTTGCATATAAATATGGGCGAGGCGGGCTGATCGTTTTCAATTTGAATTCTTCTCCTCCTAATAACTAGGCTAATTTCTAAAATGTTAACGCAAAGTTTATTGTCCAATTAATATTGCCATAACTATGTGGGACATCTTTCAGTTTGAACCTCATGCTTAATAAGTGATCAAATTTGTACAAAAGCTTACAGGAATGTCTCTTACTGTTTCGAAAAATATCAATTCGTTATTAGCCTATTAATAGGAGTGTGGCAGAGTAGGGCTTTTTCTTCCTTTGTTTTTTTATAAAATCGGTTGGGACAAAGCTTATCTGCAATCTGACAATCTCCATCTTTTGAAATTGAAGTGTGGTTTGTTTTAATTTGGGGTTACTTTTTCATGGTTGAAGATCTTGAAGCCAGTGGAGCGGTACAGGTCTTCTTTGTTTATTGTTGGTGTTAGGAAAACAGAATACTATCTCCCTTTCTCTTTATCTTTTTCTATCCTTCGCTCTATATCGGGTCTTCTTTTCTGTTTCACTCACTCACTCACCAGCTTATACTCCATATCTTCTTTGCTCATCATGTTTTTCCCTCATTCAATCTTTCTTCTTTCTCCCTTTCACTGAAACCGTACTTTTCTATACGAAATATTATATTATGTATGTCATTACCAAATGTTGTACACTACAAGTACCTGGGTGAATAAAGAATAGTTCAGTTCACTTCAGTTCTGTTATACTTAGTTGATTGATTGTGTATGGGGTTAGTGCCATTTTTAATAATATTTCAGTTCTATCGCGGCGGTTGGTGGCTTCCCTTCGTTTATCACATTATAACTCATTGATAATTGTTCTGAATCTGCACTTTTTACTTGCTCAATGTATGAACAACGTCACGTTGCTAGGTTTAAAATCATTTCGAGAATTTAAAAAGTTGTGTCTATCTATAGAAATATATTCAAATTTTGATCGGTATGAATGAAATACTGTTAAAAGTGGTGTTTAAACTCCTTTCAATCGGTCAATCAATTAATCAAACAAACAAACGTACGAAAAATGATAAATCAATCAGTTAACTAATCGTCAAATTATAGTTTGATCATTTCGAGCTCTTTCATGAAAGAAGATAGAGAAGGAATATTATTCACAAACTGAATAGATTCTCGTTGCCTTTCTACAAATAGTTCGTATTCGCTTCTTTTACTTGTAGACGCCGCCGTCATAGCACAATCGGTAGCGCGCCAGACTCCTAATCTTCAATCATGAGAAGTCATGGTTCGATCCCCCGCGGCGGCACATATTCTTTCCGACAGTTGTCTTTCACCAATTGGTTGATAATCGTGAACCTAAGTGGGATAGCAGCTGGAGGCTAGGAAAGGATGTAGATGTAGTCCTGGTGTGAGAAATACTAGCAATCCATTGTTAGGTGCTCGAGCGGCCGTGATATGACTGGAATACTGTTAAAAGCGGTGTTAAACCCAATTCAATCAATCAATAATTTACTTGTAGATATCAACATCACTGGTGATTTTGTAAGTCATCGTATCCTCAATCCTCAATTTTGTATTGAAGTATATATTGATAATTGACTATTCGCGGCTTTCAATTAAGGGATAACCCGCCCAATCAAATATTTTATTCAGGCCGGACGTGAGCATATCAACACCAACATTTGCCGACATTTTGTTTAACTTTATTGTTGTTTTGTGACTTAAACGTCGTTACTACAGCTTATTTAAGCTGTAGTTACGACGTAGAGGTCACCAACCAACCATTTTATCTTTTTTGTAAAATGCTACTGACCACAAATTTTGCAAAATAACGCTGTTAAAAATCGAAGCGGAACTCCCTGTCGGAGTTAATGGGCGGGGCCTATGGTGTCAGTGGGCGGGGCCAGCGATTGGTCTATTGACCAATCACACATTGGCTCCGCTGGCCCCGCCAACTGACTCCTACAGGAAGTTCCATTTCCATACTTAAGAGCGCTATTTCGAAAAAATATGACTAGTAGCACGTCACAAAAAGAACAATGGTTGGTTGGGGACCTAAATGTCGTAACTACAACTGTAAAAACCTGCTTTAATGATGTTTAAGTCGTTAAACCAAAACAATGCTCCACATTTATGGTGGCCAATGTTTGATTTCAAGTTAGCTTCCAATCCTCATGATTGATTTCATTTGTCGACTGATTATTTGATTGACAGCCTCGAATGTTCAACTTTCCCATGAACTGTGTATTTTTCAGACCGGGATGAATGCGCTTATTTAAACGGTGGTTGTTCAGATGTTTGTACGAATATCGACGGAAGTTATATATGCAGCTGTTTTGATGGATATGAACTAGGACAACTGAACCGCGATTGTTTTGGTAGGTTTTCTTTCTTGAATGATCCATCATGGTAATAAATATATGAAAATTCACAATCCTCGTATTCTATCCGGCATCTTAGAGCTAAAGTAATCCGTCGACCCCAGTAAGTAGTCAACGCTTTCGAAAATAGATTTGACATTTGCGTTTAAGCTTTCCTAATTCTTAAAATTTTAGACTTGTATAAATTCAAAGGAGTAGTAAATGACATTATAATGTGAATATGATTAAAAAAAAGTGACCATCCCATTTTATAGAAATCATTGTGGAAAAAGAAGAAATTGCTTGCTACAAGCAATTTCTTCTTTTTCCACAATGTTTATCAAACTAACAGGAACGTAAAATCAAGCGATTGTGCAGTAAAGGATTAAAACAGTTAGTGGTAGACCTTATAAGGATGCTATAGGGACGTTATTGATCACTAGAGTTTTTGTCTATAAAACATATTTGGTTCGACCAGGCGGAGCAGGGCTTGTTGATTTACTATTCGCTTCGCATCGCACTAGCTACCAACATCTCTACCAGACCATCAAGAAGTTTTGTTAATTAAAGTATAATTCAAAGTTCGTCTATCAAGATTCAACCGTTTTGACTGGCTACTTTTTTCATACTTCCAAGAACACAAGTTTGAGTACGCACCTATTTTGTATGCTTTCTCACAAAGTAGATCCATACAAGTTTAATTAATAGTAAAATATTTGCTTTATATCGCTTTGGTGGCTTCAATTTTATAATAGAAGGAAATTTGTTTTCTTTGAGATGTGACACTAATGTTTGATTTGCGTAGTCGTACAGACCAATTTGTTCTATTTTCCTGTAGATATTGACGAGTGTAAAGTAAACAAAGGCGGATGTTCTGACGTCTGTAACAATACAGAGGGAAGTTATTTTTGTTCTTGTTTTCGTGGATATAGTCTGTCGAACAACAATCAAACATGTGCAGGTAAAAGATGAATTTGATACCAAGGCCTTAAAACTGACATAATATCACTATGGGCGATGTAAGCTTATTTCAGATTCTTACTAAATCAAATAATGAATAAAATCAAATTCGATTCATATCATCAGAAATGGGGTATTTTCTTTCATTGTTTACTTTTCTGGTCAACGGAGTATATTTTGTTTAAGGCATGAAGAATATGTTATATAGTCTATCTTGCTTAAGCGATCACTTCGATTGAGCGAGTATGTCCATTAAGCAATCATAAGCGAAATCCCTTTTTAAAAGCAAAAGCTCTTAAGAAGAGGAGGCACTTTCCTAAAAAAGTAGAAATATAGCTAAGACTTATGCTGTTTTAACGTATAAGACGATTCTGATGAGTTACAACAGCATATGAATTGGCGAGAATTCTTTGATGATTTATGTATGTAATTGAATCAGTCCTTCATATCTTTCTCAAAAAGTGTATTAAGCGACCATTCTTTTAAGCGACCACTTTTTGGTTGCTAAATACAAGATTTATTGTACCAATAAAAAGAGACATGTATTACCGAGTTTTTCAAAATAAACTTAACATCTTTTAACTTTTAAACAATGTTTTGATGACTACATCTTATCTATGTCATGGTTTCTGTACAGATTTAGATGAGTGTTTCGTTAACGATGGCGGGTGTTCACAAGTCTGTACGAATACTGATGGAAGCTACGTATGTTCATGTCGGAATGGATTCCTTCTAGACGCAGATCAACACACATGTATAGGTAAGCATCTGTCTGCTTCCATTATGTCGAAGAAGGGCTGGTTATGAACAAAAATATTGATAGTTTTGAATTAGATTGAAATAAGAGGTTTCAAAGCGCTATGATGTTGTGTAAAATTGAAGACGCGATCAACATTTAATGACAGCTTGCATAAACTGTGGCTTCGTCCTTAGATGCTATACATTCTTTTATTATATGAGCGCATGCGTGAAATTTCCAACCATTACACACGTGCGCCAAGTTAAGACTCAAATCAGCCTGTGCATCCGCACAGTCTGACCAGAGTCTTCACTTTACGCTCTGTAGATAGATACTGGCCCTAAGCTTCCCTAAAAATCAGCAAATATTCTAATTGCCCCGAATGGCTGTCCAGGGCGTTCAATGTGTGCGAGTCACACACATGCGACATGGTTGGAAATGTCACGCATAGGCTCATATACCTATAAATATTTCTAGTAAAATATATATGGTCCACATAGACAAAACCGGGCACACCAAACACGGTTACATATAAGGTAGTCTAAGTTATCGGCATTTTCATATGTCCGCAGCTCAAAGCAAAAACAATATGTTTTATCGCTGTCGTAACATAATATTTCCTATGTATTTTTTATCTTTGAGCACAAATTTTATTCCAGTGATCCAGATTTCTTTGCTTTTAAAAGATCGCGGTAGTCAGAAACGTGCTTCCTATCTAGATCTAGATCATTTAATCATTTCTTCTCTGTAAAAAAGATTTCCTTCAATGAAGATTAATTTTAAAAAATATAAGGAAACAACAAAAACATGTTTGATCCTCCCAAGATAGTTTGCAATTCGTTCTAGACTTTAATATCTATATTTGATGGAAAAGATATGATACCCCCTAATAAAACTAAACCTTTGACATTTCCAGATGTTGACGAGTGTATCTCAAATAACGGCGGCTGTTCCGACATATGTACGAACCAGATAGGTAGCTATATTTGTACCTGTAACACTGGATATAGACTTCAACAAGACAACAAAACATGTGCAGGTGGGTTTTTAAAAAACATAAGTTGTAGTTGTTGTGTAATATGAAGAACCCGCTTAGCAGGGCTAACAATTCCGATACTTCAATCAAATTTACTAAAACTGTATTATATTGACGTTAAAATTTCGCCCATAATACAATATGGGTAGAGTAGTGTACGTGGTCACGTTGTTAGTTCAAAATCGGGATTATTATGGATTAATAAACTAATAAATTTAGAAAAGAGCAGTACACGTGTTTGCTCTACAGCTAGAAGGGACGGACAGAATCTTGCATGCGTCTATAGTTGTATTCTGTAAAAGACATTACTCCGTTTGTCCCGCCCGTATACTCCTATAGAACGCTTCACTTCGATTTCAAATAATGTAATTTAACAAAGTTTATGGCCAGTTGCCTGTAAGTAGAATGGTTGGTTGGCAATCAAAAACGCCATAACTGCAGTTTCAATAAGCTGTAGTTACGACCTTTAAGTAGCCAAACCAACAAAAAAGCTTAAAACAAATGGCTGCCAATGTTGAGTTTAAAACTCAACTCTAGTCTAAATGAATTATTTCTTTGGTCGACCGATTATTCAATTGACAGTTGCGATTGGTCAATTGTTGAAAATACCTTAAAGACATAAATGTTCTTTCAGATATTGACGAGTGTATCGACAACGTAGACGGATGTTCAGACATTTGTACCAATAACGTTGGAAGTTTTTCGTGTTCTTGTAACCCCGGATTTAGACTTCAGAATGACGAGAAAAGTTGTGCAAGTAAGTTGACACTATTCTTTGTTAGAGCCTTAAATTTTCAATACTCAAACCCATTCCTTTATACACGTATGCTAAAAACGGAGAATTTCGCTATTAAAGCAAGATAGTTCACTTAATGAGGGATTTTAGTTCGCTATATCCTTCAATAACCAGATTGGATAATTTGTCGATGCTTGTATTGGTAGTCATGCGTGCGATGTTCAAGATAATTGAAGAAAAGGAAGATGTCAAACCTGTAAACTCTGAAACACAACCAACCATTGCTGATATTTGAAGTCACCGTATCAATATCTGCCTTTTACCCCATTATCAAAAATCCCTAATGTTGACCCACTGAAGAAAGTTGACTACAAAAGCATTTAGGTTAAATCAGATCTCTTTAACATTTTTTGACACAAACTTCAACACAAAATTTTCTACGCGGCTCGAATCCAATAACTGGTTTTATACCACTACTACAACGTGATAGTCCTTATGTTTGCCAAATCTTTCCTACTTCAGGCCGTTATCATGAAATAAGTTCGTAATGTGTTTCTATTGTATATTTGTCCTTCGCCAGGATCGTTTTGAGTCCCTTTTCATATGATTATTTTCAAGAACAACATAAGAATTAATTAAATAAACTAGTACTGTGGCAAAATTTTCATTATCCGATAATTAATAGTTGTTTCTTTCTCATTTCAGACCCCGTTATAATTCTAGTTTTAGGCTCTATCCGTAAACAAGTTCGATATCAAACATGGTTTTCCTATTCGATTCTTAAAATATCAAATAATTTAATAACAAACTTTTGTCCAAAATCTAATATGAAATACCCTTAACTCACATTTAAACTAATTTAAGTTTTTCGTAACAATTACATAGGAACTTGAGCAACAAAGAAGGTCATAATAATGATGAACCCGATTTCTAACACAAAATCTAATTTGTTTAATTGTAAATGAGGAAAAACGGTTCGTTTTATTTCGATTTCTTCGATTTCTACCAAAAATGTAAGAAAATAATAATAACAGTCAACGAAAAGTAGTCATAACCTCAGGAAAAGAGGTTACAGAGCTTATGGTCCAAACACTACACAATGTTATAATTGGTAGTCATTTTTATTCAAACTTGCAAAGGTATCATGTCCAGAAAGGATAGTTTTATCTTGAGAGTAATCAGGTTATACTCAGGGACAACATTAGATATTAACAAGCAAGCTCTGTAGAAAAGCTCAAGCGTATTTATAAAACCAAATCTTAGAAAAAAGTGTTTGTTTGCTTTTATGAAAACATCTCCTATACATAAAACGTTTATTGGGAATAGTTTTTTTCAAATGTTCAGACTTTAATGGAAAATTAAATGATCTCTGCTTCGAATCGAAGATCGTGTCAAAAGATGGATTAGTCAATGATATATAAAAATCTTAATCATGGTTTGCGTTGTGGGTCAGTTTACTGTGTATTGTTGTGAGAGGAATTGGATTCAAATATGACTCTAGCGCATCCGAAACACAATATTTATTTATCAGGGTTTGCATGAGAAGTCATTATACATATATTGTATATTTTAGATATAGATGACTGTGTCGGTGTAGCCTGTCTGAATGGTGGTCTATGTATAGATGAAGTACTTGATTACACATGTGTTTGTTTAAGTGGATATACAGGCAGACATTGTGAGACAGGTAAGTCAATATGGGATATTGTGGTTATTAAGTGGTCTTTCTGAAAATAAAGCACTTGGTTCCACATGTATTTAAGTGTATATATGTGCAACAGTGAATTTCTGCATTTCCTGAAACCAAAAAGGGAGCTGTATATTAACAGCACATTTTCCGGATTAATATTTTCAGTAAACGTAAACCTATTCGAAATCGTAATTGATAACAACAATCGAAAGGGTCTAATTTACATAAGTTTATCTATTTTACACGCAATTATTTGTTTTTATACCTTAAAATTCCAATTTTCTATTGGAACTGAATATTTATACTTTGAAAGAAGGTAGGACTAGATCGACAAAAAGTCAGAAAAGTGTATAAAAAACATAACTATATCCGATGGTCAATATTTTTCTTCCTATGAATAATACAAAAACAAGAATACAATAACCATTCAATGTTCAAATCTCATATCAAGATGTTAATAACCATGAAGAAACTTGAACACTTACTTTTACTGTTATAAGCAATATCGTTTACATACTGTATTTGCCTTATATCAATTTTACAGATATCGATGAATGTCTGACAAATAACGGAGGTTGTTCAGATTTCTGTAGCAACACAGATGGAAGTTTTACGTGTACATGCAATACAGGGTTTGCTCTCAACAATGACAGTTTGACTTGTTCAGGTAAAGAAATAACTGTCCTGGTCTTCGTTCAGGTTGACATGTTTCCTAATTTGTGCTCTGCCTTGCCATTCGTCCAAAGTGTTTTTAAGCTTTGAAAAAGCCACATCTTATCATCAATGCAATTTTGAACTTGAAATTTTAGTTACATTTATATTTGACGTCGCACATATCTGATCATCATGATCTTGTCGTTAGTATATTTAAGTTGATGATGATATAAGTATCTCAAGAATTTTGTACAATAAATATGGAAATAAACATGTAAGAAATGTTTTAAGTTTGGCCTTTAAGTTTTCCGCACAAAAAAATGAAATAAGTATTAATTCCCGACAAATTTCTACTCTTTAGAATTTACAAAAATATCAGAAAAGGAGAAATACTCCTCAAGAAAAATAGTTTTTTCAACATTTCAAAATATTACTCCGAACTGATTGAATTATTCTAGCAGTGTAATGTCTTTTATATACGGCGAGTATAAATGTTTACATCTTTCTACATTTTTTTCGAAAAAAGGAGAATGATAAATTTAGTTTTGTACGCGTCTGAAATAAAAAAAAATATGTATAAGAAATGCATATTTGCGGATTTTCCATCACTTGAATAATTTCTATTTTATGTATTTATGGAAATGTGTGCATTAACTTTTCTATTGTTATATTCTATATCTGACACGATAATAACTTTTTGTAAATGTAAGGAAATTGAACTTTCGAAATTTGCCGTTTTCTCAACAACATTAACAAAATGGAAAGTCATGCTGACTTTTTTATCAATATTATCTCATCCATTAAGTCTTAAATCGTACTATTTTCATAACTAATTATATTAGCTAAGTAATACATAACAGGCGCCCGACTGTATCAGACGACCGTCATTTCATTTTTAGCTCTACTGGCCGAAACTTTCTCAGAATGATTGTACCATCATATGGATCGTTCCCTTCGAAATTGGGTCAGATCCATTAAGAAACATAGGAAAATGGGACTAATGAAAATTTATTTAAAAACTCCTCGTTAACACTCTAGAGTCCACAGTTTTCATCGGATTCTCTTTAAACTTTAACAGAATGATTGTACCATCATAATAATTGTTCCTTTCCAAATTGGGTATGATCAGTCAAGGACCACAGGAAAAGGGGCCTTATGAAAATTTGATTTAACAATCCTCGTTAACACAATAGAGTCCACAGTTTTCAACCAATTCTCTTCAAACATTCACAGAATTATTTTTACGTTAAATGGATTGTTCCTTTCGGAAGTGGGTTTGATCCATCATGTTTCATGGGAAAGGGGGCCCTATGAAATTTTAATAGAAAAATCTAAGTTAACACATCATGGCCCTAGATTTCACCTGATCGACTTCAAACTTTCACAGAATGATTGTACCATTATAAGGATTGTTACTTTCATATTGGGTATGATCCATCGTGATACATAGGAAAAGGGGCCTTAGGAAAATTCAATTTAAAAAATCTTAATTAATGCTTTTAAGTCCACAGATTTCATGGGGTTGTCTTTATACTCAAACAAAATGAATATACTTTTGTAAGTATAGTTCCCTTTGGAATTGGTTCAGATCCATTAAGTAACATGGGAAAGGGACTTTATGAGAATTAAATTTAAAAATCCCTGTCAACACAACGAAGCCCACAGCTTTGATCAGATTTGTTTGAAACTTTGATAGAATGATTGTAAGGTCATAACGATCATTTGAAACTTTCATAGAATGATTGAATGAAACGGACTCAAATATTGTCAGAATAAAGAAGCTAGAATATAAAAGCATCGACCTAGAAGCCAGGAGTAGACGACTAAACTTAATTTTCAGAGGTATCCAAGAATTTGAGGCGAGCGAAAATTGTTTTGAGCTGATAAATAGTGTATTGAAGTATGACCTTGGACTTGTAGATATCAATATTGACATTCAGCGCGCGCACCGTCTAGGCAGGAGACGACCTGGAAATCAGACACCTATGTCAATTATAGTCTGTTTCAAAAATGAATCCGATCTGCAATTAATCCTTAGGAATGCACACAAGTTAAAAGGCAAAAATCAAATGGGAATAAACAGAGACTCCCCGTTACCGATCGTTGAGGCCAGAAAACGACTATGGAGAGACTACAAAACAGCCAGAGCAAACAATCCACCAAAAAATGTCTTCATCGGCTACCCTGCGAAACTAATTGTCCGTGGAAAAACGGTGAGGGACGAATTCCCAGACTGGGATCAAGTGATGTATGGCAATCCCTTGGAGGCAACAGCCATTGATAAAAAAAAGTATGGGTCCCATAAGAGCCAAAACAAGCCTAATATCAATGACCAACAAACGACAGAAAACTTAGAAAGTGAAAGCGAAAGCGTATCGACCCAGAGCAACACAGATGATCAACTTCTACAAACAGATGAATATAGCCAGTCCATGTCAGTTCTGGCGGCACACCACAACAAATTGACAAAAAAAGTAAATGACACCTAATGTTCAGGGGACAAAACCGAGGCCAAAAATAAGACAGAGAGAGCAGAAAGCAATGGCAACCAAAATGATAATTATAACTACAATATTGTAAGGGGCTCAGTGAACCTCTGTGTATCTTCATTGAATGTGTGTGGTTTAAAACGCAGGTGTCAGTACCCCGAATTTGCTTCGTTAGTGAGGCAAAATGATCTTTTTTTTGTAAGCGAAACCAAACTTGACATACATGATATAATCGAAGTAGATGGCTACGATTTCATAAATGTACCAAGGAAAGCTAAGTATATGAGAAAATCGGGTGGTTTGGGAGTATTTGTTAAAAGCTCAATGTTGAATCAAGTTAAAGTTATTGAATCTGAAACTGACTACGTTTTTTGGCTAAGCCTACGTATATATGATAAAGATATACTGTTCGGCTCTGTTTACATTCCCCCGGTTCATTCAAGATTCTATAATAATGACATGTATGGCATCTTTGAAAGAGAAATTATTGAAATGAATAGTAAATTCGAGGATGTTTTCATTGTTGGTGATTTTAATGCTCAAACAGCCCAAATGAAAGATTATTACGAGGACGATGATGATATCTCTGATGATTTACACAACATCATAGATATTTTTGACAATGTAGATGAGACTTACTCTAACACAAAATCACATTTAGTTAGAAATAACATTCCCTTACAAAGAAAATCACTTGACAAAAAGAAAAATAATCATGGTTATCGTCTGATTGATTTATGCAAGAATAACCAGTTACTAATTGTCAATGGAAGATTAGCACCAGATAACAAAATTGGAAATCTAACCTTCAGAAATATTTCTCTAATTGATTACCTCTTAACAAGCATCAATGGATATCACAAAATAAAATCTTTTGATATTCATGAATTAGATAATATATATAGTGATGGCCACTCATTACTTACATTTAACATTACTTCGTATTTTACAGCTACAACAAAAACTAACCAAAATAGTGTCAAATATACAGACATAGACATAAAACCACTCTGGGATGAAGAAAAATCTTGTTATTTCATTAATAACATTTCTGATAACAAAATTCCAGAGCTCATGTACGAAATAAATCGAACATCTATAACAAAGAGCCACTACTCTATAGATGAGATAACTGAAAAAATGACAAAAATACTAATTGAAGGTGCAAATAAAACATTTCCAAGGATTAATACCAAACAAAAATGCATATCTAAACAGAAAAACACAAAACCATGGTTCAATATTGATTGTAAAAAAGCGAAAAAACAATATAGAAAAGCATGCAAAAAGTATGAAAAGTATAAAAATTCTGAAAACAATTTGAATAAAAAGAAGGCAAGTAAAATTTATAAAAAAACAATGAATATAAGTATCAATGCATTTAACAGGGAACAAGAATTAAAACTTAGGAAAACGCAAACAAAAAGTCCCCAAAAATATTGGCAATTTATTAACAAAATCAAGACTTCCCAACATACTACAACTACACCTTCAATTGATTCACTTTTCAACCACTTTCAACAAGAAAGTAATAAATTAACACATGAAGAAAATCCAGACTTTCAACCTGAAATACAACTTAATTTGAACCAAGAAAATAACACACTAAATAAAAAGATAACAGCAGAGGAAATTTTGAATAGTATCAAAAACCTAAAAAATAACAAATCTCCAGGTATTGACCAGATCATAAACGAATATATCAAAATCTCTAGTGAAAAAATGTTACCTATATATACAAACCTATTTAATATCATTATGGATGTTGGTTATATACCTAAAGCATGAGGAGAAGGGATGATCATACCAATCTATAAAGGCAAAGGCGACCCTTCCTGTCCTACTAACTATAGACCAATAACACTATTATCTTGCATAAGTAAACTTTTCACAAACATTCTTAATTGTAGACTCAAAACATTTGTGGAGGAAAATAATATTCTTCTTGAGAATCAAGCTGCATACAGAAAAAATTATTCTACACTAGATCATATATTTTCTCTTAACTCCTTGCATGAAATCCTAAAACATTATAACAAAAAAAATGTACTGCATTTTCATAGACTTTACAAAGGCCTTTGACTCCATTTGGCATACAGGTCTTTGGCACAAATTAATTAAACATAATGTATCAGGAAAATTCCTCAGAATAATACAAAGTATGTATTCAAATATAAAATCATGTATTTCTCTAAAAGGTAACAGGTCAACCTTTTTCTACAGTAACTGCGGTGTCCGACAAGGCGAAAACCTATCGCCTATCTTATTTTCCTTGTTTCTTAATGACCTAGAAGAATACCTTAAGGATTTCAATTGTACTGGTTTACAATTTAAAGACCCTAACATTGACCCAGTTCTTTATCTAGAAATACTTCTATTGATTTATGCTGATGATACTATTCTAATATCAGAAGACCCAAAAAATCTCCAAAATAATCTTAACAATTTTGTCAACTATTGTGAAAAATGGAAATTGAATATAAACACAGATAAAACAAAAGTTATGGTTTTAGGATCAAAATCAAATAACATGAAATTCAGAATAAAAAATAAAGAACTTGAAATAGTCAGTTCTTACAAATATCTTGGAACATATTTTAGTAGTAAAGGGAATTTCAAAACAAATAAAAAGTTTCTAGCACAATACGCAAAATGAATTTACTATACAAAAGAATCTATAATCTTAATCTGCCTCCAGATCTTGCCTTTAAACTTTTCGATCACACTGTACTTCCAATATTGCTGTATTCGGTAGAAATTTGGGGCTATGAAAAGATCAATTACTATGAGCAAATACATACAGAATTTATAAAAAAAATACTGCAGTTAAGAAAAAGTACCCCAAATTATATGATTTATGCAGAATCTGGCAGATATCCATTAGAAATATCAATTAAATGCAGAATGATAGGTTTTTGGAACAATCTTATAGATAATAATACAAACAAAATTTCTAATAAACTATACCAATATATGCTCAATATTCCTAACTTCAACTCAAAATGGATAAATCACATCAGAAGCATTTTAAACACTTGTGGAATGAATGATATTTGGCTAAACCAGAAAAATATTACCAGTAAAAACATAAAAAAGCTGGTCAAACTATCTTTGATTGACCAACATTTTCAGAACTGGCATTCTTCAACACAGGAATCAAATAAAGGTAAAAATTATTTTAACATTAAACAAAACATGGAAATGCCTAAATATCTGATAAAACTAAAAAGAACTGAATACTTAAATATCCTCAAATTCAGAACTGGAAATCACCATCTGCCAGTAGAAATTTGGCGTTGGAACAATACAGAATATAGCCAAAGAAAATGCACCTTGTGCAATCTTAATGATATTGGAGATGAAATGCATATGTTGCTCAAATGTCCTTACTTTCAATCAAGTAGAAAATCCTTTGTAAAACCATACTATTATAAGCACCCAAGCATGTACAAATTCATTGGGCTTATGACAAATAACTCAGTAAAATGCTTAAGAAATATTTCTAAGTTTGCATCTATTATCATAAAAAAACACAGAGAAATTTTTTCAAATTAGTCTAAAATATTTGTTGATCAAGTAATTGTTATCAGAGTAAAAATTAATATTAACCCTTTCCTGTACAATCCCTGGTTTTAACGCCCCAGTCTTTTTAAACTTTAGAGGGCATTGTGGAGTAGGAAGAAATTGCTTGTAACAAGCAGCTTCTTCTTTTTCCCCATAATATTTTCTACCCTACTAACTAATTAATTTACAATAAAATCGACTTTATATTGTTGTCTGCAAAACCATTGAATTTGGACATTTCTAAAAAATTTTGTTCAATCCCTATTACTTGTACCACTGTGAGTTCGTAAATGGGAAGGTGCTGTGAAAACAGAAGAAATCGATCGCTTGAAGCAGGCGGTGTCTTCTTTTTCCACAATATTTTCTACATTTTCTACATAACTGAATGATTATTTTTCAAAACAAATGAACTTTCTTTATCAGCTAAATCCTTGAAATTGGACTGGTTTTAAAATTTTGTCATTAGAAAAGCGGTAAACTTTTTTTCTACCTGCTAATTTACTTATCTAAAACAACCAATCCATCATTAACTAACAAATTTGTCATTACTTTAAGCGTTGCCCTGTGTTTCGGGATAATTCCACTAACTCAATAATCCACTTGGTAAGAAACTATAAAAAGGGTCAAATGACATAAATGGGTGATGACCGATCATCTACCAGCTTTGTTTTGTTTTGTTGTTGTACAATAATATCATATTCAAATAGTGACGAAATTAGCTACCAAATTAACTCATACCAAATAATTCTTTATGAAAATTTATTGACCACCGGATGGCTGCCAATCTACATATTCTTTTTTGTAAAAATATCGTAAAACTACTCACAGACGGGTTGGTGTTTATCTTAAATCCATTCAACACAGTATAAATCCATAGATCAAGTATCACTGAGTAGAGTAACACTTTAGAAATAGAACAAAAAAAATTGAGCAAAACACAGCGACTTTTCTCATGGACATGTTTGTTTATCGAACCTTATCAATGAAATTTCGTCATCGTGTGTAAATGACTTGACCAATCAAAATCGACAAATATACTATCAAGTAATGCGTGTAATCTTCTGCCCTATAGTCTTTTTCATCAAAATATAATCTTTTTCATGAAAACAATCTGACCAAGGTAATGGCCCCCTTAATAATAATATATTTTTTTCCCCTCCTTTCCCTACTTTTTCCCCTCTTCGCAATTAGTACCTTTCTCTCGTCACTATCTGAATGTATTGTATGTAAGCAGTTTATTTTGTTATGTTCGTATATCATATGTATTGTATGATCTGAACAATAAACGATTTGTATTTGTAAGGTCATAACGATCATTCTTTTCATGACAGGGTTTGAACTTTCAAGAAACACGAGAAAAGGAGCCTTGATAAAATTTCATTTATAAATCCTTGTTACCAAGTCCAGAGCTATCATTGGATTTTCTTCAAACATTCACAGAATAATTGTACAATAAAAATGATTATTGATGTTGACATTAGACCTAATCTGTCAAGTATCACAGAAAAAGGAGCATTATGAAACTAATTTTAAAATCCTTGTACCACAATAAAGTCAACAGTTTTCATCAGATTCTGTTAAAACTTTCACAGAATGATTGTTCCATCACGAGTATTCTTTCTTTTCAAATTAGGCCCGATCTGTGTAGTATCATGGGAAAAGGGGCCTTTTGAGAATTTTATCTATAATCCTTGTAACCAAGTCCAGAGCTTTCATCGGATTTTCTTCAAACCTTCACAGAATCATTGTACAATAATTACAATTGTTGATGCTGACATGAGACCTGATCCTTCAAGTATCACAGGAAAAAGAGCCATATGAAAATTTTATTTTAAATTCTTTACACCAAGATAAAGTCCGCGGTTTTCATTAGATTCTGTTCAATCTTTCACAGAATATCTGTACCATCATTAGGATTGTTTCTTTCCAAATAGGGTCTGATCTGTCTAGTATTATGGGAAAAGGGGCTGTTTGAATAATTATTACCAAATCCTCATTAACACAAGAATGTCCTCAGTCTTTATCAGAATCTCTTCAAACTCTAATAGAATGATTGTACTATCATTTGGATTGTTCCTCTGTAAATTTGGTCTGATCGGTTAAGTGAAACAAGAATACGGACCTTATGAAACTTTATTACAAAACATCATTATCACAATAATGTCCTCGATCTTTATCACAATCTTCAAACTATCATTAGGATTGTTCCTTTGTACATTGGGTCTGATTTGTTAAGTTTCACGGGAAAATGGGCCTTATGAACATTTTATTACAAAAATTCTTGACACAATTCAGTCTACTGTTTTCATTGATTCTCTTTAACTTTTAAAGAATGATTGTACCTTCAATAGAATTGTTTCGTTTGAAATTTGGTTTGTTCTGTAAAGTATCATGGGGAAAGGGGCCCTATGCAGATTCCACTATAAACTCATTAACACAATAAATTCCACAGATTACACAGATTGATTGTACGATCATTACAATTGTTGATTTTGACAGTGGATCTGATTATGGCAAGTGTCATATAAAAAGGGGCCTTATGAAAAACTTTCTTGAATACTCTGGTTAACACAATGATGTCCCTTGATTTCACCGGATTCACTTAAAAATTTAAAAGAATGATTGTACAATCATTTAAATGGTTCTTTTCAGAACTGGGTACAATCCATCAAGTATCATGTAAAAAGGGGCCATATGATTTTTTTTAAAATATTCTAGTAAACATAATGAAGTCCCCATATTTCATCGGATTCACTTTTAACTTTCACAGAATGATAAAACCAACAGTAAAATATCTCGGGAAAAGGGGCCTTACGAGAACTTGATTTTAATATCTTTGTTAGCAAAATAAAGTCAACAGTTTTATCGGATTCTCTTCAAAAATGCATGGAATAATTGTGGCATTCGAAACGCAAGAAAAGGGGCCTTACATATTATCATTCAAAACATTCTTGTGTATGTGATGAATATCACAATCGTTATCAAATTGTCTTTTGAATTTCACAGGACAATTGTAGGGTTGTAAGGAAAGCTCCTTTCGGAATGAAATCGATCTATCAGAAAACACAGGAAAAGGGGCCTTACTGATTTTCATTCAAAACAATACTGTTTATGTGATAAAGTCCACAATTATTGTCAGATTCTGATGCAAATTTCACAGGATGAGTGTAGGGTCATAAGGTAACTTTCTTTTGGTAAAGGAGTTGATCTGTCATGAAACACGGGAAAAGGGGCATTGAGGATTGTTGCTCATAATAATAAAGATGATAAAATCCTGGGGGGGGGGTTTGTGTGGTTTTTTTTTTTTTTTTTGTTTTTTTTTTTTTTTTTTTCCTTAATGCATTCTTCTTTGAGTTATTATCTTCCGTAAAAAAGAAGATTTCTTTAACGGAAAACTTGATAACCAGTAGAGCGTCTTAGACCCGCATGGGCCTCTTTTTATGATAAATCACTGGGATAATTATTTCAACTTCAATCAATTTTTTGTAGATCTATTATATCACAAATCCAACCTTAATTTATGAATGGAGAACCACAATTTGACTTCAAAAACATCTGTACTTTAAATTTACCTTTCGAATGGAGATCTGTTGTACAAATATTTCAGATGTAAATGAATGTCTGCAGCTTTCGGGAGGTTGTACAGATATTTGTAGGAACACGAATGGAAGCTTCTTTTGTGAATGTTACCCTGGTTATAGTCTTCGGAGTAATGGGCGGACCTGCGAAAGTAAATACATACTCATTCTTGCTTGTGTTTATATAGCTTAAGCACTCTATAGGTCAGCGTGAAACAGTTGTAACTGTCGTAATGCTTATAGGTAGTTACAACTTTTTTGCGCTAACCCGTCGATATGCAAATTTTTTCAGTTTCTTATAGAAATCCAATGTCTTTTGCATCTTGTTGAGGTGGTACTTACGAGTGCAATTGAAATGGCAAAGATGCACAGTGATCAGAATTCTAAATTTTGAAGTTTATGTTTTTCTTAAACACCATATCTGTTAAGTTGTATACTTGCAATAAGTTGCTTATAACTGTGACAATTACAACGTCCCCTGGATTATGTAACATTGTTGATAAATTACTGATGCCAATGTTTTAAGTCATGTTTTATACGAGTTGCTGGTGACCACTGGATATGTAATGTTTTGTTATGTAACATTAAGTTATGTTACGTTAATGACGTATATCTCGGATATCATTTTAGATATTGATGATTGTCCTGGAGTTGTGTGTCAGAATTCCGGCCAGTGCGAGGATTTGGTTCTGGACTATGTTTGTAATTGCCAAAATGGGTACACAGGCAGACATTGTGAAACAGGTAAAATTCATTATAGTTTCACTGCATAGATTATTACCTAGACATGTATTCTTTAACCCATTACCAGACGACAAAGTTATAAACCGGTCCAAGTTAAATGGGTTTCAGACAACAATTACGTGTTTATGAAATATTTGACTTTTTCAACTTTCTTGGTAGAAAACATTGTGGAAAATGTAGAAATTGCTTGTTGCAAACAATTTCTTCATTTTACGGAATGTTTTGCAATTGCTTTTCCTGAGGGGCTTCAAAAAGCGTCATAAAGTGGGAATGGGTAAAACAAGAAATAATTGGTTAAAGTTAGTCTTACCATTCTCTTTACTATTCATTTTAACCCTTGTCATGTTGTATAAAATACTTTTCAGATTTACTTAAAAATCAAAGGCAGACTGCACTAGAAACACTTCTTATGGATTAATATTTCTTTAATGAAATAAAACCTCTCTTGTGTAGGCTGATCTTTGTCTATACCTCCTGTCAAAACAGGAATATTCTGACTCCAGCATGACACAAGTTAACACATTTGTATAATTTGCAAACTCATTTCGATATCAAATGATATTTTTAAAAAAAAATATAGAAAAAAACGAAATCGTCTATAACGAAGAAAGAAATGGAACAGAGAATGTATAGCAAAGAGCTAATAGCACAAAAAGAAATTAAAGATATATTTTTATTATGCCCTTTACCAGATAGCAAAATTTTAAAGATTGCTCCAAATTGAAAGGAGTTGCAAATGATTATTTAAAGTTTAGTGCCTCGATCGCCGAGTGGTATTGGTGCTTGACTCGTGACCTGAAGGTCACGGGCTCGAGCCACATCATTACCGGGTTGTTATCATGGGCAAGCCAGCCCCAGTCTTCCCAGTTGTAGAATTTGGTAGCAGCGGGTTTAGCCACTGCCCCTCTTTCAGGGACGTGAAAACATCTGGATTGGGGTTTCGAGATCGAATCTATAAGATAAAATTATCGTCGCAATCGAAGTAAAATAAATTAGTATAAACTGAAATTTACGTTATTTAAGCTTTATTCAAATTTCTGGATAGAAATCATTCTGTTAACCGAAGAAACTGCTTGTAGCAAGCAATTTCTTCATTTAACAATAGTGTTTTCCGAATTGTTTATCTTAAGGGGCGTCCAAAAGCTCCACTGTGTGGGAATGGGTCATGTATTTAATTCGGGGATATGATTTGTTTATTACAGAGATCAACGAGTGTGATTCCTCCCCGTGTCTGTATGGAGGAACATGTTTTGATGAAGTAGCCTTTTATCACTGTACATGTCAGCCAGGGTATACAGGCGACTCATGTGAAATAGGTACGTAGAATGATTCTATAACTTTTAATCGAAAGAAAAACCAGGTCTTTGTTGTTAAGGTTGCTACATTTTAACCCATTCCCACTCAATCCCTCCTTTTTACGCCCCTCAACAAAGAAGCTTTGGAAAACATTGTGGAAAATGAAGAAATTGCTTGTATAAAGCAATTTCTTCATTATCCACAATGTTTTCTATCCCAAAAGACAAAAAAAATCAAAATTCAATCAACTTGAAATTGTCGTCTGCAGCTCCTTTCAATTTGGACTGGTCTAAAATTCCATTGTGTTGGAATGGGTTAAAGTAATGTCATTATTGACGATATACCATTTTGAAAAAATAATGGCTGACCGTCAAATATTTACCTCAGCATTTACCTCAGCGATGCAATTTTACAACCTACTGCAGAGCGTAGGGTAAGAGTTTCTTTGAAATGTCTGTCTTAAGTCGTTATAACTTTCTTACTTTTATACTGTTTACCTTTTAGACGTTACAAAGAACAGTCATGCATCTATTTCAGACCAATTTACCAATTGAAACTTTACTTTCCTTTAATAGATATAGACGAGTGTGCGAGTCAGCCATGTAATAATAATGGTACATGTGTAGACGAAGTGAACGGGTACGTCTGTAATTGTGAGGGGACAGGTTTTGAAGGTCTTATTTGTCAACTATGTAAGTAATACAAGTTATGCAACAATATAAGTACATAGATAGATATTGCGAAATTGCTAGAGGGTTTATTTATTTGTTCTTTATCTATAATATTCTTATTTTTTCTGACTTAGAAATTTATAGTTATTTCCAATGGAATAAATCACTAAAATAAACATAGTTTAATCTAAATATCGGCTTTGACTTATCCCTGAAAACAGATACACATGGATATGTATTGAAATATCTGACATGAGAATCAAGGAATTGGTGGATTCCTTTGTCTTCGCATAACATCACAGTGAGGAAAAACGGATTATAAAAAGAGATTGGTATTTGTTGTTAGAAAGTAAGATGTGTACTTGTAAGCTCGAGAACTCTTTATCCAGTTGTCGTGAGTTCGAACAAGATGCACCCAGCTTTGTTTTTGCGCATATGCCATGCAAGTATTTTTTCGTAACCATAAGGCCCTAAAAGATTGCTTTAATTTATAACACGATACAAGCAGAGCTCAAAATGACAGTACTAGACTTCAATTTCTGGATTACAAATTATATCATTTTCCTACCAAACCTTTCTGTCTGTATTCATTGGAACTTTATTATCAACGAAATTCAGTGAGTTCACACAAAGTAGGCTTTGAAAGAGAAAAGGCATGTTTAGAAAATCATGGCTCCATTGTATCGTAGATCTTCAACTGTAGGCTTGCTCAGAAAATAATAACTCTTTGACAAATAATAAATCGGCGATGAAATATAATTTTTGATAAAGAAAGCTCAGTATTTGAAATACTTAAAGTCACATCGACTCCGTAGGACTTTATATAAGTGCACAGAGAAAAACATAAAAAACAAATGACTTGAAAACAACGACAGTCATATCTGGACTCAGACCACTGCCATCTAACAATAGAGTGGGTCCTTTTATTTAGGAATATTCTTTTTTACCACTGCTAATTATAGTATTAACGGACCAAAACTATAACTATACCTTCAATAAATGAATATGTGGAAATGATGCTTATTTAAACTGTAGTTACGACATCAACCGACCATTTTACCTTTTGTTACATATTACTGTCTATAAAATTGGGAAATAACGCCGTTTAGTGTCTAAGTGGCACATCCTGTTGGAGTTTAGTGGGCGTGACCGGCGATCTGTTAACCCATTCCTACACAAAAACATTATAGACTGATCCAAATTGAAAGAATTTGCAGAGGACAATTTCAAGTAGATAGAATTTTTTTTCGTCTTATTGGGTAGAAATTGTTGTGGATGATGAATAAATTGCTTGATAAAAGCAATTTCTCCATTTTCACAATGTTTCCCATTTTTCATTTTAGGGGCGTAAAAAGGGGGATTGTTTGGAATTGGGTTAATTAAGAGACCGTTAAGGATGAGTTTTGAAGAAATGTGATGTAGTGGCAGGTCGATAAAGTTTTGCAATATTTTAATACCCAGTTATAGTTAACGCAACGAGGCTAAAGTTGTTTCTGTTACATTAAAACCTAACACCTAATCTCTTTGCATTTTAGCTATATCAGATTCGGAGGACGCAGAGTACGTACGGTTTATAGTCGGAGTATCATCTGGTTTCGGCGCATTGACTCTTTTGCTGTTATCGTGTCTTTGTATATTCTTGATTCGACGTATGAGATTAGGTACGTATGAATGATTTAACTTTAGTTTCGTCTATCAAGATTGAAGCGTCTTGAGTTTCTATTTTGTGTATGCTTCCATGTACAACATTTTGAGTACCCAACTAATTTGTGCAGTAGGTCCATAGATTATTACAAAATCTGCTTTATTATGTTTGATGGTATTAAATCATAAGAATTGAAGAGAATATATTCCTACAGTATATATCAATGAGAACGAATGTTTTCTTCATTTATTAAATAAACTTTATAATTATCTTGTTTCGTAACCTAGAGAAAAACTGTTATACCATTGTTATATTTTGATATATTGGTTTATTTTCGTCGTAACTGCTGTTCTCTATCGTCGTTGTCGTTCGAAAACGTCGTAACTACAGCTTGAATCAAGCTGTAGTTACGACGTTTTAGAACGACAATGACCCTATGCTTCCACAGACTTTTCAAACATGCCTCAAATAAGCGGATCGCTGGTCATTCCAACTGACCCCCGACAGTAGTTTCGAGTTCGACATTGAATGGCGTTATTTGCTAACATTTATGGCTAGTAACATGTACCAAAATAAGAAATATTAGTGATTCGCGACTTAATCGTCGTACTTACAGCATGAAGCTGTAGCTACAATACTAATGTAGCCAACCAACAGATATACCTAAAATAGGTGTCGAAGTTCAAAGTTCACTTCTGGTCTAAATGAACGATTGATCGGTCAATCGATCTTTTTATGATTTACTGCGGCAATTCGTCAATTTTTTTCTAAATTGCTTCTAATAATACAAAAACAACAAACAACTTCTTTACCATTCCCTTCAATGGTATTACTTTTTTCCATTTTAGATCAGCAAGAACAAAAACAGAGGTGGGTACAATTTAAAATGTTTTGTTTTCCTTATGATTTGCATAAGATTAAACTGGCTTTGTTGAAATAAAATTTTTCGCTATGTATGTGTGGCAAGATGATGAAAAAATTAATTAAGATGTTTGATTGTAAATTGAAACGAACGTTTTAGTTCGTTGTCGTGTTTCTTTTTTTAATATTGGTGCAAAAATATTTCTATGGCGAATTTAAATGGACAGTGCTCAACATTTCAACTGTTAAAATATAGTAAGTTATGCGATCAAAGATCGAAATGTTTGTTTC
This sequence comes from Fragum fragum, assembly GCA_946902895.1. NCBI lineage: Eukaryota > Metazoa > Mollusca > Bivalvia > Cardiida > Cardiidae > Fragum > Fragum fragum. The sequence goes on from OX336366.1 coordinate 7,299,132, forward strand.
AAGGAGTTTTTGAGGAACCCTTTTCGCTTGAGGGGTGCCTTGTAACAAGCATTTTTTTCTTCTTGCATAATGTTTTCTAATCCAAAAAGTGAAAAAAAAAATCTGAAATTTCATAAACATTAAATTGTCGTTGGCAACTCCTTTCAACTTGGACCAGTCTAAAATTTTGTTGTTTGGTAATGGGTTAATGTGCACTCCCTGACCAGAGTCAATAGTTTTCACACGTACTTGAAGATTTCACATCACCGGAGGGGTCTATATGTTTTTGGCCTTCGTAACAATGCCTTATATCCATAACATAACATATTACTTTCGTATTATTCAGGCCAGGGGACGATGAAACCGATGCCGGGGCTGTACCTCTTAATTTGACAACATTATGAAAGTGATATGAATAGGACTTCGTTTATCAAATAATTACTAAATATCCTGAAGGGGCACTGGTTTGTTATGGAAATAGTGCCATACTTCTCGAATATGTCAGACGAGGGTCGGTGGATTTGTGGACGTTCACATTGATTAATAATATAATTGTTAGTTTCGTCTATCAAAAACGAGCGTTCTGATTGGTCGAAAAATTTAATTCATACCTCCATGAACAAAATTTTTAGCACGTAGCCATTTTGTATGCTTCCGCACAAAATAGTTCTATACAAAAATGTATCAAAATTTGTACAGTTTTTGCTTTTTTCGCTCGATGCTATAAAATTATGAGAAATGAAGGGAATATTCTTTTGTTTTCATGGAGGTATGAACTGAAAAACCTAATCACACTGTATGAATACGCGAAGCGGATTCATACATTGTGCGATTAGGTTTTTCGGTTCATACCTCCATGAAAACAAAAAATATTCTCTTCATTTCTTAAATAAATCTCATTGTATGCAGATATCTCATATTCACATGTAGTTTACGGATCGCCGACCACGCCTATTTACCTCCGACATGCCAGCTCGATGCAAGTAATTTATTAAATACATGATCAGGATATAAAATAAAAGGCAAATAGTTGGTTGGCGACGTAAACGCCGTAAATACAGCTTGATTTAGCTCCCAATACGACTGTTAACAAAAGAGGTTAACATAAATATCAGAGATGAGTTCAAAGTTCACTCTCTGTGTAAATGGATGATTAGATCGGTTAATCGATTGGTTAATTACCTTGTAAATAATTTAATTGTTAGTTTCGTCTATCAAAAACGAGCGATCTGATTGGTCGAAAAATTTAATTCATACCTCCATGAACAAAATTTTGAGTACGAAGCTATTTTGAATGCTTCCGCACAAAATAGTTCACTACAAAAAGGTATCAAAATTTGTTAAGTTGTTGCATTTTTCGCTCGATGCTATTAAATTATAAGAAATGAAGATAATATTTTTTGTTTTCATTGAGGTATGAACCGAAAAACCTAATCACACAATGTATTCATACAGTGTGATTAGGTTTTTCGGTTCATACCTCCATGAAAACAAAAAATATTCTCTTCATCTCTTAAATAAAACACATTGACCTTATTTTATTGTTTTTATGATCTTCGTATTTATTTTTTTATAAAAAGCATTCCTAAATTTAATACAAGATCTGTTTTGTTTGATCTGTAAGTAATTGATATATCTCTCCTATTTAGACCACCTGAACACGAAGTGCTCTGGGTGAGCTATTGTTACCGGTCATCGTCCGGCGTCCGTCCATCTGACCGTTGACTATTAAAAGTATCTTCTCCTCCAAAACTAAACATGAGATTTCACAGAATAATTCTTGGACTGGGACAGCGGAGAAACCGCAATTTGACTGGACGACATGTTTGCGGTAAGGGTCTGTTGACTTTGACCTCTACCCGTCTGACTAGACCCAGTATTTGACAGCTGTTTTGACTGGTATTAGATCGATTGACAAACGAACTATACTGATTTTGACTGTTTCTATCACTGATAGATTTATTGTTTGAGCCCGTGACTTTTTCATTTAGCACAGGTTGAATCCTTCTTAAATTTGGCTAGGGGCTTTTTTTTACTGTTATCCATCACCGAGATCGGCGAAGATTCGGGGATTCTCCTATTTTACCCATTCGTAACTGAAACTGAACAAATGGAAATCCTAAAACACGTGAAAAACAGTCATTAACTATCCGAGAGTGTTCTTTTTTCCTACAGAACTATTTGTTAACAGTCCATACGGCTAATCACTACATGTATATAGATTCCACTTGATATCTTTCATATCAAGCTAAAGTTGTTTTTCTGAACAAATTTATTGTGGCGAAATTTTTGAATCCGCTATAACGGAAGTCACTTGGCCCGCTATCAAAATACATCAAAGAATTCCTTTGCTCTGAAAATGACCCCCTGTGTTGTGCGACCCCGTATATTACATAGAAACAATGAAGGAAATATTTTATTTTTCTTCTTCCAACATCTAAACTACAAGGTTATCCTACCCTGAAAAATAGCCGAATGTTGTTGAACCCTGAAATTTATATAGGAATATAGAAGAAAATCTTTAAAAAGTTCCCATCTAAAAATTAAAGTCCCACAGCTTTGAAATTGTGCTTGTAACATTGTCATAATTTTTTTCACTTCCAAAATATCCTAAATGATGTATCTTAGATGAAAAAGCTCTTGCATTGTTGGATCCTTGATTTATTGTAAAACTAGATGTAGAAGTCTTTGAAAATCATAAAGATCTCTCTTCAATACCATTAGACCTAGGGTGTTCACTTTTTTACACGTAGAATTGAAGTATGGTTTTTAAAGCAGCTAACTTTGATCTGTTAGGATAAAATCAGTCCTGTGTTTTGGAATCCCAGACTTTACAAATTGATATAAGAAGAAATAACATATTTTCCTCACAAAACCTTAGGCCTAGTGCACTCAAGATTATTTTTTCTTGTTAATATTGTCTTATGAGGGTCCATTAAAATAAATAAAACTGTCATTCTTAGTTAAGAAATGTTATTTAAAGGGGGTCTTCTTCCGAGCCAGTTAGTATTAGGTCTTGAAGAAAAAAGAGCCTTATCTCAGGTGAGCGCATAAAACCTTAGGCCTAGTGCTCTCAAGAATATTTTTTATTGTTAATATTGTCTTATGAGGGTCCATTAAAATAAATAAAACTGTCATTCTTAGATAAGAAATGTTATTTAAAGGGGGTCTTCTTCCGAGCCAGTTAGTATTAGGTCTTGAAGAAAAAAGAGCCTTATCTCAGGTGAGCGCATAAAACCTTAGGCCTAGTGCTCTCAACAATATTTTTCTTGTTAATATTGTCTTATGAGGTCCATTCTCATATAAGAAATGTAATTTAATCAATAGAGTACCATACAAGGTTCACATATAGTACAAAGCTATAAAGATGTTATCCCTTGTCATGCTGTATAAATTACCTTACTGAAATGCTGTCAAATCAAAGGGCTGAAAGCACTGATAGAACTTGTTGTTCAAAAATCAATACTTCTTTTAGAAATCAACTTCATAAACAACTCTGGTAGGAAAAGTACAAGCAGGAGGTGTAGACTAAGATCAGCCTGCACATAAGTGCAGTCTGATCTTAGTCTACGCCTCCTGCCAAAATCCGGAATATTCCAGGTTCAGCATGACAAGGGTTATAAAGATGGAAATCTGTAAAATCCTTCTCAAATTCCGTAAAGCATGGAGCTATTATACTCTGATGAGCAATATAGGTCCAGCATTGTCCTCTTGTTTTCTTCTTGTGTATGAAAGCGTTCTTGTCCCTTGATATATGTAAAAGAAACTTAAAATGACGTCGTTCATATACTCGACTGGCATTTTCGATTTTGAAGTTACTGCAAAAAACAATTTCTTCATTTCCCACTATGTTTCATACCATATAGTGAAAAGATTTTGAATTTCGTCATTTCAAAATTTTCATCTGCAATTCTTTGAATTTGGTTTTCTGGTAGTGGTTAAAATATCTGCCATGCTGTGTTATTGAGAGTATAATGTAGACCGTGAACATTTTTAAGTGTTTTATTTTTAACAAATCCGGGATAGTATTATGAAAGTAGTTAAGAAAATCTTTCGCACGTATAAAAAATCTAGGTGCAATATAAAGTAATCAAAATAGATAATAGTGTGTACTTTCCACCCATTCAAATACCTTGGCACGACATCGAAGTAAACGGCAATAATAAACATGCAACAATACATGCGTGTCAATTGTCTAAAGACTTTCGTCTCTTTCAATTTTCAGAATGACTACATGACAGGAAAAATTAACATAAATGCGATATATTCCCTGCACGTTTCACAATGGTATATAAGATTGACCAATCGCGGCTGTCAAATAATAATCAGTGGACCAATCAAATTATTCAGTTAAACCAGAAGTGAGTCTTGAACTCCAACATTGGCCGCCATTAAACGGCGTTATTTTGCAAGATTTATGGTCATTCGCATGAAGGAAAAAGGTAGAATGGATAGTTTGCAAACTCGTACTTTGATCTAGGTCGAAATCTTTTTCAATCCTGGTCGATCTCTTTTCGTGTGTCTAGAAAACTGTATACTTTTTAAAAAAAAATAACTCGTGTGTGTAGTTTGAAATAAACAAGTGGAAAATAGTCATTATGCTTCAATGACCTTTTACGTAAGTGGCTATATACGTCAACTGTATGATTTTTGTTTTGTCCATAGCGATTGAATTAAATTTTTAGTTTCGTCTATCAAAAACGAGCGTTCTGATTGGCCGAAAAAAAATTCATACCTCCGTGAACAAAATTTTGAGCTCCCAGCTATTTTTTATGCTTCCACATAAAATTAGTTCCATATAAATGTATCAAAATTTGTAAAATATAGTTTTTTTCATTTTGCTTGGTGCCATTCAATTATAATAAATTATTAAAATGTTTTTATTTTCATACCCCCATGAAACCAATACTATTCTATTCATCTCTTCAATATTTTGCAACGTTACGTCGTTTGATATGTTTGTCGGGCTGAATTGACATGGTCATTGATCAATCAAGTACAGTTGGGATTATCGCGTAAATCAGACCGAGCTTAAGCCACACAAGCAATCTATATATCTGAAATACTACCCGGCCATCAATTTGGCTCGACAGTATTTAAGATATCGACGGCTGAGCAGTATTTAAGATATATCGATGGCTAGACATTATTTCAGATATAGTGATGGTTAAACAGTTCTTGATACAAAACGATAGCTGTTTAGACATTTAGCTTGACAGTATTTCAGATATACCGATGGCTGGACAGTTTTTTAGATATGTTGATGGCTGGACAATATTTGAGAAACAAATACATGTCCAGTAATCGATATGTCTGAAATACTACCAGAAGTAATGTGAGACTCCATCCATTTCGTCTATCAAAGACGAGCGATCTGATTGGTCGAAAAAATTAATTCATTCCTCCATGAACAAAAGTTTGAGAACGCAGCCATTTTGAATGCTTCCGCACAAAATAGTTCACTACAAAAAGGTATCAAAATTTGTTAAGTTGTTGCATTTTTCGCTCGATGCTTTTAGATTATAAGAAATGAAGAGAATATTTTTTGTTTTCATGGAGGTATGAACCGAAAAACCTAATCACACAATGTATGAATCCGCTTCGCGAATTCATACAGTGTATTTAGTTTTTTCGGTTCATACCTCCATGAAAACAAATAATATTCTCTTCATCTCTTAATTAAATTTGTAAACTGATTAATGAAATAGAGGGGAAGGGGGTCTACCAACGCTGTACAATATTCGACAGATGATTAACAAATTGCCGAAATTACATTTTGAACAAAGCTAGTTACGTCATTCTGGTTGAAACTGATAATGTGGTACCTTGATTTCCGGATTTGCCGAATACCATAATTATATTTTTCAGATATTCCAAAGGCGTGGGAGGGTCGAACCCTGGCTCCTTCCCCAACTCCATCCCTGAATCCGCGCAAGAAGGACTTGTCAGCTGATTTCCTGAAATGGTTCTCTCTATCCATAATTCATCATTGACTGATTTTCTTACGTGTGTCTAAATTCAGGTTTTCGTTGGAATAGGTTAATTCATTTTCAAAGATTGAACAGCTTTGTGACGATGTTTAAGTCACCAAACCAAGAATAAAACTAAACAAAAATGGCGGCCAAATGTGGAGTTCAAGAATTATTCCAGTCTACACGAATGATTTGATTGGTCGACTGATTATTTGATTGACAGCTACAATTGGTCATTTGCATAATATCAGAAAGATATTTGAAGATGGCAACCAGTGTATTCTTTTTTGATGATGACATTAATTTAACAAAGGTATAAACATTAGGCCAAGAAATATTCCCTAAATATTTTCTTCTTGTTTGTTCATATTTTTTACAACAAAGCAAAAAGTAATATTATGATTCAATAACGTTTGAAGAGCAAACTTTACAATGTGTATTATCTCTTTGTATATTATTAAATCGGCCAGTTTCGATTTCCAGTCTATGCGAACTCAATCTTAAACAAGCATATGATTGTAACCATTCATTATTTGTTATTTTATCAAGATAATTTTCATATGTAAATTCTTTTTTAAATTTGCAAAAGTAAAAAAGTTTGCTTGAATTATTAATTGATGAAATCCAGCTCTGTATAGATCATATAAACTGACTTTCAAAATTGCAGCATTATTTGCATTTGTATTAAATTGTAGTCTATTGTTAGTTAGACCAAGATGATCGATTATCGAATTAATCATTTTAGGCCCAGCTAACGTTAGAATTACATTGATCAAAATAAGCATTGGGTAGATTTTGATGATTTTCTTACATAGTTTTACACCAAAAGTTTAGACTTCGTTGTTCAATTTTAACAGAAAAAGACATTCTTCTGGATTCACCAAATATAGCAGAAACCGGGGTTTGTTTTTTACTCATAAAAGATTCCTTAAAAACCTTAAATGTAAATTATCGACAGTTTTGGGATTATATACACCCCACACCTCTGCTCCGTAAAATAATTTGGATTAAATAGGGAAATTTTAGTTTTAATATAAAACGACTTTTTATCAAAGATTCTCACCAGGTTGTAATGTGCTTTTAAAGCTTGGTCATGCAAAGTTTTTAGTGCTTAATTAAAAGAGCCTGTATAATTAAAATCAAGGCCTAGATATAAAGAAGACACTTGATTTTGAGGGTGGCCTCTGGCTGCATTTCACAGTTGGCTGCTGTATACATACACATTTGCAGAACATAATCACAAGCTAATGAAATCTAATATTTGTTTTGTCTTTTTGTGTAGAAAACATTGTACGAAATGAAGAAATTGCTTGTGACAAGCAATTTCCTCATTTCATAAATGTTTTCCCATTTTGCATTTTTTGTGGGTTGCAAAAAACAGGGTTATGTTTGAATGGATTAAATGTTTTCTTATTTAATTTCTATGATAAAGGTTAAAGCGGCAGGCCGATGATCCAACCTTACGTTTGTTATCTGGGACCTAGTTAGCGTGGAATACCAGCGTAACTAGTCGCGAAATTATGTTTAGTTACAAACCTTTCCTTCAAATCTTAATTCAGCAATCTATCATTGATAAAGAACTCAATGACTTACAAATGTAACTATCACAATCTCTAATTTTGAATGTGGAATTTTACGAATAGTGCAAGAAATTCAAAAAGCAACAAGTAAACTTCAAAAATGGACGACTCGCATAACGAGGTAAACTTTATCTATAAGACTTTTGGTTCGACAAATCGTCTAAATCGTAGACATTTTCATAATATGAAAGATGGGCAATATTTGACGGATCGCTGGTTACGCCCACTGACCTCCGAAATAGGATCACAAATGATATGTCAATAATCTAATTGTTAGTTTCGTCTATCAAAAAGGAGCGTTCTGATTGGTCGAAAAAAATAATTCATAACACCATGAACAAAATTTTTAGCACGCAGCGATTTTGTATGCTTCCGCACAAAATAGTCCCATACAAAAAGGTGTCAAAATTTTTTCACTCAATGCTATTAAATTATAAGAAATGAAGATAATATTTTTTGTTTTCATGGAGGTATGAACCGAAAAACCTAATCACACAATGTATGAATCCGCTTCGCGTATTCATACAGTGTGATTAGGCTTTTCGGTTCACACCTCCATGAAAACAAAAAATATTCTCTTCATCTCTTAAAACAACTTAGGTTTGCAAAACACAATGTATATTGTCTTGGAGATAGAGTAAAAGGCAGGTCGTTGGTTGGCGACCTAAATGTCGTAACTGCAGCTTGAATAAGTCGCAGCTACGACGTTCAAGTCGCCATCAAACGAGTATGTTCAATTTAAATGACAATTTCAATGTAAGTATTCAAATTTCACCAATGGCAATTATGATTGGTCAATCGATTTTTTGATTCACAATTGCAATCTGTCGATTAATTTCCGATCTAAGTGAAGTCTAACCACCAATAGAAAGAGACCTGGTTCAGAATTCATTCCACATGTCTGTCAAAATGAGCGCGTAATTTGAATGCAAATTTGTGAAAACGAAGTGAAAAGTCAGCATAAAACTCACTCTGATTTGACCTATAAAACTTACTACAATTTTAGTAGCCTCTCTAGTAAGTGTGCCTCTATGTGGGTATATATATATGTGTGTGAAAGACAACCCTTCTACATTGTTTTATCAATTACCTGGTTTTTTTTAACACCAGCTTCAACAGAATTTCAGTTATGTCGCTGCGACTCGCGTTCGTGAATAAGAATTCATTCCGTATCTTTCACTAGTGCAACCAATACATCCGGCCAGAGCTGCCAACTTCGTCGTATTCCCCATCATTTACCCATTGGTAAGAGTCAAATGACGCATGACGAAATGCTGGCTTAGCCGGTGTTCGAACCCCACATACCAATATTGAAATCACATCGCACTATTGACTCAGCTAGCCGGGTTCGGCTTAGTCTTTGTACATGCAAACTGTATTTCATTTGTCCCAATTCGAACTGAACGAAACCTCGGTCAGGTTACCTGGTCTACAGCCTGTCCGAGATATCTCGAAATAACTGTACTTTCTTTATATTAACCCTTTCTTGTTATGCAAAATTTTAGACCTGGCTAAATTCAAATGTGTTATAGGCGAAAATTTGAAGTGTATTAAATTGGAAAAATAATAATTTAGTTGAGTAGAAAATATTGTGGTAAAAAGAGGAAATTGTTTGTTTCAAGTAATCTCCTCTTTTTCTACAATGTTTCCATAATTATAAAATCACAGGGACGTTAAAACAAGGCTTAAGGGTAATCAAGGGCATCAACCTGTTCTAGTTTTAAGTTCAGGTTTAAATAGGATCATCATTAAGGATTAAGTCAATATGCATATAGTTTTAATCATAAGAAATTTACATATATAAACAACGATGATACTTTTCTAATCTCTATAGACCCTTTGAGGCACAAACACGATTTAATTATACTTTCGTCTATCAAGATTCAAGCGTTTTAATTGGCTGATTTTTTATTTTTTGTCCGTATTTCCTCGGTCAAAATTTGAGCACGCAGCTATTTTGCATGCTTTCGCTCAAAGCAGGTCCGTAAAATTTTACTTAAAAGTAATAAATATTTGCTTTCTTTTGCTTAATTGCATCAAAATATAAGAAATAAAGAGAATACCTTTTTTTAATTTTCGTTGTGGCATGAAACTATGCGTATTCATAGACTGATAAAGTTTTTAGGTTTATACATCAAAAAATATTATCTTCATTTCTTAATTGAACCTAGCTTCATATCAGCTCTGTGTTCAAATCAAATCTGAGTTCAGGGTACTAAATCGCTTAATAACATTTAAAATAGTACCATACTTACACGTGCATTTTTGCCAAGAGCGGATTTCAAAAGAGCAACATTCCCCAATATAAGCAGCTTTACCGGTGATGAGTTGGAATGAGGAAGAAAAGCTATAGTTTCACACACTTTTCTGCTCAGCGATTTATGAGTACAACAACTTTCTTTTAAGGGGCTAAGATTTATACGAGGAAATATTGTGAGAAAAAGAGGTAATGTTTGTGATGAGCATTTTTTTCTATACTCACAGTGTATTCTACGCGAGGTATTCAGTCTGATTGCTCCTACTTCCATTTGTTGTCTGCAGCTTCTTTCAAATCTGACCAGTCAAAATTATATCGACACGGAAACGGTAAAGATTCGATAATAGGGGGTTAAGACTTTCTACAAGGTCTATCTTGTACCGCTGATAACCTACGCTGGAGAAAACGACATAACCAATTGACCATGAAACTTTTCTGAAAATCATATTTAACCGAAAAGCAGGCATGACGATGAAATAAGGCAGGTACACAAGACTATTTATTTTTGGATAAATCAAAGGACTGATAGTTCCGAGGGAATGGCCTGCTAAATACGCTGGTGACAGAGTTTTTCATTCCAGAGTTACACAGCAATCGACTTGACAGAGCCAAGCATGATCACGTTCTTACCAAGTTTCAAGGAATTTGCCCCCCCCCCCCGAGATTTTATGATTTAAAATATTTTGGTCGATTTTCAAAACATCTGGCCAAGACTGCAGATTTACAAGATTTGACATAGTGAATTAGTTTTTGACGCCATGTGACACAATATCGAACTTTCGCGTGATATCACATGCAAAAAAGAAGAAAGAACAACAACAAACCAAACAAATGAAGTATTCAGGGGCTACATCAGATAAAACAATACTCTCAACAGACTTAAGACGCAGCTACATAAAATCAAACTACTGGAAGCTAGTAAAGCACGATTTTGTTAAAAAATCTTCTTTGACAAAGGTTATCATGGTAAGTAATTGAGGTTAAAGTTACCCAGGAATTAACCAGTCACAACATAACAAAATCTTAGACTGGTTCTGACAGTAATTTCACGTTGGTGAAATTAAAAAAACATTTGCCCTGTAGGATAGCAAATATTACGGACACTGAGGAAATTGCTTCTTACAAGCAATTTCTTCATTGTCAACAATGTTTCGAGGGTTTTTATGTAAGAAAAAAAGGGATTGTGTTGGAATGTGTTAAATAGCATATTTTTGAAGATGTTCTCTACAATTTGAAAAAAAAGTTAATTCATGTGGACATACAAAGCAGAACGCATAGTGCAGACTTTTATCAGACTCAATTTAATAGAGCGCGATATGCTCAAGCAAGCCAAAATACCTAGGAGATGAGCTGGTAGGCAGAGTTTGCAATATTCCTGAAATGAATAAGAACCACCCCCTTTTTATGGCGTATGCATTCAATGAATTTAGTGGTTAAGCCTCCAGTGGCAGTTTTAACTCTGAGACCATCTCAAAATTTTGTCCGTTAACTTAAGCTATCAAAGCTGACGCTTTGCTAGCTAAAAACTTTGCGGGAATCGTGTGTAGGTATTTTTATTGGATGAGACCGAAGTCAATACACAAAAAAGTAGTCCGTGTTTAACGGTACTCGACGAATACGTTTTTTTAGAACACGTCGAATACGGTTTTTTTCTGTCGAGTTGTTTTATATAGCAAGATTTTAATTTGTATCATTTATAGGTATATGATAGATTTAAATCCCAAAACAAACAAAACATCACGGCACTGAAGAAAGAATTATTGAACAAGACCACCAACTAAGCTCTGACGTCTCTTCGATGCCAAAATTTATTGCAAGAAACAAAAAAGCGAGATGAATGCTTGTTTACCATAAATTCGTAACTAAAGCCTATTTAAGCTGTAGTTACAATATTCAAGCCGCCAAGGCAACATACATACTTCATATAAATTTCGGCCAATGTCGGGGTTCAAAGTTCTCTTTCGATCTAAGCGTATGATTTTCATTGGTCGATTGGTTTTTGGGTTGACAGCTATCATTTACCCATATTGATAATTCGGTTGACAACTTTCTAAAACGCAAATCGCACAACTGTAATTGACATATCGCGGCTGTCAATCAAGACAATAAAATTATTCATTCGGCCCGGAGTTGAGTTTTGAACTCCAAAGTGGGCGGAGCCAGCTATTGGTCAATTTCCGATCATCAGGTACGGTTACAGTGGCAGTCTGGTTACTAAATGTTATTGAACTGCTGTAGATAAATTACAACTAAAATACTGCTGTCGATGTATCACACATGTTTTAGTGGATTGAGTTTTCATATAAGCCCCAATCTACCACCACGCTCTATCAAAATAAAGATGAAAATTAGAATTGTTCGTAACTATAAGTTATGGAGATTTTGTTGTTGTTGTTGTTGTTGTTTGTTCAATATTGGACCTAGATACTGTACTAAAGTAAACATGTATGTGTTTTAACCAAAAGCGCAGCTATTGCTGGACCTTTATCCTTTCATACAGATTTAGAATATTCTTACGTAGGAGTTTTGCAAGAAGGCGGTCTGCTCCCAACAACATCTTGATTGGAAACACACCACAAAACAACATAACAGATTATATGCTTACTTATTCAATTTTCTAATAGATGATAAAACGGAGAACAAACTAAGTATCTTATAACGTTTATTTTTGTTTAGTCTCGTGATGGTAACCAGGTCATGCTTGGTAGAATTATAATATTGTAATTTTTAATTGCTACGTCCCACAGGCATTTGTTTAATATTTTTATGGATGAAAGTTTCAAAGAGGCTATTAAACACTATAAGTCAAATTTTATTAAGTATATTTGTAGACATTTGACCCATTACCATAAATCAAATTTTAGACTAGTCCAAAGTGAAAGATGTTGCAGGTGATAATTTCAAGTTGGTGAAATACAAAAAAAAACTTTGTCTTGTAGGTTAGGAAACATTGTGGATATTGAAGAAATTACTTGTAACAAGCAATTTCTTCATTGTCCACAATGTTTTTTAAACTTCTTTTCTTATGGGCGTTAAAAGGAGGGATTGTGTGGAAATGAGTTAATAGATAAACATGGATATTACAAAACAAACGCTTTGCTATATACTAAAAGAACGAATACATGTTCTTGTGCACCAAGCATGTACCTAGATGTATATGTATCGTTTCTTTTATGAGTTAGTAAATTAATAGGGTAGATGTGCTTTTGTTGTTGTCGTTGTTGTTTGGTTGGTGTTTTACTCTCCCCGGAAAAGACTAGTACATTTGTTCTTATCCACTGTCTAACGCTAACAAACATACGACAAGGGTGCGTGTTCGATCCTCTGTAATAGAAAATGTTGAGAAAGGGTCAAACTCCACTCCGCATTTTAGTCTAGACCAGTTTTACCCTACTGTAGCTCCGTTAAAATTTCACGTTTCTCCTTTTGGCATGGTATTTCGAGTCTTTGCGATAGCTAGAAGTTTATATTCCTGTTCTGCGCAATGGCAGATCACTGTATACGTGTGTGCTAATGGATTTTTGTTGGGACTATTTGTTGTTTAGTGATGAGGTTTGAAATGTCCTGACCGCAGCGTTATGCCGTCCCCAATAAAGGAAATTTCAATGGTTGTTGTGTTCAATGTAAATTTCTCCAAAAGTTTATCCCTAATGGTATCATTGTCCTCACATGAATTTTAAGCCAAATGAACACTTTTTAAGATGTAACCTGTAGATTGCAAAATAATTAGACTGGAGAACCTGTCCCATCTACCTTGCTCTACGATAATGTATCGTTCGAATTGGACAGGCTCGCCAGTCAACAAATAATGAAACGAGCTTCTTATCAGTTTATCATTGGCGGCTAGTCTCGCCCAAAAAACTCTAACAGGAAATTCTACTTAGGTTTCATACAGCGTTATTTTGCAAAATATGGCCAGAAAAACGAAACTAAATGTAAAAGAAATTCTATTTATATTGAATTCTCTCAACTACGGCAGTGACTCTTGTCTTTTCAACCCTAGTGGAGAACTAATATTTTATTTGACTCTTACAAATATTTATTTGTAAGAGTCAAATAAAATATTAGTTTTCCACTAGGGTTGAAAAGACAAGAGTCACTGCCGTAGTTGAGAGAATTCAATATAAATAGAATTTCTAAAAATAGAACCCTTATACGGAGTGTGCTGCAGTGCCGGGAAGCTTTATATGCGTTATTTGAACATGTTTTTTGGGGGGGATGTCTCGGTAGCGCAGAGGTTAAGGACGTCGGACATTGCAGCGTTGTCGTATCCGCATAGGTTCGAATCCCGTAAGAGTTAAATGTAAAAGGTTGGTTTGCGACCTACATGTCATAATTACAGCTTAAATAAGCTGTTTTTACGACATATAAGTCGCAACCCGACAAATATACTGCATATAAATGTCGGTAGTGTCGGATTTCAAAGTGTACTTCTGGTTTGAATAAATAATTTGCTTGACCGATAGATTCTGTGATTGATCGCGTGATCCGTCGGTCAGGAAAAGGAGCCAAACACCCCTGTCATCCCAATTCTCTAACCATTCGCTGTAACTTTCTGACTGCAGAACAGTCTGTCGGATTCTTTGTCCATTTTGATTTCAGAATAGGTTGAGTAAGGGTCCTGCCTAGTCCCTTTAGCTATAAACTGTGACTCCCTAAAAACTGCGAGTCGAGCTCCTTTTTTGGCGTTAATTTAAAGCATGAAAAAATGCTGAGGAAAGGGCATCCGAAACAAACCATGCAGTGAAAAGTCTAGTTTAGATAATAAGTATCAAGTCGCTAAGTATGCAAATTAGTCCAACCCATTCCCAGACAGCAAAATTTTAGACCGGTCCAAATTCAAAGAAGTTGCGGACAACAATTTTTGATTGATGGAAATTTATAAATTTTTATCTTTCTCGTTTGGGGTAAAAAAACATTGTGGATAATGAAAAAAACGCTTAAAACAAACAATTTCTTCATTTGCCAAACTGTATTCCAATGTTATTTTCTAGAGAGCGTCAAAAAGTGTCATTGTGTGGGAATGGGTTGATGAGCTGTTGTGGACCAAAAGGATTTGAAAAAATCGTAGCACTTTTGTCACAGCATATGACCTTCACAATGATATACTCTCGTTTTGACAGTGCAGTAAAGTAGTAAAGTGTTGTAAAGTAAGCTTAGTTAATAGCACATATGTTTATTCTCTCATAAAACATGGACGTGATAGGGAATAGTTTTGGAATATAAAATGTAGGTTGATGTATATCATTTGTTCTATTTCATTTATTTTGATATTTTGATTTAAGAAATTAAGTTAATATTTTTGTTTTCTCTGAGGTATGAACCTTAAAACTTTATCACACTGTATGAATTCGCGAATGTGCTTTAATTTTTATACAGTTTTTTTAACTGGAACATCCAGTCGGAGTTCAGTGGGCGTGACTAGCAATCCATTAATAAAGGATGAGCTCAACAAAGACTTCGACACATCAATCATTTACATAATTTGTTGCCTAAATTGTTGACACTTGACCTTACACAGAGAGAAAGTCAACGAATAATATGCATACAATTATTATTTACCACCACATGTATTTCCATTGACATTTTTATTTCTATACTTAACCCATTCCCACTCAATGACCCTTTTAGACACCCCCAAGAAAAACCGCTTAGGAAAACATTGTGGAAAATAAAGAAATTGCTTTTTTCAAGCAATTTCTTCATCGTTCACAATGTTTTCTATCGTAACTTTTTAATAGTCGTCTGCTTTCAATTTGGACAGGCCTAAAATTTTGTAGTCAGGTAATGGGTTAAATGGGTTCGTTTTCTATTTTCTCGCCATATGTATTTTTACCCATTACAAAACGACTTAATTTATACGGGTCCAAATTAAGGGAAGTCTCAGACGTCTCTTCTAAGTTTTAGAAATCTTTGTAACAAACAAATTATTCATTTTCCGCAATGTTTTCCGAAGCTTTTTTCCTTAGACGTTGTCTAAAGTGTAAGAAAAGGAGAAATTATTGATGAATTTTCTCCCTTTTTCAACAATATTCCTAATCTGAAAGAAAACATGTCAAATTACACTGACTTTTAACTGCCGTCTGCAACTTTTTGCAGTCTGAACAGTATTTTTGTCCAATGGTTATGTATTAAACATATGACCTTACTGCCCACTTAAGAAAATGCAAAACCAGCCAAAAGTTGGGCTATTTTTCTGACAAGGAACAAAGCGCATCGAAGCAATGAAATGAAAGCTTCTTTCTAACAGTTGTTTAAATTTTCAGAGTAAGAAGCCATTCCTTCAACCCTACATTCGAGACAAAATGACGGTATCTCAGGAAGGTGAAGACAACAGACGTTATGGATGTTCTTCCTTCAGACCTGGGTAATGTCTCTTTTAACCTTTTCCTATGCAATGACCCTTTTTGGCGCCACAAAATAAAAACAAATCGGAAACATTGTGTAAAATGAAGAAATTGCTTGTGACAAGCAATTTCTTCATTTTCCACAATGTTTTCTGTCGAGAAATTGAAAAAAAAATAAAATTTCAAAAACTTTAATTTGTTGTCTACAATTCCTATTGATTTAGAACAGCCTACAAATTTTCCGTCTGGTAATCGGTTAACTCAATACCAGACAACTAAAATTTCGATACGTCCAAATTGACAAAACTGTATTTAAACAAAATTTCAAAGTATGCGCTTAAACTGGTAAATTAGTTTCAAATGAGCAGAAATGAGAAAATGCATTTTACAAGCAATTTATACTCTTCTTACAATGTTTTCTACTAATAGATATAATATTTGGTCAAATTTGAATTGTCGCAGTATTTTTTTTTTTTTTTTTTTTTTTTTCTATCGACATATTTCTTCATTGCATCAAAAAGGGGGGTTATATAGTAATGGGCTAACCAATATTTATAGCCCGTGTGAAAGGGGGCCCATTTGAGAAGTTTAAAAATAAAAAAGTATTTGCCCTGATCAGGCTTCGCGAGCTTTTCGAGTGACTTTTCAAAAGTATCTGTTTCATCTATATCTTACCCCAAATTTTAGACTAATTTCAAAGTGTGTATGTTTTTTGTTGTTGTTGTTTTTTCTAATTTCTTTAGAACACATAGAGTAGCAAACATTATGACAAACATTCCCTTTTTGTCAGTATGTTTTTCTCATTCTCTCTTTTTTTTTTATTTTTTTTTTTTTTGTTTGTTTTACTTCTTTTTCTATTTTAACTGGTCAATGAATTTGTCGCAAAGTAATTTGCTTTCCAGAGATGCTAAGCAGTCGTAGAAGATAGGCTCTGAGCCATAATCTACGGAATACCGTTAGGGCCGTCGCGCTTTTCTGTGTACATTTTGAACGCTAGGCATGAGAGTAAGACAATAAGAACACGAGAGTACGAGAATACTACAGTGAGATCACGACAACGAGAAAACGAGAGTACGACGGTTAGGCACAAGAATACGAGATCATCATTTAGAGAAGTTGAGATAATACCGTGTTCTCGTCGTCTTGCTCTTGTTTCCTCATGTTATCGTCGTCGTACTCTCGTGTTCTCGTGATCGTGATCTGGTGATCTGGTGATCTCACCGTCGTATTCTCGTATTCTCACCGTCGTACTCTCGTGTTCTCGTGATCGTGATCAGGTGATCTGGTGATCTCACCGTCGTATTCTCTTATTCTCTTATTCTCATCGTCGTACTTTCGTGTCTGGAATTCAAATATTACATCGAAAAACGCGATGGCTCTTATGGCCGTGAGTCTGAAAGCCACACTAAAATACTGATGGTAAAAATATTTCGTAACTTGCTTCCTATGCAAAAAATGTAATATTATTCCTATAAGGCTAAAATGGCTTTGAATTGGCCTTCAAATTGCAGATGATTAATTTCATCACGTTGTAGCGTTTTTGTTAGTCTGATCTGAGATGGCACAGGTTGAGGCGTCGAAATCTAGTCAACTTCAATATCGAATATGCCCATGTGAAAGGTTTCGGTTTAACGGGAATCTGTAACGTGCAAATGACGTTATGAAATGGATCTTTCGTGGCGTCGGTCTGTTAGGCCAGAACAGATCTTTGGTGGATCTTTGAAAAATGATAATTGCCTCTTATTCATAGCCCAGTTTGAAGCATAGCAATAGTTCTTTGGTGCTACCCTTACTTCATATTCCGTCGACGTTGCTTTGCTTCCTTATGCTGTTGTTTTGGTTTATTGTTTGATTGTTTATTTTGAGATTTGTCAGATTTTATCGGCACTGTGTATGAATAGTCTTTTTCACTTGTCTGTTATCTTTTGACACCCTTTTAAATTACATAACTACAACAGAATGACGCGAAAGATAATCAGCTCTAAAAACGCTATATACTGTTTTACGTCTTGTTTGAAGAATTTAAGCAAATCAGAAGATTTTATTTTTTAATCCAAACACTCGGATCTCGCGATCTGTGTTCAAAGACAAATACACGTTAAGTGCTCGGGGCCAAAATCTTAATTTGAAAAGATTGATAGAACGAATTTAAAACCCTTAGAGTCATGTCATTAAAATAAATCATCGTTTGGAGAATACATTTATTGTCAGATTTTCTAAGTGTACGAGAGGTCCAAGTTTCGATCCCCAGTCGCAGCAAATATCCTTTTCGACATTTATCTTCCACAAATGGGTAGATAATCGTAAACCTAAGTGGAGGCTCGGAAAGGATGTAGTGGTAGTTTAGTGGGAGAATTACCAGGAATCCATGATACTCCAGCCACCATGATATGACTGAACTACTATTGAAATCGGCGTCAAGCCGAATTCAAACAAACAAATGTCTAAGTGTAACCTGGACTTTAACACAAGACAAATTTCTTTCAATTGAGATAGATGAAAATAATGAGTTAGTAAGAAAACCCTTGCTAATTCTTTCTTTTGTCATCAGTTCATATAATTCTTTCTTTTGATTTTAAATCTCGGTTTTGCATGAATAAGCCTTGCCCTAGGCTATTTAGCTTTGTTCCCTTTGTGAATAAAGAGTTCAGCTGATAAAATAGTCTTGTTAACTGTCTATCAAACATCTTCTCAATGGCTACGTCGAATTTTAATTATCAAGAGAACAACTATTGCAAGAAAATCTAGAACGCATTGAAACTGTGTATTTCGGAGCTATGATATGGTATCTTTTCAACACAATTCCACTCTTTGACGCCCCCCTCCAGAAGAAAGCTTTGGAAAACATTGAAGACAATGAAAAAATTGGTTGCAACAAGCAATTTCTTCAATGTCTACAATGTTTTCTGTCCAAGAGGACAAAAAAAAGACTTTCGTCTGCAATTTCTTTTAATATAGACTTGTCTGAAATTTCGTTTTCTTGAAAGGGGTCAAACAACTTCCAAGTTAAGGTAATCGGCTGTCAACATCTCCAATCAAATGCAAATAATCTTTTCGAATCTAGACATTGAAGGACCTAATTTTTAGCGGTTTTGTAGAACAAAACCGGTATTTCACATCGATCAACCGGAAACAAGTTTTCACTAATTTTCCACTCATTTTCACGCATGCTCATAAACTTGATGTGAAGATCTATGTGGTCGCCTCTATCTTGTTTCATCGCTGATGCAGAAAATAACTTTCTTGCTGAATGCCAACAGCCTCCTTTTAGTCATGAATATCAAGGAACATGACTTAAAAAATTCGACTTTAGATATCCATAGTGGATTGTCTAATAAACTTTCTAAACGAGAGAAATAATCCCCTCGCGTTCAAGATAGAATCTAGGTCAGTGGTTGGTGGGGTAGGCGAATACATGTAAACAAACTCTTAACCCTGCCTGTTAGTTTTGACCTGGCAGGACTGAGCAAATTTACACCCCGTGTTCGCAGTATATGCTACAAGTTACAACCCTGTTATAGTCGCGATTCAAGTGCCTATTTAACCCCATCGAATAAAACTGCCATTTACCTCTCGAATTCGACTATATCTTTGAAACTAACATGTAGTACGTAATATTAACATGCTCAAAGCAAAAAGAATTGAATGTTAGCTTTGATTTCTTTACCTTTTCTCATCTAACCTTTTACCACACAACCACAAATTTTCACACACTGATTTGTTTGTTTGAATGGGGTTTTACGCCGCTTTCAACAATCTTTCAGTCATATCGCGGCGGCTGGAGCACCTAACAATGGCTTCCTGGTATTTCTCACACCAGTACCGCCATCACATCCTTTCCTAGCCTCCAGCTGCTATCCCACATAGGTTTACGATTATAGACCCATTGGTGGGAGACAAATAGTACGAAAGGATGAGTGCCGCCGTCGGGGATCGAACCCGGGACCTCTAGATTGACATTCCGACGCGCTACCAACTGCGATTTAGGTAAACAGTAAAAGGGTCATGATTAATTGAATGGGGTTTTAACGTAACCTATGATAGTATTTCAGTTATATCGGGGCGGCTGGAGCTCCTAACCATGGATTCCTGGTAGTTCTCACACTAGTATTACCACTACATCCTTATCGAGCATCCAGATGCTCATCCCTCCCTTTTAGGTGCACGATTTATTTACTCATCTTGATGATACATGTTGGCATTATTGAGCGCGGTTACTGATAAGCCAGCAAAACCGCTCTCAGGACTTTCAGTCCTTTGATTTTCTCTATTTTTCTGTCTGTTAAAGCGGGGGTAACAGAATTTCCATTCAAGATAGATACGATGGTGTCGACTATTCATAAGATGTCCCGAGAGGACGGGTTCATCTTAACCCTTACCCTGCTAAATAAAATCATTTTTAGAATTGCATTAAACAAAAGGAGCTGAAAGCATTTGGGTCTTTTTGTAGTTCAATTCAAATGATCTTTCTTTGAATATTAATTTCACAAAAACAACTCTGACTTTAAAGGGACCAACAAGTGTTGGAGACCAAGATCAGACTGCACTTATGCCTCCTATCAAAACAGGAGTATACCGGGTTCAGCATGACAACGGTCAATTAATAAATGCATTGCAGTCCTTTGAAAACGCGGATTTTCCCCAAATCGGTTAATGCGCTTAAATAGTAAGTAGATCCGAGTACCAACCAACACCCGGTAAGACATTTATTGACCAAGCGCGGTTATCAATCAATCAGTCGACCAATGAAATAATTCATTTAAACTGGAAGTTCAATTTTAACTCCGTCATTGGTCGCAATTTTGGTGAATCATTTTTGTTTGTTTGGAGACTTAAACGGCGTAACTACAACTTATTTAAGCTTTCGTTTCGACGTTTACGTCGCCAACAAACTATTCTACTTATTTGTAATATGCTATTTCCTGTCAGAGTCAATGGGCGGAGCCAAAGGAGTCAGCGGGCGGGGCCAGTGTTTGGTCAATTGTTTTCAAGATAAAAAAATAAATTTCAGCATTATGATGTGATTCTTGTCGTTTCAGATGTATCCAGTTTTTCAACAGTATCCGCTGGCATGTATTCTGGCAGTGCGTGTTTAATTTCTTCGAAGGTTTTATCGTGAACGGTGTTATAAACGTTGTATTAGTGGCTTTAGAGAAACGCTACAAACTTCCATCGTCTAAATCAGGACTTATAGCTAGCGCTAATGATATGGGTGCTATCTTATGTGGTGTGTTGGTGGGTTATTTTGTGGAAAGTCGCCACAAACCAAAATGGATGGGAGCGGGTATCATACTCATGACCCTCGGGTGTTTCGTGTTTTCTCTACCTCAGTTTATCGGTGGACCGTACGAATATACGGTCTCGGCAGGTAGGTGTTGTTTCCCTTTTTTAACCTATTACTTTATGATAAATTTTGGACTGGTCAAAATTCAAAGAAACTGCAGATGACAATTTTAAACTGATGGAGAATTGAATGTTTGTCTATTTTGGTAGACAATATTGTGGATAATGAAAAAATTGCTTGTAACAAGCAATTTCTTCATTTTCAACAATGTTTTCCAAAGCGTAAAAAGAGACCTTTTTTTGGAATGGGTTTATAATTCAAAAATCGTTTTCTCTGTAGATTATCACTCAATAATTTCACCGATTAATGCGGAAGTATCAAAATGATAAACTCATTGGTTTCGGTAAACTAAGCCTGCTTTTTTTCGCTCCACTTGACGTCATAGACTCGTGCGTGAAAACGCACTTTTAGACCCCCCCCCCCCCCCGGAAAAAATTTGTAAAATTTTGTATCTTCTTGCATTTAAGAAAACAAAAATCGTTTGTTTTTCGTATAGGACAGATCTTTCTCTCATTTCTTGAGTGACTTAGGCACATTTTAAGTCAGGGCCCCGCTGCTCTTGAAAATATAGCTTTTGCTGTTCACTGCATAAATGATAAATCAATCTTACTCAGAAACAAACATTTATCCTCTATAGATTTCAACAGGTCTCGAATTTTTCTTAAAAAAAACCTTATAACTGACAGATCAATACTATCAATAAAAAATCTATTCACCAATCAAATCATTCATTTCGGTCGGATTTAAACATTTCAATCCAACATTTATGTTAGGCATTTTTTTTGGGGGGGGGGCGGTCTCATATCGTGACTACAGCTCATTCATGCTGTAGTTTCGAAGTTTACGTCGCCAGCCAACGAGTTTTCTTTTATTTTATGTCGCTCGACCACATATTTTCATCCTCGGATACCCCTGGGTCGATGTAGCGTCGTAAATAAGGCGACCCTGGGTGTCCGAAGATGACATAATTTACAAGGTGACGTGGTTAAATATCTAGGTCAAACTGTCACGCCAGGGTCAGTAGGTGACGGATGTACAGTACTGACAGAGTAAGATCAGGTTTACCATGCTCAAAAGAGTATGATGTAATATTCAGAAAATGCTTTAGAATTAAAATGAGTGTTGTATTTTTATGTTGTTGTTGTTGTTTTTTCAACTTATCTTATGTATTACGATACCGAAATTTTCCAACTTTTCTACAATATTTTAAGAATTTGATCGTACAGTGAATTACTTGTATTCATCAACAAAACTCTTTGTCTATCCAGCATTTAAATCATCCCAAAATAGAGCGTTTCTATCTTAACTTTCTGATCTTGTTTCAGAGGCAAAAGGGCCTTATCGGTCACCTGAGTCCAAAAAGCACAAAAACAGATTAAAGTCCACCAGATGATGCTACATATCAAACATATAGGCTCTAAGCCTTTTTGTTTGGGAGAAGAAGAATTTTTTAATGTTTTCACTGTATAAGCCTATGTTAAACTTATGACATCTGAAAACAAGTTTATTCTGACCCTGGGGCCATAATTTACTATCTTGATAGAGGTTCACTAGACGATGTTGTGTACCAAATATCAAAGTTCTAGGCCCTCCTGTTTGTGAGAAGAAGACCGAGGCCATAATCAACTACATGCCAATATATAAGCTACAAACTCAAAACTCACATCTGGTCTAAAAGCTTAATTTCGTTTGTCGACTGATTATTTGGTTTACAGCCGCGATTGGTCCACTGATGGATCGTCGGTCACATGGGCATAAAATGAAAGGAAAATCGTTAGTTGACAGCCTAAACGTCATATCTACAGTTGGAATAAGCTGTAGTTACAACGTTTTAGTTGCTAAACCAACAAAAATGCTTAAAATAAATGTTTGAGTGTAAAGACCAACTCTTTTCAAAAAAAGTAATTTTGTTAAGTCAATCGATCATTTGATTGACACAGGCGATCCGTCATTTATTCATCAACTTGTTAATTTCCTAGAATTCTATCTCTTCAGAGACTCATGAAAACGACACAGAAAATCTGTGTGTGACGGATAGACAGACGGACAAATGTCCAGTGGGGGAGAGTGAGGATGTGGCAGAGGACTACAGGTTACACTACGCCCTGTTTATGATTGGTAACATCATCCTGGGGATCGGAGCTTCACCCATGTTTACTGTTGGACTCTCCTACATCGACGAAAACAGTACACCCGGCCAGTCCTCTTTCTTCATAAGTGGGTATCGTTCAAATGAAATAGATTAACACTTTCCTAAACGAGAAAGATTTTGACTGGTCTATATAGCAAGAGGTTGCGGACGACAAAACATATTTGATTGAAATAGAATAAAAGAGCCATATGAGATAGAAAGCATTTTAATAAACATGCGAAATTGCTTCTTACAAGCTATTTCTCCTTTTCTGATAGCTATATTTCTGCAATGAGTAAAAATGTTGTATTATGTGGTGATGGGTTAATTTATCGACGAAAGAAAAAAACTTAATTCTCTAACTATGTAAATGAAAGAACAGTGTGGTAATTTTTGTCAGTTCAGTATTCACTCGTTCTCCGTTGATAAAACACATATTGAATAAGACCGTTGGATGTTGTATATAGTACTTCCCTGTCCTTAAGATCTTTTGTCGGGGGCTTTGCGAGGCCCAAATGTTTGGACCGGAGATTCGTAGTCTAAGAGAAAATGAGGGTTGCGGGATCCATTCACGACCGGGTAAATGATCACGTGGGTATGGCCTTGTGAAAGGCATATTGATGTTGTAGAAACTAGTACTATGCCCTCACCACACAACACAATTCTAGATTAGTCAAAATTCAAAGAAGTTGCATAAGACATTTAAAAATGTGTTAGAATTGGAAAATATGTGCAAAGATAGAGTAGAAAACATTGAAAGAAAAGTAATTTCTCCTTTTCTCACAACGCTTTCAATAATCATGATTTCCTAAGTGCGCGCAAAAGCGGGATACCTCGTTAATGGGTTTGAAAAGGCTTCTTATTTCTTCAGGTTGTACATTTTGTTGGGCAGCTATCGGTGTGGCGATAGGATACATTGTTGGTGGTTACACTCTGGCACTTTTTGTTGACATTGATAAAGTAGATCCTTCCGCGTAAGTATTCCCTAGTTTTTTAGTTTTTATTCGTATTTTTAGCTAGCAAAGCGTCAGCTTTGATAGCTGAAGTTAAAAGACAAAATTTGAGGTCTTCTCAAAGTCTTACGATTGCAAACTGCCACTGGAGGCTTAACCACTAAATACCTACGCCATAAAAATTAGTTCTTATTTCCAGAATATTGCAAACCCTGCAACTTCTTTTATGGACACAGAATAAAATTTATTCAAATTCTCGACAACTCCTATAAAAACATGCATTTTTTAACCCGATCCCACTCAATCGCGCATTTGAAACATCCCAAGAAAATGGCTTTTGAAAACATTGTGGACGATGAAGAAATTGCTTGTAACAAGCAATTTCTTCATTGTCCATAAAGGTTTTCTACCCTACAAGACAAAAGTTTTCTAACCTCATTAATCATAAATACCTTTGACAAAGAATATTACTTGTTAAAAGCATGCTTTGCTAGCTTACAGTGCTTTCAGTACTTTGATTACCTTTTCCGCCCCCTAGAAATCAGTTGCCTTCTCCTAGAGACTCAAGTGTGATGCTACAGTATTGGGGTGTGCATCTGTTTCATGTATTCAATATCTAACCAAGAGATGCTCTCGATCTAATGGCAAATCTGCTTTGAGGGGGTATTTTGCATAAATCAAGCACATCCTTCCCTTATCTAAATTTTACAATAAATATTATTTTATTAAAAATGAAAAGTATTGTCAAAGATTTTACTCATCGAACAGTCTCTTATAATTCTAATTATGAATGACCAAGTACTGGGTATTTTAGCTATTGACAAGTGTACTTTATGTATATGGATGGGAATCAAATAAATGAATAAAACTAAGCGCTTCTTACTGTACCTGATTTTGGGGAATGAAGTTATCGAAAGCTTCAACATTTTGGATGAGACAAAATTTAGGAAAGCGGGGAAAAATATGTGTATGGCGTAGCCAATATTTCGAAATAAGTTGAAAGGCCTTGACATCTTTTTCCAATTTGTTCTTACAGCCATCGAACTACGAGAGTTTATTACACTGGCTAAGCTAACTTAACTCCGACAGGAAGTTCGGCTTTCATACTATTTTGGAGAATTTGTGGCCAGGCACATGTAATGAAAAAAATTAAAGGGTTAGTTGGCGACCTAAACGTCGTAACTACAGCTTAAATGAGCTGTAGTTGCGACGTTTAAGTCGCCAAACAAACACGAAATAAATGTTGACTATTGTTCAAAGTTCAATCTCGGTCCAAATGTATGATTTGATTGGTCTTTCGTTCTTATTTTTATTATTATTATTAAGAATTTGGATCCAGCATCTACGCTACTTTTTCACTTTCATTTGAACAAGTTTACATTTTTTTAGGTTAATGCTCAAAATTTGATCTTCTTTGAAAATGAAATCATTGACACTATCTGCCGGGATTTTTTGTCATTTCCTATAAGCCCTGGTTGTTCAAGAAAGGTCACATTTGATCCAACTCGATGTATCTTCAGTTGAAAAAAAAAAAAATCTTGAATGAGTATTCTTGTTCAGAGAATAATCCGGTCTAATTTTGGTAATTTTAATGTTTTTTAAAATAACTTAAATGTGCTTTTTTGTATATTTACAGGGTAAATCTTACCCCGATGGATCCCCAGTGGGTCGGAGCCTGGTGGATCGGTCCTCTTATCGCCCTCGGTGGATTCCTTATTGTTGCAGGACCAATGTGTGGCTATCCAAGACGTCTACCAAGTGAGTCTCGAAATCTTTTTGAATTTTTTTGTCATTAGTTTGGCCCCTTCTCGGATGATTTTTCATCAAATTCAAGATTTTTATTGATGTCCACTGAATATAATTTTATTTCTTCGGCTAAAAACTATCTAACTATCTTAACAGGTCAATTTTAGATATCAACTATGTATTCTTTATGATGTCCCACTCACTTCTCATTGTTAATTAATTGTAAAAGGGTTTATGGGTCGTAGGCCTAATGACTTGAATAAAAAATATCTGGATTTTGTATTTGTAATAAAATGAAGTCAAAAGTCGTGTATTTTGTTTGGTGAAAATATTTGACCCATTACCACTAGAGAAAATTTAAAATGGTCCAAATTGATAGTAAATGCAAACGATAATTTTAACTTCATTGAATTATGGAAATATTTGTCTATTGGATTACATTTATTCTGCAAGAAACTCGACGATAAACTATGTTTTAGATTCAAGCGTTTTGACTTTTTTTTTCATACATCTGTGAAAAAATATTCATCTTTTTTTTTTTGGTATGCTTGCGCACAAAGTAGTTCCATAAATATTACTCAAAAATAGCAAAACTATTATTTGCCTTATTCTGCTTGATTTAATCATAAGACGTGGATAAACTTATTTTATTTTTCAGTGAGGTATGAAACTAAAAAAAATATTCAAATTGATATATTCATCCGTTTCGCGTATTCATACATTGTGATTAAGTTTTTAGGTTAATACCTCAATGAAAAAAATATTCTCTCCATTTCTTGAATATTAGGTACGTCGGTTTTCATGAAATGTAAAAAAAGTTTGTATCTATGTCTATCGCATATTTTTCAAAGTTCTTTAATGTTCTAATATTTGGAATATTTTATAAAGACTATGAAGAAGTACAAAAGTCCAGAACATCAGAAGCACATGGCGGCGGAGACGAGTTAACAACGCATATAAATTTTGGTAAAAGTTGGAAAGATTTACCTCGGTCCATCTTCCTATTGGTATGTTTCTATGGTGAACTAAATGTGTCAAAAACCCACATTAAAATGTGCTCCCCAAAAGAACGCGTGTATTCTCGGATAATTCTGGTGTATCCATCATATTTAGGCATGTGCGACCAGAGAATAAGCGTGCACATGTAAAATACATGCATGAGCGTATAAAATTGCAAGTGTACGCATAATGAAGGTGTTGATTTTTTTAAGCGTATGCCCTCAAAAAGGAGCGTGCACATGTTTAATTGACCAATCGCGATGGTCAATCAAATAATCAGTCAACCAATAAAATAATTCATGTAGATTGGAAGCTTTCTTTGAACCCCGAAGTTGGTTGCCATTTTTGTTAAGATTTTTTGTTGGTTTAGCGATTAAACATCGTAACTACTGCTAATTCAAGCTGTTCTTACGACGTTTATGAAGCCAATTAACAGTTCTACTTTTTTGTTACATGCTAATGGCAATGAATTTCGCAAAATAACGCAGTTTCAAATCGCAGTGGGACTTCCTAGCGGAATCAGTTGGCGGAGCCACGGGTGTAAGTTGGAGGTGCCATCGATCTGTCAATTACGCTTGCACGCCCAAATTTTGATTGAGCTCATAAAAATCTTCTCGAGTGCACCTGCGTTACTTACGCTTGGGCGACTTGAATTGGACTTATGACACAAACGGTACAACATATCATTCCGTTGGAATTTACCTTTCTGCAAACGCTGATAGGCCATGACTGCCATGAAAATTGCATCTTAATTAGACAAGTCATCAACAAAATTGGCGGCCAATTATGAAATAAAGAATGCAGATCACAACGTTTTCTACACTCTTATTTTGATTAACAACGGAAATAATAATATTTGGTTTAGATAGTAGCATCACAACATAGTCTGATAAAGTTTAATCTAGAAATTAAGATATTTTTGACGTTATCGTTGAGGTATGAACCTCAAAACTGAATTACACTATATGAATTCGCGAAGCTAATCAATAAATTAGTGTAATTAAGGTTTTAGGTTCATACCTTAATAATTTAATTGTTAGTTTCGTCTATCAAAAACGAGCGATCTGATTGGTCGAAAATTTTAATTCATACCTCCATGAACAAAATTTTGAGTACCCAGCTATTTTGAATGCTTCCGCACAAAATAGTTCCCAACACAAAGGTATCAAAATTTGTGAAGTTGTTGCATTTTTCGCTCGATGTTATTAAATTATAAGAAATGAAGAGAATAATTTTTGTTTTCATGGAGGTATGAACCGAAAAACCTAATCACACAATGTATGAATCCGCTTCGCGTATTCATACAGTGTGATTAGGTTTTTCGGTTCATACCTCCATGAAAACAAAAAATATTCTCTTCATCTCTTAAATGAAAACGGAATACATGTATATTATCTTCATTTCTTATGATTAATGTCATCAAGCATAACAAAGAAAGAAATTTGCTAGTTTTGAGTAATTTTTTGCGCAAGCATAGAAAATACATGTAGTTGTATGCTAAAACTACTGCTCGTGGAAATATACAAAGAAAGCAGCTTATCAAAACGCTTGAATCTTGGCAGTTGGAACTAAACTATAATTATTAGACGACAATCGATAGATTTGACATTTGTTCATGAGAAGTGAGGGTCATTTAAACTTTTAAACATTTGATTATTCATGGCTGTAAATGAAGGAATCAACCGACCAATGAAATCATTTATTCAGCCCGGACCAGAGCTTTCAACTCACACATTGGCCGCCAATTTTGTTGTTAACGTCGTAACTACAGCTTATTCAAGCTGTAGTTACGACTTTTTCGGTCACAATAAACTATTTTACTTGTTTGTTTCATGACACTGGCCATAAATTTTGCAAAATAACGTCGTTAAAATCGAAGCGGATCTTCCTGTTGGAATTAATGAGCGGTTTCTAGGGAGTCAGTTGGCGGGGCCAACGTTCGGTCAATTATGAAGGGGAAAATCTGAAGTCCTGTTTAGAATAGATAGTTTTGAAAATGTCGTATAAACTGAATGCCTTATGCATCATTATTAGATATCATACATATTTTGCTATAGTTAGGTCACGAGTTATGGAAAGCATCGTTCTTGTTTGTTTGTTTGTTTTCTTAAGGTTAGATGTGATTAGGTCCATCAGAACAGATATATAACTGTCTCTAGATTTGTTTATCTATTTGTTATCAATATACATGTATTGCTATTCTCTGCAAGATTTGTAAATATTCTTAAAATGAAATGTTCAAGAGGACAATTAACTTGTTCTTAAATCCATTCTCACATAATCTGGATTTTTCACGCCCTATGAAAAATGGATTTGGATTACATTGCGGAAAATAATGAAGATTTTTAAATTTCATCAACTTTTAAGTGTTGTCGGTAACTTTCTTACATTTGGACCAGTCTGAAATTTTGTTGGGTTAGCAATCAGTATTTACAGATGAAAATAGTCAGTTGTTTAGAATAGTTTTCCACGACGAAAACTTGTGGGTTAAGCATTCCGAAAGCTTTATATCTTAACCGTTATCCAGACAGTAAACTTAACACTGGTTCAATTTGAAAAATGTTGTAAATGATAAATGAAAAGTATTTGATTGAAGAATAACCATTGTAAAGGGAAGAAGACAATGTAAGGAAAGACGAAATTACTTGTTATCATTTAATATTATGACCTATTATGACCCCGTTAGTTTAACACATTCCCCACAATTTGGCGCTTTTGTACGCCCCGTAAGGAAAGCAATTGGGAAAACATTGTGGAAAATGAAGAAATTGTTTGTTTCAACAATGTTTTGTATCCTACAAAATTTAAAAAAAAAAATCATCAACTTTTAAATTTATATCTGAAACGTCTTTCGATTTAGACCAGTCTAGAATTTTGTCGTCTGGTAATGGTTAAATATGAATGCAGATAACCTGTTGTTGTTGTTGTTGTTGTGTTTTTTTTTTTTTTGTTTTTGTTTTTTTTTTTGGGGGGGGGGTGTTTTTTTATAGTTTGTTGTTTGTTGTTTTGTTTTGTTTTAGATAAAGAATCCTACTTATGTATTTATAAGCTGTGGTGCAGCTGTGGAGGCCCTTGTTATCGGCGGGACAGCAACCTTTGGTACCAAGCTCATGCAAGAAAAGTTTAACATTGACCTAACAACGGCAGGCACTATCATGGGTTGGTGACGTTGGTTGATTTATAATATTAACTGCATAAATGACTGATCGCTGGCCCCACCCACTAACTTTGCTGGTCCCGCCCCCTAACCTCGCATGTCACGACCACTAACTTTGCTGGTACCGCCCACTTACCTCCCTGGTCACGACCACGGACTGCGAATAAAAGTTTGCAATTAATAGCCAGAACCATGTAACAAAAGAAAATGAAATGGTTGGTTTGTGACCTAAACGTTAAAACTACGGCTTAGATGAGATATAGTTACTATGCTTAAGTCTCAAAATCAACAGAAATGCCTCTCATAAAGGTCGGCCAATTTCGGAGTTCAAAGGTAACTTCCCTCCTAAATGAATTATTTGATTTGTCGATTAATTTTGACAACCTAGATCCGTCAATACTTGTTTAAATGGGCTTTTTTGCCCCTTTTAACATTATTTCCATCATATCGCGGCGGCTCGGGCACCTAACCATGTATTCATTGTATTTCTCACACGAGTAATATACAAGACATCCTTTTGGAGCCTCGAGCTGCTCGTCCCACAATAATTTACAATTATACACCCATTGCTTGGAGACAAATTTCGGAAAGGATATTTGCCGCAACCGGGGATCAATCCCGACCCGTCAATTAATAAATAAAGTAAATGTGTTCTGAAAGCACTATAGAAGCCCTTCCAAAGGGCTGAAATTTCTCTTGAAATACAATTTATAACAAATCAGGTTTAACAGGGCAGAACAGGTGGTGCACACTAATATCAGACTTCTCTTATGTGCAGGCTGGTCTTTGTCTTTACCCCTTGCCAAAACATATACATTCCGGATTCACCAACATGAATCATGTTGAACCCGGAATGTATATGTTTTGAAAGGACAAGGCCTATCTTTTTTTTAAACGGCTGATATTAAGTTCACCCTACATACATTTGTATTTTGAAGGTATAATAACAATTCCTGGATCTGGTGGAGGTATGTTGCTTGGTGGTTACCTTGTCAAGAGGTTAAACCTACAGTGTCGAGGTATCCTACGGCTCTGTGCTAGCTTTATGGCTCTTGCTCTGTGTTTTGGACCGTTCTTACTGGCTACCTGTGTCAGTGATCCTATAGCAGGACTGGACAGTCATTACCATGGAGAGTGAGTTGATATATTAGTCACATTGACTGGACGATAAAATAACGTTGTTTGAGATTTGTGAATGTCGATTTGGCAAAGCACAGCGTCATCAATTTTAAAGAGAGTAAGGTTATTGTCTGAAAAGGCTTGAACGCCGCTTTTAACAATTTTTCAATAATAACGGGGTTGCTAGAGCACCTAACCATGAATTCCTGCTATATCTCGCACCAGTACAATCACTGCATTCTTTCCGAAACCCCAGCTGCTCATCCAACACAGGTTTTTCATTATCCGCCCTTTGGTGATAGATAAATGTCGGAAAGGATATGAGCTGCGGCCGGGGATCGAATCCTAGACACCCCGTGATTGAAGATTAGAAGTCTGATGCGCTACCAAAATGCGCTATGAAGGCGGCAACCATTGAGGAGCGAGCGAAAGCGTCTGTTTATTGGCACCATCCATCATACAAATTTTCTGACGATCAAGTCAGCTCCCCTTACTCCCTTTAAAAGATCGATAATTTCTAAATACATGGCCCGCGAACCTAAATTCTTTCGTTTTATGAAACCTGTCGTTCCACCTTTGTTCATTATTTAGGTATATAATTAACAAATTAATAAAGTGGTATATGTCTTTCGAGAGGATTTGGGGGGGGGGGGTATTTTTGACAGTTTATTACGTTTCCTCTATCAACTATACTCTGTATTTCAGAAATTCTAAGACTGGTCTTGTATCAAACTGTAACCAGGCATGTGGTTGTACTACCAAAGGATTCGAACCGTTATGCGTCGACAGCGTGGTATATTTCTCTCCTTGCTATGCAGGGTGCAATGGAATCTCAACGACAAATGGTACCAAAGTAAGAAGTTCTTAACCCTTTCCTTTTCAATCACTGGTTTTTAACATCCTTGTAATTTCGTAATATTTTAAAAAGCAATTTCTACTTTTTCTGCAATATTTACTATCCTACTAAAAGGTTATTTTTCAAATTAAACCTTCTTTAAAAAATTTTAAGCAAAATCTTTGAATTTTGCCAGGTCTAAAATTTTTGACTCGGTGGATATGGTGACGGACTCCTGATCTGAGGGAAGTCGAGGGTTGCGGGATCGAATTCCTGCCGTGCCTTTGGTCAAGTGGGTAGGTCATTTGGCAAGATATTTCCATAATCCCCAGCCGAATCTGCTTCCCTTAGAATACATCAGTACACGCGTCGAATGTTTGAGCCATTGAAAGAACAAAGATCCAAAGAGGACTCGGGTCCTCTCGATCGGGAAGATGACGGTCTGCCTCTCGACCACTCAATTTTTCTTCTACAAAAATTCAATGCAAACTGTTCAGAACCAACTCTAATTCAAACCCTAGGGAGAGATTCTTGTCCTTTATTTCTAATCCAATACATATGTTCCTTCTTTTTCAGGTATCGGCGGCGGCACATATTCTTTCCGGCATTTCTCTCTCATCTATGGGTGGACAATCGTTAATGTAAGTGGGATAGCAGCCGAAGGCTAGGAAAGGGTGTAGTGGTAGTACTCGTGTGAGAAATACTAGGAAACCATTGTTATGTGCTCCAGCCGCCGCGATATGACTGAAATGCCTTTAAAAGTGGCGTAAAATCAAATTCAATCTATAGATAAATTTTTCAGGTATATTTAAACTGCTCCTGTGCCGCCAATACAACCTCAACACTGTACACACAGCCAGATATCCATGAAGGTCTGTGTACAGGGAAGTGTGTCTGGCTGTATGTGTTCGCTGCTCTGTTTTTAGTTGTGATGATTCTGACATTCGCTACCATGGCTCCTGGAGTTACAGCCATATTTAGGTAAGGTGGGATATAAATAGGGAATACTATGTAACGATAGAGCTACAACTTCATTTGCTTTGAGATGCGGAGAAAAACTTTGTTGTAAAATAATATTTCGTTTATTACAAACCTATTTTTTTTATATAATTTCGATCAAATAATAAAAAAATGTATTTGTACAAATAATTCCCTTTCCTTTTACCATTCTGATTACATCTATTTGCATTATGACGTCACCTACATTATAAAATGACGTAATCATAGACAACCTAAAATGGAATCGTATTTGACACTATCGGATACAGATTTTTAGGCCAGAAAATGCCTCTAAGGAAGCGACCAAAAGCGCTTCGCGGATCTACTTTCAGGCAAAAAATGGACTATGAGGCCACCTATTAAATTGCTGAATCCGTTGATAAAGAAGATCTATTTATAAAAGTCATCATAAGCTTATCAAACTATTTATACCCCGCATCGATAAGTCGAGGGCATATTCTTTTTGCGCTATCTGTTTGTCTGTTACTCTGTTTGCCCGCCAAAAACTTTTAACACTGGCCGTAACTCTTGAATGGCAAGTGATAGAGTCTTCATGTTTGCCATGATTATTGCTTAGGACAAGACCTTTCTGTTGGTACCAACAAGGTCATTAGTCAAGGTTATTTTTCAATGTCAGATATGTGCTTTAACATTGCTTTTACTTTTGATTCCGATATTTTATCAAACAACTGTTTCTGAAAACTTATAGTGGTAGAGGCATTGGTGTTTACCATATACATCTTGTTCTTGCTCAATTTATAATTTACTCAAAGTTAAATTTGAATAAATTACTTGTCACGAACATTTTTTTCTTTTACGCCGATGTTACTTTAAAGGTACATCATTAAATATATCAACAATTTTCCCATTTAACGCCTTCCTACACGATCCTTTTAACGCCCCTCAAGATGCAAGCTTTAAAAACATTTTAGAAAATTATCCATATTTTGTTCTACTAAAAAAATCGAGAGAAAAAAAAAGGAAATAAAAAATCAACTTGAAATTATTGCCTGCAGCTTCTTTGAATTTGGACCAGTTTTACATTTTTTTGTGTAGGAATAGGTTAAAACATGACAGAAACTGTTTATAAATTGTTTGAAGCTACATTGGGAGGAAACCTTCGTTTATTAACGGTGACAGTTTATTTCTAGTTAAATTAAAAAGTTTGGTTATTCTTTGATAGTTATTCAATTTAAAAGTTGAAAATATATGTGAATATTACGATGGCATAGAGGTGACCGTGATAAATCGATTTTTTTCATTTATTTTTTTAGACCTAACTTGTAAATGAAATCTGAAAAAAACATATATTTTATTTTCCGTAAAAAAGGTAACGAGATAGCGATTCGTTGTGTTTGAGTTTTTTGTTTGTTTGTCTGTTTTGTGTTTGTTTGTTTGTGTTTTTTTGTTTTATTTTTGGTTGTTGTTGTTGTTTTTGTTGTTGTTTTATTTTCTATTTGTTTGTTTGTTAATTTTTGGTTTTGTTGTTGTTGAGTTTTTTGTTTTTTGTTAATAAAAACATATCAACTGTTAAATTCGTTTTTCTTTGAGTAGTGGGAACGAGATTTACAGTCAATCAAAGTCGGTCTTTAGTTATTGAGCTATTTATAACTTTGTCACGTTAGAGAAGTAACCTGGTTGGATGATTATCTCCTGGGAAAGACTATCTCGTGCGCCTGACACCGACTTTGATTGACTGTGAATCTCGGTTCCACGAATTTTTTTTTTTTTTTTTTTTTTCAATCAAAAAAACGTGTTCTAACCGTTCTTTAAAACAATCACTTTTCATTTAATGAAAAAAAAACTAAAAAACGAATTATGTTTTCGAGTTATATTCATTATTTATACATATTTATTCATTTTGAGAGATAGGCCAAAATAAAAAACACACACACACACAAAACAGCACATGTTACCTCTATGCCACCGTAAAATATAATTACAGATGTGTGCCCGATAAGCAGCGTTCAGTTGGAATCGGTTTGAACCAGTTATTTGTGCGGCTAGTTGGTGAGTAGGGGCATGGATTGGGTCTGAACTCTTTCTTATTTTGTACAAATTGGGTTTTCAACCCTTATCTTTTTTTGAAATTGTAGACCGGTCCAAATTGAAATAGGTTTCAGACTAAATTGAAAATTTGATGTAATTTGAAATGAAATCATCCTATGTGGTAGAAAATATTGTGGGAAAAGAAGAAATTACTTGTTACAAGCAATTTCTTCTTTTTCTACTTATTCTTTAAGTGTAAATCGAAACGACGTAAAATCCCGGGTCTGTACAGGAAGGTGTTAAGTTAAAGTATTCTATTTTTAGTCCCGGAATCGAATAATTTTCTCTTCTTCTATAAATATCAATCCTTAGCTATCACTTGTTTACTGCTGATAGCAGCAAGATACATATATGCGCCATATTAGTCTTGAGACATCACCAAGGAGAAGAATTTCGGTGTCATCCTTTTTGCACACTTCTGATATATATAGTAGCACTCATCCCCCACTCAACAAAAACTTAGACTGATCCAAATTGAAATAAGTTGCATGAAACCATTCAAATACAATGGAATTTTAGATTTTTTCAACTTTCTGTGTAGAAAACACTGCGTAAAATGAAGGAATTGTTTTCTGAATTATTTTTGTTGAGGGGGCGTCCAAAAGCGTCATTGTGTGGGAATCGGTTAAGAGATGTTTTACTAAGATAAGAAACATTCTTGGCGCAAGCGCCTCTTGCTTTCAAAAAAATAGAACAAACAAAGATTATACTACCATATGATTACTATAGTAGATATGGAAGCTCAAGGCAAAATTCCATTTAAAACCAAATTAAAAGGGAATCAGCTTACTCATATTGATCATTTTCAAGCTTAAGTTGTTTTCAAGATCGTGTATCAGGTTAAAGTATAAATATGCGATTTTCTAGCGAAAAGGAATTTAAGCCCCATTTCGCGGACGTAGTCTAGAGAAAATCATTATTTAAATGGACACAGCTCACTCATATTGATCGTTTTCAAGCTTAAGTTGTTTTCAAGATCGTGTATCAGGTTAAAGTATAAATATGCGATTTTTCTGGCGAAAAGGAATTTTAACCCGATTTCGCGGACGTAGTCTAGAGAAAATTATTATTTAAATGGAGACAGCTCACTCATATTGATCGTTTTCAAGCATAACGTGTTTTCAAGATCGTGTATCTTGTTAAAGTATAAATATGCGATTTTTCTGGCGTAAAGGAATTTTAACCCGATTTTGCGGACGTAGTCTAGAGAAAATTATTATTTAAATGGAGACAGCTCACTCATATTAATCGTTTTCCAGCGTAACGTGTTTTCAAGATCGTGTATCAGGTTAACTATAAATATGCGATTTTCTAGCGAAAAGGAATTTAAACCCCATTTCGCGGACGTAGTCTAGAGAAAATCATTATTTAAATGGACACAGCTCACTCATATTGATCGTTTTCAAGCACAAGTTGTTTTCAAGATCGTGTATCAGGTAAAGTATAAATATGCGATTTTTCTGGCGAAAAGGAATTTTAGCCCGATTTCGCGGACGTAGTCTAGAGAAAATTATTATTTAAATGGACACAGCTCACTCATATTGATCATTTTCAAGCAAACGTTGTTTTCAAGATCATGTATCATGTATAAATATGCGATTTTTCTGGCGAAAAGGTATCTAAACCCGATTTCGCTGACGTAGTCTAGAGAAAATCATTATTCAAATAGAGACTGCTCACTCATATCGATCGTTTTAACCAATTCCAACATAAGAAAATTTAGAATGGTCCAAATTGAAAGAAGCTGCAGATGACAATTTTTTTCGTCTTTTGGGATATAAAACATTGTGGATAATGAAGAAATTGCTTGTTACAAGCAATTTCTTCATTGTCCACAATGTTTTCCAAAGCTCTTTTCTTGTGGGGCGTAAAAAGGAGGGCTTGAGATGGAATGGGTTAAAGCATACGTTGTTTTCAAGATCATGTATCATGTATAAATATGCGATTTTTCTGGCGAAAAGGAATTTAAACCCGATTTCGCTGACGTAGTCTAGAGAAAAATCATTATTCAAATAGAGACTGCTCACTCATTCCGATCGTTTTAAAGCATACGTTGTTTTCAAGATCATGTATCATGTATAAATATGCGATCTTTCTGGCGAAAAGGAATTTAAACCCGATTACGCTGACGTAGTCTAGAGAAAATCATTATTCAAATAGAGACTGCTCACTCATACCGATCGTTTTAAAGCATACGTTGTTTTCAAGATCATGTATCAGGTATAAATATGCGATTTTTCTGGCGAAAAGGAATTTTAACCCGATCTCGCGGACGTTGTCTAGAGAAAATCATTATTCAAATAGAGACAGCTCACTCATATTGATCGTTTTAAAATATAAGTTTTTTTTCTAGTTCGTGTATCTTGTTAAAGTATAAATATGCGATTTTGTTGCGAAAGGGAATTTAAACCCGATTTCGCGGACGTAGTCTAAAAAATCATCATTCAAAGAGAGAAAAAGTTAGAACCTCCGACATAGTCGTGGTGTCACTGGTCGAGAGGTAGAGCGTCGGCTTCTTGATCACGAGTTCTTGAGTTCGAGTCCCGGGAGCGGCTATCGATCTCGGTTCTTTCCTTTGCGCCACACATTCGGCGCGAGTACTGGTGAACTTTCCAGGAAACGAAATCGAGAGGGATTTATCTATGTTGTAAAAACTTGTACCCCAATCGATGTAAAATAAATAGGTTTAAATCGACATAGTTGATACTGTTGTTATTGAATAACTAAGTTTTAACAGGATATAGGAATATAACAATATTTACTTTTCACGGTAAAGTATTTGAAGACCTTATTACCAGCAGACTATGTATTTCTACTACTTACTATATATTGTTTGTCTTACTTTATGTGAATGGTGTACTACAATTTGAGTAACGCATATATCGTCGTTGTCGTTCTAAAACGTCGTAACGACAGCTTGAATCAAGCTTGAATCAAGCTGTTGTTACGACGTTTTTGAACGACATCGACGATATAGTGTTTACGTCACAGATGATCGTTGCTATACAATACACCAAGACTAGGAAGACAGGCTTATGTTCTTTGAATACATCTGACGGTATTCAGGAATGCGAAGAATTTTTCTCGGTATTAAATTTTTTAGCTGTGTAGAAAGTGTAAATCTAAGTTTTTTTTAAAAAAAGGAATCCTGCATTATTGAAGGGAAAGGAAATCATAGATAAGTACACAGGAATCATACGAGCGTTGGTAGAACTGATTTGGCTGTTTATAAGTTGATCGCTGTTGAACCAGCAAACAGACTCTTATTTAGTCATCCAAACCGAGGTGTAGCGTTCAATACTTATTTTATAGAGAGCAACTTTCTCTAAAATTAAAAACCTACATATTTCAGGAACTATACCAGGTCCTATTCTACTCGGAACTATCATAGACAGCACGTGCAAGGTTTGGCAGGAATCCTGTGGAAATAGAGGCTCGTGCTGGATTTATGACAAAGAGGCAATGGCTACTAGGACTATTATCTGGTTCATGGGCTTAAAATTGTGTGGAATTGTGTTGTTTTTGATTGCATCATTTGTATATAAACCACCACCAGATATTACAAATCAGGATAAACGAATACCATCTGTGGACCGGGTCCTTGCATCACGTGATCAAGGTGACGTCAATCAGTCACAAAATGGCGACAGGATACAGTCTAATAGGTTGTGATCTGACTTTTATCATTATTTAGAACGTATTCATTATCACTTTTATTGTATTCATTTTTAATTAATTGTTTTTAAAAACGTTCTTTTATTTCGTCTAAAAATGTTCTTGACACAAACATTTCGACTACTAAATGTAGACAGATACAATACAAGAACATAGTCAAGACATCCCGGTTCACATAAGAGATGAAGAGAATATTTTTTTTTTTTTCGTGGAGGTATAAAACCAAAGAAATCAATCACACTGTATGAATACGCGAAGCCGATTCATACAAAAGTGTGATTAGCCTTTTCGTTTCTTACCTCCGTGAAAACTAAAAGAACAACAAAAAATTCTCTTCATTTCTCATGAAATTGACATCGAGCGACAAAAGTATCTTATAAATTTTGATACTAAAATTTTGTTTGGAACTATTTAGTGCGGATGCATTCAAAACAGCTGCGTAATCAAAATTTTGTTCATGGGGGTATGAATGATTTTTTCGGCAAAATAGAACGTTCGTTTTTGACAGACGAAACTAAGAATTAAATGACAAGGGTTTACTTACTTGATAAATGGCTGATCGCTGAAGTCGATCGAAGAAACTCGACCAAACACATTGTTCTTTTCAACCGGAAGCGATCTTTGAAATCCGACATTGGCCAACATTTATGTTAATCATTTTTGTTAGTTTTGGTGACTTAAACCTAGTCACTACAGATTAATCAAGACCTTATTTTTTACAAGTTATTTGTTACATGACACCGGCCATCTTTTTTTTTTTTCAAAATAACGCCAATTGATATTGAAGTGGAAAACGACATTAAGGATTCACAATGAAATTTGTTCATTTAATGAAAACCTTTTCTTTGGAAATATTTTCAATTCTATACATTGCAGATACGTAACAGTTGAATACAGTTAATATTTTCTTTTTTACTACAACGTTCGTTTGAGATAAAACTAGCATTTCAAAATTCACTTCCGAAAGTTTGAGTCGTATTTTCAGAGGATTATAGACTTTCATCAAATATGTCCATTAAGTTTATGCCAAATGCTATCTA
This sequence comes from Fragum fragum, assembly GCA_946902895.1. NCBI lineage: Eukaryota > Metazoa > Mollusca > Bivalvia > Cardiida > Cardiidae > Fragum > Fragum fragum. The sequence goes on from OX336366.1 coordinate 7,339,314, forward strand.
AATTGACCGATCGCTGGCCCCGCCCACTTACTCCGTTGGTCCCGCCCACTGACTCTGATAGGAAGTTCCACTTCGATTTGAAAATGCGTTTTCTTTTTTTTTTTTTTTTTCCAAAACTTATGACCAGTAGCATGTAATGAAATGTAGAATTGTTGGTTGCGATCTAAACGTCGTAAGTCCTGCTTGAATAAGCTATAGTTACGACGTTATGTCGCCAAACCAACAAAAAAAGCTTAACAAAATGCCAATGTCCAAGTTCATAATTGACTTCTGATGTAAATGAATGACTTCATTTGACGACTGATTATTTGAGTGACAGTCACGATTGGTCGATTCTATTTAACAAAGATGCCAATTTTCATCCCAGACGTCGTGTGGCCAGTGTCTCATAACGCCAGTTTAAAATGCTGGCGCTATAATGATTCTGTAACCGTCCGAGTTTTTTAATTCTGCGGGTTTAAGTATCCCATATACAGTTAACCCATTAATAGTGGACAAAGTTTCATACTGGTCCAAAATCAAAGAAGTTGTAGTTAACATTTTTAGTTCGTGGACTTTTGTGGTAGAAAACGTTGTTGGTAATGAAGAAATTGCTTGAAGCCGGCAATATCTTCATTTCCACATTGCTTTCCAAATTTTTCATAGGGGTGTCAAAAAGTGTAAATAAGTTTTAATTTGCGTTTTTTGCAATATGTATGACGGATCAGTTCGACTTTAGACATAAATTATTACAAGGTTCTCATTGTTAATTCTATGCTGATGGATCTCATTTCAATCGTCTCGCCGAAACGGTTCTAATGAGATCCACTAGCAGATCCATCAGCAAAGGATTTTGATTTTGATAATTTTATTAACACCAACGTCCAATTATGAAGGTCCTTTATTTTTCGAAAAGGAAATTTGCTGCTGGTCGCTTAACTCCTTCCTGTTTTGCAAAATGTTAGACCGTCTAAATTCAAAGGTTTTGCAGACGAAATTCTAAAGATGATTTTATTTGAAAAATAACCATTTACGTGGGTAGAAAATATTGTGGAAAAAGAAGAAATTCACGCTTGTTACAAGCAATTTCTTCTTTTTTCCACAATGTTTTCTCAATTATAAAATCTTAGGAACGTAAAAAACAGGGATTAACCAGGAAAGTGATAATGAAAGCGATCGCTATAGCAGGATTGTCTGTAACTTATCATCTTTTTCAATCTAAACTTTGTCATTATGACACATTATATCGAATTCTTCCAATAAATAAATGTGTGTTTTAACTTAGTTACTTTTCTTATTCAAGTCATTCGGAAAGCTAAAAATCTAAGACATCTATTGAATATGATGGTATGGTAGGCTACTATTATTTATTTCGTTGTTTTTCTTCCAAACTAGCGAGAATAACGTCTACAAAATACCATTATTGAATAAACGAGAACTACATTACAACTAGATATACGATGACTGACAGAAAGAAAGATATTTACACAAATACAGTGGTATCTGTCTGGCATGACACACCGTTTCTGTAATACAATTTTAAGCGTTACGGGGAAAACAATTTCTCTACCAACAGATCCGTTCTTATAAGATTTTATCGATTGATTTTTAGCCTGAGATTGCGTCAGCAATCTGAGGCTAAAGTTACAATGCTGAAAATTCAAACCCATGCAGAGTTTAATGTGAAAACATAATGTAAAAACATCTATCGCAATCAATGTGATCTTCTGCCATATGCAAAGTAGATCGGATCCGGGCGAATTACATGACCGCGAGTATGAATTAATACGCCCGATTGAGGCGAGAAGGACGAAGGCGAGATATGACTCATTGAAAGCTGTCGGCTCGATGTACAGTAATTTCGCGTGAGTGTTCTGAATTTGGCGGGATGCCAAGTGCAAAAAAACATCCAAGAGTTCATATCTATCCAACCACAGGGAGCAGTTGCGTATGCTAGATATTCGCTAAATGACCCAAAAGTAAAACCAGGCCTTTTAGAAATACTATATATAGACAAGGGATACAACTCAGAATTCCTGAGATCCCACCCCTGTCTGTTTTAAACGTCTCTAAAAATTACACTTCTTTGTTTACAAATTTTACAGTTGTGCATATTCGTCACATATATAATCATGTGTAACCTTGACCCATCCATTCCACGAAAAATATACAACTTTCGGAGTACAGACAACTTTCTTACAGAAATACACCTCAATTTTGCTCGATTGTCGAGAAGTAGCACCTTCACCTTTCATCAGTAAATAGCAAATCCCAGATAAGCCACTCATTTCTAAAATGTATAGAGCTATGGTAAATTATAGATTAAATACATTTTTACCTTTAAGTAGTTAATTCTGATGATTTCAGAGCTCTCCTAAGCTTATGAAGTGTTACATCCTTTCTAGAAGTCAAAAGGCAGCCATGTTGTTTTTTTATGATAAACATCCATAAAGCACAAACGGGTGCAAAAATGTGTAAAAAGGGGTAATGGACAAGAAAGGCCACAAGTGGGATGTAAATGCCAAGAAAAGAACAACAAAATGGATTTCAGAATGAACTAGATGAGAAAATTTTATTCTTAAGGTACTTATAACACCATCATAGTTTAAACAAAATATTCATTATTTATCAATGGCTCTCTAATCATTTACTAGAGCCCAAGATATTGAATTGTATGTATTTGAAAGTTGTTTAAAGGGTTAGTTAGGTTAAAAAAATGAATAACTGAAAGAAAGGACTTTATGAGTTATGATTAGTTCAGGCTTCCACACCGTTAACTTGAAACAAGTTAAGACCAAAGATTGACCCCTGTGGAACGCCAGATAAAAGCCATAGCTCACCAATGACGACTGTTATTTGGCTTCTAAGAAGGAAGGGTAAACTTCAGCAAAGCGTCTCACCTTACATACTATGCAGCTGCATTTTGTAACAAAGTTAAGTTGTTGACTTTGATAAGTACATTGCTAAAATGAAATATTAAATATTAGTTTGTTATCCAAATTTCTTATTTTATGAAACGTCTTGAATTAATTATATTATTAATGATCCACTAAACAAAACCCTTTCTCTAATCTTTTAATTGAATCTTCTCTAGCTGAATCTCTACGTCAATGGAAAGTTCACCAGCAGGATTGAAAGCATTGAGAATGTAGTAACATATAAATAGTATAATTTTTTTTCTGGAAACGGGTTGAAAAATAACTTTCAGTATGCAGAAGGTTATGAAACAGTGTGATATGCTATTTGTTGATAGCCATTCTGGAAAATAAAATATGAATACATGAATTCTTTTACACAGAAGACTATTCTACAGTCATTTGTTTAAATTTATAAAGGTTATGATATTCCTGTGAAAATCCTTAGCTTGATAGTTACGTTACACCTATTTTGATTATAATTGTGAAGTCTGGGGTTTCTCCCAATCGGAAAATATTGAAAGAATTTATAGGAAAATTTTAAAGTGCGTGCTAAATCTAAAACAGTCAGCGAATTCTCTTTCTCTCTTTTCGGAAATAGGAAGATTCCCGCTTATAGTTAATAGACATATTCGTATAGTCAAACATTGGCTCAAACTGTACAGTAAAAAGAAGAACAATTGCATTTTAACATCAATATTACAAAGCCAGCGGTTAGAAATTGAAAAAAGACCCAGAAGTTAAAAACTGGAGTAATATAGTTAAAAACTATTGAAGACTTCAGGCTTCAGTGAAGTTTGGTTTTACCCTGATTTGGTACATATTGAAAAAAATTAATCCGATATTTGAAAAAGAGTCAAAGATATATACATAAGTAAATGGCACTCATCCATAGATGCTTCTTCCTCCCTAGTTTTGTTTCGTAACTTTAAATTGAGTTATGAAACGTCAAATTATATTATACTCCTTGAAAATGGAGAACAACGTAATATATTAGCACAGATTAGATTATCCTCACACGATTTACAAGTCGAAACAGGTCGCCACCCAAATATCAACAGAAATGATCGAACATGCGAATTATGTACCTTTACGGATATTGAAGACGAATTTCATGTCACTTTGATTTGTCCCTATTATAAAGATTTAAGATCTAAGTATATCCCTACTTTTACCATAAACATCCTAATATGTATAAAGTTTACGCTACATTATGATACTCTCATTATTAACATGGTATAATTAATATTGTTTATTTATGTGACTGTTTTTTCCATTGTGTGTTTTATAACATGTTATTTTTTGGACTGAGAGCTAATATGCTCAACGTCTGTAATAAACTTATGTTCTGTTCTATATTGGATTAGAAGCCAACTGTGGTAGTTATCTTTGAAGTTAAAACATGTTTATTTGTATGATATTCAACGTATTTTGGATTGTTTTTCTCTGTAAATTCTTGGTCATCAATTACGATTCAATTCAAAAGAACAGGTCTACGTATAGCTTTAAATAAGTAATTTACCTGTATACTAAAAACGGAGTATGTTGTTAAATTACATTTGGTAATACGTTCATACACGTATACATGTAAGTATTATCAAATTATTTTTTGTAAATGTTTCTGTGTAAGAAGAAGTAAAAGCAGTATGAGTTGATGCAAATCTTCTATTGAATTATAGTGATTGTTATCATTTATTTTGCATTTCTCATTAATGGGTTATACTTTAACTATAATTCTAATTGAAATTTGCACATAAAATTTGAATCATTTAATGAAAGACAAGTGTTTTAACACACAAAGTGAAAAGTAAATACATTCAGCATAACTATCTATACAGTCTCTGAATCAATATTACTCAGACAATTCGAGGGTTAAAAGATGTATCTTATCTCCAAAAGCAGCCTGTTCTGATCTTGCTTCAATATTAATCAAATATAATTATTTTTTTTTCTTATTGTTCATGTCGTTTTTTATTAGTTCTATCGAAACACTTATTTCTTTGATTTTGATTAACAAAACCTTGTGGAATTCCTATTCTCATTAAAAAGTATTAAATGAGCAATCGAAAGGGAGATTATCAAAAACTTAGGGAAAAGAGGAGCACCCTTGTTACCTATATCGCCACATCTTTATCTTTTATCTTTGTGGATTTTCTCACAAAAATGCATCTTGGAATTTGAACAAACTTAAGAATATATTCTTCTTAGAAATTGGAGGTCTTGTATCAGGTTAGATAACCATTGATACATATTTGACATATTATTCAATTTTCATATCATATGTTAATGCGTTATGAATGAGAAACTGTCATTTCAACTACCCTCTATTTCGGTCGTTGGCCTTTATTGCAACTTGCATCCCCACTTGTAACCCCCCCCCCTTTCCCCCAATGTTGCATCTTGTTTGCTTTTAAGGATATTTCAGTTTATTTACAAGATGGCTGCCTTTTGACTTCTAGAAAGGATGTAACACTTCATAAGGTTAAGAGAGCTCCGGAAACATCAGAATTAACTACTTAAATGTAAAAATGCATTTAATTTATAATTTACAATTGCTCTATACATATTAGAAATAAGTGGCTTATCTGGGATTTGCTATTTACTGATGAACAGTGAAGGTGCTACTTCTCGACAATCGAGCAAAATTGAAGTGTATTTCTGTAAGAAAGTTGTCTGTACCCCGAAGGCTGTATAGTTTTCGTGGAATGGATGGGTCAAGGTTACACATGATTATATGTTTGACGAATATGTACAACTGTAAAATGTGTAAACAAAGAAGTGTATTTTTTAGAGACGTTAAAAACAGACAGGGGTGGGATCTCAGGAATTCTGAGTTGTATCCCTTGTTTATATATAGTATTTCTAAAAGGCCTGGTTTGACTTTTGGGTCATTTTGGCGAATATCTGGCATACGTAACTGCTCCCTGTGTATCCAACATACACAATTTAAGCTATAACGGCAGTTTCATCAAATTTATGAAGAAAGACGCAAATCTTTAAAGCCGTCGCGGCTCCCGTAGTGGATTATCAGAGGGCGCCTTTGATGCAACTGAATACAAAATCAACAAATTTCTATTTCACTGGTGACAGCTTTTTATTAGTTGCCTACAAGTGGCATTTTTGGGTAGTGAATGATATATTAATTTCTAATAAAAAGGACAATCGACGCATGACTTTGACCGTCAGTCAGACCTCTGTTAATACTAACAATCATAAATTACCTTTTTTAAGTCAAAGTCTTTGATCTTTTAGACCTTTTAAATCAAGATTTTCAATTCAAATTCTAGTATTTATGACATTTTTTTCTATCTTATTGACAATTAAGTGCAGATTCTCAAGAATTTGAATAACATTATCTCTCCGAGTAAAGACCAGTGGCTTCAATTATGCAACGGATAAATTACCTCCCTTTTAAAAATTAAAAGGTAAACTATGGATGCATGTCCAATATACCTTAAATGTTGGCTAAAATTTAAATATTTCGTCTTTTCATTATAATTGATGAATTTCTGGTACTATAATTTTCATATCAATTGATAAGTTTGTAACAAATAGAAATTTACAATATAATTTAAATATAAAATGTACAAATCTAAAGTTCAATCATGTGAAAGCCAGTCGTCAGCCCGATTAGCCCAGTTGATCGAGCACTTGACTTCAAACCTCAAGATCACGGGTTCGAGCCCTGGGCTGACCATATCAACTAAATCAACTTATTGCCTTTCGGATGAGACGCTAAACCGAGGCCCCGTGTGACGATGCTATCCATCGAGCACGTTAAAGAACCAGGCGGAGCTCTCAGCAGGTTCGTCCTGTATCCTTGCACTATCCCCCGTAACAACTAACCGTCTTCTGGGGGCGTCGCTCATATGGGCATGTGCTACGGTAGCGACGATAAATAAACGGAAATACACACGTGAAAGCCATTTTGAATTGATCCAACGTCAAACAAAGACGGATCTTAACTTCAACCTTTGTTAGGCTTGAAATTGTCTTACACCTTTGATCGTAACTGCAGTATTATGATATAGATAACTATGTAACAGCTGTTTGTATCAATAGGATCACAGATAGGCATAAGTTTGTTTCCTTCTTTGTTTCAAAAGAAATAAATAAATTTGTTTGTTCCTATAAAAAAAGTGTATTCATGAATAAATATTCATGACCCTGTTTCGTGATCTGTATTCGTATTCGTCACTTTCGGTATCGTTACGGCCCTAAAGTGAAGCTGTCGATTTTACGCACGATTGGAGTGGGTTTTTTTAACAAATTAATTGGTCATTCATAGGATCATATTCGCACTGTCTGAAAACAGTTTAGTCGTGTTCGGACTTTGTGTCTATATATTTTTACCTCCGAATTCTACCCAAAGGATGCAACGTCTACATACCGCTTTTGAGAGGTGTACATAATCATGTTAACCTGGTAAACGACCACCCGCCCTCTCTGGCTCTCTTTATCTGGAGATTATAAAGTGCATATTTACATAACGAAATTGGTCTGTGTGGTAGAATATTCACATCGCATGCAAAAGACTCCTAGTTCGAACCTGGCTACCAATCTCTCTCACTCTCTAGCTCTCTCTCGCTGGCTCCACTGGCTGAAAGCCAACGACCTTTTATCATGATGTGGTGTCCTTCGTCCGTCCGTCGACTTTTACTTTAAAAATCTTCTTCTCAGAAAGTACTGAACATTATTCAACCAAACTCAACCAAAATTCACAGGAAGGATCCTTGGGTGGCCTTTATCAGATCCCTTCAAAGCATTTTGATCGGGTGAAAAATATGTAACGATATTTACATGTAAATATATCGTTACAATACCTCAACGGGATGAAAATTATTGCGGGCAGGTTGTGTCCCCTACGCACAAATTGGCAGATCTGCGCATAATCGACAGTAGATTTCGGTACGAAGTGGCACCTCCGATATTCCGACCATAAAACTTTTTCTATCCAGATCATATATCTCCTGTATGCAAATCTCAGGCTTTCAGCGCTTTCAGCGCTTTCAGCGCTTTGATTATTAATAGTTATTTATCAAAAGCATTTAGTTATAGTAAGTTAATTGGCATACAGTAGTTAAGTTTATAGCAGAGACAGGGGAGTAAACTCAAGCAAATAAGTGGTGAAGTGGTGATAGATTCAATGATATAAAGAGGGAATCTCACGACAAAGACGACATTTTCATGGTGGCATGGTTCTTTATATTTCAAGTAAAAAGGCTTTTTAATAAACAGATTGATTGATTAATTGAATGGAATTTAACACCACTTTTGACAGTATTTGGTCATATCGTTGCGGCTGGAGCACCTACAGGTGGATTGCTGTTTTTTTTCTAACACCAGTGCTACCACTACATCCTTTCCTAGCCCCCAGCTGTTATCTCACTTAGGTTTACGATTATCCACCCATTGGTGAGAGAAAAATGTCGGAGAGGATATATGCCGCCGCCGGGGATCGAAGCAAATAAACAGAAGTATTTTAAGTGGGACCGATATAGATATTTCACATAATTATCCGCCTCTCCTTTAAGAGTTATCCAGGGGACAGATGTCATTCGCCATTTATTTTATTTAAATTCAGCTGAAGAAATCAGTCGATTTTACTTATCTCAAATTTAGACTAACCTTCATCATACCATATCATGTTCATATATGGAAAATTATCATGACAAAAATTAAATGTGATGTTTTTTCTATTTATATATCACAGCTGAGAAACAAAAACCCTATTGACCAATTAGATCATTCCAGAAGTGAAATGTTCGCCTCCTACGATAGATATCTGAACATGTATTTGAAAAAATAATGTCTTTTAACCCTTTCTTGTTTTGCTAAATTTAGATTTGTCCAAATTCAAAGGTTTTGCAGACTGAAATTTAAAATGGATTTAATATGAAAAATAACTATTCAGCAGAGAAGAAAATATTGTGGAAAAAGAAGAAATTGCTTGTTACAAGTAATTTCTCCTTTTTTCTACAATGTTTTCACGATTAATAAAACACAAGGACGTAAAAAACAGTGATGGAACAGGAAAGGGTTTTAATATCAGAGTCAAACTGCCTTGTCGCAGGTCAGCTGGCAAGCGACCCCTCTATTCCTAGATTATACGACTTTTTTTCGACAATAGGACGTAACTTTGTTTCATTTGTCATTTCAGAATTTAGGGAATTTCTAGGTTTTCGGTAAAACCTAAGGGCCTCCTTGTCGCAGGTCAGCTGGCAAGCGACCCCTCTATTCCTATAGATTATACGACTTTTTTTCGACAATAGGACGTAACTTTGTTTCATTTGTCATTTCAGAATTTAGGGAATTTCTAGGTTTTCGGTAAAACCTAAGGGCCTCTTTTGGCCCGCATTCCCATTGTTAAAAAAAAGGAAACAGTCTTGGGCTGCACCCAAACCTATTCTCTATTTCAACACATTACGAGACGACATGGTCTAAATTCATGGACGTTGCAGACCATTTTTTACACTTGATGAAGATTTAAAAAAAAAACTTTTTTATGGATAAAAACAATGTGGATAATAAAGAAATTACTTTTTAAATGTTTTCTTCTTTATTTACACAATATCTTACACAAATCTACTCAATGTTTTTTTGTTAATGTTTGTTCTCGTCAATAATTAAATAACACTTTATATCATGTTTAGTTTCAAGTGATTTCTCAGTCAATTTTTGTTTTTTGCCTCTGAAACTCCGATTACAAGAAATATCTCTTCATGTGGTCCATGGGCGAACAAATCCTCATAACGACATCTTAAAGTTTATTGTTTTGGTCTTCTATTGAAGCTATACGAGATAACTGTTACTAAATTAGAAATTACATTCACTTTGAATTGACGGATCGCTGTTTATCACAGAATCATTCGACCAATCAAATAATTCGTTTTAGACCAGAAGTGAACTTTGTCCTCATTAAAGCTCAAGTTACGGCGTTTAAGTTTCCAAACTAACAGTTTTGCTCTTTTGTTGTATTTTAAAATTTTACAAAAACAACGCCATTTAATATAAAAGTAGAATTTTCTGTATGAGCTCAGTGTGTGTGTGGCAGGCGAAGTCAGCGGGCCTGACCACCATCGGTCAATTATCACTTCTCCTGATTTGGACAAGTTTATAATTTCATCAAGAGATAGTTTTTCAAGAGGTAATTGAAAGCAGTGTCACACGTTTGTTTGAGGTCGATCAGATGAACCAAGTCGTTTTTTAACTTCATCTGCAGCGTCGGGACGATTTATGTCCCGTAGAAGTTGTTCCAGGGCGACAAGAGACCGCTTTTCTTCATATATCCATTTTCGAAACAACACTTTGGTTGGGCTTTCCTGAGATCTCAACCATCTTATCCGAGCAAGTCCGCATCCCATCTTCTCCGCGAGATCCCGCCAGTTCCCGGCATTACTCCCAATGACGTTTTCGGGGTCCAGTAAGATAATTAATTCATCAAGTAAGGGGTTGAGTGGATCTTCTTCCTTTAACTCCACCTTAGACTGATTAGAACAAAGCATATTAAAGCCTTTTTAATTGATTGTGTCTTCAAGTGTTGAATCAAATGTTATTGGTTTTATTAATGTTGTTGTTGTTGTTGTTTGTCAAGGCTCGAGCGTTTTGATCAGCTGAAATGTTTCCATACTTGCATGGACAAAACTATTTAACAAGCAACTATTTTGCATGCATACGCCCAAAGTCGATCTATATAATTGTGTTCAAAACTAGTTAAATGGTTTCTTTGTTTTTCTTGATGATTTGAATTATAGGAAATGAAGAGAATATTTTTTCGTATTTTTTCATTGGGGTATGAACCAGAAAACTTAATCACATTAATGTATAAATCGGGTTGTCGTTTTCACCGCTATGAAAACATTCTATCCGTTTCTTATATTTACAATCCCGCAAATCTGAAAAAATAATGCAATTTAAATCAACTGTATACTTACAGTTGTCATTTTCTCAGCAATTTTCAGCGTGGCAGCAAAGTTTTCTCGACCATTCTGATAAATGCTAAACTCGGACCGTATTTCCGTGAATTTCTTTACCGACTCGAGTATGAAGGTACAGTGCGGTTGCATGCCATGCCATATCTGCTCAAACTGGATACACTGACAAAGATAGAGAATCTGACTTGATAATTGACCTAACACGGCTATGGGTCAAAGAATCAATCGACCAATCACATAATTTGTTTCGGCATGAATGAACTTTGAACTGCGATATTAGCCGATATTAATGTGGTGCATTCTTATGTGTGTTTTCAATTATACGATAATGCGGACCTTTCTTCGACGTTTTCAGATCTTTTGTTAATGAAAACTGTTTTTGTAATTATTGATTGAAAATCGATTACCCTACAAATGTGTGTAGTCTCAAAGAGTATCTTATTGGTAGTCGTAGACTCGCTCCCGGTCTCACTGATGTTTATTATTTAGATATTTACAATTTTAGGAGGAAAGTGTTCATATTCTTTAGTTTTTATCTCTCTGGTTTACTGATCAGTCAGTTTGTGAAATGTATTTGCATGATTCATGTACCGTAGTTACTTTCAAACCTACAATTCCTGACTTACTGACAGCCTGGGAGACAGGCAATGGCAGTCGGTATATATGTCTAGATGTCTAAATCGACATTTGATTTTGAGATTATTTTCTATAATAACTTGAAAGGGGGGGGTCACAAAAAATAAATGGGTATTCTTCTTAGAATCCAGATGAAATAACTTTTAAGTTACTTCGTAAAAAAAACTAAATCGCTTTTGGAAGACAATAACTTCGTGACTGTAAGCTGTAAGTTTCAATCAGCTGTATTTGCTACAGTTTCTATCAGCTGTATTACGACTTTTGCTTCCACCATTGTTAAAATTAAAGATAACGGTATTTGAAAGATAAACATGCAAAGTTCAGGAAAAAATGCATGGCTTTTAACCCATTCCCACTCAATCCCTCCGTTTTACGCCCCTCAACAAAAAAGCTTTGGAAAACATTGTGGATAATGAAGAAATTGCTTGGATCAAGCAATTTCTTCATTGTTCACAATGTTTTCTATCCACAAAGATGAGAAAATTAAAAATTCCATCAACTTGAAATTGTCGTCTGCAGCTCCTTTCAGATTAGACAGGTCTAAAATTCCACTGTATTGGAATGGGTTAATGGTCAATCACTTTTTGGTTTACAGTGGTGATTTTTCAACTGACGGATCGATAATTGACCAATCGCTGGCCCCGCCCACATTTGGCGTTGACCCCACCCTTTGACTCCAACAGGAAGTTCCGCTTCGATTTTAAACGGTATTTTTTGACAAAATTCATAACTAATAGCATGTAACAGAAAAAATAGAATAGTTGATTAGCGACCTAAACGTCGTAATTACAATTTGAATAAGCTGTAGTTACGACGTTTTTGTCGCCAAACCAACAAAGTTATTCCAAAGAAATGTTGGCCAAATTTGGAGTTCAAAGATCCGGGCTGAATGAATGATTTGATTGGTAGATTTATTCAATGATTGACAGACGCGATTGGTGAATTAGTTAGTACGCAAAATATGAGTTAATGTATATTTAACAGTAAGAGCCCAATAACAACAAATTTGACATGAATACCGAATCTTAACATTTCACTTCCATTCAATTCTACATGAATGATTTGATTTATCAGACGATTATTTGATTGACATCGCCGTTCCGTCATCTGACGGATTAACAGTTTGTATAATATTGGTCAGTACGAAAACAATTCTATGAACACAAATTTGGAAACGTCTTATAATGCTGTATAAAAGTAATTAACTTTGCATACATGTAATCAAACTATTTTAAGACCCGAATTAACAAGCCAATTCAACCATTACCTTGAAATTGATTAGTTGGTCGATCGATTGATCAATTGATCAATCAACCAATCAATCAGCCTTTTTTTTTTTATTTTTTTTGGTAATCGATTGACTTACTGATTTATTTATTTATTTATTAATTGATTATCGCTACTTTCAACAATCTTTCGGTGATTTCACTGATCGGTACTCCTAACTATGGCTTCCTTAACAAAAACAACCACAACAGTCTTTCTGAGCTACCAGCTGCTTATCCCACATAGGTCAACTTCTTATCATTTTATAACAACTGTAATGCGATACTTTAGTCATTTATTGGAAAGAATATTGGTCGAGCCGAGTTTGAACTCACGACAGGAATTCTGAGCACAGCCCATTATCGACTGAACTAATCGGGCTCGGCACCTTGAATTTTGCATAAAGTCTAATATGAGTGGATGACTTAACAATAAACAAAACTTACCAATATGAGTGGATAATTTAACAATAAACAAAACTTACCTCTGTTTTGTTTCCTAAATTTTTCCAACCATCCAGTAGATCGGCTAATTCGACCATCACATCTTGCTCATTGTCATATACAAGAAGAGTTGATGTCTCATGGACCTTGGATTTAATGTCGAGATCTTTCTCAACCTGCTTTACCTCCTATAAAGATAATAAATGGGGGAAAACTGCTCAACCCATTCCAAAATACCAAAATTTAGGCTTGAGTCAAGCAATTTATTCTTTTCTTACTATGCTTTCAAAATCTGTATTTTTGTTGACGCTTTAAAATGTGGGATAAGACTGGTCCAAATGCGAAGAGGTTATAGACGACAATTTTTAGTTGATGACCTTTTAAAAATCTTTGTTTGTTTTTTATGTAGAATACAATGTTGATAATGAAGAAATTGCTTTTTTCAAGCAATTCATTATTATCCACATTTTTTCGAGAGGGTCGTCAGAAAGAGCGACTGTGTGGGAAGAGGATAAAAATTTTGTAAAGAAAAAACATTTGAATTTTCCTCAGCGTTGTAATCGGTTTCTAAGAACATATCGTCGTGATTAAGAAACAGGTGAAAATATAGGATTTTTTTGTTCAAGAAAAAATTGTATCAATCTTATACATTATATTCTAATTCTTTAATGCAAAAGAATAGAAAAACTATTATTTCGGTGTCAATTATTCATAAACGCGTTATTTCGCGCGTGCATGACGTCGAAAACTTTGATGACGTAACTACAGGCTTAGGTGCTGTGCAATACTGTGACGTTCGGTAGGGAAAAATGGACGTAAGTAGGCATAATCAATCAAAAGCAGATAGATTATCAATTTGATAATTTCATTGGTCTTTTGAGAAATAATCAACAGATGAAAGGTCAATAAATCACTGAATAGAATTAAAGAAACATTATTCTGTTTTACTCCCTTTTTTTCATTGTTGTGATTTTAAAATGGCTCGGTGTATATAGGATAATAATATCAAAAGCAACTGGTACATTTTGTGGGGATATCGACAATTTGAATTAACGGAATAAAAATTTCAACAACTGAATTTCCACTATCCTAAGAAAAATAAGACGTGTTACGTTGGATTCATTTACAAATAATCTAATAAAAAACACGAGCGTTCTGGTTGGCCGTAAATAGGAGCTTTGAGCACGCATATACTTTATTTGCTTGCGCACAATATAGGTATAAAAATGTATCAGACTTTGTAAAAAAAATGTTTGTCTTTTTTTCGTTTGGTGTCATTGAATTATAAGAAATGAGGAGATTTTTGTTTCATGAAGGTATGAAACTAAAATTGTATCATACTTATGTATGAATCCACTTCGCGGATGCATCCAGTGTGACCAGTTATTTTCTCATGTCTCCATGAAATTAAAAATTCTCCGTCTCTTAAAAAGATTAAGTTTCGAAATAAATATACCTCAAAAAGACGTATTAATTTACCTCGATATCCTCCTTATAACTATTGAGACAATAAATCCTTGGTTTGAAGAATTCTCCTTGAGTGAGACTTCCAGCAAAGGCGACAACTTGAACTCCTTTTTTCCCCACTTGTCCGATTTTTGACTCCCCTACACACGTGTAAAGCGTGAAGTGGTTCAGTTGTAATTCAATACGATCTGAATCAACAACACACGATGAATGATCGAATTCTGGGGCTTCAGACCAATTAGAATTGTCTATGAGGTTTCCTTCCCTTCTTATAATTTTCGTTTCCCAGTCATCCTGTACGTTGACTGCAGCGTGTGGAAAAGACAAAATAACTGGTTTGTCGAATTTTAGCCATGAAGGTTGGCATAATACAAGTGGGCTCAAAAGCGTTTGTTTCTTATGCAACTTTAGGATGAAGTTTTCATCCCAAAGTATCCCAACACTGATCAGTGTCCTCTTACCGATAGCGTTCGGAGGTATGGTTAGTTTTACACCTGATATGGTTAAAATATTACCCTCTGGTCCCACTGCTTTATGAATGAATATTCCTTTATTTTGAGTTACGATATTCCCAATATGCTGTGTTCCTCCATTAAAAAGAAGTGACGTTGGCACATCTCCACCCATCCAATCATCGGTGAATATCATACTGTGAGCTTCTCTTGTGTTTGCAGTTTTATCAACAATATTAATAGACTCAGCAGGGACGTTAACCTCTGTATTAGTTTTTTCTTTATAGTAATTTTGAGCTATACTTAATAGTTGTCCAGTGGGAGGTTTATTCCCGTATACATTCACAGTTTCTTTCTCAATCACTACAGTCATTCTAGCACGGTATGACCCTCTCTTTCTTGTTGCACGACGTAGTTGAACATCCTCAGATGTACGATTTTCACTTTTTAAAATTCCATTCGTTTGTTTTGGTTCACTTTCCTCAGCATTGTCATTGACTACATTTTCTTTGGAGAGGTGTATCATTTTTCGTTCTCTATCTTCCAATTCTGCTATGGCTTGTTCGTGATTTTTTAGTTTTATAATGATAAAACCGACAGCGACACACAGGAACACACATATGAGAAAAAGGACAGAGCATAACACGGAAAACACAATTATCTGAAAAACAAAATAAACAAAATCTTTTGAAAGTAATGCAAATCTGCTATGTGCTTTTATTATTAAAAAAATTAACGATTAATTTGGATCAGACATCCATCCTTTAATTCATTCATGTATCTATTATTCGTCCATTCATCTATATATGTAGAATTAATACTTTTATAATCAACGACCTTTTCATGAGCATTTTCGATACCAGAATTTTCGTAATAAGAACATCGAGTTTTGAGGGGAAAATACAGCGAATATTTGACACTTACAATGACTTTCAAATCATCGTCAGTTACCGCCATCCTTATTCCAGCCTAAGTGTTGATTCCTCTTCTGAAAAAATAAAAATATATTCTATATTTTACTACCTCTCTGATAGTTTTCACTGAGGCATTTAAGACTCCGTCTGGACTCGCAAATGTTGATTGATTGATTGATTGAATGGGGTTTAACGCCGCTTTTAACAGTATTTCAGTCATATCGCGGCGGCTGGAGCACCTAACAATGGATTCCTGGTATTTCTCATACCAGTACTACCACTACATCCTTTCCTAGCCTCCAGCTGCTATCCCACTTAGGTTTACGATTATCCACCCATTGGTGAGAGACAAACTCGCAAATGTACAGTATGAGTCACTTCAAATACTCCTAGTAGAAATTGAAGGTGTAGTTTACGGAATCCTAAGATAGCCACAAAAAACCTATCATGTGAAGGAGATCTTTTGAATATTCGGGTAAGATTTTGTTTCCCTTAACCCTTTCCTGTTCAATTTCTTTTTTTCGCGTCACTGTGATTTTATGGATTAGAAAATTTCTTCTTTTACACAACATTTTCAACCCTACTGGATGGTTATTTTTAAAATTAGATTTTCGTTTGCAATACCTTTTAATTTTTACAGGTCTAACAGGAAAGGGTTAACACGCATGTCTTTTAATCAAACGTCACTCATCTGTGACAGAAACTGGCGAGGATTTGTCTACATTGGACGGTGTAAAACATACTTTATCACCAGACTTCTGCCTCCAACGGGCGACTACAATTGAACTGACATGTCTGAATCGAAAGGGGACAAAATTAAATGCTGTATCGATTTATAACCGGTGCTAATATAAATTTACCGCGTCAATTTAAGACATATAAAGCCACATATTTGCCTTTGTCATGGATGACTGATTATCTATTATCTACAATGCCTTTTGGTCGAGATTTGGTTCGGATTTCTCGGTCGATTATCGCCTGATATTTTCACCGAAAAAAACAGTGACACAATAAGTTTATGTTTGACCAAAGACACCGTTGACTTCATCATCCTGCCATGTAATTTACGTGCGAAACGACGCGCTTTTTTAGGCGTTTCCACCAAAAGGTCATATTTAGTCTATGTTTGCTTTAAGAAAATAGAATAATTGTTTGTTTAAAGAACAAGATCGACTCATCTTTGATTTTGTGAACATCTAAAGCATATTTACACTCATGGCTCCTCTAATCGTGAAAATATACCTTATTTCTTCCTCTCAATAGCAGATAAATCAGTCTAACGCTGAAAGAAACACTTCACAACTATTTGTTTTAATACAGTGGAATCGAGCTTATTGTCAATATCTTTGAATCCAACCCACAAATAATGTTTAGTCCGTACTTGAGTCTTGCTTTGTCTAAATGAATAAGTTTAAATATCGCGAGACATAAAGTGCTTTTTGAAAATGACGTCAGTATATACAATATGAAATCATTTCACATTACCTTACTAAAGGTTGCCGATGATTAATATAGCTTTGTCACTAAATGCATACAAAAACCATGATTTAACCCATTCCCACTCAATCCCTCCTTTTTACGCCCCTCAACAAAAAAGCTTTGGAAAACATTGTGGAAAATGAAGAAATTGCTTGTATCAAGCAATTTCTTCATTATCCACAATGTTTTCTATCCCAAAAGACGAAAAAATTCAAAATTCCATCAACTTGAAATTGTCGTCTGCAGCTCCTTTCAATTTGGACTGGTCTAAAATTCCATTGTGTTTGAATGGGTTAAAATAGTTAATTAAGTCTCACCCATATATAGCCAACTATACGTATTAAGAAGGGCTACTTCACTTCTGTAGGTTAAATATAGTTTTATATGCTTAATTTTAAAGGCGCAAGATACCTAATTTACTGACCGAATAAGTTAAAAATGAAAGAAAATAGATTTAATTAAAATCACCGTTGTTACAACCGAATGTTGTAGGATGATATCAATTCGGATAAATGTCTAATACCAGCGATCGTCTATGACGTAGGCAATATATGCGTTGCGTAAAACGTAGTACACAAATTCCAAAAGGTAGGACAAACAATTCAGCATATCTTGTCTTGGAAATAACTTAAACTTGGCCATAATCAAAAGAAGCGAACTGATTTCCTTTTCAATTCGGTTTTAAATAGATCTTTGACTTTAAGTTTCCATATCTTGATAAAATGGTTTGATATTCATTGTTTGTCCACCCTTTTAGCAAAGCACACGTGCAAAAGGATTGTATCTAATATCAAACGATCACTGCTGTATTATCGGACATCTGAGTACAAAGAGCAGAAAAAGTCCACCAGATGATGCTACAAGCCAAATATCAAAGCCTTTCTATTTGAGATAAGAAGATTCATAGAGTTTTCACTATACAAGCCAATGTTAAATTTTTGACCCAGGGGTCATAATGTATACAATCTTGAAAGATATCCACCAGATGATGCTGTATGCTAAATATCAAAGCTCTAGGCCCTCCTATCTGGGAGAAAAGAGATTTAAAATTTCACATTATAAGACCTATGGAAAACTTTTGATCTCCGGGGATGGGCTAATTATGACCATGGGGCTATGATTTATAGAAAATTTAAAGAGGTCTACCAGATGAAACTACATACAAAACATCAAAGCTGTAGGCCTTTCTGTTTGAGAGAAGATTTTTATAATTTTCACTACATTGTATGCAGTTGGTGATACATACAAATTTCAAAGCTGTAGGCCTTTCTTTTTTCAAAGTTTTCACTATATAAAACATGTAACGTCCTTGACCGGGCTAATTCTGACCCATGGGACCATAATTCATACAATCTTGATAGAGGTTCACCAGATGATGCTACATACCAAATATCAATGCTCTAGCCCCCTTCCCCCCATTTTGGAGAAGAGGATATTAGATTTTTTAGAATTTTACTATATAAGTCTATGTTTAACTTGTGGCGTCCGGGGACGGGCTAATTCAGATTTTATAAAATCTTGATAGAAGTTCACCAGATGATCCCACACACCAAATTACAACGCTGTGGGTCTTTTTAATTGGTAGTAAAAGATTTTCAAAGTTGTCACTATGTAAGCCTATGCCCCCCCCCCCCACACACACACCTTTGTGCCAAAGTTATTCTCCAAAAAGGTTTCCCAGATCCTCATTCTAAACTCAAACTCCTTTTTCATTTATCTTCCATTTTTTCTATTTTCCTTGAAAAAATGTGTTTCTGTTTTAACATCGAATTCCTATTTTGAGTGGTATTTAGACATGTCACGTGTGTTTTGAAGTTAGCAGAAGTAGTCATGTCGTTTGCAGATAACATATATCATAAGATTTTTACCACAGTTTGGCTCATCCTATTAAACCTACCCACACAATGATGCTTTTTGAAACCCCTCAAGAAAAACAAATAGGAAAACATTGTGTAAAATGAAGAAATTGCTTGTAACAAGCAATTTCTTTATTTTTCACGATGTTTCATAGCAAGAAATAAAAAAAAAACACTAAAATTTCATAAATATCAAACTGTCGCCTGCAATTTTCTCTCATTTTTGTCAAGTCTAAAATATTACAATCTGGTAAAGGGTTAAAAGAGTTCAGCGTCTTTTTTACCCGGTGGGGTGTATTGTATCCTGTCTTTAACACAATAAAATTTTGGGGAAAGAAGGGAAATCCTTACCACATTCACACATGAATTAATCATATCCCTAATTGATTAAGAATACGTTAGCAATTCCTATCAAATCATTTTTGGATTAGCTTATACGATACAACTTTTCTATATGTAGAATCGAAAGCTTCTTTAAAACTGATAACATGTAAATATGCCAATGTTGAAATTTTTAAGTATATGGTAACCAAATTTGACAACACAAAATAGCATCGATGGCGCAACATTCTTTATCAAAACAAATTCAGTCAGATAATTTATAATACAATGACGCGTTGTACATGTACATGTTCTGGTGTAAAAAGACAGGAATCCATGGTTAGGTGCACCTATAACCCGTGGTTGTACTGAAATACTACTGAACGTGGAGTTGAGCCAAATTTTACCAAATTCCAGTCAAACTAGCTACAATTTAACTTTTTCGAGATGATTCTTCTACCATGACAAATTGAATATTGAATGGGGTATAACGCCACTTTTAACAGTATTTCAGTCATATCGCGGTTGCTGGATAACCTGACAATGGATTCCTGGTATTTCTCACACTAGTACTACCACTACATCCTTCCTAGTCTCTAGCTGCTATCCCACTTAGGTTTACGATTATCCATCTACCATGACAGTCCTCATTAAATGAAGATATAAATTAAGAAACGGGGGTATTTTTAGATTAGAATTCATTCACAAGAAACGAAAGAAAGATTTTGTATATCTTTTAAACCATCTTTGACACAGTAGTAGCTTAAGAAAGCTATTTTGAAATAATTAAATCCACCAACGAAACTTCTTTCAACATACGGGCAACATACTTAAAATGGGCGAAAAACATTTGAGGCCTTGGAAAAACCCAAATAACCTAATTATGACCAACATTTACATTTGTTTAGAATAACTCACAGCTGGTCGGTTTGAGAATCGAATTCTGTGAATCATCAGAGAGAGAGAAAGAGAGAGAGAGGGGGGGAGAGAGAGGGGGGAGAGAGTGAGTAATCCACAGCAAAGTGATTGAAATACTTTTACCTACATTGATCAAAAGTTAGTTGTGATCCTTCCTGCAAAATGGAACAATTTATCATCAAAACGATACAAAAAGATGAAAGCTGTCTCCAAAATATTTTGGAATCTGCAAAGTAAGAAAAACTTTGTGGTAAATCGAAAAAAAAGGCAAATTTACTACATGGAAAATATCAACCGATCCATTGATTACATGCATTCTGCCCAGGGCTATTTTGACATTTGACATACTACTCTTTTTTGTATGACTTGCTTGATTTTAACGAGTAAGAAGTTATTCCCTCTTCCATGGTAACTAAACTATTTCAGGATCGAGGGAAATTACAGAATATCAACCCACCCATCGTCTCTCAGCTTATTTCCACAGAATGACGCTTTTTGACAAACCAAAAGATAAATACTTTGAACAAGAGGCCCAAAAATGGCCTTAAATCGCTAACTTTAGAACGATTTGAACCAAGCCCTACCTACGACGCAGATGGTTTTCAATAATCTCTGTAAGTTTGTCAAGCCCGACCCTGCCTCGCCCACATAAAAATTTCCCGAACGAGTTTTGAAAAGGGTCACCTAATTAAGATTCCTGCAAAATCTTGTAAAAATCGAACAAATGGTTTCGGAGGAGAAGACTATTAAAGAATTATTCCATGATTTCCATAAGTCAGATAAGCCCGACCATGCCAAGCTGACATTTTTCGCAAACCAAAATTTCACGAACACGTTCTGAAAGGGGTCACCCAAAGAACATTCCTGCCAAATTGGCCGAGAGGTTTAGGACGAGAAGATTTTTAAAGCATTATTTCCCTGGTCACATAATCCGGACCCTGCCGCGCCCACAGTATTTCGAGACTCAAAATTTCACGAACAAGGTTTGGAAAGGGTTAACTGAGGAACATTCCTGCTACGTTTGGTCCTATTAGGCCCGGCGGTTTAGGAGGGGATGTTTAAAGAAAATGTTGACGACGGACAATGAGTGATCCTTAAAAATCCCCTTGAACACGTTGTGCCCAGGCAAGCTTATAAAATTATGGAAAATGAAGAAATTGCTTGTTACAAGCAATTTCTTCATTATCCACTTTTTTCTACTCCAAAAGGCTGACATTTTTGAAATTTCATCGACAATAAATTTTCTTCATCAACATATTTCAATTTGGATCAGTCTATAATTTTGCCGTGATCATTATGAAAGGTTATAACCTAGGAAATGGGAAATTGCGTGCCTCATATGGAAAATTTGCGCCGCTAAATAATGGTGCAAGTCATTAAAACGCTATTTGTAGGTTGACGTCATTTCATTCCATAATATCACGATACTTTTGTTTTCAGGTTATTAACATATTTTTGTCACTAGAAGCGTACAAAAATATGAACACCGGAGATATGTAATAAGACAACCTAGTACCTCGGATAGCGACTGTCAATCGATTGATTTATTGGATGGGGTCTAACTCCAATTTTAACAGTATTCCAGTCTTATCTCGGCAGCTGGAGCACCTTACCATGGATAAATGGAATTTCGTACACAAGTTCTACCACTACATCCCTTCTGAGCCCCCAGCTGCTCATCCTATTAACGATTACGATAATCCACTCTTTGGTGGGAGCCAAATATCGGGAAGGACATTCGTCACGGCCGGGGATCGAATCCGGGACCCCATCATTAGGGGTCGGACGCAATACCAACTGCGTCTGTCAATCAACCATTTGATAGCCAATCAAAACATACATTCAGACCGCAAGTGAACTTTAGTCCCCGACATCGGTATACATTTATATAAAGCATTATTGGTGGATTGCCGACTGAGGCGTCGTAACTACAGCTTTTCTTAAATGCAGTTACGACAATTTAATCACCAGCTAAATTCTATATTTCTATTACGTGTTACTGACCATAAAGTTTGCAAAATAACGCTGTTTAATATCTAAAATCGAACTTTATGATGAGTTCGGTCGGCCTGGCAAGCGATCGTAAATGCTGACAGTATCCACCCTTAGCTCCCATTGACCAATCGCGGCTGTCAATCATATAACCCGTCGACCAATTAAATCATTCAATTAGACTAGAAATGAGTTTTGAACTCCAACATTGGTCGCCAAATTTGTTAACTTGTTTTGATGATTTTGTGACCTAAACATCGTAACTACTGCTTATTCAAGATGTAGTTACGACGTTTAGGTCACCAAACCAACGTCCTACTTTTATTTTCATTCTACTGGCAATAGATTTGGAAATTAACGCCATTTAAAATCGAAGCGAGACTTCCTATCGGAGTCAGTGGGTATGGTCAAGGGAATAAGTGGGCGGGGCAAGTTATTGGCCAATTGACCTATTCCCACACAAACTTTTAAAGAATGATTTAAATTGAAAGAAGCTGCAGACAACATTTTCACGTTGATTGAAACAACAGACCTTTGATTTGTATCTTAGCCATTAACGGAAGATAATTACTTGTATTTTTTCAAGCTGTAAATTCATAATTGAGAAAGAATTGTAAGGAAAAAAATCTTCTTTTTCTATAGATGATGTTGTATGGTAATGGGTTAATCATCTTATTTCTAACGCTCTGGATCAGACCTCTTTTGCGTGAATGTGTATGAATTGACGTATCCCTGGTTCAGCCCACTGAACTGCGACTGGAGGTTCAACTTTAAATAATTTAATCTTTAGTTTCGTCTATCAAAATCCGGCGTTCTGATTGGTCGAAAAATATTATTCATAATTCCAAGAACAACATTGAGCACACAGCAATTTTGTAAGCTTCCGCACAAAATAGTCCCATAGAAAGAGGTATCAAAAGTGTAAAGTTTTTGCTTTTTTTCTCTCGATACTATTAAATTATAAGAAATGAAGAGAATATTTTTTGTTTTCATGGAGGTATGAACCGAAAAACCTAATCACACAATGTATGAATCCGCTTCGCGTATTCATACAGTATGATTAGGTTTTTCGGATCATACCTCCATGAAAACAAAAAATATTCTCTTCATCTCTTAAATGTTAAAATGGCGTTATTTGTTTTATGTCGAGTAGCATGTAACTAAAATACTAACGATTTATTGGTGGACTTAAAGTCATAACTTCAACATGAATGAATAGTAGGTTCAACATCAAAGACGCCAAACCAACGAAAAGTGACTCATATAAGTGTCCGCCAATGTTGGAGTTCAAAGTTAAAGTCTGGTCTAAATGAATGATTTAATTGGTAAATCGGTTCTTTAATTGACAGCGCCGATTCGTCCAATGAACAATCGCTGGTCCCGCCAATTGACTCCGTTGGCCCCGCCCAGACAGAAAGCTCTGCTTCAAAATAAAAGGCGTTACTTAGCAAAATTTATGACAAGTAACATACAACAAAAAAAAAATAAATAAAAAGGTTGGTTGTCGACCTATACTTCATAACAGCTTGAATAAGCGGTATAACAGTTGCAACGTTTAAGTCGCCTAACCAACTAAAATGATTCATTAAAATGTCGGCCAGTGTATGGGTTCAAACTCCACTCCCGGTCTTACTGAATTATTTGATTGGCCGATTGTTTCATGGTTGCCAGTGGCGATTTGTCAATTAGATACGTGAAATTACGACAATCGAACAAACCTGATACCGATCTGATATTCCTCTAATTTTCCTGATGAAACTTGGCCAGAACCTTTGTCAATACACCAGATTGACGACATTTAAAAAAGAGAACATTCTGGTGGAAAAGACGAGAAAGGGCCTAATTTTCATTGTTTACACTCTAGTGGCTTCATATTTGGCCCAATCGCGACGAAACTTAGTAAAAATGTTTAAGGGGGCCTAAACGACCCTCTAGGGCCCAAATATTTACCGCATTTGTAACTTTGGTTGTTGGGGCTTTAAAATAAAACATTTTGAAGCCGAGAATATTCCAATGGGAGAAAAAACGTAAAGGGAGGAATTTAATGTCACTCTCTTTATTTTCACTCAAGGGGCCATAAATTTGACCCAATCGTGATGAAACTCGGTCAGAATGATTTTCATGTCACAAAGACAATCCTATTAGAAAATGGGAACAAATGAAGGGAAAAAACAGGCAAATGGGTTTTGGTAACTTTTCTGTTTACACTCTCGAGGCTACTAATGTACAAAGTGATACTGATGAGACTTGTAAAAGTTTGTTGGTTTGTTTGTTTTAATTGGATTAAACACCAGTCACCTAACAATCGATTCGTGGTAGATCTTGCACCAGTACATCCTTTCCTAGCCTTTAGCTGCTATTCCACTTAGGTTTACGATTATCCACCCATTTGTGTGGAACAAATTTCGGAAAGGATGTTCCCCACTTCGGGGATCGATCAAATGACATCCAATGTTTGAAGATTTGGATTCTGATGCGCTACAAACTATGCTATGTAGTAGTTGGATATATTTCATATAAAAAGGGTGAAATGGGCCTTAATTGACCAATTACGGCTGTCAATCAAGGAATAAAACGACCAATCAAATAATCTATTCAACCCGGACCTGAGCTTTTCGAATCCGTCATTCGCCGCCATTTTTGTTAACCTTTTTCGTTGGTTTCGCGACTTAATCGTCGTAACATCAGCTTATTTAGTTTGCAGGTACGACGTGTGGGTCACCAACCAACCTTTTACTTTTTGGTAAATACAACTGGTCATAAATTGCAAATAATGTCGTTAAAATCGAAGCGGAACTTCCTGTCGGAGTTTATTGACTTGGCCTTGAGAGTCAGTAGACGGGTAGCGATTGGTCAATTACGACTTCTTTATGTACACTCTAGGGGCCACTATTTGTACTCACTAACCCGTTAAGGGAGTGATTTAGGACTCTCATGGTCGTATTCTCTATAACAGAATACACGCAAAATAAAATTGTTTGTATGATTTTTTTTCACTGTTTTTAATATAAAATGTGCATTTCCAAACATTTTTTCTTTTGGGGAAAGTAAAAACTTAGTTTTGTCAGAGTTTTCATATACGCACTGCTTTGTATGGCCAAATGAATGATATGAATAATATGAGTGTACTTTATTCAAATTGTAGAGGACTACTTCAAAAGTATGCAATTAACGGCTGGGTCGCTTTAATTTCGTATATATATCATGATAACTTTTGACAAAGAAGGAAAACATGCTTTGCTGGCTTACAGTACTTTCAGTACTTTGATTCTTATCTTGTACACACTCTCACTCTCCCTCTCTCTCTCTCTCTCTCTCTCTCTCTCTCTCTCTCTCTCTCTCTCTCACTCTCACTCTTTCTCTCTCTCTCTCTCTCTCTCACTCTCTCTCTCTCTCTCTCTCTCTCTCTCTCTCTCTCTCTCTCTCTCTCTCTCTCTCTCTCTCTCTCTCTCTCTCTCTCTCTCTCTCTTTCTCTCTCTCTCTCCCTCTTTCTCTCTATCTTTGTTGTAAACTTGTTCAATTGTTTTCTCTAAATTGTATTATAGTTCTCAAAAATTTATGGACATGTATATACTTCTGCGTCGGTTTAATTTATTTAAACAAAAAAAAATGGATAAAGAATTCTTTTGATAAAATCGGTGAATAGATGGATTTATTTCAAAAAGAAAACAAGAGATCCATATCTTGACCATGCGTTTGTTCGAAAGTCGTTGATAGCTTATAACTTCCCGTTTATTTTACACTTTTCCCTTAACTCTTGAGACTTGTATTTATCGATAGATAAGCCAAAAAAAAGAGAGAAAAGGATCTTCTTGATTGATTGATTGATTGATTGATTGATTGATTGATTGATTGATTGATTGGGGGTTTAACGCCACTTTCAGGAGATTTTCCGTCTTACAGCGATCAGTGTTTTGCGTGTATACGGATGAGCAGTCTGTTACATATACTAACCGTTGTCATGCTGAATAAAAGCCATTGCACTAAAATCAAAGGGCTGACAGTACTGGTTGCAAACATTGTGGGTTGATATCTCTTTTGAAAATCTATCTTATAAACAACTCTGACCAACAAGAGTAAGCAGGAGGTGTAGACTAAGATCAGACTGCACATATGTGCAGGCTAATCTTTGTCTATACATACTGCCAAATCAGAAATTTATGTCAGGTTCAACATGACAAGGGCTAAATTTAAAAGGGTTTGAAATATTTATTTCTTTTTTTTTTTGGGGGGGGGGATAATTCAATAGAATAGAGTGGATTCCGTTCTCAAAACGGGAGGCAAATCAATCTTTTAAAAGAATAAACTGTGAATTTTTTTCTTCCGGTTAAAATTAAAAAAATGATATTGTATTTAAAGATAAAGCTTCATTCCACATGTGCGAATTCAAACTGACAGATCGCGATTGTTTGTCAAAGAATGAATCGACCAATCAAATTATTCACTTAGACCTGAAGTTATCTTCGACCTCCTACATAAGTCGGGAGGTGTTGTGTTGGTTTGGCGATTTAAAAGTCGTAACTCAAACTTATTTATTAGGTCGCCAACCAACCATTTTACTTTTTGTTAAATGCTACTGTACATTAATTTGAAAAAAAACACGTCGTTTAATTTTAGTTCGATGTCCTTGTCGGGGTTCTGTGGGGGAGGGGGCGGGGTGTCAGCAATCCGTCAGTTCAAATTTGTACTCCTTCATCAGTTTTAAGATAAACAGTCTGCATACTACAAGGAACAATTCAAATAGGTCTACATATAAACAATGGAATACAGAACGATTGTTGTTAAAATGGGGCTTTTCCTGTCAAAAATCTTTTATTTCCTATCAGTCATTTCTGAGAAAAAAGGTGTTTGTTTTTGTTTCGACATATGTTGTTGTTGGTTTACTTTACTTTACTTTTAATGACTTGACCGACTGTAACAACCACGTTTTTCCATATGATCAAAGAATTACACAAGGATCTTTGATCAATGATGGCAAACTTCATTTAAGTCTAGTATAGTTGACCCGAAATCGTGAACTCGTCTAAAAAATCTGTACAATACGCAAGACCATGGAGATGCCGTAGCCCGTGAAAACACCAGTATGAGCTAGAAACCGTGAGGTAATTTGGTATTTCATCATGGTCATATCATAATTGACCAATGGGTGACTCCAACAGGAAGTCCCACTTCGATTTTATACAGTGTTATTTTGCAACATGTATGAAAAGGAGCATGTTACAAAAAAGAAGAATAGTTGGTTGGCGACATAAACGTCGTAACTACTGTTTGAATAAGCTGTAGTTACGACGTTTAAGTTGCCGAACAACAGAAACGTTTCACACAAATGGCGGCCAATGTTGGAGCTTAAATCTCAATTCCGGGCAGAATGAATGATCTGATTGGCCTATGTGTTCTTTGATCGCCAGTCGCGATTGGTCAATACCGTTGGTCAATATCGTTAGTGTTCTACCAAAGATGTAGTTACAAGGTTTTGGTATAACACCGACGACATCGCCTTAACACGTGTACCTTACGAAGACCGGACAATAATTTTACGGACACGTTGGAACGTTTGTTGTGAGTTTTCAAATAACCTATCAACAAGAGGCATTGAGGCCTGTTTTGCTCTAACTGTCTAAAATTACTGATTAGACAAACAAAATAAGTTTGTTTTTTGTTAATCAAGGAATGCAACAACTTGCGGTTCTTCGGACAATAATAGCATGCAAAATAGATGCGTGCTCAAAATTTTGTCCTTGTAGGTACGAATAATATATTCGGTCAATCAGAACGCTCGTTTTTCATAGACTAACTGTCTAATATTTCCCTAGTTGGGTAGAAAACATTGTGGACATTAAAGAAATTGCTTGTTACAAGCAATTTCTTCGTTGTCCACAATGTTTTCCAAAGCATTTTTATTCAGATGCTTAAAGCGGAATTGAGTGGGAATGGGTTAAATAGCATGCTTTTGACAGAGTTCTCTACAATTTGCATAGAATTTGCAATTACAGTGCCCTGAACGGAAAACGAAGGTTTTAGTTTTTTAATAACCCATTACT
This sequence comes from Fragum fragum, assembly GCA_946902895.1. NCBI lineage: Eukaryota > Metazoa > Mollusca > Bivalvia > Cardiida > Cardiidae > Fragum > Fragum fragum. The sequence continues at coordinate 7,367,927 of OX336366.1, forward strand.
AGACGACAAACCAAAGAAATAATCGACAAATCCTATTACTTATTTAGACCGAAATTGAACTTTAAACATCGGTATTTGTCGACATTTATGTGAAAACTTTTCGTTACTTAGGCGACGTAAACGTCGTAACTATAGCTTTAATGTATTACGATGTTTATTTCGCCAGCCAACCATTTTACTTTTCTGTTACCAGTTAATCACCATCATTTTTTAACCCATTCCCACACAGTGACACTTTTGGACGCCCCTCAAGAAAAAACATTTGGGAAAACATTGTGTAACAGGAAGAAATTGCTTGCAACAAGCAATTTCTTCATTTTACACAATGTTTATCCAGAAAGTTGAAAACAATCTAAAATTTCATAAACTTTAAATTGTCGTCTGCAACTCCTTTCAATTTGGACCAGTCTAAAAGTATGCCGTCTGGTGATGGGTTAAAAATTAACGCTGTTTCATACCGAGGCGCATATCTATCTCCCTGTTGGAGCTCAGTGGACGTGGCAACGAGATCCATTCTAAGCGTTCAACATTTATTTTATCTACGAGCAACCTTTAAAAAAATATGGAGGAAATCTTTCAAATTCTCCACGATTGAAGTCCTCTTGTTCAACAGTAAAATGTTCTTGAACATTTCATAAAATATTCATTTGTGTCGTCGCTTTCTAAACATTAACTACCAGAGCGTATTTCAAATTGACCAATAGCGCTTGTCAATCAAGGAATAAATCGACCAATCAAATCATTTATTCAGCCCGGAATAGAGCTTTCAACTTCAACGTTGGTCGTTCATTTTTGTTAAGCTCTTTTGTTGGTTTTGCGAATAAGTCGTTGTAACCATAACCAATTCAAGCTGTAGTTACAATAAAATAACGCCGGTAAAAATCGAAGCGGAATTCATGTCGGAGTTAATGGGCGGGGCCTATGGAGTAAGTTGACTCGGCCAGCGATTGGTCTTTTGGATGATACGTGGTCTATCCAACCTTTCTCTCCGCTTATCCCTCCTTTCTATCAAGCTTTTGCTTTACTATCTATATGAGATCAAATGCTTTAGTTTTATCTACAAATCCAATGTCTTGTTTTGGATGTTCCGTTCGAATTCATTTATTCATTAAATAAACTGTTGATAATAGAACGGTCTTTTGGGGATTTTTTTTTTTGGGGGGGGGGGGGTGATCGACGTTTCAAGATAATATCGTTAAGTATTAATGTTATGGATTCGTGTCTATTTTCCATTTATCCCATCGCTCATTTAGGTTGTGTCCGTTTCGCGCATTTGCTTCACAATATATGTTGGACTAAAAACTATATCAACAAATTAGATTTCGTCTCTGTTTATTCAAAAGACTAATTGTAGTAGATGGGAGTTTTTGTAGTCGACGAATCAACATAATGTTGTTGGGTGAGCAAAATGTAAATACAGCTTGAATAACGCTGTATTTACGACGTTTTACTCTCCCCCGACGATACTATTTTTGTGTCATATTCGTGAAATGAGATCACGGTTTATTCTGCATATTCCTTCATAGAAAAAAATATCTACAATTTACGCATGTCAATGTCAATAGCTGACGTTACGCTAACGTGTGTGAGTAACTGACGTTACGTTCTACGCTCCCACAATATGCTCGATTCTAACTAGAGTTATTTCCAAAGATCGGGATGATGGACAGAAAAACAGACGAAGAGTGCCAACACTGTATTTCCAAAAAGAAATTGATTGATTGATTGAATGTGGTTTAACGCCGCTTTTAACAGTAATTTAAGTCATATCGCGGCGACACGTAACAATGGATTCCTGGTATTTCTCACACCAGTACTACCACTACATCCTTTCCTAGTCTCCAGCTGCTATCCCACTTAGGTTAACGATTATCCACCCTTTGTTGAGAGACAAATATCGGATAGAATGACGCCATCGCCGGGGATCGAACCCATGACACCTCATGATTAAAGATTAGGAGTCTGACGCGCTACCGACTGCGCTATGACGATGGCAAAAAAAAATGAAGGAATTTTGAAGGGTGTTATAAAATCAATTACCTTCTGTAGGCTGCCGGTTCTACTTCTGGCGTTGTTGTTGTCTTTGTTGTGTTGTATTTCACTAGGTAGTACTCATAGTCCAATGATTATCAACTTAAGATGCCTCGGTGTATCAATTCATATTTCGTATACAGTTATTCACTTGAAAAATTCCAGTATTTCGATAGGTTTGATTTTTTAAAATAAAATCACCCGGCCCCAAGTTCAGCCAAATAAAGGACGATTATGAAATGAATCAAATCTCACTCTTCAATTGACCAGTTTAACTTCCTGATACGCTTTACTTTTTAAACATTCCTCTGTTTCACAGTAGTATAGTTTTCAGACCATTAGATTTTTGTTTGAATGAGGTCTTATGCCGCTTTCAACAATTTTCAGTCCGCCGACGGGGATAGAACCCATGGTACCCCATGATTGAAATCTGGTAGTCTGGTGTGCTACCAACTTGGCGGCCTTCAGAGCATTAGGATATAATGATAATCGCTCGATCGTTTGTTCGTTCGTTAATTTTTCTATTGCGGCTGTCAATTAAATAACCAGTCGACCAATGAAATCATTCATTGTGCAAGAATTTTGAACTCCGACATTGGCCGCCATTTTTGTTAACATTTTTGTTTTTGGCGACTTAAACGTCGTAACTACAGCTTATTCAATTTTGCAATATGACGAGGGACTTCAAAGGGCGTGACCAATGCAGTAAGTAGGCGCAGCGATTGATTCAATAAGTCAATTAATTATTCAGTCATTTATTCATATTCATTTCTAAATGTTTCATCCTTTACTTTGTTATATTATTAATGCATATTCAGTATGGTTTTTCTTCTTTCCGTAACTGACTGATCGCGGCTGTCAATCAAAGAATCGATCAATAAAATCATTCATTCAGACCGGTAGTAAAATTTAAAGTCCAACATTGGTCGACATTTATGTGTGAAACATTTTTTGTTTAAGAAATAAAGAGAATATTTTTTTGTTTTAATGGCGGTACGAACCGAAAAACTAATCACATTGTATGAATACGCGAAGCGCTTTCATACATTAGTGTGATTAGGTTTTTCGGTTCATACTTCTACGAAAACAAAAAAAATATTCTCTTCATTTATTATAATTTATTAGCATCGAACAAAAACTTTACAATTTTTATGCTTTTTTGCATAGAACTATTTTCTGCGGAAGCATACAAAATGCCCGTGTGCTCAAAATTTTGTTCATAGAGGTGTGAATATTTTTTCGACAAATAAGATTTTGATAGACGAAACTTAAAATTAGATTTTTTTAGAGACTAAAGACTTATTCAAGCTGTAGACAATAAAAAGCTTATTCAAACTTTAGTTACAAGTTTTAGCTCGCTAACCTGTCATTTTACTTTTTGTTGCGGGTATCAGACAATAATAACGCCGTTCAACATCTAAGTGGAAAATACAGTCAGAGGTAAGTGGGCGTAATCAGCGATCCATCACATTTCATTAACAATAAATTTAGATTTAATTTCGTCTATCAAAACCAAGCGTTCTGATTAGTCAAAAAAATAATTCATAACTCCATGAACAAAATTTTGAGCACGCAGCGATTTTGTATGCCTCCGCAAAAAATAGTCTCATAAAAAAGGTATCAAAATTTGTAAAGCTTATGATTTTTTCGCTCCATGCTATTGAATTATAAGAAATGAAGATAATAGTTTTTGTTTTCATGGAGGTATGAACCGAAAAACCTAATCACACAATGTATAAATCCGCTTCGCGCATTCATACAGTGTGATTCTGCTTTTCGGTTCATACCTCCATGAAAACAAAATATGTTCTCTTCATCTATTAATTATTACGGACTCCGGTAGATTTTATTATAGAAAGGTAGTATCTGTATTAAAACTATCTTTATTGACGATGAAACACCTATACACATATTCCTAACATATAGTCGTCAAATAAACAGATTGAATTTTTGTTTGAATGGGGTTTATCGCCACCTTTAACAGTGAGTACAGTTACGTTGTGGTGGCTGGAACACCTAACAATGGATTCCTGGTATTTCTCACACCAGTACTATATACTACTACGTACTTTCCGAACCTCAAGCTGCTCATCCCATATAGGTTTACTATTATTCAACCTTTGTGTCGGAACGATATTTACCGCGACTGGGAATCGAACACTGGGCCTTACGATTAGGTATCCGACGCGCTACCAACTGCGCTATGGTTGAAATAGAGTATACTAATCGACACTAATTAGATAGCTTGAAATAACAGCCGTTGTTGACCTGTGCTCGTAAAAAATGCTTAGTACAAATAAGCCATTCATGGCTGAACGTTTCGTGCCAATACCCCATTCCTATATAACAAAATTTTAGACTGGTCAAATTTGAAAGATACCGCAGACCCCAATTTCAAAATAATGGATTTTTATTTTTTGTCTTGTTGCAGAGAAACCATTGTGGATAATGAAAAATTGCTTGATGCAAGAAATTTCCTCATTTTTCACAGTGGTTTCCAAAGTTTTTTTTTGGGGGGGGGGGGGGTGCGTAAAAAGGAGGGATTGTGTTGGGATAGGTTAAAGGTGTTATTGCTCCAAATTTCATCAATTTTTCCTTCGATAAATTGTCCCTATACTTTACATAGAAAGTTATTTGTTGGTGTTATTTTTGTCACGCAAATGCTCCATTCGTGTGAATCGATCGGAATCTTTGGGAAGTACAGACACAGCATATTTAATGTTGCCAACATAAAAATGATTTTGAAATTTATTTTCGTTTTCTATTTAGTAGAGTTTTTCATAGCCGGCTTGTGCCATATTCTTTAATTATTGATAAAGGCTTCCATACACAATTTTAATGGAGGGTTTAGGATTCTTTTTTGCGAGAAAGTTGACCCTCCGAGAGCCTTAACCCTTTCCTGTACAATCACTGGTTTTTACGTCCTTGTGATTTTACACTATAGAAAACATTGTGGAAAAAGAAGAAATTGCTTGTAACAAGCAATTTCTTCTTTTTCTACAATTATTTCTACCCTACCAAATGGTTATTTTTCAAATCATATCCACTATAATTTTTTGTCTGCAAAACCTTTGAATTTGGACAGGTCTATAAAAATTTAAAACAGGAAAGGGTTAAAATAATACTAAACGACCACCGAAGGGAACAATAAGTGGTCGCTTAAGAGAATGGTCTTTAAATACACTTTAGTGTGAAAGATATAGAGGATTGATTAAATTACATAAAGAAATTATTACAGTAATCTCGCTCGATCCTATGCTGTTGGGACTAATTAGGATCCTCCCATTGAGGCGATTCTTATGAGTTCCAACAACATAGGATTTTGTTACAATTTTTTTAAAGATAAATGCTTTCCCTTCTTAAGAGATTTTGCTCTCTAGATGAGGATTTCAATTACGGTCGCTTACTTGAATTGGTCGCTTTATAGACGTGGTCGCTCGAGGAAGATTGAGTGTATTAGGATTCTATTGATCAAGATATGTAAAAAAAAGCTTTCATCACTATCAGTTTCGGTCGGCTGAACTGCAGGCTCAAAGCATTTTACTTAATCCATTCTAACGCGATCCCTCCTTTTAACGCCCCCCCCCCGAAAATCTTTTAGAAAACATTGTGGAAAATGAAGAAATTGCTTCATTATCATCAATGTTTTCTATCCCAAAAGATGAAAAATTTACAGATTAAATATGACATTTAAAAGATAAGGGAACGATGATTTGTAAAATTAGTGTATTCTAACATATGTAACTTTAAAAGCAAAGCATTTAACATATTGATGTGCCAAATTGGTTTGCTTAATTTTCTTTATTTTTTCGGGTATGAAAAGCTCTATCGAATAGATAACGGATATAAATTTAAAAATCATTTTGGCAACATGAAATATTCTTTGATCGGAGAGTCTATAGTTTATCTATGAATTGGCATATTAACCAAGTCAAGAATAAAAAAGAAATATATATTTTTTTCAGCCAGTATTCTTAAAGTTTTTATTTGTTTTATCTTGCTTATATTTAATGTTATTGTTTAAGGCGGATCTGAGTAGAATCAGAATATCAACTCAACTCAATTCAATTTTATTCAGCATAGAATTACAAATCCATAGCTAGTATACATAATAACAAAAACAAACACATGCATGGAGAAAACAAACATGTTACGTTTTCAAGAGAAGATTTTTCTTTGAAAAATAAGGGTATAATTATAAAAGCTGGGTATATGAATCTTGCTAAATTTTGAAGTGTCGATCGCGTTTTTAATGCCAAAATGTTTTGAATTAATGTAAGGTTGGCCATTTGCAAATGGTAGGAAATGGTATTCAATTTCGATTTAACTTATATTGCAATGTTTACAGAGACGTTGTGCTTTTGGAATGCTTATATGTCTACCTCGTTCGATTAAAAGATCGAGAGAGTCTAAATTTGTTCAATGCTTTTCATTTATCTTTCCTAGGTATGGCTCAAATTCCAAGAGATCTTTGTATTTACTACAATATTATAGTCTACTTGAATCATTTATTTTGGAGTGTCATGTTTGAATATAGGAGTCAAGTATTCTTTGTTTAATAAGATTGAAATTAAATTGGGCATTTTTTCTGATTAATTCACGAATTTGATAAGCCTCGCTCATCTAGCATTGGTTTTATGTATGAAACCCAATTAATTTTATTCAATGTGTTATCATTCTTCGTATCAGTTCGTAGCCTTTTATAGATTAACTTGGTTTAAAGTATTTTCAATTGAATTAATAAGTTTCAACCGATAATTCAACATAATAAGTTTTCTTCGTATTTGCATTGGATATCGCCCTAGCTCGCCGTATAGGCTTTCAAGATTACATTTTGTATTAATACTTAAATCTAGTTGGTAAAAAAAGTGTAAAAGATTGTGAAGAGAAAATGAAGCATGTTCCGCTAACTTTTGTTGCGTTCGAATCCTGATCCCATTTTTAAAGAGGTTAACGCCCAGGTATCTAAAGGACGATACAAGTTCCAGTTTTGTTCCTTTGTATACGAAGTCAGAGCTACTGTTCCGGCCTCGTTCAAAAATCATGATTTTAGTCTTGTTTGTATTTACATTAAGACTCCATTTGTCGCAATAGTTTTGAAGATCATTTAACAAGGATTGTACAGCGTCGTCTGCAAATAGTTAAATAAACAGATTAATGTTGTTATGTGTAAATAGACCATTTATATTTGATTCAAAGTTTTTTACAATATCATTTATAAAGATTAAAAATAAAATGGAGGAGGACTGATCATCCTGTTTAACTCCAACGTTAGAATTTACAAAGGGAGAGAACTCCAAATTACATCTCACACGAGCTTTTATTACATTCTAATTGCTCTTGATAACAGAAATTATTTTTGTACTTATATTTTCAGGGATAAGTTTTTGAAATGGGAAGGTTCTGTTGATTTCGTCAAAACACTTCTCAAAATCTACGGACGCGCAATAAATTTTTATGGTTAGCAAGCGTTCTTTGAGTGCAATACAAATATACAGTCAATAGTAGACTTTTGTTTGTTTTTTTAATATTTTTTCATTCTTTTCAATCCACCGGTTTAATATAATTCAATAATTTGCAAAAAGATTTTAGACAAAATATTGATAAGAATGATACCTCTATAATTCTGAGGGTCATCAGCAATTCCATTTTCAAATTAGATAATGTATGATTCCTCCATCTAAACAAACTGGATATTCGCCCCTCAATATTAAACAATTGAATATGTTAAGACTAATGAGCTCGTTTGAGCGACAGAACATTTGATATTTCAGCAAATCGGTTATCGGGTCCGCTTCTCTTGTTTTTCTTCTGGTAAAAAGTTGCATACTTAAGTTCTTCCATTAAAATGCATTTATCTATATCTTCCTCAAATACATTATCATGATTATTACAGATATGTACATTTTCGGTGTTTTTATTTTCACGGTGATACAAATTTTTAAAATGCTCATACATCTGACATGCTAATTGGATTAAGCCTGTTTGTTTTTGGTTGTTTTTTTTTTTTTTTTTTTTTTTTTTTAACATTGCTTTTGCATAGTTTTCCAAAATTTTCTCGGGTAACTTTTAGGAAGAGTTGTTAAGTTATGTTTTTCTCCATTCATAAATAGTGCTTTATCTTTCTTTTGACTTTATTATACTGAGCTATTGATATCAGATATTCTGATCGTAAATTTTCGTTATTTTTTTTTTTTTTTTTTTTTTTCGATTAAAGGTATTTCTAGCTGTATGGAATGTTTTTCGTGCTTCGTTGCATTCAGCATTATACACAGGTTTTCTAATATCTTTTGCGTTTTAATTCGATTTTGCGCTGATTGTTTGCTAAAAACTTGTTCTGTATAATTTTGCACAATCTTTATAAACTAATTTGTTATTGTATCTACTCCTATGTTTTTATCTATGTTTTCTATAAGGGTATTTAATTTTTCTCTATTAGAAATGACTTCTATAAAACTATCAACTTTATGCTGATCAAATTTAATTAATGTTGATTTATTATCTTTAGCTTGAGTATTTTTGTCACAATTTAGAAAAGCATTTTTTCAAATTAGAATGATAGACCAGAAAGGTAAAAGAACTCATTAGGAATTAATATACATGTATATAAATTTGTTATGCTGTCTAACTTTAAATTTTCCACAAGCAAATAGTCAACAACACTTCAACCTCGGTTGCTATGAAATGTAAATTCACCGATATCATAAACATACAGAAAATAAAACAATAAGAGGAGATGCTGCATTCAAAAATTTTTTTTTAAATTTTCTTGATTAACCCTTTTCTGTTCAATGCCTGTTTTTTGCGTCCCTGTGATTTCTCCCCTACTGAATGGTTAGGGAAACCGAGATGAAATTGATAATCTGTATTCCAATGATCCGATAAAGCCGCGATAGATGTTATATTTTTCAATATTTAATGAACTTCTTTTGTTCTTGCGCGTGTGTTGCGGGATCGACGTCATAGACCAAGCCTAGTATCGATAGTGTGCCAACTCTTAACCCTTGTCATGCTGTACAAATTACCTTACTGAATTTCTGTAAAATCAAAGGGTTGAAATCACCGATAAAACTTGTTGTTGAAATATCAATATTTCTTTTAGAAATCAATTTCATAAACAACTCTGACAGGAAAGTTACAAGCAGGAGGTGTAGAACAAGATCAGTCTGCAATTATGTGCAGGCTGATCTTGGTCTAAACCTCCTGCAAAAACCGGAATATACCGGGTTCAGCATGACAAGGGTTAAGTTTGGACTACAAACTTAAGATTGAACTGAAAATAACCTGTATACATTCGTTTGGGAAATAATTTAAGTTTTCGTTTCGTTCATCAAAAACGAGCGATCTGATTGGTCGAAAAAATCTTTCATGTCTCCATGAACAAAATTTTGAGCACGAAGCCATTTTGTATGCTTCCGTACAAAAAAAAATTCATATAAAAAAAGTATCAAAATTTGAAAATCTTTTGCTTTATTCGCTCGATGTCATGAAATTATAAGATAGGAGGAGAATATTTTTTGTTGTCATGGAGGTATGAACCAAAAAAAAAACCTAATCACATTTTGTATGCGTATTCATACAGTGTGATTAGTTTTTTCGGTTCATACCTTTATGTTCTCTTCATCTTTAAATTGAAAAAAAAAATCATTTCCAGTGATTTATTGACATCAAGCAAGACAAAGCAACTATTTTACTAGTATTGAGTAAAAACAGGATCTAGCGGGGAGTTTGTGTATAATTCCTGTCAATCAAGGAATCAATCGATTAATCAAATCGATATTTATACCAAAAATAAACTTTGGACTCGAACATCGACCGATGTTTTAACAGGGCGTTTTTTTTTTGTTGTTGTTGTTGTTGTTGTTTTCTTTGGCGACCAAAACGTCACACGTTGCAACTACAGCGTTTTTAAGTTGTAGTTATAGCGTTTTGGTCGCCAACTGACTATTTCACTGTTTTTTCACGTTAGTGGCCACAGTTTTTTGTACCGTTTGTATCTAAGTGGAACTTCCTGATGGAGCCACCAGAGTCAGTTGGCGGCACCAGCGATTCGTCAATTTGTGATTCGAGTTTTCCACTCTATTTGATTTAAAAATCTTTAAATCACTTTCAACTGCATGCAAAAGTCGGACAAGCCCTGAATTGTATTTCTCATGTTTACATTCGTGTTTCATTTTGGTCAGATAAATTCATCCGTTGGCGGACTTCATCTGCAGCATCTGGTCTATGTATATCCCTTAACAGTCTTTCAAGGTCGGCAAGAGACCTATTTTCCTCGTCTATCCACTTCCGAACCAACACTCTGGTTGGGCTTTCCTGAGATCTCAACCATCTTATCCGAGCAAGCCCGCATCCCATTTTCTCTGCGAGATCCCGCCAGTTTCCAGCATCACTTTCAATGACGTTTTCGGGGTCAAGTAGAATACTTAATTCGTTAAGTAGTTCATTGAGAGGATCTTCTTGTAACTCAACCTTAGAAAGAATGGATAGATATATGACAGTCACTTTTCACAAAAGTAAACCAAATTAACCCATTTCCACCAAATGACGCTTTTAGAGGTCACGCAAGAAAATCAATTAGGAAAACATAGTGTAAAAAGAAGAAATTGCTTGGAACAAGCAGTTTCTTCATTTTACACAATGTTTTCTATCCAGAATGTTGAAAAAATCTACAACTTCCTAAACTTTAAATTGACGTATGCAACTTCCCTCAATTTGGACCGATCTAAAAAAATTCTGTCTGGTAATGCTTATATTTTCAAGATTGTATTGTAGTTGAAGTAAATGATAGTTGATGATGAAATTGAGTTGTTGTTTTTGTTGCTGCTGTTGTTTTTAACCTTTTCCATTTTTTTTTCTTTTTTTCTTTTAATCTAAAACTGTTCCAAAATGAAAGAGGTTGCAGATAACATTGTAAAATGGATGCTATTTTAAATGAAACTATCCTGTATGGTAGAAAATATTGTGGAAAAAAGCAGAAATAGCTTTTTACAAGCAATTACTTCTTTTTTCAACAATGTTTTCCTACGTATAAAATTATAACATTGTAAAATCCCGGGTTTGAACAGGAAAGGGTTAATTCATTCATTTATTGTAGCCGTTATGTTTTCTCTATTTATCTATATTATATATTCACCTTCTTTTTTGTATGAAATAAAAATTATATTCGTCGTTGGGTGTGTAAACTGTCGTAAATACAGCTTGAACAAAGCTGTATTTACGTCATTTTGCTCGCCCAATGACGATTTTACTCACCGTCGCCATATCCTCGGCTATTTTCAGCTTGGCAGCAAAGTTTTCTCGGCCATTCTGATAGATGTGAAACTCAGATAGAATTTCTGTAACTCTGCCGACCGGCTTGAGTATGAAGGTACAGTGAGGCTGCATACCATGCCACATTTGCTCAAACTGGATACACTAACAAGGATATAAATCAAAGTACTGAAGGCACTGTAATCTAGTAAAACATGGTTTTGTTAAGTAATCTTCTTTGTCAAAGGTTATGAGAATAAATAAAATTTTGTCTAAATTTGTTGCTAGGTAAAACAGTTTTCAAAGCTCCTTATCTTTATCACTCTTTCTTTCTATCTAGGTCCACATTTGTCTTTTCTCTTTTTTTTTTTTTTTGGCTTTCTTTTTCTTTATAAATACTGTTTTAGTACTGTCTGTCTATCTATCTATCTGTCTGTCTGTCCTCAGTCTATTTGTCAGTCTGTCTGTGTTGTTCTGTCTGTTCTGTCTATCGCTATTTCTAACCCTGTCTTTTTTATGTGTCTTTCCAAAAGGGGATATAGATCTTATACATGATTTTTGTAAACGGAGTAAGAGCGAGAGAGAGAGAGTGTGTGTGAGTGAGAGTCTACATCTCTCAATTTTTACCAGTCTAAAATTTTGTCACCTGGTCATGGGTTAAATACAAAATAGGGTTATGTGACTAGTTTGACTCTATATTCTTAGAATATGAAGAAAATTGACAAGTAATAAATGCTGGAACAAGATAGACTATAGGTTTGCTATTATGCTTTTAACCCATTCCCACACAGTGACGCTTTTGGGCGCCTCTAGAGAAAAAAACAAATAAAGAAAACATTGTGTAAAATGAAAAATGTTTGTAACAAGCAATTTCATCATTTTACACAATGTTTTCTATCCAAAAGTTGAAAAAATCTAAAATTTCATAAACTTTAAATTGTCGTCTGCAACTCCTTTCAATTTAGACCAGTCTAAAAGTTTGCCGTCTGCTAATGGATTTAATGTCGTTTTCGATAACAACCAGCCTGTTTGAGCATCTTTACTCTTGGCATGCAGGACGTATAGAATAAGATCAGGCTGATACGTGCAGGCTGATCTTAGTTTACACCATCCGTTTGATTCTTTTAAGTCAGAATTGATTATTAAATCATTTACGGAATTAAATATTGACCAACAATTATGGCCTATCAGTATTTTCAGCCCTTTGATTTTAATGCAGTTCTAAGCAAAAAAATAATATTCAGCATGACAAGGATTACGTTTTCAAGGTAGCCATTCCAAAAGTAGGAAAAATAATTCAATGGCTTTTATATGTTAATGGTATAGATATTTCAATAAAGACTATAGCAGAATCGAAGAAAAAATATTCAATTTTCACCCTACTATATACTTCGGATCTTTCTATATGGTAATGATTATTTGCTTTCACTCCAACAGAAAGCGCTTTCTATATCAAACAAAAGACCTGAACTTCGTAGCTAGAGCTTGAATAAGTCGTCAAACCAAGAAACATGCTTCATAAGCAATGTTGACCAAGGTTGGAGTTTAAACTAGAATTCCGGTTCAAATGAAAAATTTAATTGGTCTTAGAGTGACAACTTGTCTATAGTAACCTAATTTTATTGAATTCAGAGTAACATATCTCATAATAATGAATCTTTGTAGGGTCTTATTCATTACAGTAACTCTGTTTCTTATGATATCATTTATATGATTAATCATCTACATGAATGTCGACGTATTTTAAATTGTCCTCACTGGATCTTTGGTAAACAAGGTCATTATAATTAACGTTGCTTTGATATAACGACATATTTTCCACCCCAGCAGTATTTTTTATTATATCACAGTCTATCTGTAGAACAAAGTAAAAATTAATTCGCCGAAAAACAGGAACGAATTCAGCTTTTTGATTCTCATGTTTGTACATGAATTCAATGGGTAACGTATTTTTGTGCCGTGTCAAACTTACAAAGGGATTTCAAATAAACCAGAAATATATAAAATATCCTTTTTATCATTGAGGAATATCCTTTAATATAACTACCGGTTTTGAAGGGTTTTTTTTTGATTGTTTGTTTGTTTTGTTTTGTTTTGTTTGTTTGGCTGGGGTTTTATTTTGGGGGGTGTTATTGTTTTGTAGGTTTGTGTGTGTGTATGTGTGTGTGTGTTATTGTTGTTGTTTTTACGGGTGGGTTAATTCTAAGTGACGTATCTTACAAAAGCCCCACACGCCATAGTGCTAACTACTTGAATACGTTTCGAACGCCAGATGCATCAGCAAAAGATGGTTTATAAAATCCCCCTGGTACGGGGGAAACAGATCTTACTCTGTGCCATGGTCTAAAATGGTTGTCTTTTTTTCATAAAAGGAATAAAAGATATAAAAAATAAAGGGGGTTAGAAATGTTACCATAGAACAGCCTCGAGAACAATTGCTTCAAAAATTTAATCATAAATCGTGCAAGAGTATTTTATAAACACATATGGATTACCTCTGTTTTGTTCCCTAAAACTTTCCAACCTTCGAGTAGATAAGCTAATTCAACCATCACATCTTGCTCATCATCGTGCACTATAAGAGTTGATGTCTCGCGGACTTTAGATTTTTTGTCGATATCGTTCTCAACCAGCCTTACGTCCTAGAAATCAAAGTCATGAAAGTACTGTAAGCTAGCAAAGCACGGTTTTGTTAAGAAATCCTCTTTGTAAAGGGTTATCATGATAAATAAAAAAGTTAAAAGTAACCCGGGGTTTAACCCGTTACAACATGAAAAAATCTTAGACTGGTCGAAATGAAAGAAGTTGCAAATGACACGTTCAAGTTGGTAAATTTAGGTAGAAAACATTGTGGATAAAGAAGAAATTGCTTGTTACAAGCAATTTTTTCATTGTCCGCAATGTTTCCAAAAGCCTTTTTCTTGCGATTCTTAAAAAGGGGAATTGAGAGGGAATGGGTTAGAATACATGCTTTTGAAAGAGTTTACTACAATTTGAATAGAGTTTGTAATATTCTCAAATACAACATAACTACTTTTTATTACGTAGGCATTCAATGGGTTTAGTGTTTAAGCCTCCAGTGGCAGTTTGCACTCGTTGAACTTTGAGAAGACCTCAGAATTTCATCTGTTAACTTATGCTATCAAAGCTGACGCTTTGCTAGCTAAAAATGTCAGAACGGACTTAACGAGAAGTGCTTTCGGCCATAAAGTAGTGGTTATAAAATAAATCACCATATGTTGATAAATCTTCCAAAGAAATATGCAATATAAAACAAGAAGCTAAGGACGGGAACGGCCTTTGTGATATCTTTGTATAGATATGAAGACATTTGCAAGACATGCTTAAACTAGATACAGAATAGTAGCAGTCTTTCTCGTATCTTCGTAACCAGCTAAAATTACAGATTTCACAAACAATCTCACAGTTTCAAGCTGCATAGGAAAAAAAGCATCTTTACCATTTCTGACCCGTAGAAACCTGTTATAAAGTTCGTGTCGTCTAAATACGATAGATTTTTCATGACTCCTTTCATCGAAGAAGCTCCTTGCAGTAATTATGTAGCTCATGTTTTGCACTGTCATCGAATATCGTGACTCTACCAGTATCAAATTAATCTGGCACTTTATTTTTTCTTAGAAAGAGTGGCTTATGCACGTCACACTTGCCTAGTTGGTCATTAATACGTGACCAAACTTTCTTAACGCGAACTCAGTTTAACTTTTTTGTAGAATTATTAGACAGTATATCTTTTAAAATGTGCTACGGGATATAAAGGAATTAGTTTGTTTTTTTTGTTTTGTTTTGTTGAATGCTGTATTTCATCTCCTTTTCAAGAATGTAATCCTTCATTTGATCTCAATAAAGTGTATTTTCTGCTCTTTACGTATAAAAATGCGTACATTAAATGCCATTTAAAAATGCTGTTTTTCCAACAAAGTGCATCTGTGATATATATTTGTCACGTTACGATGTGAACTATCTTACGTCTTTTGCCGTTTTGAAATAAGAATTATATGTATTGACTATCTCATGGTAATGCAAAACACTAATCGTTTTGTTTCTTTATGGTTATTTTGGTTATCATAGCTTAAGGGTATTCTATTTCCAAATGAAAGACTTCAAATTATTCAATTTATTGCATTGGACAAGTCAATCACCCGCGCTTTGGCTGGCAATATCAATCACGTCTTATATATAAATGGATGCGAGACTAATAAAATGATGCTTGTTTAACAATTGGTTCATTTAATTCCTGTCTCCCTTAAATTCCTTGATATCATGAGATGAGAAAATTTAGGCGAATATGGTTTCATTCGATGTTTAATAATCACATGCGAGCAGTTGGCATCACTAATGAGGTCATTGCCTTTCTCCTAGTTCATGGTGTTATCAATCTCAAAGGAATAAGCTTTATTTTGGTAAGAAATCTCAGCATCAAAAGCACTACCACACCAACTTATCCGAGCTGGAAGCTGCTCGCTCCATTAAGAATACTTTTTTACGATTTGTAAGAGACAATGTCAAATGTCGAAAAAGAATGTTACCGTGCTTGGGTATCAAACCCGTGACCCCGGTGATATTATTTGAGACTAAGGCGATATCAAATGCGCCTAGGTCACGGTCTAGGTCCACAAAAAATGAGCACGTTAGGACATATCGGTAAAGTTCATTTGAGCTCAAAGAACCTAAAATCAGCTGAAATTTGGATAGTTGTCTCGTTATATTCTTGATATTTCTTAGTCTAGGTCACTTGCCTCCCTGAATATTGAAAAATAAGTATCGGCCACCTTAGGTCAGACTTGAGACCACTGGCTCATTGTTTTGGAAAACACTAGCTTGCCTCAAGGCTAAATTCTAGAATCAGTTGTTTTTAAAGTTGGACAGAATGTTCGTCTGTGCAAGTTAAATATCGGGTTATTTATCAAAAACTAGGTCTTTATGCGCCTAAATCCGACGAGTTGCAATACTATTAGTCCTTTGATTCATTACTTAATTCATAACCAGATGACAAAAATCTTGAGTGGTCCTAACTGAAAGATGTCGCAGACGACAATGTCAAATTGTTGACAATCAAACTGTCTGCCTTTCTGGGTAAAAACATAGTGGGAAATGAAGAAATTGCTTTTCCTGAAGCGCTGTCATTAAGAAGGATTTGTAGGGGTGGGTTAAAGTAAAATCCCGACTGTTACTCTATGTCTTACATCTTCAGGTCCATGCCAAAGTTTTAAAAAATGTCGTCGTTGGGCGAGCAAAATGTCGTAACTACAGTTTTACTCAATCGGTAGTTACGACATTTACTCGCCTCACGACCATATCTAGATCATACTTCAGACTAAATTGTTAAAGGAATACAAAATAATTTCATATATTTGGATTTCCTTTGCATTTGACCCAAACATAGATCTATATTCTTTAAAATACAATGTATTTTTTATCTTTATTTTGATTAAAAAAAGACTGGAAAAACAGACACATTCACACTTGTAAAAACATTCCCACGCAGTTCCTCTTTTTAACACCCCTCAAGGAAACCTTTGGAAAACTTTGCAAGCAATGAAGAAAATGCTCTGAACAACGGTTTCTACTTTCAAGGGAGAATAATTTCAGAATTCTTTAACTGTGCAACATCGTTCAATTTAGACTGGTCTAAATGTTTGCCATGTGGTGATGGGGTTAATTTACCTCAATTTCCTCCTTATATTTATTAAGACAGTAAAGTCTTGGCTTGAAGAATTCCCCTTGAGTAAGGCTACCAGCAAAGGCTACAACTCGAACATTTTTTTCGCTACTTTTCCAATGTTTGATTCTCCAACATACGTATAAGTCGTAAAGTGGTTTAACTTTAATTCAATTTTATCTGAATTGACAAAAATAGCTGAACAGTCGAATTCTGTTAACTGCGACCAATTAGAGTTAGTTGTCAGATTTCCCTCTCTTTTGATTAGTTTTGTCCTCCAGTCATCTTTGACGTCAACTGCAGCGTGTGGAAAAGACAATGTAACTGGTTTTTCAAATGTTAAACTTGAAGGTTGACATAACACTAACGGACTTAAAAGTGTTTCCCTCTTACGAAGCTTTGGAACAAACTTTTCATCCCAAAGAATTCCAACACTGATCAGTGTGTGTTCACGGATAGCGTTCTGAGGTATGGTTAGTTTTACTCCCGATATTGTCAATGTGTTACCCTCCGGTCCCACTGTTTTATGAATGAAGATTCCTTTATTTTGGGTTGCGATATTTTCAATATGTTGTTTTCCTCCGTCAAACAGTAACGACGTGGGTACACCTCCACTCATCCAGTCGTTTGAGAATATCATACTTTTGCCAAGTCGCGTGTTTGCAGCTTTATCTAGAATATCAATAGATTCAGCCGGAACGTTAGTATCTATTCTATTTTCTTCTTTATAGTAATTTTGTGCAATACTCATTAATTGCCCTGTTGGAGCTTTATTTCCATAAACATTCACTGTTTCTTTCTCAATGACGACCTCCATTCTAGGATGGTACGACCCGGTCCTTCTTTTTGTACGCCTTAGATGACCATCATTAGACGGTCTTTCTCCAGTATTCAACACTGGCGCCATTTCGTTGTACCCATCTTCAGTAGTTTCGATATCTGTAGTATTTTCTTTCGAGTGATGTATAATTTTGTGTTCTCTGGTTTCCATTTCGGCTATGGCTTTATCGTGATGCTTAAGTTTCGAAATGATAAATCCGACAGCGACACACAGGAATAAGCATATGAGAAAAAGGACAAAGCATACCACTGAAAACACAATTATCTGGAACAGAAAATAAAAAATAATTAAAAAAAAGAAAGCTTGAAACAGATCCTATATTATGGGAAAAAGAAATGAGTATATTTGATAACCCCAAAAATCCACATTAACCCATTCCCTCACAATGACACTTTTAAACGCCCCTCTTTATGAAAGCTTTGGCAAACATTGTGGATAATGAAGAAATTGCTTGTTACAAGCAATTTCTTCATTATCCACAATGTTTTCTACCCCAAAAGACAAAGATTTCAAAAATACATTTAACTTAAAATCGTCGTCTGCAACTTGTTTGAATTTGGATCAGTTCAAAATTTGTCGTTTGGGAATGGGTTAATTCCTAGCATACTTTACAAAATAATTTTTGTTCAATAAGTATGAAATTGACGGATCATTGACCCCGCCTACTGCCTCCGCCGACCAAACCAACTGACTCCGACAGGAACTTCCGCTTCGATATTAACACATTCCCACGCACCCCCTCCTTTTACGCCCCTCAAGAAAAAAGCTTTAGAAACATTCTTGAAAATGAAGAAATTGCCTTCGTCAAGCAACTTCTTCATTATCCACTATGTTTTCTATCCAAAAAGACGAGAGAAAAAAAAAATAAAATTACATCAACCTGAAATTGTCGTCTGCAGCCACTTCAATTTGAATCAATCTAAAAATTTGTTGATTGGGAATGGGTAAAAGGGCGTCATCTTGCAAACTCTTTGGCCATTAGCATGTAACAAAAATTAAGATTGTTGGTTGATGACATGAACTAGGTTGAATAAGCTGTGATTACGGTACTTGAGTTGTCAAAACAAAAAAAAAAGATCAAATAAATGTCAGCTAATGTCGGAGTACAAAGTTCACATTCTTTCGGTCTAAATGAATTATTTGATTGGGTGATTAATACTTTGATTGACAGATCGGTAATTTCCCAATCAATTAGCACTATTTCTATTATTCTCATTAATGGATTCCTAATTGTATTAAATCTGATACTTGATGTTAGAAACTTACAATAATTCTGGCATCACTATCTGAAATGGCCATCTTGAGTTTGTCTTACGCAATGTCAACCACGTGAGATCTTGCTGTAAAAAAGAACGATATTTTTACATTTAATTCATAGAGCTTGCTCGTATACGAGTTTTGCTGTGTTGTTGTTATTCTTGTTGTTATTGCTTGGTTAATTGTCTATTCGTTCGTTCGTTGTTTCTTGTTTGTTTGGTTGGATGTTTTGTGTGAATGTAGTGGGTGTGTGTTTTCGAGTATGTGCGAACTGTATAAAAATGTTGACAGCAGACAGACTACAATAATATAATCTCTAGTTTCGTCTTTCAAAAACGGGCGTTCTGATTGGTCGAAAAAAAATTCATAACTCGACGAACAAAATTTTGAGCACGCAGTCATTTTGTATGCTTCCGCACAAAATAGTTCCATACTAAAAGGTAAAGGTAAACTTATAAAGATGTGGTTTTTTTTTCTCAGTGCTATTAAATTATAAGAAATGAAGAGAATATGTTTTGTTTTCATGGAGGTATGAACTGAAAAACCTAATCACACTTATGTATGAATCCGCTTCGCTTCGCGGATTCATACAGTGTGGTTAGGTTTTTAGTTTTTTGTTGTTTTTTTTTTTTTTTTTTTTTTTTAAATCAGAAAAGTTAATATTGTTGAATAACGATCTATACAGGGGATAAATCTGATTGGTCGAAATTTTATTCGCTTGAGATCACGTGATATCGTATTTGAATTGCAAATGAAAATGTTGGCGACTGCCACGAAGAGCCAAATTAGCAACATTCACGGATCCCTGGACACGCCCAAAGACCCCAAAGTGACTACTCAGACGTGGACCGGAAATTAATTATGAATTCCAAAATTAGTCAACATTTATGTGAAATATTACAGATGACGTCTGAAAAATTGTAGCTAAATTACAACTATTTAAGCCGTAGTTACGACGTTAACCCGTTCCGGTTCAATCCCCTTTTTTACGCCAAAGTGTTTTAATATTTAAGAAAATATTGTGGGAAAAGGAAGAAATTCCTTTTCACTGTCTCTGATGGACGTGAAAAGAACTGGATAGGGTGTAAGAGAGCTCTAAACTCTAAACTTTCGTTGTAATCCACAGAAAATAAATAGATCTAAGTATAAAATAAAAGTGTTGAAGTATTTGCCGAGGCTCAGGTCCTCTTTCAGATGTAATGACCCTCAGACACAAGATTCTGGATGTGTGATTCGAACAACGACAAATCATTTGAACATATACCTACCGAATTTCCTTATTCATTGCACGCTTATAATATCGAAATCGACAGCCAAAATATTTCCATGTTGTACATGTAATGAACTGATTCAAATTGATAGATGACGTCATTTTCCGGGAAATGACGTATTGCAAATAATAACGTAACTATGTTTTTAAAGGTTAAGGTTAGACATCTTTCGCTAGCTTCTTTTTATCTTTTATTGTCAAAATTTGTTGATGTATTATAAATGTAATATTATGATGCAGTAGTGAAACACATACTTGCATTGGATTCTCGCCTCGTCTCGACTTTCGACCGCGAGAACATCAAAACTACACTGCTTGAATCAAATAATTATAATGTTTTGTATCACAACAATATAGAGGATAATCAACTTTGACATGAAAAATCTCTCACGAGAATGCGTTGTAAAGCGGTGAAATACGCGTCTGACGTACGATTTTTTGTAACGCGTAACAACGTGGTTTATCATTCTATTTAATATATTCGAAACAGATTGATTTTTCAGTCGTTACCTATTTATTTCAATCATATATGTCATCTTAGACCCTGAGAACAGCGCGCATTAATATCAACGAATTTTATTTTCAATAATTTCTGTTGGCCATCTTGGATTGCCTATCCAAGTGGGCGACGGTTTAAAATGGTATTGCGTTATTAATTGACCGAAAAAAGACAATGTTATACAAACCTGTCATTTATTATAGTTGCAAATACCCTTCCTTGACAAAATATATTCCGAATTTATTCAATACATGTAAATCGTCGTCAAACAAGTTTATTTGGACTAATATTTTAACAGTTTTGACAGTTTTAAAAGTAACGTGAGAGTCGGGGTTATCGGGGTTTTTGACCCGTTACATGAAAGTAGAAATTTTAGACTATTTAGTATATATTCGCTGAAAGAAGCGTTCGCTAAATGATCATAAAAGAAACAATAAAAGCTAATTATCACGATAGACGGAGTCACACGTGCTAATCGATCAGTTTTTGTTCAGGAAATGAAAAATACGCGATCTTACAAAAAGAAAAAAAAATAAACGGTTATTCAATTCCGTTAAAGCATAAAGAGACAAAAAAATTTTCTCGGGCGAAATCTAAAACGAGCGTCATTTAATTCGGACGATAATTGGTTGATTGATTTAATGTGGTTTCATGCCACTTTTAGCAGTATTTCATTCAAATCGCGGCTGCTGGAGCACCTCACAATAGATTCCTGGAATTTCTTCGGTAAAATTATCAAGTGAATATCCACCGAGAAATGCTCATTGGAATGGTCTCACCTAAACGACTTTTAGGAGTGCGTAAAGTAAAAGTTTTGAATGAAATACATAGGACCTGTCATTAAATTTTCTTTAAAACAAGCTGATCATAATTGAGTCTAGAATAGTGGGGATATTGAATGAGTGGAATTGAAATACTGAACTCTTTATACGAAAATTTGCCTAGTTTTACCTGGTTTTATTAATATGCTATTTTAGCAATACGAATTTGATATTCGTTTTGTAATGTGATCTTTATACTGCAGACGAATCGATAAGATTATTGCAATTTAACGATTTTCGACATTCTGCGTAACATATAACGCCCATGATAAAATGACGTCACTATATTCATTACATTTTTTGTTTTGTTTTGTTTTGTTTTCATACTTCACTAGACAAATTAAGAAACTTACGCTCAAAGAAGATCCATTTTTTTTATTCTCAAAACTGGAAGAATATACGCTTTTGCTTGATAAGAACTTAAAAGAATGTTATTTAGGTGTGAGCCGTGTGAGTTTTTATGTGTTCATAGATGACTTGGGTGAAATATCGGTATTGAAAAAAGCGTCAGCTTTGATAGCTTAAGTTAACAGACAAATTTGAGGTCTTCATTACGTTAACAGACAAAATTTTGAGGTCTTCTCGGAGTTAAACGGGTGAAATCTACCGTTGGATCCGCTAAATCCGTTAAATGCCTACGCCATAAAAAGTAGTTCTTATGCATTTCAGGAACATTGCAAGTTTATCTCCTATGTATTTTTAGCTCACTTGAGTACATCGTGTTCAAAATTACTCTGATCAGAGTCTCCAAAGAAGTGGCAGACGATAATTTCAAATTGTTGAAAATTCTAAAATATTTACCTCTTAAGGTAGAAAACAATGTGGAAAATGTAGAAATTGCTTGTAACTTAACTATTTTCTAGAGGGGCGTAAAAAGGAGGTATTGTGTAGAAATAAGTTAACTCCTTGTTAAGTTAAACCTCATTTATTTATCATGATAACTTTTGACAAAGATGATTACCGAACAAAACAATGCTTTGCAAGCTTACATTCCTTTTCAGTACTTTCAGTACTTTGATTTGTCGTTTCCAGGGGACCGAAAAAAGTGTCGACATTCCAAAGAAGAAATTTTAATTCTGACGTGGATGCAGTGTCGAATCTTTAATAACCTATAGTTAACGCGGTGTCAATCAAAAGGTAAATTAAGTAAATTAATCAATCAAATCATTGATTTAGACCGGAAGTGAACCCCGATAATTCTGTCAAGTATTTTGGTTTGTTTGTTGACTTAAACGTCATTTCTTCGTGTTCATTAGGTCGCTTACCGAAAATTTTGTTTCTGGCCACAAATTATGAAAATTAACCCCGTTTGATAACTCAATCTAACAGGTCAATCTTCGGAGAATATGACATGCGCAGACAACGTTCAAAGGATGATTCTGTCCATGCGTTTGACAGGGATTATTGTGTAGCTATTTACTACAGAAAACAAGGGAAGCTATCCGAGAATATACAGAAAGAGAATAATTTCTTGTTTCAGTGCGAGATCGACTTATCTTTCATTGTGGGATCAACAACAGTCATATTTTCACGAGTGGCAGAGCCACGAAAAAAAACTACTATTATATTTCTTTATTGCAAAAATTGCAGTTTTGCATGTGAATTACATGGCAACCTGGTGACGTCACCATCTTTTCCCCGCGTTGACGCCGTTTAGTAGCCAGGATAAATCTTCCCCAAAAGTGATTTTTACCAATTTTATTATAGGTGAAATTGTAGATTGATATTCGACCGAGAAATCGTTATTACTTACCAGAAAGCAGTCAAGAAAAAAAATGGTTCCAAATTAACGCGTTTTTTTTTTTTTTTTTTTTTTTTTTCTTCTTCTTCTTCTTCTTCTTCTTCTACAAGAGGACGCATTGTCCTGCTTGCTTGATACAAGATCTGCTGTGACAGAGTAAGGATATGGTTAAACGAAATTATAAAGAGAAGGGTTTTTGTCAGTAACTTTAAACTAAGAACATTTGACCCTGTAACAAAAGCAATAGACGTGTGATTACTTTAGTTTTTGTTAAGAGGTTTATATACACATAATGCAATTGTCGAATCTCGCAAGCCATAGAAATGTGGGCCTCGAAAACATTGCATTAAGTCGTCCTTTACTGATTTGGACTAAGCGAGACAGAGTAGAACGACTACAAGCTTTGTACTGGTTATTAATCTCTAGGAAATAAAAATATATTAATGTGAAGTATACCGTCGGTGGTTTAGCAAAATGTCGTAACTCCAGACTTATTAAAGCTGAAGTTGCGACATTTTGCTCTCGTATCGACGAATTGCACTCATATGTATTGTAATTGACCATTTGCGACTGTCTATCAAGGAATCAGTCGACAAATCATATCATTCATTCAGCCCAGAATAGAACTTTGATATCCAACATAGGAAGCCATGTTTGTGAAACATTTTTTTTGCGTCGTAACCACAGCTTGTTGAAGCTGAAGTTACGTAGTTTAGGTCGCCAACCAACAATCTTGCTTTTTGATACCTTCTGCGTTGTCTGCGCATGTCATATTCTCCGAAGATTGACCTGTCTTCGGGACCGTATCACTTATCCAGATTGGGATAGATATTTCTACGTCGTACGCATAACTCGATATTATATCGCCAAAAAGTAGCAAGTGGTTAATTGCAATAAAACCTACAATAGTGGAGAAAACAAACTTAGCAGTCGCCCGAAATTAATTAGAAAAGTAATTATTTTAATTGCGAAAGCACTCATGTCTTACCTGTGCTCCAAGAAGAGACATCAAAAATTCGAAGCGTGCGTTTGTTGGGCGCTGACATGTTGAATGTAGTTCGACGGAATCGGCCGAGTTGTCACGAATGACACTACCCAGAATGCTCAAATTAGATAGGTCAGTATTTGAAAAATGCCACCTATCGGAAGGTAACGCCTTCTACTGACTATGAATTTTGCAATATAACACCGTTGAAGCGGAACTTCATGTTGGAGTCTATGGGCCGAGCCATGGGAGTAAATGGGCAGGTCCAGCGATTGGTCAATAGACGGATCGCCACTGGCAATTACAAAATGGATTGACAAATCAAATACTTCAACCATACCGGAAAAATGTTTGATCTCTAGCATTTATGTTTATCATCTTTTCTGGATTGACGACTTAAGCATTGCAACAATAGCTTACAAAAAAGTTTGATTTCGTGTGAAAAGTTGGGGATTTACGGGCCTTTTGAAAAATGAATGGGTCAAATACACGATTCATTGGCTTTCTGAATTTAAAGCGATTACGATGGTGTACCGTTTAGGTCAAAATTTCCATATAAGTCGTCTTAGCACAAAGAACGCGTGAACGCATAAATAATTTAGGTAAACCCGTTTAATTTATGCGTGCGCGATTATATTTTGAAAGTGCACGAGTATTTAATGCGTGCATTTTCGAAATTTGAGCGCGCACGCGTAAAAAGTAAAATACTTTATAATGTGCGTACACTTGTTATTTAGGCGTACGAGCACATTTTATAACCTTGAACGCGCAGTTATTATGCGTGCACGCCTAAATTTTGAGACTGAAACTGTATTATTTACGCGTGCACGTGTTTATTTTAGCGTGTACTACCTAAAGTGGACTTTGGACCTATTTAGAGCGCCATAGATGACTGTAATACAAGTAATTTCAGTTTGGGTTCATTTGATGCTAGGGTTTTACGATACTCACTGCGCATATTTGAAATATAAAATCTTTGATCAGGTATAACTTTCTAACCCTTCACGAAGTAAACATAGCCTGAATAGTCAATACTTTTTTTCAATACTCTCAGTAATAAGCCGTAAATGCTCATATTTGACAATCAAGTATCAATCAAGTACCTTACAGATGTAAGTATTTGTAGTTGGTAGGTTATCCATGCACTCCCACACAACGAAATTTTAGACTGGTCAAATTTGAAAGAAGTTGCAGACGACAATTTCACGTTGATTGAAATTAAAATGTCTTTGTATCTCTTTGTAGAAAACAATGTGGAAAATACAGAAATTGCAGGCAAATTTCTTCATTTTTCCACGATGTTTCAAGACTATTTTCTGGGGGAACGTTAGAAGGAGGTATTATGTCGAAATGGTTTAATTAAATGTCACTTCAAGAGGTCAGAATAGATTATCAATGACAAATTTCCGTCCACTCGACAGCCGCCGTCATAGCGTAGTCGGTAGCGCGCCAGACTCCTAATCTTCAATCATGGGTGTCGTGGATTCGATCCCCGGCGGCGGCAAATATTCTTTCCGACATTGTCTGGAAAATCGTTAACCTAAGTGGGATAGCAGCTGGAGGCTAGGAAAGGATGTAGTGGTAGTACCGGTGTGAGAAATACCAGGATTCCATTGTAAGGTGCTCCTGCCGCGGCGATATTACTGAAATACTGGTAAAAGCGGCGTAAAACATCATTCAATCAATCAACCGTCTATTCGAATTTTGAAGGAAATGGGACTAAAATGACGGATAGACGAAGTCATTAACAATGTGAAATGAACATTACACTCTGCAGACAATGATGTAGAAAAACGTTTTCTTTGTTTGATTGGCAGCTTTAAACGTCGTAATTTCATCTTATTCAATCTGTAGTTATAACTTTTGAGTTGCCAACGAACCATTTCATCTTTTCGTTACATGTTACTGGCCATACATTTAGTAAAACAATGCTGTTTGATATCTCAGTGGAACTTCCTGTTGGAACTTAGCGGGCGTGGCCGGCAATCGCCCAAATAGTTCTGGTATTTGACCAATCGCTGACCCTCCTATTTAGTTCTCTTGCCCTTCCCATTGACTCCGACGGGAAGTTCCGCTTCGATTTTTAACCGCGTTATTTTGCAAAATTTATGGCCAGTAGCATGTAACAAAAATGTAAATGGTTGGTTGGTGACAAAACGTCGTAACTACAGCTTTAATAATATGTAGTTACGACGTTTAAGTCGCCAAACCAACAATTAAGGTAAACAATATGGCGCCAATGTTGGAGTTGATACGCATAGGTCCGGGCTGAATAGATAATTTGATTGGTCGATTTATTCCTTAATTGGCAGTCGTGATTGAGATACTATGCGCCGTAACATTGATTTCTTTCTAAATTTAGAAACAAAATATAAGATGATTTACATTTGTGGAGAAATAAGGCATACCCTGAAATTCCGCCGAATGCATTCTGCAACAAATAATGTATGAATTTTCTTTTATAACATCCTTTTAAACGATAAACATGTGTTAAGTATCGGTCAGATTTTACGGAACCACCATTTTATGATAAATTTAAATTAAAACACGATGGAATTAAGATATAAGAATGTATCGAAATAGTTTTTGTTAAGCCACAGTTAAACATTTTCTTTGCATATTAGGCGTAGGGTTGCCTTTTTTGAAGCTACAAACATTTTTAAACCATATGGTGAAGTATTTTTTCTTTTGACATAATCATGTTTAGAGCTAATTTTGCAGTGAAGCAGTAAATTCTATATTAAGCGACCGTTGACGGGGGACCATGAAGTGGTCGCTTAAGAATATGGTCGCTTAACCCTTTCCTGTTTTATGAAATTTTAGACGGGTCAAATTTGAAGGAGATTGCAGACGACAATGAAATATGCATGCAATTTGAAATCTGACCATCCTATGTGGTAGAAAATATTGTGGGAAAAAGAGAAATTGCTTGTTACAAGCAATTTATCCTTTTTCCACAATGTTTTCTCAAGTATGATATCATAGTGATGTAAAATCCCGGGTTTGTCCAGGAAAGGGTTAAAACATTTTGTGAATGTATGAAAGGTTGGTTTTGACTGCATACATGAACTATTCATGTAATGTATTACAGAACTCTCGCCAAATCCTTTGTTGTTGTCAAAGTCCTATTTTATATTATTTACATTGTGAATTGTAATATTTCGAAAGATATCATGTTTAAAACTCGCCGTATAATCGGAGTTAAATAAAATATTCTTTAAAAAGATAGTCGATTAAGTTTCAATTATCAACATTTACTTCCTTTTACAGTTTTTGTTTTTTAAGATTTTTTCCTAGATCGTTTATAGTGTGACGTCATATATAAAACAAAGCAAAATGAAATAGATTACGACTTTTGATACAATTATTCATTCATTCTTCATTGGACCATTTAAGAATTTTGTGCATGTTAATGGGGGTTAACTCCACTTTTAACAGTATTTCTGTCATATCCCGGTGGCTGGAGCACCTAACCGTGAATTCCTGGCATTCATCACAGTACTACCACAACATTCTTTCCGAGCATCCAGCTCCTCATTGTCTGCAAAGTTTTTCAAGGTTTTATTTTTGTTGGAGGTCCGTAGACGTGACCAGCGAATCGCCGCTGCCGATAAAACACTCAACAGGCCAATCAAAATAGTCATTCAGTCCGAAGCTGCTACATTTAACTTCGATATTTATTTCAAAATATTTAGTCGGACCAACCAAAATGTCATAACTACAGTTTATATACACCCTGTAGTTACGTCCCATAGGTCATCATCAGCGATTTACAAGCTATTTCTTCTTCATTTTTCACAATGTTTTCTACCAAGAAGTTAAAAAAATCTTAGATTTAATAAACTTTAAGTTGTCGTCAGCCACTCCTTTCAAATTGGGCCAGTCTAAAAAATTGCCGTCTGGTCATGGGTTAAAGAGACCGACCATACATTATCAATGAAAAGTTTGTATCAAAATATCGGCGAATCTTCAATATCACCTTCACATTTCTAAGTTATATTTTCGATACGCTTCTTTGACCATATAGTCCAATTTTACCCTAATGACCACCTCTATTAAGCCACCACTTTCATTAAGCGACCAGCATCAAAATTCTCCAATAAGGGGATTATCATAATTGGAAGTTTTTGCTAATAAAATTATCAAACTAATTTTTATGTTTGTTGATCTCATTAGAATCGTCTCAAAGAGACGACTCTCATAAGATCAATCACCATAAAATTAATTGAGAATCCTGCAATAATTTATGGATGCATTCGATTCGACCCCTCATATATGTCACAAAATAGTGTATTATGCGAGCAATCTCTTAAATAACCACATTTGGGCTGGCCTTTGGTTGGTCGCTTAACCCTTACCTGTTCAATCACTGATTTTTACGTCCCTATTTTTTCATAACATTAGAACATATTGTGGGAAAATTAGAAATTGCTTGTAACAAGCAATTTCTTCCTTTTCCACAATATTTTCTACCCTATTGAATGATTATCTCTCAAATAAAATCAGCTATAAATTGCTGTCAGCAAAACCTTTGAGCTTTGACGGGTCTAAAATTTTGTAAAACAGTAAAGGGTTAATACCAAGGTCAGTTGTAATATTCTCTGGAATAATCAGGAAAAAAATGCCTCGCCATGTCAAGATGACATGTTTTTTTTTTTTTTTTTTTTTTTTTTTTTTTTTTTTTTTTTTCATGAAACAATCAATGACAGAAATATAGTATTATTGTTTTCTTCTTTTCTTTGTCAAGATTAAATATAACGAATACTGAGTCCACTTGACGGATGATGGCTGTAGTGATTTCATGGCATTTGATATGGTTTCCTTACTTAGAGTTCATGAGCTTTAGGAATTCTGGAAAGATAAAAGGCGTATGTTAATTATATGATAACGTAATAGAAAACAACGTAAATTATTATGTAGAAAACATGCATGGTGTGAAAAAGAGAAACCGCTTGTCAAGAACAAAATCTCATTTTAATAGAATGAGTTCATGAAATAAACATTTGAGATAGTGAAAAAGGACAGATTTAAATGAGGATTACAAAATCGCCTGATTTTACTGATTTTAAGGTTCACCCTGTAATGGAAACCAAGGAAAAAAATCGAACTGGTAAAACTGCCTCATCTCATTTTGTATTGTTAGGTTAGCACAAGAACACCAGTACAAAAATTCGATTCAACTTCGGTAAATAAGACCTTAACATAATCAAAGTACTGTAAGTTCCGAAGGTGTACGATCGTCCTAACCAAACGGCCAAGTTATATACTAGTTATATAGACGTGGTTTTCAGATCCCCATCGACACGAAATATCATCATTTTTAACATCAACCTCTAATTAAAAACTGACATACTCAAAATGTCACAAATTTGTCTGATAGTTATGTTTAGTCATATATTGAGTGCAAAAAGTGTAGTCGAATCCTACAGATCTATAAAAAAACGGAATTGATAAAGCAGAGAAAAAAATATAACTTATTTCTATAAAGATTTTCGTTAACCCACTTAATTTACATTTAACTTTAGGTCACGTTTGCTCACTTAAAAACGGCCATGAAAGGAAACGCATCTATAAGGTTCGCATTAAGGTTTTTAGAGAAGCACTCGTGCATTCACTTTCTTTTCTTTTGTATCGCAATTAGTCAGTAAAGCATACATGAAAAAAACGAAAAAATCTTTACTTATGCATAATAGGTCGAAGCCCTAGCATGCCGTTAAAACGGCACCAATGTTACTAGACACTTTTACAACTCCGAGTATACCATCGAGCGTCTTAGAGATTGTCATCAAGAATTTGTAAGCCGCTCTGTTCAGGTGGGTTCACGTAAAAACAACGCCACATCGTTATGTCATGCAGTAGAAATCATTTGTGGTCGTGCAGAACGATTGGTGACATTTGAGCATCGCCACATTTAGGAGCTCGTTTATCCTTTTGCAATTTGCGAAACCGCATTAGATCGGTTGGTTAGAAGGTTCGTCGACCATACGTTGGCAATCCACAATCGGCGCTTCATCAAAGACTGAGGCTAAAGTGGGCTAGACACACTAACGCTTCACTAAAATCAGGTGAAACCTGGTCCTTTTTACTAACTAATCTCTTTTCAAAGTTCAGTGTACTGATACACAAATGAAGGTGTAGAACGCTTGGTTGCGAACGCTTTGAAAGGGGGCAAGGGGGAGAGGGCGAGGTAATGTCATAATTCGGCGGGGCATTTTTCACAATCCTAAGACTTAGCTTATTATTGTAGCTCTCGTCGATATTTCGATCACATCACCACTCCTTCATGTATTCATGGGTATCCAGGTTCGATCCCCAGCTGCGGCGAATGTCCTTTCCTACATTTACCTTCCTCCAAGGGGTGGACAATGAGAAGCTGAAGGCACGGAAAAGATGTTGTGGTAGTACTAGTGTAAGAAATACAAGGAATCCATGGTAAGCTACTCTAGCCGCCGCGATATGACTGAGATATCGATAAAAGTGGCGTTAAACCCCAATCAATCAATCAATTAATAGTTTGAAAAGGAACAGCCGAGATTCTGTAAGAAGACAATGTTGATTGCTAATTTGCTCGTAACACTACGAAAATTCTACATTATTATCACCGTCTGTCATCATCACCGGAAATAGATTACCGGCGAATCGAAAGCAGGTTTGTTTGAATGGGGTTTAACGCCGCTTTTTTTTAGGCTGGAGCACCTAACAATGGATTCCTGGTATTTCTCGCACCAGTACTACCACTACACCCTTTCCTAGCCTCCAGCTGCTATCCCACATAGGCTTACGATTATCTGCCCATTGGTGGTAGACAAATGTCGGAAAGAGTATTGCCGCCGTCGGGGATCGAACCCGGGACCCTTTGAATGATAGTCCGACGCGCTACCAACTGCGCTATGACGGCGGCCGAATCGAAAGCAGGAGTAAACGGCATGGCGAGTGGTGAGTGCTAACCTTTATCATTGCGTTATTATTTACTACAGGAAAACCAGTGCATGTAAGGCACATTGTAAAAAGATTTAATATAACGGCGTGTGGCTCTATTTTATCCTGTGTATCGAAATAGCTGTCTTTAGACATTTTTTTCGTTGCTTGGTACTGGCCTAGAAGATCATCGTGTCGCGAAAAACATATGTTTTATCGGGATAACAAGATTTTGTTTCGGGTTTGAAGTTCATTCCCTATTCTAAATACCATTTTGCCTTATCTAACATTGTTTCTTATGTTCGTTTGATTATTTGCTGCCACTAACTACTGAAACATAAATGTTTGAGGTATACGGCGAATAGTTGTTTACTGGTAATGTTATGGACGGCGAATAGTCAAAGTCATGGACGGCGAATAGTCGTTATATGTAAACGGGATTTACGTATATTTTTCTTTTTTTTTTTTAATCAATAGATGAATTATTACACTATCATGATAGTTATGCAGTATCTCATGTTACCTATTTATTACACCGTTCGTTTGAATATTGGAGATTTGTATGGTAGAGGAAGGCCTCCACTCAATGAACTATATATATGCACCAACTGACATTTTGCACTCTGTAATTTTTGCAGCTCAGCACATCTAGTGAAATGCTTATTATTATTATTATTATTATTATTATATGTTCATATAGATCTTGCAATATACGTATATAATATTAAAGCGTTTTATCGACTGACAGGGAGGTGGCTTTTTACTTATGTTCATATATCAAAGTGTCATTTACTTTAGGCAACAGAGAAACTAATTCGTCATAGATATTGTTAGTATTGTCAATTTTCTCTCTACAACCAGACATATCTGTATCACAATACTCCTACCATTTTGGCCCTGTCCCGACAAAATATGCTCTACATTGTTGAAAGTATTACTGTCACTACAGATACTCCTAGTCTGATCAGTTTTTTAAAAGGGCTATCTTTAGGCACCACATTAGCCTTTGATATGTGAATTTTTTCTCTGGTGGAATCGATATTTATGGTCCTCCCCTGTTCTCTACATAGTTCTGGAATCACTTTGAAACTAATCGTTCGCAGTTTGTGTTCTTGTAATTGCCTGACACGCATTTCGTCATTTTGGTGGCAATTTATGAGGTGCTGAATAGTTTTTTTTTAAAGTTTGGCGGTTTTTCAGGGCAGTAATAACACTTGTATGTTGACATCATAAATCTCAAATGTAAAAGTATAGTGTTTTCTATTGCATGTACCTAGCACGAACGCAATGCGACTTAAACATATGTGTTTTTGCACATATTGTTAAAAAGCTCAAAACTATTCGCCGTACACGTAATTTAGGGGAATTAGCTATAAGCCGTCCACATAAGGATCTATTCGCCGTCCACAATGAAATTTTTGTTTTTACAAAAAATTTGCTTAATCCCTAGATTTGAGGTAAAACAGTAATAAATTTATCTATCAACCATAATTTTACTTCATCATGATTTAAAAAATCTGGAATTTGTGCATACTTTTTTTGGAAAAAAATGAAAATAAATGTCACAATACAATTTATTTTCGGTACCAGCTCTAAGGATTTCTAGTCGCTAAACCCTTCAAATTTACTAATAAACAACAAATCCTACTTACGTTTGAAGCTTATTATATCCACTAACTATGCCCCGTGAATGTTTTGTCAATCCATTTGTTTTTTACGATAAAAATTGTCATTTTTGTGAGAACTTACGTTCACATGTGGAGTACTTTCGATTCGCCGGTAATGTATTTCCGGTGGTGATGACAGACGGTGATTATATGTACTTTCAAAAACTCGACTGGCTACTCGTTCGCCCATTGATTCCGACAGGACATTTCGTTTCGATATCTAACGGCGTTATTTTCAAAATGAATGGCCATGTGGTAGCATGTAACAAAAGTGAGGAACGGTCAGCGACCAAAACGTCGTAACTAAAGCACGAATAAGCTGTGGTTTCGACTTTTAAGTCGCCAAAACAACAAAAAAGCTAAACAAAAATGGGGATCAATGTCGGAGGTCAAAACTCTCTTCTGCATGCTTTAAATGAACGATATCATTGGTTGACTGATTTTTTCCCTGGTTTCTACGTCCCCGTGATTTTGCAATTGAGAAAACATTGTAGAAAGAGAAGAAATTTCTTCTAACAAGCAATTTCTTCTTTTTCCACAACATTTTTTTATTCTAATGAATTTTTATTTTCTGACTAAACCCACTTTAAATTTTCGTCTGCAAATCCTTCGAATTTGGACAGGTTTAAAATTTTGCAAAACAATAAAGGGTAAATAGACAACTACTAAAAGTTCTCTCCCTTTGACTTATAGGCCTACTATAGTGAGGGTCTTACAGAATAAGTGTCATGTATTGAATAGACAAGGGTAAACAATAGTGTATTTAGAAAAAAATCTAAAGTGCTAAAAAGCACGAAGTTATATGCCGATAAAAATTATATTTGCTATCTGTTAAGATTAGAAACCACTTTCTAAACTCTGAAGCAGAGCCCGTAAATCAGATGATGTTTAAGGAAAATTTCACCTTACTGAACATTTCATTCAACAAATCTTTTGTACCGAAGCCAAATTTGGGATATTTTATTAGATATAGATCGGAAATCTCGCAATAATTGATTTCTTATTGCGGAGATTTACGATCTTTAACTAACTTGCTGATTCCCCTGATTAACAAGCATGTATGCTGACTAAATATCAATATAAATGCGTTACTACACCTCAAAGCGCGTACCTTGTATTGTGCCGTGAACACGGGACTCTTTTAAAAACTTTCAACAGCAATGGGTTACAGGTTTGAATTTTGGGATTCATTTTGAGTAAGGATTGTTGCCAGAACATTATCAAGTTTTTTGTTTGTTTGTTTTTGTTTTTTATTAAATTCCGTACGAAATATTTACAATAGTAGCATTACATGTCCGTGCTCTTTTTTAATTAAGACAATCTAGAATTTGTCGTTTGACGACAATTTCTCGCCGGGCGATGATATGATTAAACACCGTAAATATACCGAAATGATGTCAAATGTTTTGATATTTAGGATTAATTTCTCTTAGTCTGTAACCTTATAATCACAAAGAAGCAGAGTTTTTTTTAACAAATATGCTTTGTGAACCGTGAACTTTTTCATACAAAAATCATGAAAAACACAGTTCACACTGGAAATCTGCGCATGCACGAGGATTTCAAGCGCCGCCGAAAAGAATGGGAGGAGTCAAATCTATCCTTCCTAACCGATTGCATCAAAATGTGGATGTTCACGGAAATAAGTCCCGTTTTCTCAATTATTTTTTACACATATTGGGTTATTGAGTAAATATTTAATTAGATCGAGCGAATTTGAACGGAATACGGTTTAGAAAAAGCAGTATTTTGTGAGCAGAAAATGTATAAAGTACAAATATTCTATATCGTAAGTCTAAGAGTAAAGACATTTCGGTAAATGACTTGTGTCTTCTGGTAAATGCCACCTAACCATGTATTCCTGTTATTTCTCACACCAGTACTACGACAACATCCTCTCTGAGCCTCCAGCTGCTCATCCAACTGATGCTAACGTATATCCATCCATGGGACGGAGACAAATGCCGGAAGGGAAATTTGCCGGGGATCGAACCCTAGATCTCCTGTATAAGAGCGTAGTGACATCAAGATCTCTTATTAAGTTATTTCAAAATTTAAATTTTCTTAAGAATTTGAACATGTCTTAGTAATGGATGTGTTTTAGTTGTCGGTTTACTTAATAGCTGACTCTTACGTTACCTTGAAAAGTGATTTTTCCATCCCCATTTGAATCTGCGGCGGCAATAAAATCTCGTATTTCATCATCAGATAGTTTATCATCCATGACTGCGTTCATCTCACGTACTTCACTGACGTCAACACTACCGCTTCCGTCAACGTCAAACGTGTCGAACACTTCACGTAGCTTATCCTCCCTACTTTTTGGTTTACAGCCCGCAGCGATAACAAGAAATTCGTCGAAGTCAAGAAGTCCACTACCTACAATAAAAACATACATCTATTCATAAAATTGAATTTCAGAGAAGGTAAATTTTAGACGTTACAACTTAAATAGGTAGATAGATAATACTTTATTCCTCTATAATTGAAGAGTACATGACTATCATACACATATTATGAAGAAAACATACATCCAAGTGTAAATAGCGTACTAATTCAAGAGTAAAGTACGTATAAACACATTCCGAAACTATACATTTCAGAGTGATAAATGCAACGGATCGGGATTTAACGTCGCTTTGAAAAATTTTTCAATAATGAACCTATTCGTGAGCTTCCTGTGTACTTCAAGTGCTAGACCAGTACCCTGAAATGTCTTGCCCGGGGACATACCAATGAGGCCAGGAGATTCGAACCAGCAACCCTTGACTTCTCTTGGGGTTCGAATCCGCTGCCTTAGCCACTGAGCCAACCAGGGTCCGACTAATACAGGAGAGGTATATTGAAATGCAAATCTTAGTTTCAACTTATAGCATTCGTAGGCGAGTCTATTCCCTTCAAATTATGTCAAGAGTATTAAACCCAATTTTGAAAAAAAAACGATTTCATAGTTTCAATAGTTACAATTACATGTAGTTGTTACAAATATAAGATCCTAGAATTTCAACTAGATGAAAATGTAAAAATTCAACGTAAATGAAAGTTAGTGAAATGATTTAATGCCTTGAAGTTAAATCATAGCCCGTATATGCATGTGCAAAGTTTCACTGCAAACGCTTGAAAGTTGAAAATATGCTGCACAAAGACTTTCATTTACTTTAATCGTCGGTGTGCGAGCAAAAAGTCATTTGGCTCGTTCACCGACCCTGTACACGAAAAAGTTTAAATCGAATTTCTTATTCGGAATATGTTATAAATTCCACTAATATTCGAAACCAGTGGTCCGTAAATCAGACGGCAAAGTCAGTGCGCGAGCAAAATATCGTAACTACAACTTTATCAAAGCTTTAGCTACGACATTTTTTCGCGCATAGGCGGTATGTCGGACGAACACTTACGACCAATAAAGCGAAAATAAACTACTTCAAAAGTGCGAAGTCTCAGTCTTTGTAAAGCTGTACATAAAATCTGACAAGGGCCATTCGTGCTTGGTGTTGATGTTTTGTTGTGGTTGTTTGTTTGTTTGTTTGTTTGTTTGTTTTGTTGTTGTGTGCTCATTTGGACTATAAGTATTAACCTTTACCACACAATGACGCTATCTGGAATACAGTTGTGAAAAAAAAAACGTTTTGGGAAAACAAGAAATTTCTTGAAACAAGCAAATTCTCCCTTTCTCACAGAATGGTCGTCTGCTACTTTTTTCAAATTCGACATTCTAAAATTTTGTGAAGGGTTAACCCATTCCAACTCAATCCCTCCTTTTTACGCCCTTCAAGAAGAAAGCTTTGGAAAACATTGTGGAAAATGAAGAAATTGCATGTATCAAGCAATTTCTTCATTATCCACAATGTTTTCTATCCAAAAAGGGGAAAAAAATTAAATTTCGAACAACTTGAAATTGATGTCTGCATCTTCTTTCAATTTGGACCGGTCTAAAATTTTGTCAAATGGGAATGGGTTAAGTTTGTATGCCTTTCGTCGATAAAAAAAAGGCCAAATGAAAGCGCCTAATTTTGAAATGAAACGGTCCGTTGAATGACCCATCCCACACAATGACGTTTTTGACGACCTTGAAGAAAACCAATTAGGAAAAGATTATGAAAAACGAAGAAATTGCTTGCAGCAAGCAAATTCTTCATTTTTCACAATGTTTTCTACCAAGACAGTTGAAAAACAATCTAGAATTTCATGAATTTTAAAATGTTGTCTGCAACTTCTTCCGATTTGGACCAGTCTAAAATTTTACCATTTTGTAATTGGTTAACTCCACCCTGCCAGATAAAAGAAATAGATATAAAACAAATAATGATTGTGTTACCATCAATATCTAGGGATTTCATAACCTCATCAAGTTCCGCATCTGTTGGATTCAGTCCGAAATCCTTCAATATAGGTCGTAACTCACTTTTTGATATCTTTCCGTCACCGCTGCTGTCCATCAGATTGAAACATTCCTGCAATTCTTGAAGTAAATAACGGTAGTACAGTCGATTTTACTCGAGAGGCCACCTCTTTTAAGCGATCACTTTCATTAAGCGACCACAATCGAAACCCCCTTTTCAAAATTAAAAATAATATCATAAAGACGGGGTCTTAATTGCAAGAAACAATTTATGCTTAAAACCAATATTGTTGAAACTCATTAGAATCGTCTCTTGGAGACAACTTTAATGAGTCCCAACAACATATTTTTAGCAAGGTTTCATAATAAATTATGTAAGCAATAGAGTCAATCCCCTCGTATATATCGCAAAAAAAGTGTATTAAGCGACAATTCTCTTTAGCGACCCCGCCGTCATAGCGCAGTTGGTAGCGCGTCGGACTGTCAATCTAGAGGTCCCGGGTTCGATTCCCGACGGCGGCACTCATCCTTTCCGACTATTTGTCTCTCACCAATGGGTCGATAATCGTAGACCTATATTGGATAGCAGCTGGAGGCTAGGAAAGGTTGTAATGGTAGTACTGGTGAGAGAAATACCTGGATTCCTTTGTTAGGTGCTCCAGCCGCCGCGATATAACTGAAACATTGTTGAAAGCGGCGTAAAACCCCATTCAAACAAAGAAACTCTCTAGCGACCACTCTTTGGTCGTCCCTTAAATGGTCGCTTAATACAAGATTTACTGTACTTAAACTTAAAACCGTCAAATTTTTATTCACAAGATTCAAATATTTCTGCGACGCCTACAGAGTATAATAATTAAAACTTCAATCCGTTTTGATAAAAAGATTTTTACAAACAACGAGGCGAAAATAAATTGAAGAAAATAACAAAATAGGTGGTTTGAAAATTATGGATAATGAAGATGAACGCTTCATTGGATCAGTTTAATTTGATAGGAATTTCTATTTGGAAATAATTGTCAACAATTCAACAATTTGGTATATAAATGTTTGAAATAAGTTCAGACTAGAAACTATAGTTCTGCCTTGTAAAATGAAGAAAATATACTAGAAAATTTATAATAGAAGGAAAATGCAGGATATTTTGAGCAAAAAAGAAATAGTACGTGGCTTGGTTTGTATAGAACTGATGTACACCGCATCAAAGTATACTGCCAAAGAGGGGCAGAATATAGATTTTCGGTTAAATTAAATGGAAATGTGAAAAATAGGCATGGTCATTTCTAAACATTGATACATCAGGATAAACATTGTCTCAACTCAGAAAATGGCTTATTATTCTAATATTATGTTAATATTATGTTAACATTCACTCGATCTTGTTCGAGCGACCACCTCTTTAAAGCGCCCACAATCGAAATTTCAAAATGAAAAGCTCACATAAAGAATGGGTCTTATATTCATAAACCACTACATACTTAAATCAAATGTTGTTGAAACACATTAGAGTCGTCATTTAGACGATTCTAATGAGTCCCAACAACAAAGGATTTAGCAAGAATTCTATAACAAAATATGCGGGCAATAGAATCAATTCTTCATATATTTCGCAGATGAAATGTGTTTTAAGTGACCATTCTTTTTAGCGACCACTTTATGGTCGTCTCTTGTGTGGTCGCTTAATACAAGATTTACTGTAAACTGTATGTTTTCTTGATTTACTCTAGGCGTGTTACCATTCTCATCCATCCCTTCATGACTTACCATCGATTTGCTGTTGTGAAAAATGCGATGACGCCTGTAAAGTAAAAATCAGTATTTTTATAAAATAGTTTTATATTAGTTTCGTCTATCAAGATTCAAGCGTTTTATTCATATTTCATATTTTATTTCACATTTGGCTGAAATATTTATTCATGCTTCCATTAACAAAATTTTCAAGACGCAACTATTTTGCATGATAGTGCACAAAGTAGACTCGTTATATTTAACTCAAAACTAGTGAGTAATTTGCTTTGTTCTGCTTGATGCTCTTACTTTATATGAAAGAAGAAAATATTTCTTGTTTTCATTGATATATGAACATAAAAACTTAATCATCCGAATGTATGAATCTTACCCAACCTTTGATGGACTTTATTTTCCGCGAAGAATAGGGTGACATACCTAGAAAAACATTAGCACGAACTTTGTATTCTTTTACTTATTAGCATATTATTACCAAATATCCATGAATTGTTTCCCCTTTTGTTTTCTACAACTGCATCTCTTTTTGTTTTGTAAATCAAGTAATCTTTCCGAGTTATCCTTATTAATCATGGGCCAGTGAGTTGAGCATGAGAGAAGAGTAATGGCAATGAAACGTGCAAAATCTAAATTCAAAGGCTCGGTGGATCTCACAGGGGCAAAATTTCTGACCGATAGGGATCCCGAAATATTTGTTCAATCGTTTACAGATCCCTCTAAATATAATCCAGAATAGTTCCCAAGACCGCAATGAAAGGCTTTGCCGAACAGTAATGAAAATGGATTTTAGAATTATTTTTGTTGGCAACATAAAACAATATTTGTTTCCAGTGCGACAAAGCTTTCCATCGCAGTCTTTGGAGCTATTCACAAGTTAGTGATGAACGGGTCTGTAAACAATTTTAACGAAGATTTAAGGATTCCTTTTGGTGACAAATTTTGATTATACAAGACCCTTCTTAGATTCTATAATGTCAAGGATTCAGCAGGTCTATAAAATTTAGGGATTTTTTAAGAAATGAAGAGAATATTTATTTGTTTTCATGAAGGTATGACACGAAAAAAACAACCACACTGTATGAATACGCGAAGCGGATTCATATGTAAGTGTGATTAAGTTTTTCGGTTCATGCCTCCGTGAAAATAAAACTATTATCTTCACTATTATGTAATTTAATAGCACCGAGTGAAAAGGGAAAAAACTTGACAAATTTTGATACTTTTTTGTATGGAACTATTTTGTGCAGACGCATACGAAATGGCTGCGCGCTCAAAACTTAGTTCATGGAGGTATGATTTTTTTTCGACCAATCAGAACGCACGTTTTAGATAGACGAAACTAAAAATTAAATTATTCTTCGATTGTAAATTTAGTTGAATTGACAGATATTTGAATCGACGGAAGAGAAAGGTCTAGTAATTTTTTTTCTCGAACATTGCCTCTGATTATAAGTTATATACTCGAAAGATTGACCATGAGAAAGAGCAATAAAATTTGATATACGGTGGGTTGACATTAAACTTAAACCCCGACATAAATATTTTAATAAAAGACTAAAGAGTCTGGCGATAATCCCTTAGTCAGCTATCATGTTACACAGTTTTTGTATTTTCCTTTTATACAGAAGTTTACGGGTGTAGGTAATGTTTCGTTTACATACTAGTATTTGCAAGTGCAAGCCTTTGTTAGGTAGATAGATATGATCAAAGTCCATCCTATACAGTATATGCAGTTTTATCTTAACCAATTACCAAACGACACAAATTTAGACTGGTCCAAATTTGAAGATGTTACAGAAGACAACGCCAATTATAAGAAAATTAAAAATCTTTATCTGTTTGGGATGAAAAAATTGTGTGAAATGAAGAAATTGCTTGTTAAAAGCATTTTTTTCTTTTTCCGCGATGTTTTCCAAAGTTTTTAGAGGGGTGTTATCCATAAACCCCAATATATGTTCGTGAAGTTGGCAGAGTAGCAGACTAGCAGACTGGCAGAGTGAAGTTAGCAGAGTAGCAGACTGGCAGACTAGCAGAGTGAAGTTAGCAGACTGGCAGTCTGGCAGACAGAGAACGTACCCTCATGACCATGAAATTGGAGTTCATTTCATGCTAATTAGGTTTGAGTTCGTTGAAATTATTTTTTGGGTGAACGTGTGGCTCCGGATAATTCCTCACTTTTTACAATAGTAATATATTTCAAAGAAGTATAACCGATTATAATCGTTTATGTCGGGTTAGCTCTAATCAAAAGCGTTGGATTTGAAATTGATTACGTTTGTTTCAGTGGGATATCCTGCCAAGTTGTCGGTTATTGTTCTTGTTGTTTAGTTTTGTCAGCTGATTTTATGCCTCGGTCTCTGTCAGCTGGTGTACTGAAATAACATCATGCACTAGCAAACTGGCAGTCTTGCAGACTGGCAGTCTGGCAGACTGCAAGAGCAGCCTGCTGGCAGAGTGAATTTAGCCGACTGGCGATCTGGCAGAGTAGCAGAGTAGCAGAGTGAAGTTAGCAGACTGGCAGTCTGGCAGACCAGCAGAGTGAGAGAACGGACCTTCATAATATGAAAATGGAATTCCTTTTTATGGTAATAGGGCTTTAAAATCGTTGTAATTATTGTTTGAAGTAAAATGTGACTCCGGATAATTTCAAACTTTTTTATAATAGTAACATATTTCCAGAACTAAAGCCCTTAATGGTGATCAAGCTATTACCAAAAACGTTTGATTTGAAATTGTTTCCGGCTGTTTCAGTAAGATATCCTACCTGTTGTTGTTTAATTTTGTCGACTGTTAAAGTGCCGCGGTCTCAGTCAGCTGGTCTACTTAAATACCAACATGCACTAACACAATGGCAGTCTGACAGACTGGCAGTCTGGCAGAGTAGCATAGACTGACAGAGTGAAGTTAGCAGACTGGCAGTCTGGCAGAGTAGCAGAGTAGCAGAGTGAAGTTAGCAGAGTGGCAGTCTGACAGACCGGCAGAGTGAGAGAACAGACCTACATTAACATGAAATTGGAGTTTCTTTTTAATACTCATTGGGCTTTGAAGTCGTTGAAAATAGTGTTTAGGTGAACGTGTGACTCCGGATAATACACTAATATATTCAACAGATGACAGAGACCGCGGCATTTGAACAGCTGAAAAAATTGAACAACAACCGACAACTTGGCAGGATACCCCACTGAAACAAACGGAAACAATTTCAAATCCAACGCTTTTGATAAGAGCTTGACCGACATAAAGGATTATAATTGGTTAAAATT
Organism: Fragum fragum; assembly: GCA_946902895.1. Taxonomy (NCBI): domain Eukaryota; kingdom Metazoa; phylum Mollusca; class Bivalvia; order Cardiida; family Cardiidae; genus Fragum; species Fragum fragum. The sequence goes on from OX336366.1 coordinate 7,410,240, forward strand.
CTTGGAAATATATTAGTTTTGTAAAAAGTTAGAAATTATCCGGAGTCACACGTTTACCTTAACACTATTTTCAACGACTTCAAAGCCCAATGAGTATTAAAATGAACTCCAAATTCATGTTAATGAAGGTCTGTTCTCTCACTCTGCCGGTCTGCCAGACTGCCACTCTGCTAATTTCACTCTGCTACTCTGCTAGACTGCCAGTCTGCTAACTTCACTCTGTCAGTCTATGCTACTCTGCCAGTCTGCCAGACTGCCAGTCTGTCAGACTGCCATTGTGTTAGTGCATGTTGGTATTTAAGTAGACCAGCTGACTGAGACCGCCGCGGCAATTTAACAGTCGACAAAATTAAACAACAACAACAGCCGATTAATTGGTAGGATATCTTACTGAAACAGCCGGAAACAATTTCAAATCAAACGTTTTTGATAATAGTTTGATCGCCATTAAGGGCTTTAGTTCTGGAAATATGTTACTATTATAAAAAGTTTGAAATTATCCGGAGCCACACTTTCACTCAAACAATAATTACAACGATTTTAAAGCCCTATTACCATAAAAAGGAATTCCATTTTCATATTATGAAGGTCCGTTCTCTCACTCTGCTGGTCTGCCAGACTGCCAGTCTGCTAACTTCACTCTGCTACTCTGCCAGACTGCCAGTCTGCTAACTTCACTCTGCCAGCAGACTGCTCTTGCAGTCTGCCAGACTGCAAGTCTGCAAGACTGCCATTTTGCTAGTGCATGATGTTATTTCAGTACACCAGCTGACAGAGACCGAGGCATATAATCAGCTGACAAAATTGAACAACAACAACCGACAACATTGCAGGATATCCCACTGAAACAAACGGAATCAATTTCAAATCCAACGCTTTTCATTAGAGCTAGCCCGACATAAAGTATTATAATTGATTATACTTCTTTGAAATATATTACTATTGTAAAAAGTGAACAATTATCCGGAGCCACACGTTCACCCAAAAAATAATTTCAACGAATTCAAAACCTAATTAGCCTAAAAATGAACTCGAATTTCATAGTCATGGGGGTCCGTTCTCTCATTCTGCCGGTCTGCCAGACTGCCAGTCTGATAACTTCACTCTGCTAGTCTGCCAGTCTGCTACTCTGCTAACTTCACTCTGCCAGTCTGCCAGTCTGCTACTCTGCTAACTTCACTCTGCCAGTCTGCTAGTCTGCTACTCTGCCAACTTCACGAACATAATATTCTTTTGGATATTAACCGGCCACTAACCTGTGTTGATGTTTCAGAGAGATATACACAAGATTTTCTCATGCAGAAAAAAAATCGGTGTTTCAATCAACCTGAAATTCGATCAATAATCGGGCAAACCCATTTTAAGATCCAATCTGTTTAAAAAGCTCAGTTACTCATATTTCAAGGACAAATTCTAGTCCTGGAGTTGTATAATTGTCGCCAAGTCTTGTTCTTACCACATTTAACCCATAACCGGACGACACAATTTCAGACTGGTCCAAACTCAAAGAAGTTGCAGACGACATTTCAAGCTGTCCTAAAATTGGAAAATAATAACCACAAAGTGATGAAATCATCGTGAGAGAAAAGAGAAATTGCTGTTTTTTCATAACTGTATTACCCATGTATGCTTTGTATAATGTTTAGTATATCGACGATGAAACATACGTGTTCGAGTCGTTTTCTTAAATAAAAATTTTGTTCTGTTCTGTTTTCTGTTCTGTATTTCTTCGGGTGTCAGAAAGAGGGATTATGTTGTGATGGATTAACATACAAGGTAGTAGTAAGCAAGCTATGCAAGCTAGGATATGCGGAAGTATCAAGATTAGCGGCTAGGCAGACGGACGATTTCAGCCGCAGCCTCTGGTAAACACGGCTTCGAGGCCTTCAGATACGGCTTGTCGTGACAATTTTGTTTTCAGGTGTACATGTAGATATAATTTGAACCTGTAAATTATCTATAAATGATCTACTATACATACCATTATTAAAAAGTTATAAAAACTCTCCTCTCACACAGTACTGTGTATTTGGTGGTGAATGATGTATTATATCCTTTACTAAATACATTATTTTTACTACAGGTATGGATTTACATTCAGGCGGAAATAAAGGCCGGAAAGCTATTTACGAGCGCTTTAACCCAAACAATCTCAAACAATATCGCTTATTGATGAAACTTTGGAAAACGTTGTGGACGATGAAGAAATTGATTGTTATCTACAATGTTTTCAATCTCTTAAGACAAGAAAGTTAAGATTTCATCAGCTGAAAAAGTCGACTGTCGAATTTGAAGAAGTCTAAAATGTTGCAGTCTGGTTATTAAATGATTCATGATAGCAAATGAATAATTCTAGATGATAAGGAAATCATTGTAACTAAAACAAATCCGATTTGACTTCCTATATTTTCCCTCTCATTTAAAAATTTTCTATTTTTTATTTAATTAAGGCTCTCTGTCCTCTGTAACCAGCATATTGACAGATCGCGTCTGTCTATCAAAGAATCGAAAAATCAATCGACAAATTCATTTAAACCAGAAGTGAACTGTAAGCTCCGACATTTGCCGACATTTATATGAACAATTTTGTTATAAACGACTTAAAAGTGGCAAGCTTATTCAAGCTTATTCAAGCTGTAGTTACGAGGTTTGTGTCGCCAACCATCTATTTTAGTTGTTTTGCCAGCCTTATTTTTTACAAAATAAAATCGTTTGGTATCGAAGCGGAACTTTCTGTTAGAGTCATTGAGCGTGGCTATCGGAGTCAGAGGGGGTCCAATTCGAAACACGGAAAGAAAGAGAGGGGAGATAGAGAGAAAGATACAGATAGAAAGACAGAGGGAGTATGTATTTTTGCAAAATACGATGTTCCACTGTTAAGCCCAACTAATGACAGAACACATTTTTAGCTAGTAAAACGTCTGCTTTGAAAGCTTAAGTTTTAAGATATTTTTAGAGTTTATATCGTGTTCAAATCGAGTCTGATCAGAGTCTTCACTATGCGTTCTGCTTTGTATGGCCACATGAATGAATTTTATTTAACTCATAGGCAGCTCCTTCAAAAGCATGCTATTTAACTCATTCCCACTCAATCCTGCTTTATTCAATTCAAGAAAAAAAGCTTTTGAAAACATTGAAGACAACGAAAAAATCGCTTGTATTAACGCTTTTTAGCCTACAAGACAAATATTTTCTAAATGCCACCAACTTGAAATTGTCATCTGCAACTTCTTTCAATTTTAACCAGTCCAAGATGTTGTCGTATTGTAATACATATACTTTAATTTCATGATAACCTCTGACAAAAAAATACTATACAAAACCATGCTTTCAGTACTTTCAGTATTTTGATTACTTTTAGTAAGGTTTTTGTTTGTCTAGTTTGATGTAAATCAATATACTGACCACGTGATCCAACTGCTTTAAGTTGGCGATTTAAACGAAAAGGTACCGATCTGATGGTATTCCGGTCAAACCCATACGATTTTCTAGGTGCAACATGCCAATGTTTCTGAGGCACCCGAAAAAATTTCCCAAGCAATCTGTAACTATTGATAAAACATGGTTTTATCACTTCAAATCTTACACAAAACAACGATAAAAAAACTGACTCATTCAGGGTCGCAGCCGTAAAAGGCCAAGTCAACAACATCTACTTGGAACTTTTCTGAGGCGCAGAGTTGTGCTGCTCTTCGATCGTATTGAAAAATGCCACACTATGAATGGGATGTAGGCTATTATGCTGACCTTATGAGGTAGCTTTGGGACGAAATCAAGGAGAATGGTGTGATAAATTGTCATTGTGACGAATCGCCGGCCTCGCACACTAACTCCGCGTCCCCCTCCCGAAATTCTACTTCGATATAAAACGGCGTCATTAACTTAAAACAAAAAAGTAAAATGGTTGGTTCGCCACCTAAACGACGTAACTACAACTTATCACGCCCACTCGTCCACTGATCTTCGATAGGAAATTCGACTTGAATTAAAATGGGGTTATACGCTACATGGCGTAACCACAGCAATGCTCAACAAAGATGTCGGACTTCAAAGTTCACTTCCAGTCTAAATGAACGATTTTATTGGTCTATCGTTTTTTTAATGACAGAGGCGCAACCAAAAAAAAAATGTTTCACTCAAATGGCTGCCAATTTGGAGTTCAAACTTTAATTCCTGGCTTAATGAATGATTTGATTGGTCGATTGATTCCTAGTTTGACAGCCGCGATTGGTCAATTGTTATGTTTCTACCCTAGACAAGGGACTTCTCAATCGCCCCACATAACTCAAGGTATTTGAGAAAGCCTGTTTGATTTCAGTGATGGCGTGAATAAACGGCTGTAGAAGGATTCTTAACAGGATAACAGTTTGGGGTGGTTTTTTTTTTTTGTTTTTTTTTTTTTTTTTTTCGTATTTCTTGTCACCATTATGTCAAAATAACAATAGGACATAAATGGATTGGCGGAGGAGTGGAACGAAGAAAGGACGACTAGTTACTTTATCCTGGTACAACGTCATCGTGAATTCGCCTTATTTTCTTCATAACAGCTTGAATATATTGTAGTTACTATGTTGTAGACCTGCTAAAGTCTGGCACCGACGATATGTAAAATATTCAAGTAAATGTTGTGGGAGATTAATGCTCAAACTGCTATTTGTATCACGACAATAGGCCGCAACTCGAAAAAACATTGTCAAAAAATAGAGTCACAGCACCTGAAACAGGGTTAGAGTTATCTTAAACTCAGTCGCCGTTCATTGGTCATGGTGTTTCATCTAAGTGTTTGGAGGTTTGTTGTTGTTGTGTTTTTCGTTTTTTTTTTTTTTTTTTTTTTTGTATTTTTGGGGGGTTTTTTTGTTTTGTTTTTTTATTGTTGTTTCAATATCGACTAATATGCAGAAGCTATTAACCCTTGTAATGCTAAACATACTCAATCCATTCCCGCACAAGCCTCCTTTTTACGCCGTCAAGAAAAAAGCATCAACTTCAAAATGTCGTCTGCAGCTTCTTTCAATTTTGACCTGTCTAAAATTTTGACGTTTGGGTATGGGTGTACTGGCATAAACGCTGTCTCGGTGTAGGGTGGCAGTGGCCTTATCGTATGGTTCCGCCTTTTGACACTCGACATTGTAATCGACTGAGATATCAACATGATTAAACGACGTAAGTTTGAAGGTATGTTAAATAACAGCAAATCGTTGGTTGGTGACTATAGTTTTGAATAGCTGTAGTAACGACGTTTGAGTCGTCCGTGAAAGAGAATTTTTAATCTCGATGTCAATTTCTATGTTGGAATTCAAATTCCACTTCTAGTCAAAATGAACGATTTGTTTGGTCAATCAATCTTTTTATTGACAGAAGCGATCCGTCAGTTCTCACGGAGTCGTGGTAATAATCAGAAGTATTTCGATTTATTTTGTCTTCAAAATGAAAAAAGAAAGAATAAAAATATCAATGTCAACAAAAAAAAGAAAGTACAAATTTGAAGCGCAAGACGAAATGTCTCTTGAAGTATAGAAATATGAATATAGATAAGTGACATTTTTGTGTGTTTGTACGCGCTTGTGGTTATGTACTAAAGGTAAATAACAGAGCTTACAGTATAAACCCATTTCCACACAATGACGCTTTAAGGTCCCCCCCCCCCCAAGAAAAACAATTTCTTCAATTTCTACCATGTTTTCTACCCAGAAAGTTGAAAAAATCTAAAATCCCATAAACTTTAATTTGTCGTCTGCAACTCCTTCCAGTCTAAAAGTTTGCCGTCTGGTAATGGGTTAAACTGCTTCGATTATCATTTCGCGTAACAGGAAAGAATCCTACTTTAAAGAATGCAAGCCGATCGCTAAAATGTCTCTTGTTCACGAACAATTGTGGAGAGCGGGTATCCAGAAAAAAAGCGTTTGCGTTACTTTGTGGTCATGGATTTGGCCAGGTACAGGGGCAAAGGGTGGAGGAGAATGAATGATTCGTGTCCAGACAAAAGTTACTCGACCATTAATCTTTTCAGTGTCAAATATTTATACTATAGGAATGTAGAGAGATCAGTTAACAGGTCACCTACACATTTACCAACTCACGCTATTCTTAAAACATGACACACTTATAATCTTGCTGGAACGACCACTTCTACTCAGCGACCACTGTAATTCAAGACCCCTTTGACAATAAAGACTTTACTACATGTGCGTTCCTAGTTTTTGACGGATTGGAGCGCCCTGGTTAGCTCGTACCAACGCTTCCCAAGTCTTACTGATCAAGCATAATTCCCAGAAAATTATATATTGAAATATCAAAAGTTAGTTGCTGTTTGTGTGTGTTTGTTTGTTTGTTTGTTTGGTAGGGTTTTGTTTGTTTGTTTGTTTGTTTTGTTTTGTTAATGTTTTTTTGTTTTTTTTTTCACGCGGGTCCAGTACGTCCCCATTTCCTCCCTGTTGATTATTAATTTGGACGTTTAATGAACGCATCTCTGTTTTAAAGTATTCGTACGTTGTGCACCTCGGCGTGTGACGTCAGTTAAATAAACAAACGTCCGTTTTCTTCAATTACGAAACAGCCTTACTTTCGCGTTTATCACGAATTCGGTTTCATAGGGAACCGTTGAGAACAAACAACCGTAAAACGGGCTCGTTATGAGCGTGAGACGGTAACTGCATGCAATAATGGCAAATCATTGATAATTCTAAGGGGTTATTCCGTATACATTTGTCTAATTTTCAAACTTATAGGCTTTCTTCAGGTGATATTGGAAAAACGCAAAACAAACATTGGGTGCTAGATTTTAAAATATGATACACCGAAAGAGTGTTGCGTTTTTTATGTAAGTCAGTATATCTATTAAGCAACCATTTCGTTTAACAGCCCAATTTGGTCATCTGCTCCATTCAAAATTATGCCAATAGCTATTGATGTTTTGCTTTCAAGTAAACAAATGCGATGATATTGATTTTTGTATCAAATACGATAATATTAACTTTTACATTTTCAGTATACTGGTATAATATGGTGCACTCCCTTCTGCCTTTAATGCAGGTTTGTTAGACTTAATGAATATGACCTAGCAAAATTTCATTTCAATAGTGCTCGATCCAGAATCTTTTTCAAACATTTTTTTCTCGACAGTAACCAAGATCATCTTTTAACTCGATAAAGCGTTATATATATGTACAATTGTTGTCACCTTAGGGCACAGGCAGTCTGTTAACCCGTTACCAGACGACACGATTTTTAGACCGGTAAAAGTTGAAAGAAGTTGCAGACGGCGTTTTAAATTGTGCTAAAATTGGAAATTAAGTGCCATATAGGATAGAAATCATTGTGAAAAAAGGAGAAATTGCTTGTTACCAGCAATTTCTCCTTTTTCCACAAAGTTTTCCATGGCTGTATTTCTTCATCGAGCGCCATTGTGTGGTAATGGTTTAAGAGATGGCTACCTGACGTTTGGCCTTTGGTCGCCCTCTAACGCTGGTCTGGTAACAAATAAGTTTTATTCAAAAGTTCTATTTGTCATAGATATTTCTCTTCTTGATAGTTTGCGTTTTGTATTTTTTAAGATACGTATAGACATTATATTATATTGCTTGCTGCATAAAGAATGACTTACACATAAACTTTTCTTTTTTATTACGGAATCCTCCAGCTATGACCACGAAAATGTTCTAAGAAATTCTCATTCCAGATGTTAGATTTTATCAATTTGGACAGTAAAATCCTGCCGTATAAGTCCTACACCATTATTTTTTACCATTTTCAGCACGATAGCTTTGGTTATAGATTACGAAAATGTAATGAGCTTAAAGTCGTTTTGGTGGTTCAAAGAACGATAATCGAGATATACATGTAAGGGAGCTCTAAATAGACGGTAAATAGTTGAATTAATAAGGCTCTAAACAGGTCTTTTAAACAGGTCTTTTCAAGGAACCCGATCTTTAGTGCACAAAAATCAACAACAAATTACCAACATAAACTGATTTATTTAATTTTCAACAAAGAATGTATTATATCTTCTATACTTTCGAAATCCACATAGTATTCAAGTCACAAATGATTTCATGAAATAGGACAACGTATCAATCTGATGATGTTCATCAAATAAACGAGCGCCAATAAACATTCAGATCAGCACGTGCATCCTTTCAGTCTGACCGGAGTCTTCAAAACAACCTCTAGGAGGAGCTACTGACGGTAAAATTTAGTTGTATTTAAATTCAAGATAGAGTTCAGTGTAAACAAGTTCAAGAGATAGAGAAATTGTATGTAGCCTTTAAATTAATTATTCTACTATCATATGAGCCTATGCGTGACATTTCCAACAATTTCGCATGTGCGTGACTCGCACAGTTTGAGCACCCTGGACAGCCATTCGGGGCAATTAGAACATTCGCTGATTGTTTAAAGAAGCTTTGGGTCAGTATCTATCTACAGAGCGCAGAGTGAAGACTCTGATCAGACTGTGCGGATGCACAGGCTGATCTGAATCTTTACTTGGCGCACATGTGTAATTGTTGGCAATGTCATGCATGGGCTCATATATTATGTTGTAATGGGTGGAAAGGGACATTGATATCGTATCATTCTTTAGATAATTATTGAAATAATAATCATTTCATTACGTTTTTATTTCTTGGTTCCAAAATGTAGTTATTTTTAAACTGAACTAAAGAGCTTTGCAGTTTGGATAGAATATAAGATGATCAGTGTATTTTCATAGTTACACGGCATGAAAATACACTCAAATAGTTTCCCTTTTTTAAATGTGGTTGCCTCTTTTGAATAGCCAAGGCCCTTCAATATGATAAACCAAGAATAGGAATAAAATAGTATGACTAGACTTTTTTCGGGATTGAACATATTGATGGTCCCTTTCATATTTTCTTGAGAAGCTTGTTCGAGGGGTGTGTTTGTTTTATAGTACTGTTCACCAAACAAAATAGAACAAGAACATTATAAAATCTCTATGAGCTACAAATCATAAGAAGTAATGTAGATATGCTTGAATCTAAAGATTACACCCAATGTGACAAAGTCTCGCTCAATGTTTGGTACAGGTATATGTATTTAAAAGTGCATTATGGATTAAAGAATTTCCTGATAGTAACTTAATTAGCGTGCTGTCTTGGACGACCCTAGAATTGAAAACAGTTATCGAATTAGTTGGGTTTTTCGTGGAAATACTTTTGATACACGTAACTGTGTAATAATTAAAACAATTAGTTGAAAAGTGGGTCATTCTAATCTTGTTCGTGTATATCAACATAATTTCTCATTTTAAATCTCTTGTTCAAATATTTCTTTTTACTTTCACATGTTTGTGTGGACACTTTGAGGTGCTGCTTTTTTCGCCTTCACCTGTTTCGGTTGTTGTGCAAAATACATATCTTCGAGACTGAATAGGTCTTGTAGTCTCTCTTTGCTGGAATCCTGAAAAAGTAATTGATCTTAAATTTGGCAGGTTAAATAGTAAAGAAAAAAAGGATTAAGTCATGGATACAAAGCAAGCTAAAGCACATCTAATACGAATATGTGGTCGATTCTTATTATTGTGGGTACAAAAAAGACTAGAAAAGAGATTCGTTTATATGGTGTTTTGTTAAAGAGCGAATACATAGCAATGAAAGCTTCGCCAATTTTATAAAAAAAAAAAAAATAAATATATATCATTTTATTTTATTCTGTGATTCTGTAGTCGAAGTACCTACTTTAACCCTCTCCTGTTTTTGGAAATTTTAGACTAGTCCAAATTGAAAGAGGTTGCAGACGACAATGAAAACTGGATGCCATTTGAAATGAAACCATCCTATGTTGTAGAAAATATTGTGGAAAAAGGAGAAATTGCTTGTTACAAGCAATTTCTTCTTTTTCCACAATGTTTTCTTGAGTATAAAATCACAGGATCGTAAAATCCCATATTTGAACGGGAAAGGGTTTATAATCCCTACTCAAATAGTAGTAAAATAATGTAAATGGTGGTATAGCTCAGAGACTTTGAGCGAGTTGTCTCTAGCAAAAGATTTTTTAACCTGTGTGCACATGCTCTTTAGATTATTTACTCTTAGTAAATGTGGAGAAATTGGATATAAGATACCGAATGATTTCAAAAGAAATATGCCTCTTAACAAATTGCATGGAAAACGATAGAACATAACAAGAGGGCCAGTGGCCCTGGCGCTCACCTGAGATAAGGCTTTTTTTTTTTTTCTTTTTTTTTTCAAGGCCTAATACAAACTGGGCCGGGAGCAATTTCTTCATTATCCACATGTTTTCCAAAGCTTTTTTCTTGAGGGGCGTAAAAAGGAGGGCTTGTGTGGGAATGGGTTAAAACACATTTTGTGAATGTATGAAAGGTTTGATTCGACTGCGTACATGAACTTTTCATGTCATGTATTACAGAACTCTCGCCAAATCCTTTGTTGTTGTCAAAGTCCTATTTTATATTATTTACATTGTGAATTGTAATATTTCGAAAGATATCATGTTTAAAACTCGCCGTATAATCGGAGTTAAATAAAATATTTTTTTAAAAAGATAGTCGATTACCTAAAGTTTCAACTATCAACATTTACTTCCTTTTACTGTTTTTGTTTTTAAGATTTTTTCCTAGATCGTTTACAGTGTGACGTCATTTATAAAACAAAGAAAAAAGAGATGGATTACGACTCTTGATAGAATTATTTATTTATTCTTCATTGGACCATTTATGAATTTTGTATATTTTAATGAGGGTTAACTCTACTTTTAACATTATTTCGGTCATATCCCGGAGCTGGAGCACCTAAACATGGATTCCTCGCATTCCTCACATTACTACCACAACATTCTTTCCGAACCTCCAGCTCCTCGTTGTCCGCAAAGTTTTTCATGGCTTTTTTTCGTTGGAGGTCCGTAGACGTGACCAGCGAATCGCCACTGCCGATCAAACACTCAACAGGCCAATCAAAATAGTCATTCAGTCCGAAGCTGCTACATTTATCTTCGATATTTATTTCAAAATATTTAGTCGGACCAACCAAAATGTCGTAACTACATTTTATATACACCTCGTAGTTACGTCCCATAGGTCATCATCAGCGATTTACAAGCTATTTCTTCTTCATTTTTCACAATGTTTGCTACCCAGAAGTTAAAAAAAAAATCTAAAATTTCATAAACTTTGAGTTGTCGTCAGCAACTCCTTTCAAATTGGGCCAGTCTAAAAAATGTCGTTTGGTAATGGATTAAAGGGACAATACATTATCGTTATTACTGTAAATTTTGTATCAAAATATCGGTGAATCTTCAATATCACCTTCACATTTCTAAGTAATATTTTCGATACGCTTCTTTGACCATATTGTCCAATTTTACCCTAATGACAACCTCTATTAAGCCACCACTTCATTAAGCGACCAGCATCAAGATTCTCCAATAAGAGGATTATCATAATTGGAAGATTTTGCTCATATAATTATCAAACTAATTTCTATGTTTGCTGATCTCATTAGAATCGTCTCAAAGAGACGGCTCACATAAGATCCATTACCATAAAATCAATTAAGAATCCTGCAATAATTTATTGATGCATTCGAATCGACCCCTCATATATGTCACAAAATAGTGTATTATGCGATCAATCTCTTAAACAACCACATTTTGGTTGGCCCTTGGTTGGTCGCTTGACCCTTACCTGTTCAATCACTGATTTTTGCCACCGTCATAGCGTAGTTGGTAGCGCGTCGGACTGTCAATCTAGAGCTCCCGGGTTCGAGCCCCGACGGCGGCACTCATCCTTTCCGACTAATTGTCTTTCACCAATAGGTCGAAAATCGTAGACCAATGTTGGATAGCAGCTGGAGGCTAGGAAAGGATGAAATGGTAGTACTGGTGAGAGAAATACCAGGATTCCATTCTTAGGTGCTCCAGCCGCCGCGATATAACTGAAAGATTGTTGAAAGCGGCGTAAAACCCCATTCAAACAAACAAACAAATCAATCACTGATTTTTACGTACCTATTTTTTTATACATCAGACAATATTGTGGAAAAAGTAGAAATTGCTTGTAACAAGCAATTTCTTCTTTTTCCACAATATATTCTACCCTATTGAATGATAATTTCTCAAATCAAATCAACTTTAAATTATTGTCAGCAAAACCTTTGAACTTGGACAGGTCTAAAATTTTGTAAAACAGTAAAGGGTTAATACCAAGGTCAGTTGTAATATTCTCTGGGATAATCAGGAAAAAAATGCCTCGCCATGTCAAGATGACATGATTTTTTTTTTGATTTTTTTTATGAAACAATCAATGACAGAAATATAGTATTATTGTTTTCTTCTTTTCTTTATCAAGATTAAATATAACGAATACTGGGTCAACTTGACGGATGATGGCTGTAGTGATTTCATGGCATTTGATATGGTTTCCTTACTTAGAGTTCATGAGCTTTAGGAATTCTGAAAAGATAAAAAGCGTGTGTTAATTATATGATAACGTAATAGAAAACAACGCAAATTATTATGTAGAAAACATGGTGTGAAAAAGAGAAAGCGCTTGTCAAGAACAATTTCTCCTTTTAATAGAATGAGTTCATGAAATAAACATTTCAAGATAGTGAAAATGGACAGGTTTAAATGGGGATCACAAAATTTCCTGTTTTTACTGCTCCTCGGTTATTGTGTGTTAACCCATTCCCAAACAATCCCTCCTTTTTACGCCCCTCAAAAAAATTTGGAAAACATTGTGGACATAGAAGAAATTGCTTGTTTCAAGCCATTTCTTCTATGTCCACAATGTTTTCTATCCCAAAAGACAAAGAGTTGTAGAATTTCATCAACCTTAAATTGTCGTCTACACATCTTTCAAATTGGACCAGTCTAAATTTTCTTGTGTGGGAATGGGTTAAATGAAGTTCACCCTGTAATGGAAACCGAGGGCAAAAAATCTTCGAACTGGTAGAACTGTCTCATCTCATTTTGTATCGTTAGGTTAGCACAAGCTCACCATAACAAAAATTCGATTCAACTTCGGTAAATAAGGCCTTTACATAATCAAAGTACTATAAGTTCCGATGGAGTCAACTTCGGTAAATAAGACCTTTACATAATCAAACTACTATCAGTTCCGAAGATGTACAATCGTCCTTACCAAACGGCAAAGTTTTATACAAGCTATATAGACGTGGTTTTCAAATCAACATAGACACGAATAATCATTATTTTAAACATCAACCTCTAATAAAAAACTGACATACTCAAAATGTCACAAATTTCTCTGATAGTTATGTTTAGTCATATATTGAGTGCAAGAAGTTTAGTCGAATCCTATAGATCTATAAAATAGCGGAATTGATAAAGAAGAGAAAAAAATATAACTTATTTGTACAAAGATTTTCGTTAACCCACTTAATTTATAATTTAACTTTAGGTCATGTTTGCTCACTTTAAAACGGTCACAAAAGGAAACATAAGGTTCGCATAAAGGTTTTTAGAGAAGCACTCGTGCGTCCACTTTCTTTTCTTTTGTATCGCAATTAGTCAGTAAAGCATACATGAAATAAACGAAACAATCTTTACTTATGCATGATAGGTCGAAGCCCTAGCATGCCGCTAAAACGGCACCAAACCATTGGTATTGGATGCTTATTGGATATATTACTAGACACTTTAACAACTCCGAGTATACCATTGAGCGTCTAAGAGATTGTCATCAACAATTTGTAACCCGCTCCGTTCAGGTGGGTTCACGTAAAAACAACGCCAAGAGAAGACCGGAACATCGTTATGTTATGCAGTAGAAATCATTTGTGGTCGTGCAGAACGATTGGTGACATTTGAGCATCGCCACATTTAGGAATTCGTTCATCCTTTTGTAATTTGCGAAACCGCCTTAGATCGGTTGGTTAGGAGGTTCGTCGACCATACGTTGGCAATCCGCAATCGGCGCTTCATCGAAGACTGAGGCTAAAGTGGGCTAGAGACACTAAAGCTCCACTAAAATCAGGTGAAACCTGGTCCTTTTTACGAACTAATCTCTTTTCAATGTTCAGTGTACTGATACACAAATGCAGGTGTAGAACGCTTGGTTGCGAACGCTTTGAAAGGGGGCAAGGGGGAGAGGGCGAGGTAATGTCATAATTCGGCGGGGGCATTTTTCACAATCCTAAGGCTCAGCTTATAATTGTAGCTCTCTTCGATATTTCGATCACATCACCACTCCTTCATGTATTCATGGGTATCCAGGTTCGATCCCCAGCTGTCCTTTCCTACATTAACCTTCCTCCAAGGGATGGACAATGAGAAGCTGAAGGCACGGAAAAGATGCTGTGGTAGTACTAGTGTAAGAAATACAAGGAATCCATGATAAGCTGCTCTTGCCGCCGCGATATGACTGAGATATCGATAAAAGTGGCGTTAAACCCCATTCAATCGATCAATTAAAAGTTTGAAAGGAACACCCGAGATTCTGCAAGAAGACAATGTTGATTGCCAATTTGCTCGTAACAAAACAAGCATTCTACAAAACTATATGTACATTTAAACACTCGACTGACTACTCGTTCGCCCATTGATTCCGACAGGAAATTTCGTTTCGATATCTTAAGGCGTTATTTTCAAAATGAATGGCCATGTAGTAGCATGTAACAAAAGTGAGGAACGGTCAGTTGGCGACCTAAACGTCGTAACAAAAGCACGAATAAGCTGTGGTTTCGACTTTTAAGTCGCCAAAACAACAAAAAAGCTAAACAAAAATGAGGATCAATGTCGGAGTTCAAAACTCTCTTCTGCATGCTCTAAATGAACGATATCATTGGTTGACTGATTTTTCCCCTGGTTTTTACGTCCCCGTGATTTTGCAATTTGAGAAAACATTGTAGAAAGAGAAGAAATTTCTTTTAACAAGCAATTTCTTCTTTTTCCACAACATTTTTTATTCTAATGAATTGTTATTTTCTGATTAAACCCACTTTAAATTTTCGTCTGCAAATCCTTTGAATTTGGACAGGTTTAAAATTTTGCAAAACAATAAAGAGTCTTACAGAATAAGTGTCATGTATTGAATAGACAAGGGTAAACAATAGTGTATTTACAAACAAATCTAAAGTGCTAAAAAGCACGAAGTTATACGCCGATAAAAATAACATTTGTTATCTGATTAGATTAGAAACCGCTTTCTAAACTCTGAAGCAGGGCCCGTAAATCAGATGATGTTTAAGGAAAATTTCACCTTACTGAACATTTCATTCAACAAATCTTTTGTACCGAAGCCAAATTTGGGATACTTTATTAGTTATAGATCGGAAATCTCGCAATAATTGATTTCTTATTGAGGAGATTTACGATCTTTAACTAACTTACTGATTCCCCTGATTAACAAGTATGTATGCTGACTAAATATCAATATAAATGCGTTACTACACCTCAAAGTATGATTTGCAAGCGCGTACCTTGTATTGTGACGTGAACACGGGACTCTTTTAAAAACTTTCAACAGCAATGGGTTACACGTTTGAATTTTGGGATTCATTTTCAGTAAGGATTGTTGCCAGAATATTATCAATTTTTTGTTGTTGTTGTTGTTGTTTGTTTGTTTGTTTTTGTTTTTTATTAAATTCCGTGCGAAATATTTACAATAGTAGCATTACATGTCCGTGCTCTTTTTTAATTAAGACAATCTAGAATTGTCGTTTGACGACAATTTCTCGCCGGGCGATGATATGATTAAACACCGTAAATATACCGAAATGATGTCAAATGTTTTGATATTTAGGATTAATATCTATTAGTCCGTAACCTTATAATCACAAAGAAGCAGGGTTTTTAACAAATATGCGCTTGTGAACCGTGAACTTTTTCATACAAAAATCATGAAAAACACAATTCACACTGGAAATCTGCGCATTCACGAGAATTTCAAGCGCCGCCGAAAAGAATGGGAGGAGTCAAATCTATCCTTCCGAGCCGACTGCATCAAAATGTGGATGTTCGTGGAAATAAGTCCCGTTTTCGCACTTATTTTTTTACACATATTAGGTTATTGAGTAAATATTTAATTAGATCGAGCGAATTTGAACGGAATACGGTTTAGAAAAAGCAGTATTTTGTGAGCAGAAAATGTATAAAGTACAAATATTTTATATTGTAAGTCTAAGAGTAAAGACATTTCGGTGAATGACTTGTTTCTTCTGGTTAATGCTACCTAACCATGTATTCCTGGTATTT
The DNA here is from genome assembly GCA_946902895.1 of Fragum fragum. NCBI lineage: Eukaryota > Metazoa > Mollusca > Bivalvia > Cardiida > Cardiidae > Fragum > Fragum fragum. The sequence continues at coordinate 7,426,434 of OX336366.1, forward strand.
CTCACACCAGTACTACGAAAACATCCTCTCTGGGCCTCCAGCTGCTCATCCAACTCATGCTAACGTATATCTACATGAGTGGGAGACAAATGCCGGAAGGGAAATTTACCGGGGATCGAACCCTAGATCTCATGTATAAGAGCGTAGTGACATCAAGATTTCTTATTAAGTTATTTCAAAATTTAAATTTTCTTAAGAATTTGAACCAGTCTCAGAAATGGATGTGGTTTAGTTGTCGGTTTACTTAATAGCTGACTCTTACGTTACCTTGAAAAGTGATTTTTCCATCCCCATTTGAATCTGCGGCGGCAATAAAATCTCGTATTTCATCATCAGATAGTTTATCATCCATGACTGCGTTCATCTCACGCACTTCGCCGACGTCAACGCTACCGCTTCCGTCAACGTCAAAAGTGTCGAACACTTCACGTAGCTTATCCTCCCTACTTTTTGGTTTACAGCCCGCAGCGATGACAAGAAATTCGTCGAAGTCAAGAAGGCCACTACCTACAATAAAAACATACATCTATTCATAAAATTGAATTTCAGAGAAGATAAATTTTAGACGTTACAACTTAGATAGTTAGATAGACAGATAGACAGACAGATAGATAGATAGATAGATAGATAGATAGATAGATAGATAGATAGATAGATAGATAGATAGATAGATAGATAGATAGATAGATAGATAGATAGATAGATAGATAGATAGATAGATAGATAGATAGATAGATAGATAGATAGATAGATAGATAGATAGATAGATAGATAGATAGATAGATAGATAGATAGATAGATAGATAGATAGATAGATAGATAGATAGATAGATAGATAGATAGATAGATAGATAGATAGATAGATAGATAGATAGATAGATAGATAGATAGATAGATAGATAGATAGATAGATAGATAGATAGATAGATAGATAGATAGATAGATAGATAGATAGATAGATAGATAATACTTTATTCCTCTATAATTGAAGAGTACATGACTATCATACACATATTATGAAGAAAACATACATCCAAGTGTAAATAGCGTACAAATTCAAGAGTAAAGTACGTATAAACACATCCCGAAACTATACATTTCAGAGTGATAAATGCAACGGATCGGGATTTAACGTCGCTTTGAACAATTTTTCAATAATGAACCTATTCGTGAGCTTCCTGTGTACTTCAAGTGCTAGACCAGTACCCTGAAATGTCTTGCCCGGGGACATACCAACGAGGCCAGGAGCTTCCAACCAACAACCCTTGACTTCTCTCGGGGTTCGTATCCGCTGCCTTAGCCACTGAGCCAACCAGGGTCCGACTAATACAGGAGAGGTATATTGAAATAAGTTTCAACTTATAGCATTCGTAGGTGAGTCTATTCCCTTAAAATTTATGTCAAGAGTATTAAATCCAATTTTGAAAAAAAATCGATTTCATAGTTTCAATAGTTACAATTACATGTAGTTCTTACAAATATAAGATCCTAGAATTTCAACTCGATGAAACTGTAAAAATTCAACGTAAATAAAAGTGAAATGATTTATTGCCTTAGACTTAAATCATAGCCCGTATATGCATGTGCAAAGTTTCACTGCAAACGCCTGAAAGTTAGAAATATGCTGCACAAAGACTTTCATTTACTTAAATCGTCGGTGTGCGAGCAAAAAGTCATTTGGCTCGTTCACCGACCCTGTAACTTTAAAGCTTAACATTCACTCGAAATTCCAGAAAATTGATGTCAGAGCTGTGAAACGCCTGAAAATATCAAAGCCTTAGATTCGGAAGGATTTAGCATCTTACATGTTAAACTTAGTAGGAAACTTCGGATTTCATAAAATTCCATAATCAATTGAAATAAATCCAATAGCTAATTCAATGTCGGTTTAACTTATCACCCTCAAACATGTACAGAATTTCAATTTTTTTCAAGAAATATTATATTTTAAACTATGGATTGCGCGTCCTACTTAAACTACAAATTGTGAAGCCAAAATTCACTGTAATGAATGCCAGTATAATCGATGCTTTCTTCGAGAGCTTAATTGACCAGTCGCGCATGTCAATCAAGGAATCAACCGACTAATCAAATTATTTATTCAGCCCGGACCTGACATTTCAACTCTGATATTGGCCGCCATTTTTGTTTACCTTTTGGTTTGTTTGCGACTTAAACGTCGTAAATAAAAGCTTATTCAAGCTGTAGTTACGACGTTTAGGTCTCTAGCCAACAATTCTTATTATTTGTAACATGCTTCTAATCATCAATTTTGCAAAATATTGCCGTTAAAAATCCAAACGGAACTATCGGAGTGAATGAGTGGGACCAAAGGAGTAAGTGGGCAGTGCCAGCTATTGTTCAATCATGACCCGTAAAACATGTATCGTTCAAAGAAATAGCTAGGACAGTAAGAGAGATTTGATATGTAACACGAAAAAGTTTAAATCGAATTTCTGAGTCTGAATATGTTATAAATTCCACTAATATTTGAAACCAGTTGTCCGTAAATCTGACGGCAAAAGTCTGTGCGCGAGCTAAATATCATAACTACAACTTTATCTAAGCTGCAGTTACGACATTTTTCGCGCATAGGCGGTATGACGGACGAACATCTACGACCAATAAAGCGAAAATAAACTACTTCAAACGTGAGAAGTCTCGGTCCTGGTAAAGCTGTACATGAAATCTGACAAGGACCATTCGTAGTGGTGGTTGTTGTTGTTTTTGTTGTTGTTTGTTTGTTTGTTTTGTTTTCTTGTTGTGTGCTCATTTGGACTATAAGTATTAACCAATTACCACACAATGACTATAACTGGAATACAGTTGTGAAAAAAACGTTTTAGGAAAACAAGAAATTGCTTGAAACAAGCAAATTCTCCCTTTCTCACATTTTTACCATATTTAGCACTTATTTTCCAAATTAAGTGCAATTTGAATGGTCGTCTGCCACTTCTTTCAAATTAGACATTCTAAAATTTTGTGAAGGGTTAAGATTGTATGTCTTTCGTCGATAAAAAGAAAAGGTCCAATGAAAGCGCCTTATTTTAAAATGAAATAGTCCGTTGAATGACCCATCCCCACACAATAACATTTTTGACGACCTTGACTACCAAGAAAGTTGAAAAATCTAAAATTTCATGAATTTTTAAATGTTGTCTACAACTTCTTTCAATTTGGACCAGTCTAACAATGCCATTTTGTAATTGGTTAACTCCACCCTGCCAGATAAAAAGAAATAAGACACAATACAAATAATGATAGTGTTACCATCAATATCTAGGGATTTCATAACCTCATCTAGTTCCGCATCTGTTGGATTCAGCCCGAAATCCTTCAATATAGGTCGTAACTCACTTTTTGATATCTTTCCGTCACCACTGCTGTCCATCAGATTGAAACATTCCTGCAATTCTTGAAGTAAATAACGGTAGTACAGTCGATTTTACTCGAGAGACCACCTCTTTTAAGCGATCACTTCATTAAGCGACCACAATCGAAACCCTCTTTTCAAAATAAAAAAACTGGCATAAAGAAGGGGTCCTCATTACAAGAAACAATTTTATGCCTAAATCCAATGTTGTTGAAACTTATAAGAATCGTCTCTTTGAGGCGATTCCAATGAGTTCCAACAAAATAGGACTTAGCAAGGATTCTGTAATAAATTATGTAAGCAATAGAGTAAATCTTCTCATATATTTCCAAAAAAAGTGTTCTAAGCGACCATTCTCTTTATCGACCACTCTCTGGTCATCCCTTGAGTGGTCGCTAAATACAAGATTTACTGTACTTAAAACTTTATACCGTCAATATGTTCATTCACAAGATTCAAATATTTCTTCGACGCCTAAAGAATGTAATAAGTAAAACTTCAATCCGTTCTATTAAAAAGATTTTTACAAACAACGAGGCATTTTTTTTATTTTCATACTTATTATTATTATTATTTTGAAAAATAACAAAGAATGGTCTGAACATTATGGATATGTTTCACTGGAGCAGTTGAATTTGATATGAATTTCTATTTAGAAACAATTGTCAATAATTCAACAATTTGGTATACAAATGTTTCAAATAAATTCAGATGAGAAACTATAGTTCTACTTTGTAAAATATGAAGAAAATATATCAGAAAGTTTAAACAGAACGAAAAATTAGGATGCTTGAGCAAAAAAAGAAATAGTACGTGGCTTGGTTTGTATAGGACTGATGTAGACCGCATAAAAGCACTGCCAAAGAGGGACTACACGAAAAAAAGCTATGAGATGGTAAAAGGAATCAGGAAAAACCTTGACTTGCGGGGGTGTTTTCATCTTTATTCCAGATGCCAGTTAAACCCACAATATTTGGCCAATATCGCAATTTAGATCTCAGAATATAGATTTTCGGTTAAATTAAATGGAAAAGTGAAAATTAGGCATTTTTCGACAGAACAAAGGTCAGGTCTATTCTAAAACATCAGGATAAACATTGTCTCAACTAAGTGAATGGCTTATTATTCTACTATCATGTTAACATACACTCGATCTTGTTCGAGTGACCACCTCTTTAAAGCGCCTACAATCGATATTTCAAAATGAAAAGCTCACACAAAAAATAGGTCTTATATTCATAAACCACTACGTACCTATTTCCAATGTTGTTGAAGCTCATTAAAATCGTCATTTAGACGATTCTAATGAGTCCCAACAACAAAGTATTTAGCAAGAATTCTAAACTAATATATGTAGGCAATAGAAGCAATCCTTCATACATTTCGCAGAAAAAATGTGTTTTAAGCGACCATCTATTTTAGCGACCACTTTATGGTCGTCTCTTGTGTGGTCGCTTAATACAAGATTTACTGAACATCTGTATGTTTTCTTGATTAACTTTAGGCGTGTTACCATTCTTATCCATCCATTCATAACTTACCATCGATTTGCTGTTGTGAAAAATGCGATGACGCCTGTAAAGTAAAAATCAGTTTTATCATGAAATAATTTATATTAGTTTCGTCTATCAAGATTCAAGCGTTTTATTCATATTTTATTTCACATTTGGCTGAAATATTTATTCATGCTTCCATTAACAAAATTTTCAAGACGCAATTATTTTGCATGATTGTGCACAAAGTAGACTCGTTATATTTAACTCAAAACTAGTGAGAAATGCTTTGTTCTGTTTGATGGTATTACTTTATATGAAATAAGAAAATATTTCTTGTTTTCATTGATATATGAACATAAAAACTTAATCACCCTAATGTATGAATCTTAACCAACCTTTAATGGGCAATATGTTCCGCGAAGAATAGGGTGACAGACCTAGAAAAGCATTAGCACGAACTTTATAATCCTTTACTCAGTAGCATATTATTAAAAACTATCCATGAATTATTTCCCCTTTTGTTTTCTACAACTGCATCTCTTTTTGTTTTGTAAATCAAGTAATCTTGCCGAGTTATCCTTATAAATTATGGACCAGTGAGTTGAGCATGAGAGAAAAGCAATGGCAATCAAACGTGCAAAATCTAGGTTTAAAGGCCCTGTGGATCTCGCAGGGACAAAATTTTTGACCGAAAGGAATCCCCAAATCTTTATTCAATTGTTTACAGACCTCTCTAAATATAATCCAGAATAGTTCGCAAGACCGCAATGAAAGGCTTTGCCGAACAGTACTGAAAATGGATTTTAGAATTATATTTTGTTAGCAACATAAAATAATTCTGATATTATGTTCGTGAAGTTGGCAGAGTAGCAGACTAGCAGACTGGCAGAGTGAAGTTAGCAGAGTAGCAGACTGGCAGACTGGCAGAGTGAAGTTAGCAGAGTAGCAGACTGACAGACTAGCAGAGTGAAGTTAGCAGACTGGCAGTCTGGCAGACTGGCAGAGTGAGAGAACGGACGCTCATGACCATGAAATTGGAGTTCATTTTATGCTAATTGGGTTTTGAGTTCGTTGAAATTATTTTTTGGGTGAACGTGTGGCTCCGGATAATTCCTCACTTTTTACAATAGTAATATATTTTCAAGAAGTATAAACAATTATAATCCTTTATGTCGGGCTAGCTCTAATCAAAAGCGTTGGATTTGAAAGTGATTCCGTTTGTTTCAGTGGGATATCCTGCCAAGTTGTCAGTTGTTGTTGTTCAATTTTGTCAGCTGATTATTATGCCTCGGTCTCTGTCAGCTGGTGTACTGAAATAACATCTTTAACTAGCAAACTGACAGTCATGCAGACTGGCAGTCTGGCAGACTGCAAGAGCAGTCTGCTGGCAGAGTGAAGTTAGCAGACTGGCAGTCTGGCAGAGTAGCAGAGTAGCAGAGTGAAGTTAGCAGACTGGCAGTCTAGCAGACCAGCAGAGTGAGAGAACGGACCTTTATTGATATGAAAATGGAAATCCTTTTTATGGTAATTGGGCTTTAAAATCGTTGAAATTATTGTTTGAGTTAAAGTGTGGCTCCGGATAATTTCAAACTTTTTATAATAGTAACATATTTCCCAACTAAAGCCCTTAATGGCGATCAAACTATTATAAAAAACGTTTGATTTGAAATTGTTTCCAGCTGTTTCAGAAAGATATCCTACTAGTTAATCGGTTGTTGTTGTTGTTTAGTTTTGTCGACTGTTAAAGTGCCGAGGTCTCAGTCAGCTGGTCTACTTAAATACCAACATGCACTAACACAATGGAAGTCTGACAGACTTACAGTCTGGCAGACGGGCAGAGTAGCATAGACTGACTGAGTGAAGTTAGCAGACTGGCACTCTGGCAGAGTAGCAGAGTAACAGAGTGAAGTTAGCAGAGTGGCAGTCTGGCGGACCGGCAGAGTGAGAGAACAGACCTCCATTAACATGAAATTGGAGTTCATTTTAATACTCATTGGGCTTTGATGTAGTTAAAAATAGTGTTAAGGTGAACGTGTGATTCTGGAAAATTTCTCACTTTTTACAATTCTAATATATTTCGAAGTATTATAACCAATTATAATCCTTTTTGTCGGTCAAGCTTTTATCAAAAGCGTTTGATTTGAAATTGTTTCCGTTTGTTTCAGTGGGGTATCCTGCCAAGTTGTCGGTTGTTGTTGTTGTTCAATTTTGTCAGCTGTTTAAATGCCGCGGTCTCTGTCAGCTGGTGTACTGATAATAACATCATGCACATGCAGACTGCAAGACAGTCTGCTGGCAGAGTGAAGTTAGCAGACTGGCAGTCTGGCAGAGTAGCAGACTAGCAGAGTGAAGTTAGCAGACTGGCAGTCTGGCAGACCAGCAGAGTGAGAGAACGGACCTTCATAAATATGAAAATGGAATTCCTTTTTATGGTAATTTGGCTTTAAAATCGTTGAAATTATTGTTTGAGCTAGAGTGTGGCTCCGGATAATTTCAAACTTTTTATAATAGTAACATATTTCCAGAACTAAAGCCCTTAATGGCGATAAAACTATTATCAAAAACGTTTGACTTGAAATTGTTTACGGCTGTTTCGGTAAGATATCCTACCAGTTAATCGGCTGTTGTTGTTGATTAATTTTGTCGATATAAAGTGCCGCGGTCTAAGTAGCGGTCTACTTAAATACTTACATGCACTTACACAATGGCAGACTGGCAGAGTAGCATAGACTGGCAGAGTGAAGTTGGCAGACTGGCACTCTGGCAGAGTAGCAGAGTAGCAGAGTGAAGTTAGCAGACTGGCAGTCTGTCAGACCGGCAGAGTGAGAGAACGGACCTTCATTAACATGAAAATGGAATTCCTTTTTATGGTGATTAGGCTTAAAAATCGTTGAAATTGTTGTTTGAGTTAAAGTGTGGCTCCGTATAATTTCTTACTTTTTATAATAGTAACATATTTCCAGAACTAAAGCCCTTAATGGCGATCAAACTATTATCAAAAACGTTTGATTTGAAATTGTTTCCGGCTGTTTCAGTAAGATATCCTACCAGTTAATCGGTTGTTGTTGTTGTTTAATTTTGTCGACTGATAAAGTGCCGCGGTCTCAGTCAGCTGGTCTACTTAACTACCAACATGCACTAACACATTGGCAGTCTGACAGACTGCCAGTCTGGCAGACTGGCAGAGTAGCATAGACTGACAGAGTGAAGTTAGCAGACTGGCACTCTGGCAGAGTAGCAGAATAGCAGAGTGAAGTTAGCAGACTGGCAGTCTGGCAGACCGGCAGAGTGAGAGAACAGACCTTCATTAACATGAAATTTGAGTTCATTTTAATACTCATTGGGCTTTGAGTCGTTGAAAATAGTGTTTAGGTGAACGTGTGATTCTGGAAAATTTCTCACTTTTTACAATACTAATATATTTCCAAGAAGTATAAACAATTAAAATCCTTTATGTCGGTCAAGCTCTTATCAAAAGCGTTTGATTTGAAATTGTTTCCGTTTGTTTCAGTGGGGTATCCTGCCAAGTTGTCGGTTGTTGTTGTTGTTGTTGTTCAATTTTGTCAGCTGTTTAAATGCCGCGGTCTCTGTCAGCTGGTGTACTGATAATAACATCATGCACATGCAGACTGCAAGACAGTCTGCTGGCAGAGTGAAGTTAGCAGACTGGCAGTCTGGCAGAGTAGCAGACTAGCAGAGTGAAGTTAGCAGAGTGGCAGTCTGGCAGACCAGCAGAGTGAGAGAACGGACCTTCATAAATATGAAAATGGAATTCCTTTTTATGGTAATTTGGCTTTAAAATCGTTGAAATTATTGTTTGAGCTAAAGTGTGGCTCCGGATAATTTCAAACTTTTTATAATAGTAACATATTTCCAGAACTAAAGCCCTTAATGGCGATAAAACTATTATCAAAAACGTTTGACTTGAAATTGTTTCCGGCTGTTTCAGTAAGATATCCTACCAATCAATCGGCTGTTGTTGTTGTTTAACTTTTGTCGACTGATAAAGTGCCGCGGTCTCAGTCAGCTGGTCTACTTAAATACTTACATGCACTAACACAATGGCAGTCTGACAGACTGCCAGTGTCAAACTGCCAGTCTGGCAGACTGGCAGAGTAGCATAGACTGACAGAGTGAAGTTAGCAGACTGGCAGTCTGGCAGAGTAGCAGAGTGAGTGAACGTGCCTTCAATAACATGAAAATGGAATTCCTTCTATGGTAATAAGGCTTTAAAATCGTTGAAATAATTGTTTGAGTAAAGTGTGGCTCCGGATAATTTCTTACTTTTTATAATAGTAATATATTTCTCAGAACTAGAGCCCTTTATAGCGACCAAGGTCTTATCAAGCGCGTTTGATTTGAAATTGTTTCCAGCCGTCTCAATATAACATCCTGCGAGTTTGTCGATTGTTGTTTTTGTTGTAATTCAATTATGTGAACTTTATAGCAAATGTCTTGCCCTTAAGAAGCACACAAGTAATTTCTGAACACTGAGCGCCCCTGTTCCCAATTGCTTTGGTCTTTGGTTGAAAAAATGGTAACCGAGTGATATTCCATCAACGAAGTCTATATCGGGCTTAATCACTGGGTTCCCGATTCGCGGTGAAAGCGGAAAGAGCAGAGTCTTATTCTCAAGTCATTGATCAGGGGCCCCTTCGGGCACAAACTCTGAGGGGCGAGCGATGCAAGCCCTCGCCGCTCCCGTCTTGGTTGGATGAAAGAGGGTAGTGAAAAGGTCCTGGTTAGGCAGTATGAATACGTCCCGCAATTGTTAAGTTGAATTTTACTGCCGCGGTCTAAGTCTGTTGGATTACTGAAAATATCTACATACACTAGCACACTGGCAGCACACTGGTGTCAAACTCTATTGATATAACTGGTGTTCATTCATTCATTCTCTTTATTTCCTCCTTGTGGAGATTAATTGAACTTTTACAAATCAAGGTATTACATTACATCATTAACTAGAACATTTTTAACACAGAGTATATATACTACAAACGATTCGTAGCTACATTTTCAACTTTGATTCAGTTGATAAGGTCCATGATAACATTGGTATACAAAATGAACGCATTTCATACGTAAGAATAATTCTTCTGATTCAGACATTTCAGAGCTGAGGCTAGTTCCAAGCACCAAATTTAAAAAATCGGTGCTCGGGGCCAGCATCAGCTCCATTACTGCGTCTCTATGTATCGTTGAGGCTAGCGAATCAAGAAATTGTGTCTTTATATCTGGAATAGCTGGACATTCGACGATATTGTGTTTCACTTCATAGATAAATAAACGATCACATTTCATGCACCTCCTAGGTTCATGGAAGGGGACAGTTACCCATATTTTAGCCATAAAGGCCAGTTTATGGGGAGGTAAACCCCTTCCATATAAAGAATATAGAGAACACGGAGATATGTATCAATGTAGGTTGATAAACCTGTAAAAGTCCTTTTTCTGTATTCTAGCCAAAAATTCGCTTGCTTCACGAGAACCTAAAGACCTATAGACAAAATGTTTCCGTACACACTTCGGTGGCAAAAAACAGTGGTAATTTAGAAACGTATTTACTAGTCATTATCATAGAACGATAATGACTAGTAAGGAGTGAAGTCCAATGCTATCCTTGTCTGGCAGAGTTATTTACTTACATGATCTGTGTGCATTGGATTTTCACCTCATTGTACTTAAATTAGTATATTATAAGTTCAGTTGAAAATTTCTAATCTGTTTAAAACTTATGAATTAACATGAAAGTCATAGTGTAATTTATAATTGTTACGTATTAACAGAAGCCAGGCAGTCACAGCCATGCGTCAATCGTTCTTTTTATTATCTATTATCGTTGATTTATCTTTTTTTCAAAATCGGACAAATGATGAAACATTAATATGACCAGAAAAAAGGGAATTATTTAGCTTAACCAATGGTCAATGAGCCTCCGAAACGTTTTAACTTTAGCAAATTTTATTGTTTGATTGGACGGGACCTAACGCCTCTTTTGACCGTATTTCAGTCATATCGCGGCAGCTGGAGCACCTAACAACGGATTCCCGGTATTTCTCACACCAGTACTACCACTACATCCTTTCCTAGAGCACCTAACCATCGAATCCTGGTATTTCCCATTCCAATAATTTACCACTACATCATATCCGAGCCTCTAGCTGCTATCCCACTTAGGTTTACGATTATCCACCCATTGGTGAGAGACAAATGTCGGAAAGTATATATGCCGCCGCCGGGGATCGAACACACGACATCCCATGATTGAAGATTAGGAGTCTGGCGCGCTACTAACTGCGCCCTGACGGTGGCACTATTGTGAATTTTAACGCGTGGTGTCCGTGGTTGAGGGGCAGAACATTAGCTTCACGATCGAAAGGTCCAGAGTTCGATTCTTTTGAGCATCAATCGGTATTGAGTTTGTTATTGGCCCACATGAATGGAGCAGGTACTGGTATGTTCTCCAGGAAGTAGAATCGATACTTGACAGCTTGTTTCCCAATCGATGTAAAGTAAATAGGTTTAAATCTTATCTTATTTCTGCTCCGCTGTAGTTACGTTGTATTATTATCCAACCAAAAGGATATGGAATGAATGTAAAATAAAAACGGGTTTTATTCTATCTGAAAAAATGCCAATGGCTTAATCCCCGATTTTGAACCAATTTAAAAAGACAATAATAATAAAACACAACTTCTGAAATGCCGCGATGAGGAAAATGAATAAATCAAAATGTATATACTCAATGGATTGCAAATTAATTATTTTTTGTTATTGAATACACGGCGGGCTATTTGACAATTTGATAGTTCTGTGTAAATAGTGGCTTTAGCTAATAGGATGTTTTAAACGAATCCTAAAGGAGATGGAGAGGTGTGAGTTGCTAATTAATTGGTGCCCCGTAACACTCGAATAGTCAAATTCATATCGTAGTTCATATATTTTGGTCTCGGTTTATTTTATAGAAAGGATGGATCTTATTAATTCTTATTGATCCTGTTCAAAGGTGTATCAAATATCGTAGCTGTGCAACCAAAATGTCGCAAATACAGCTTTATTCAACCTATGTTTACTATAGTCTGGTCGCATACTGATAATATCATATTCTTCTTGACAAAAAAGTAACTACTTTTGCATAAAGATAAGAAGACATTGGAGGTTAAATGGGCTGTGAGGCTCTGAGATCCAGATCTTAGATAGAAATGGGTTATCGATCGAGGTGGGTTAGAGGTGGGTTTTAGATTATCGTGATCTATAAAAAAATTGATAATCTTTTATTCGGGAGTTAAAATCGCCACAAAGGATTAAATGAGCATTTTAGGGACTCCTCTTGAGTAGCACGATTGAACTTAACCAATCTATTCCATCATCATTAGAATAATCATATATTGAAGAATACTCCAGAGAATCTTATGTGAATACGAATATCATATCATTGTCAAAGTAAGACCGATGTTTACAACAACAACAACAAAAACAAAAAATACACAACCTCATAGTTTTCAAAATACGGCGAAACCGATCAGATCTCAGTAAATCATTTCTTATATAAACTGGCACACACCCTGAGCCTCTAAATGCCGACTTTTTCAATCCTACGCAGTATGTCCTGACAATAAGCTTTCAAAAATGCTACCTTTCATTCTCCAGGTTTCGCAAAACCTCTAAAATTAAAGTCTGAACATTAACTATGAAAAATCTAATAGAGAAGCAAATACGTCGTTCGATTCGATCTTTCCAAATTAATTTCTTTATTACGAGATTTCCTATCTAGAAGTTATATGAAATAAAGATTATTTAAGGAAGGAAAAAGATAATGTGCTACATTATCATTTCATATAGAGATATGATAATCTAGATTTTAGGGATATTTTTTAAAGTATCCGCTTTTAGCTCTACTGGCAGCTATAGCGATGTCGTTTTCCCATCCGCCGTCCATGCATCCGGTCGGCCGCCCGTCCTTCCAACCGTCCGTCCGTCAAGTCGTCCGTCCCTGCGTTTACCTTTTCCTTATTATCATTATCAAGGTCAAAAGTTTTCATCGAATTATCATTAAACTTTCACAGTATGATTGTACATTCATAAGGATCGTTCCTTGCTAAATTGGGTCCGGTCCACCAGGAAACACGGGAAAATGGGCCTAATTAGAATTTACTATTAAAATCCTGGGAAAATGGGCCTAATTAGAATTTACTATTAAAATCCTGGGGAAATGGGCCTAATTAGAATTTACTATTAAAATCCTCGTTAACACACTAGAGTCCACAGATTTCATCACATTCTCTTCAAACTAACACTGAATGATTGCACCATCATAAGGTTAGTTCCTTTCGAAATTTGGTCTGATCCTCAAGAAACATGGGAAGAGGGGCCCTATGTAATTATCATTAAAAACCCTCGTTAACATTCTAGAGTCCATAGTTTTCATTTGATTCTCTTCAAACTTTAAAGTGATGAATGAACCTTCATGAGGATCGTTCCTTTCGAAGTTGGGTCAAATCCGCCAAGAAACGCAGAAAATGAGTCTTATGATAATTTTATTAAAGAATCCTTGTTAATACTCTAGAGTCCACAGTTTCCATTGGTTTCCCTTGTAACATTCATAGAACGATTGAACTATTACAAGGATCGTTACTTTCGAAATTGGGGTCCACATTTTCCATGGGATTCTCTTCAAACTTTCACCGAATGATTGTTCTCACAAGGATCGTTCATTTCGAAACTGGGTTTGATTCGTCGAAACTAGGACAATAGCCAAATCCGGACAAAAGTACCCTTTTTGTTTTTACGGGCATTATCCTCTTCCGAAATTAAACAGGGCGGACATTAGCCCCTTCGTTATTCTGAGAGGGCGGACAAAATCTCCTTCCTAGTATTAATTGGGCGGACAATATCCCATTCGTCGTTTAACTAGTGCGGACAAAAGCCCCTTTCTACAATATATCACAGATCCATCTAGATCCATTTTACGGTTTCTGAGTCGGTTATAATTCTTGAATTTCGCATGAAAACCAGAGTTTTTCTTTCATTTATCCAAAATCAAGTCAATCCCAACAATCAACGTAAAACCTATGCGACCGGTAATGTTCCTTTGATTCCCATGCCGCCATCATAGCGCAGTTGGTAGTGCGTCGGACTGTCAATCTAGAGGTCCCGGGTTCGATCCCCGACGGCGGCACTCCTCCTTTCCGACTATTTGTCTTTCACCAATGGATCGATGATCGTAGACCTCTGTGGGATAGCAGCTGGAGGCTAGGAAAGGATGTAATGGTAGTACTGGTTTGAGAAATACCAGGATTCCATTGGTAGGTGCTCCAGCCGCCGTGATATAACTGAAAGATTGTTGAAAGCGGCGTAAAACCCCATTTAAAAAATCCTTTGATTCCTTAGACTATGCCGATTGGCAGTTTGGTTCTCGGTGAAAGTTCAATGAAATTGAGTGAGTGGTAGGGCCTATTATGAATTTAACTTTCTGTACTATCGTGTAAATTAACGGTTTAGGACCCGATATCATTATTAAAATAGAGTAAATTATGGTTCATCTTCATCAAGAATATGAATGGGAGGGGTTGTTGTGCGTTTCGTTACTTAAGTGCGAGGGAATTCAGTTCGCCGTAACAATTTGACGAAGGAGATCATGTCCGCCTATCGAGGGGATAATGTACGACATGTTAATATTTGGAAGGGATTTTTCCGCTCTATCAGAATGACGAAGGGGCTGTTGTCCGCCCTATTGAATTTAGGAAGGGGATAATGTCCGCCTTGTCAAAAAACATGGAAGGGGATTTTGTCCGGAGGGGATATTGTCCGGATACCGATTCGTCAAATATCATTGAAAAAAATGAATAAGAAATTCCTCGTTAACACTCTAGTATCAGCAGTTTTCATCGGATTCCCTTTAAACTTTCACAGAACGATTGTACTGTTAATGTATATAGCTGCATGTAACGATATACTCGATATATGGTGACAGCTATCTAGTGGATGTGCAAAAGTGGCATTTTGGGCTGTGAATGATAGAGTAATTTCCAATAAAACGGACGATTAACGCATGACTTTGACTGTCTGACTTTTGTTAATACTTAACACTTAACAATTATAAATTATTTTTTGTAACACAAAGTCTAAGATCTGTTAAACCTTTTTCAATCAAAAATTGTAGTATTTATCACCTAATATTCAACCTTATTGGCCATTTCCTGCGATTCTCAAATATTGAACGATATAATCACTCCAAGGAAAGACCATGTTCTCCAATTATTCTATCTAAAAATTACTTCCCCTTAATGAATAAAAAGGTAAGTTATCGCTGCATGTCCAATATACCTTAAATGTTTTACTCAAGAATTAAACATTTTCTGTTTTCATCATA
The DNA here is from genome assembly GCA_946902895.1 of Fragum fragum. Classification (NCBI taxonomy): domain Eukaryota; kingdom Metazoa; phylum Mollusca; class Bivalvia; order Cardiida; family Cardiidae; genus Fragum; species Fragum fragum. The sequence goes on from OX336366.1 coordinate 7,441,678, forward strand.
ATTGGAGAATTTCCGTATACCATGACTTTCACGTTAATTCATAAGTTTTTAACAGATAGAAATTTTCAAAATATTTTAAAATATACAAATTTAAGTACAACAATATGAAAAGTTAGTCACAGGATTGATACAGCTAGATAATCCCTCAAACAATGATGGATCTGTACTTCGACCTCTGCGAGGCTTGGCTTGCAAAATGCCTGATTCAATAAATACTAAATATTTAATTTTAGTGGCAAAACAGCTATTTACCAATACTCCTACTTAAAGATGGTTAGAAACACCAGTGAAGTTATTAGAGTTCGGCACCAGACTGCCCGCGTGCTAGCGCACGTTGGTATTTTCAGTAGACAAGCAGACTGAGACCGCGGCAGTAAGAATCAAGTTGGTAAGTGCGGGACAGATTTATACTGCCGAACCAGGGCCTTGTCACGGACATAAGACACTACCCTCGTGTATCCGCCGAAGACGGGAGCGGAGAGGACTTGCATCACTCGCCGTTCAGACTTTTTGTCGTAGGCTTAACTTGTGCCCCGAAGGGGCCCCTGATCGATGACTTGAGAATAAGACTCTGCTCTTTCCGCTTTCACCGCGAATCGGGGATCAAGTGATTGAGCCAGAAATAGACTTCGTTGATGAAAAAACACACGGTTACCATTTTTTCGCCGAAAGACCAAAGCGACTGTAAACAGGAGCGCTCAGTGATCAGAAATTACTTGTGTGCTTTTGAAGGGCAAGACATTTGCTATAAAGTTCACATAATTGAAGTTCTACAACAAAAACAACAATCGACAAACTCGCAGGATGTTATATTGAGACGGCTGGAAACAATTTCAAATCAAACGCGCTTGATAAGACCTTGGTCGCTATAAAGGGCTCTAGTTCTGAGAAATATATTACTATTATAAAAAGTAAGAAATTATCCGGAGCCACACTTTAACTCAAACAATTATTTCAAAGATTTTAAAGCCTAATTACCATAGAAGGAATTCCATTTTCATGTTATTGAAGGCACGTTCACTCTGCTACTCTGCCAGACTGCCAGTCTGCTAACTTCACTCTGTCAGTCTATGCTACTCTGCCAGTCTGCCAGACTGGCAGTTTGACACTGGCAGTCTGTCAGACTGGCATTGTGTTAGTGCATGTAAGTATTTAAGTAGACCAGCTGACTGAGACCGCGGCACTTTATCAGTCGACAAAAGTTAAACAACAACAACAGCCGATTGATTGGTAGGATATCTTACTGAAACAGCCGGAAACAATTTCAAGTCAAACGTTTTTGATAATAGTATTATCGCCATTAAGGGCTTTAGTTCTGGAAATATGTTACTATATTAAAAAGTTTGAAATTATCCGGAGCCACACTCTAGCTCAAACAATAATTTCAACAACTTTAAAGCCAAATTACCATAAAAAGGAATTCCATTTTCATATTTATGAAGGTCCGTTCTCTCACTCTGCTGGTCTGCCAGACTGCCAGTCTGCTAACTTCACTCTGCTAGTCTGCTACTCTGCCAGACTGCCAGTCTGCTAACTTCACTCTGCCAGCAGACTGTCTTGCAGTCTGCATGTGCATGATGTTATTATCAGTACACCAGCTGACAGAGACCGCGGCATTTAAACAGCTGACAAAATTGAACAACAACAACAACAACAACCGACAACTTTGCAGGATACCCCACTGAAACAAACGGAAACAATTTCAAATCAAACGCTTTTGATAAGAGCTTGACCGACATAAAGGATTTTAATTGTTTATACTTCTTGGAAATATATTAGTATTGTAAAAAGTGAGAAATTTTCCGGAATCACACGTTCACCTAAACACTATTTTCAACGACTCAAAGCCCAATGAGTATTAAAATGAACTCCAATTTCATGTTAATGAAGGTATGTTCTCTCACTCTGCCGGTCTGCCAGACTGCCACTCTGCTAACTTCACTCTGCTATTCTGCTACTCTGTCAGAGTGCCAGTCTGCTAACTTCACTCTGTCAGTCTATGCTACTCTGCCAGTCTGCCAGACTGGCAGTCTGTCAGACTGCCAATGTGTTAGTGCATGTTGGTAGTTAAGTAGACCAGCTGACTGAGACCGCGGCACTTTATCAGTCGACAAAATTGAACAACAACAACAACCGATTAACTGGTAGTATATCTTACTGAAACAGACGGAAACAATTTCAAATCAAACGTTTTTGATAATAGTTTGATCGCCATTAAGGGCTTTAGTTCTGGAAATATGTTACTATTATAAAAAGTAAGAAATTATCCGGAGCCACACTTTAACTCAAACAACAATTTCAGCGATTTTTAAGCCTAATCACCATAAAAAGGAATTCCATTTTCATGTTAATGAAGGTCCGTTCTCTCACTCTGCCGGTCTGACATACTGCCAGTCTGCTAACTTCACTCTGCTACTCTGCTACTCTGCCAGACTGCCAGTCTGCCAACTTCACTCTGCCAGTCTATGCTACTCTGCCAGTCTGCCAGACTGCCATTGTGTAAGTGCATGTTGGTATTTAAGTAGACCGCTACTAAGACCGCGGCACTTTATATCGACAAAATTAAACAACAACAACAGCCGATTAACTGGTAGGATATCTTACCAAAACAGCCGGAAACAATTTCAAGTCAAACGTTTTTGATAATAGTTTTATCGCCATTAAGGGCTTTAGTTCTGGAAATATGTTACTATTATAAAAAGTTTGAAATTACCCGGAGCCACACTTTAGCTCAAACAATAATTTCAACGATTTTAAAGCCAAATTACCATAAAAAGGAATTCCATTTTCATATTAATGAAGGTCCGTTCTCTCACTCTGCTGGTCTGCCAGACTGCCAGTCTGCTAACTTCACTCTGCTAGTCTGCTACTCTGCCAGACTGCCAGTCTGCTAACTTCACTCTGCCAGCAGACTGTCTTGCAGTCTGCTAGTGCATGATGTTATTATCAGTACACCAGCTGACAGAGACCGCGGCATTTAAACAGCTGACAAAATTGAACAACAACAACAACCGACAACTTTGCAGGATACCCCGCTGAAACAAACGGAAACAATTTCAAATAAAACGCTTTTGATAAAAGCTTGACCGACATAAAGGATTATAATTGGTTATAATACTTCGAAATATATTAGTATTGTAAAAAGTGAGAAATTTTCCAGAATCACACGTTCACCTAAACACTATTTTTAACTACATCAAAGCCCAATGAGTATTAAAATTAACTCCAATTTTTAATGTTAATGGAGGTCTGTTCTCTCACTCTGCCGGTCTGCCAGACTGCCACTCTGCTAACTTCACTCTGTTACTCTGCTACTCTGCCAGAGTGCCAGTCTGCTAACTTCACTCTGTCAGTCTAGGCTACTCTGCCCGTCTGCCAGACTGTAAGTCTGTCAGACTTCCATTGTGTTAGTGCATGTTGGTATTTAAGTAGACCAGCTGACTGAGACCTCGGCACTTTAACAGTCGATAAAACTAAACAACAACAACAGCCGATTAACTAGTAGGATATCTTACTGAAACAGCCGGAAACAATTTCAAATCAAACGTTTTTTATAATAGTTTAATCGCCAGTAAGGGCTTTAGTTGGGAAATATGTTACTATTATAAAAAGTTTGAAATTATCCGGAGCCACACTTTAACTCAAACAATAATTTCAACGATTTTAAAGCCCAATTACCATAAAAAGGATTTCCATTTTCATATCAATAAAGGTCCGTTCTCTCACTCTGCTGGTCTGCCAGACTGCCAGTCTGCTAACTTCACTCTGCTACTCTGCTACTCTGCCAGACTGCCAGTCTGCTAACTTCACTCTGCCAGCAGACTGCTCTTGCAGTCTGCCAGACTGCCAGTCTGCAAGACTGCCAGTTTGCTAGTAAAAGATGTTATTTAAGTACACCAGCTGACAGAGACCGAGGCATATAATCAGCTGACAAAATTGAACAACAACAACTGACAACTTGGCAGGATATCCCAAACGGAATCAATTTCAAATCCAACGCTTTTGATAAGAGCTAGCCCGACATAAAGGATTATAATTGGTAATACTTCTTGGAAATATATATATATTGTAAAAAGTGAGGAATTATCCGGAGCCACACGTCCACCCAAATATTAATTTCAACGAAATCAAAACCGAATTAGCATAAAATGAACTCCAATTTCATGGTCATGAGGGTCCGTTCTCTCACTCTGCCAGTCTGCCAGACTGCCAGTCTGCTAACTTCACTCTGCTAGTCTGTCAGTCTGCTACTCTGCTAACTTCACTCTGCCAGTCTGCTAGTCTGCTACTCTGCCAACTTCACGAACATTCTGATATTAATATTTGTTTCCAGTTCGACAAAGCTTTCCATCGCAGTCTTGTGAGCTATTCAGAAGTTAGTGATAGACGGGTCTGTAAACAATTCTAACGATGATTTAAGGATTCCTTTTGTTGAGAAAATTTGTTTATACAAGACACATAGATACTATAATGTCAAGGATTCAGCAGTTCTATACAAATTTGCGGATTTTTCAAGAGATGGAGAGAATATTTCTTTTGTTTTCATGGAGGTATGACCCGAAAAACCAATCAAACTATATGAATACGCGAAGCGGATTCCTACATAAGTGAGTTAAAGTTTTTCGGTTCATACCTCCATGAAAACAAAAACCAGTCTCTTCATTTCTAGTAATTTAATAGCATCGAGTGAAAAAAGCAAAAACCTGACAATTTTTTATGTTTTTTTTGTATGGAACTATTTTGTGCGGACGCATACGAAATGGCTGCGTGCTCAAAATTTAATTCATGGAGGTATGAAATTTCTTTTTCGACCAATCAGAACGCCCGTTTTTGATAGACGAAACTAAAAATTATATTATTCTGCGATGGTAAATTTAGTTAATGGACAGATATTGAAATCGACGGAATAGAAAGGCTTATAAATTCTTTTTCTCGAACATTACCTCTGATTTCAAGTAACATACTCGAAAGATTAACCATGAAAGAGAGAAACAAAATTTGATATACGGAGAGTTGACATTCAACCTTGAACCCCGCCATAAATATTTTAATAAAAGACTACAGAGGCTGGCGATAATCCCTTGATCAGCTATCGTGTTACACAGTTTTTTGTGATTCCCTTTTATACATTAGTTTATGGGTAAGATGTTTTTATCTGTGTCACACAAATAAGTAAATAAGTAATGTTTTGTTTACATACTAGTATTTTACAAGCCCGTGTTAGGTAGATAAATATGATCAAAGACCATTCTGTACAGTATATTCAGTTTTATCTTAACCCATTACCAAACGACACAAATTTAGACCGGTCCAAATTGAAAGATGTTGCACAAGACAACACCAATAATAGAAAGAATCTTTATCTGTTTGGGATGAAAACATTGTGGGAAATGAAGAAATTGCTTGTTACAAGCAATTTCTTCTTTTACCGCGATGTTTTCCTAAGTTTTTTAGAGGGGTGTTATACATAAAGCCCGCATATTCTGTTGGATATATTAACCGGCCAGTAACCTGTGTTGATGTTTCCGAGAGAAATACACAAGATTTTTTCATGCAGAAAGAAAGATCGGTGTATTAATACACCTAAAATTCAACCAATAATCGAGCAAACCGAATTTAAGATCCAATCTGTTTAAAAAGCTCAGTTACTCATATTTCAAGGACACATTCTAGTCCTGGAGTTGTATAATTGTCGCCAAGTCTTGTTCTTACCACATTTAACCAAAACCGGACGACACAATTTCAGACTGGTCCAAACTGAAAGAAGTTGCAGACGACATTTCAAGGTGTCCTAAAATTGGAAAATAATTACCACAAAGTGATGAAATCATCGTGAGAGAAAAGAGAAATTGCTGTTTTTTCATAACTGTATTACCCATGTATGCTTTGTGCCGCCGTCATAGCGCAGTTGGTAGCGCGTCGGACTGTCAATCTCGAGGTCCCGGGTTCGATTCCCGACGGCGGCAGTCATCCTTTCCGACTATTTGTTTGTCTCTCACCAATGGGTTGATAATCGTAGACCTATGTGGGATAGCAGCTGGAGGCTAGGAAAGGATGTAATGGTAGTACTGGTGTGAGAAATACCAGGATTCCATTGTTAGGTGCTCCAGCCGCCGCGATATAACTGAAAGATTGTTGAAAGCGGCGTAAAACCCCATTCAAACAAACAAACAAATGTATGCTTAGTATAATGTTTAGTATATCGACGATGAACCATACATGTTCAAGTCGTTATCTTAAATAAAATTTCTGTTCCGTTCTGATTTCTGTTCTGTGTCAAAAAGAGTGATTGTTTTGTGATGGATTAACATACAAGGTAGTAGTAAGCAAGCTATGCAAGCGATATGATTAGCGGCTAGGCAGACAGGCGATTTCAGCCGACACACGAATTGACGAATTGCTGTAAGTAGTCTAGCCTCCTGCAGCCTCTGGTAAACAAGGCTTCGAGGCCTTCAGATACGGTTTGTCGTGACAATATTGTTTTCAGGTGAACATGTACATATAATTTTAACCTGTAAATTATCTATAAAAGATCTACTATACATACCATTATTTAAAAAGTTATAAAAACTCTCCTCTCACACAGTACTGTGTATTTGGTGGTGAATGATGTATTATATCCTTTACTAAATACATTATTTTTACTACAGGTATGGATTTACATTCAGGCGGAAATAAAGGCCGGAAAGCTATTTACGAGCGCTTTAACCCAAACAATCTCAAACAATATCGCTTATTGATGAAACTTTGGAAAACGTTGTGGACGATGAAGAAATTGCTTGTTATCTACAATGTTTTCAATCTCTTAAGACAAGAAAGTTAAAATTTCATCAGCTGAAAAAGTCGACTGTCGAATTTGAAGAAGTCTAAAATGTTGCAGTCTGGTTATTAAATGATTCATGATAGCAAATGAATAATTCTAGATGATAAGGAAATCATTGTAACTAAAACAAATCCGATTTGGCTTTTCCCTCTAATTTAGAAATTTTCTAGTTTTTATTTAATTAAGGCTTTCTGTCCTCTCTAACCAGCATATTGACAGATCGCGTCTGTCTATCAAAGAATCAAACAATCAATCGACCAATTCATTTAAACTGGAAGTGAACTATAAGCTCCAACATTGGCCGACATTTATATGAACTCTTTTGTTATTAACGACTTAAAAGTGGCAACTACAGCTTATTCAAGCTTATTCAAGCTGTACTTACGAGGTTTATGTCGCAAACCATCTATTTTAGTTGTTTTGCCGGCTACATTTTTCATAAAAAAAACATCGTTTGGTATCGAAGCGGAACTTTCTGTTAGAGTCATTGAGCATGGCTAACGGAGTCAGAGGGGTCAAATTCGAAACACGGAAAGAAAGAGAGGGGAGATAGAGAGAAAGATACAGATAGAAAGACAGAGAGGGTATGGTTTTTTTGCACAATACGATGTTCCACTGTTAAGCCCAACTAATGACAGAACACATTTTAGCTAGTAAAACGTCAGCTTTGAAAGCTTAAGTTTTAAGTTAATTTTAGAGTTTATATCGTGTTCAAATCGAGTCTGATTATAGTCTTCACTATGCGCACTGCTTTGTAGGGCCACATGAATGAATTTTATTCAACTCATTGGCAGTTCCTTCAAAAGCATGCTATTTAACCCATTCCCACTCAATCCTGCTTTATTCAATTCAAGAAAAAAAAGCTTTTGAAAACATTGAGGACAACGAAAAAATCGCTTGTATTAATGTTTTTTACCCTACAAGACAAAAATTTTCTAAATACCACCAACTTGAAATTGTTGTTTGCAACTTCTTACAATTTCAACCAGTCCAAGATGTTGTCGTATTGTAATACATGTACTTTAATTTCATGATAACCTCTGATAAAAAAAATACTATACAAAACAATGCTTTCAGTACTTTCAGTATTTTGATTACTTTTAGTAAGATTTTTGGTTGTCTAGTTTGATGTAAATCAATGGGTATTTCACAGTACTAACCACGTGATCCAACTGCTTTAAGTTACTAAGCTCAATTGGCGATTTAAACGAAAAGGTACCGATCTGATGGTATTCCGGTCAAACCGATACGATTTTTCAGGTGCAAAATGTCCAAGAAAACCTTCCCATGTTTCTGAGACATCAGGAAAAATTTCCCAAGCAATCTGTAACTATTGATAAAACATTGTTTCATCACTTCAAACCTTACACAAAACAACGATCAAAAAAGCTGACTCATACAGGGTCACAGCCGAAAAAGGCCAAGTCAACAACATCTACTTGGAAGGTGATGGCCACACTTTTCTGAGGCGCAAAGGTGTGCTGATCTTCGATCGTATTGAAAAAGGCCAAACTATGAATGGGATGTAGGCTATAATGCTGACCTTATGAGGTAGCTTTGGGACGAAATCAAGGAGAATGGTGTGATAAATTGTCATTGTCACGAATCGCCGGCCTCGCACACTGACTCCGCGTCCCCCTCCCCAAATTCTACTTCGATATAAAACGGCGTCATTAACTTAAAACAAAAAAGTAAAATGCTTGGTTCGCCACCTAAACGACTAAACTACAGCTTATCACGCCCACTCGTCCACTGACCTTCGACAGGAAATTCGACTTGGATTTAAACGGGATGTCAGACTTCAAAGTTCACTTCCAGTCTAAATGAACGATTTTATTGGTCTATCGTTTTTTTAATGACAGAGGCGCAACCAAAAAAATGTTTCACTCAAATGGCTGCCAATCGAGTTCAAACTTCTAATTCCGGGCTAAATGAATGATTTGATTGGTCGATTGATTCCTAGATTGACAGCGGCGATTGGTCAATTGTTATGTTTCTACCCTAGACAAGGGACTTTTCAATCAACCCATAACTCAGGGTATTAGAGAGAGCCTATTTGATTTCAGTGATGGCTGTAGAAGGATTCTTAACAGGATAACAGTTTCTTCGTATTTCTGGTCACCATTATGCCAAAATAATAATAGGACATAAATGGATTGGCGGAGGAGTGGAACGAAGAAAGGACGACTAGCTACTTTATCCTGGTACAACGTCATCGTGAATTCGCCTTATTCTCTTTATAACAGCTTGAATATATTGTAGTTACGATGTTGTAGACCTGCTAAAGTCTGGCAGCCGACGATATGTAAAATATTCAAGTAAATGTTGTGGGAGATTAATGCTCAAACTGCTAGTTGTATCACGACAATAGGCCGCAACTCGAAAAAGCATTGTCAAAAAATAGAGTCACAGCACCTGAAACAGGGTTAGAGTTATCTTAAACTCAGACATGTCGCCGTCCATTGGTCATGGTGACTCTCCGAAAACTATATTTCATGTAAGTGTTGGGAGGTTTATTGTTGTTGTGGGGTTTTTTTGTATTTTTTGGGAAGGTTTTTGTGTTTTTTTATTGTTGTTTCAATATCGACTAATATGCAGAGGCTATTAACCCTTGTCATGCTGAATATAATCCTGTTTAGAATTGCACTGACACCAAAGGACTGAAATCACTGGAAGCACTAGGTACAGGACAATACTTCATTTGAAAACAGGTTTTATAGACAATTCTGGTTTGATAGGGACAAGCAGGTGGTGTAGACTAAGATCAGACTTCACATATGTGCAGGCTTATCTTTGTCTATACCTCTTGCCCAGACAGAAATATTCAAGGTTCAGCATGACAAGGGCGATTGTTGACTTAGAATAACAGATATATTCTTTTGCTGAACATACTCAATCCATTCCCGCACAAGTCCTCCTTTTTACACCGTCAAGAAAAAAGCTTTGGAAAAAATTTGGAAGAAGAAAAAATTGCCTGTACCAAGCAATTTCTTCATTATCCGCAATGTTTTTACCCGAAAATGCAGATATTTTTGAATTTGCATCAACTTCAAAATGTCGTCTGCAGCTTCTTTTAATTTGGACTGTCTAAAAGTTTGACGTTTGGGCATGGGTTTAATGGCAGAAACTCTCTCTCGGTGTAAGGTGGCAGTGGCCTTATCGTAAATGACAAGTCACTGGTCCAGCTTAATGACATTCGACATTGTATTCGACTGAGATATCAACATGATTAAACGACGTAAGTTTGAAGGTATGTTAAATAACAGCAAATCGTTGGTTGGTGACTATAGTTTTGAATAGCTGTAGTAACGACGTTTGAGTCGTCCGTGAAAGAGAATTTTTAATCTCGATGTCAATTTCTATGTTGGAATTCAAATTCCACTTCTAGTCAAAATGAACGATTTGTTTGGTCAATCAATCTTTTTATTGACAGAAGCGATCCGTCAGTTCTCACGGAGTCGTGGTAATAATCAGAAGTATTTCGATTTATTTTGTCTTCAAAATGAAAAAAGAAAGAATAAAAATATCAATGTCAACAAAAAAAAGAAAGTACAAATTTGAAGCGCAAGACGAAATGTCTCTTGAAGTATAGAAATATGAATATAGATAAGTGACGTTTTTGTGTGTTTGTACGCTCTTGTGGTTATGTACTAGAGGTAAATAACAGAGCTTACAGTATAAACCCATTTCCACACAATGACGCTTTAAGGCCCCCCCCCCCCCAAGAAAAACAATTTCTTCAATTTCTACCATGTTTTCTACCCAGAAAGTTGAAAAAATCTAAAATCCCATAAACTTTAATTTGTCGTCTGCAACTCCTTTCAATTTTAACCAGTCTAAAAGTTTGCCGTCTGGTAATGGGTTAAACTGTTTCGATTATCATTTCGCGTAACAGGAAAGAATACTATTTTAAGGAATGCAAGCCGATCGCTAAAATGTCTCTTGTTCACCAACAATTGTGGAGAGTGGGCATCCAGAAAAAAGCGTTTGCATTACTTTGTGGTCATGGATTTGGCCAGGTACAGGGGCAAAGGGTGGAGGAGAATGAATGATTCGTGTCCAGGCAAAGGTTACTCGACCATTAATCTTTTCAGTGTCAAATATTTATACTATAGGAATGTAGAGAGATCAGTTAACAGGTCACCTACACATTTACCAACTCACGCTATTCTTAAAACATGACACACTTATAATCTTGCTGGAACGACCACTTCTACTCAGCGACCACTGTAATTCAAGACCCCTTTGACAATAAAGACTTTACTACATGTGCGTTCCTAGTTTTTGACGGATTGGAGCGCCCCGGTTAGCTCGTACAAGTCTTACTGATCAAGCATAATTCCCAGAAAATTATATATTGAAATATCAAAAGTTAGTTGCTGTTTGTGTGTGTTTGTTTGTTTGTTTGGTAGGGTTTTGTTTGTTTGTTTGTTTGTTTTGTTAATGTTTTTTTGTTGTTTTTTTTTCACGCGGGTCCAGTACGTCCCCATTTCCTCCCTGTTGATTATTAATTTGGACGTTTAATGAACGCATCTCTGTTTTAAAGTATTCGTACGTTGTGCACCGCGGCGTGTGACGTCAGTTAAATAAACAACCGTCCGTTTTCTTCAATTACGAAACAGCCTTACTTTCGCGTTTATCACGAATTCGGTTTCATAGGGAACCTTTGAGGACAAACACTGACCGTAAAAAGGGCTCGTTATGAGCGTGAGACGGTAACTGCATGCAATAATGGCAAATCATTGATAATTCTAAGGGGTTATTCTGTTCATTTTTCGTATACATTTGTCTAATTTTCAAACTTATAGGCTTTCTTCAGGTGATATTGGAAAAACGCAAAACAAACATTGGGTGCTAGATTTTAAAATATGATACACCGAAAGAGTGTTGCGTTTTTTATGTAAGTCAGTATATCTATTAAGCAACCATTTCGTTTAACAGCCCAATTTGGTCATCTGCTCCATTCAAAATTATGCCAATAGCTATTGATGTTTTGCTTTCAAGTAAACAAATGCGATGATATTGATTTTTGTATCAAATACGATAATATTGACTTTTACATTTTCAGTATACTGGTATAATATGGTGCACTCCCTTCTGCCTTCAATGCAGGTTTGTTAGACTTAATGAATATGACCTAGCAAAATTTCATTTCAATAGTGCTCGATCCAGAATCTTTTTTAAACATTTTTTTCTCGACAGTAACCAAGATCATCTTTTAACTCGATAAAGCGTTATATATATGTACAATTGTTGTCACCTTAGGGCACAGGGATTCTGTTAACCCGTTACCAGACGACACGATTTTTAGACCGGTAAAAGTTGAAAGAAGTTGCAGACGGCGTTTTGAATTGGGCTAAAATTGGAAATTAAGTGCCATATAGGATAGAAATCATTGTGAAAAAAGGAGAAATTGCTTGTTACCAGCAATTTCTCCTTTTTCCACAAAGTTTTCCATGGCTGTATTTCTTCATCGAGCGCCTTTGTGTGGTAATGGTTTAAGAGATAGCTACCTGACGTTTGGCCTTTGGTCGCCCTCTAACGCTGGTCTGGTAACAAATAAGTTTTATTCAAAAGTTCTATTTATCATAGATATTTCTCTTCTTGATAGTTTGCGTTTTGTATTTTTAAGATACGTATAGACATTGTATTATATTGCTTGCTGCATAAAGACTGACTTACACATAAATTTTTCTTTTTTATTACGGAATCCTCCAACTATGACCACGAAAATGTTCTAAGAAATTCTCATTCCAGATGTTAGATTTTATCTATTTGGAGAGTAAAATCCTGCCGTATAAGTCCTACGCCATTATTTTTTACCATTTTCAGCACGATAGCTTTGGTTATAGATTACGAAAATGTGATGAGCTAACAGTCGGTTTGGTGGTTCAAAGAACGATAATCGAGATATACATGTAAGGGAGCTCTAAATAGATTGTAAATAGTTGAATTAATAAGGCTCTAAACAGATCTTTTAAACAGGTCTTTTCAAGGAACCCTATCTTTCGTGCACAAAAATCAACAACAAATTACCAACATAAACTGATTTATTTAATTTTCAACTAAGAATGTATTATATCTTCTATACTTTCGAAATCCACATAGTATTCAAGTCACAGATGATTTCATGTAATAGGACAACGTATCAATCTGTTAGATTTCATCCAATAAACGAGCGCCAATAAACATTCAGATCAGCACGTGCATCCTTTCAGTCTGACCGGAGTCTTCAAAACGACCTCTAGGAGGAGCTACTGACGGTAAAATTTAGTTGTATTTAAATTCAAGATAGAGTACAGTGAAAACAAGTTCAAGAGATAGAGAAATTGTATGTAGCCTTTAACATAATTATTCTACTATCATATGAGCCTATGCGTGACATTTCCAACAATTTCGCATGTGCGTGACTCGCACAGTTTGAGCACCCTGGACAGCCATTCGGGGCAATTAGAACATTCGCTGATTGTTTAAAGAAGTTTTGGGTCAGTATCTATCTACAGAGCGCAGAGTGAAGACTCTGATCAGACTGTGCGGATGCACAGGCTGGTCTGAATCTTTACTTGGCACACATATGTAATTGTTTGAAATGTCACGCATGGGCGCATATATTGTGTCGTAATGGGTGAAAAGGGACATTGATATCGTATCATTCTTTAGATAGTTATTGAAATAATGATCATTTTCATTACGTTTTTATTTCTTGATTCCAAAATGTAGTTATTTTTAAACTGAACTAAAGAGCTTTGCAGTTTGGATAGAATATAAAATGATAAGTGTAACGGCATAAAAATACACTCAAATAGTTTCCCTTTTTAAATGTGGTTGCCTCTTTTGAATAGCCAAGGCCCTTCAATATGATAAACCAAGAATAGAAATAAATAGTATGACTTGACTTTTTTTTTTCGGGATTTAACATATTGAAAGTCCCTTTCATATTTTCTTGAGAAGCTTGTTCGAGGGGTGTGTTTGTTTTATAGTACTGTTTACCAAACAAAATAGAACAAGAACATTATAAAATCTCTATGAGCTACAAATCATAAGAAGTAATGTAGATATGCTTGAAACTAAAGATTACACCCAATGTGACAAAGTCCCGCTCGATGTTTGGTACAGGTATATGTATTTAAAAGTGCATTTTGGATTAAAGAATTTCCTGTTAGTAACTTATTTAGCGTGCTGTCTTGGACGACCCTAGAATTGAAAACAGAAATCGAATTAGTTGGGCTTTTCGTGGAAATACTTTTGATACACGTAACTGTGTAATAATTAAAACAATTAGTTGAAAAGTGGGTCATTCTAATCTTGTTCGTGCATATCAACATAATTTCTCATTGTGAATCTCTTGTTCAAATATTTCTCTTTACTTTCACATGTTTGTGTGGACACTTTGAGGTGCTGCTTTTTTCGCCTTCACCTGTTTCGGTTGTTGTGCAAAATACATATCTTCGAGACTGAATAGGTCTTGTAGTCTCTCTTTGCTGGAATCCTGAAAAAGTAATTGATCTTAAATTTGGCAGGTAAAATAGTAAAGAAAAAAGGATTAAGTCATGGATACAAAGCAAGATAAAGCACATCTAATACGAATATGTGGTCGATTCTTATTTTTGTTGGTAAAAAAGAAAGACTAGAAAAGAAATCCGTTTATATGGTGTATGGTTAAAAAGCGAATACATAGCAATGAAGCTTCGCCAATTTTATTAAAAAAAATAACAAATATATCATTTTATTTTATTCTGTGATTCTGTAGTCGAAGTACCTACTTTAACCCTCTCCTGTTTTTGGAAATTTTAGACTAGTCCAAATTGAAAGAGGTTGCAGACGACAATGAAAACTGGATGCCATTTGAAATGAAACCATCCTATGTGGTAGAAAATATTGTGGAAAAAGGAGAAATTGCTTGTTACAAGCAATTTCTTCTTTTTCCACAATGTTTTCTTGAGTATAAAATCACAGGATCGTAAAATCCCGTATTTGAACGGGAAAGGGTTAATAATCCCAACTCAAATAGTAATAAAATAATGTAAATGGGGGTATGGTTCAGAGACTTTGAGCGAGTTGTCTCTAGTAAAAGATTTTTTAACCTGCGTGCAAATGTTCTTTAAATTATTTACTCTTAGTAAATGTGGAGAAATTGGATATAAGATTCCGAATGATTTCAAAAGAAATATGCCTCTAACCAAATTGCATGGAAAACAATAGAACATAACAAGAGGACCAGTGGCCCTGGCGCTCACCTGAGATAAGGCTCTTTCTTTTTCTTCAAGGCCTAATACAAACTGGTTCGGGAGAAGACCTCCTTTAACATTTGAATAAAATCAACAAGCCCAAAAATTGGCCAAATAATTTTCAAAGGGTTGCATTCTTTATTTCTGTTTAAGCCTAATCACCCTATTACTCTAAACAATTATCAATTTTGAAAAGAGGTGAAAGTACTGATGCTTCATGCAAAGATTCTTCAACTTCTGGGTCTGGAGGGGATTTTTTTTTTTTTTTTTTTTTTTTTTTTTTTTTTTTTTTGAATCAGGCCATTGGTTTGGGAGAAGATCTTGTTTTAAAATCCTTCTTTATTTCTATGTAAGCCCTCCCCTCGGGCCCGAGGTTGGTGATTTGAGCAATTCTGAAAGAGGTCAATGTACTGTTGCTTCATGCCATATATCAAGACTCTACGCCTTCTTGGTCAGGAGGAGATAATTTTATAATTTTTTAAAGTTTTCATTAAAATTTCAGTTTTGTTGCATGGTAACCAGAGTTTTTAACGGATTTCAATTCCTTTAGCAATTTTAAATGGCACCGCCCAAGGAACATTCCTGCCAAACTTGGTTGAAATCTGCCCAGCGGTTTTGGAGAAGATGTCATTTTAAAAATCCTTCTTCATTTCTATGAAAGCCCCATCCCGCTCCCTGGGGCTCCGCCCCTGGGTACCCGAAGATGATGATTTAGCAATTCTGAAAGAGGTCATTAAACTTTTGCTTCAACCCAAATATCAAGGCACTACGCCTTCTTGGTCGGGAGGAGATCATGTTTAAAGTTTTCATTAAAATTTCTGTTTTGTTGACATGGCAACCAGAGTTTTAATGGATTTCAATTATTTAAGCAATTTTTAAATGGCGCCACCCAAGGAACATTCCTGCCAAATTTGGTTGAAATCCGCCCAGCGGTTAGAGAGGAAATGTCTATTTACAAATCCTTTATTTTTTCTATAAAAAAACCCACGCCCTTAGGCTCCGACCCTGGGGACCCGAGGGAGATGATTTTAGCAATTCTGAAAGAGGTCAATTTACTGATGCTTCATGCCATAAATCAAGGCTCTACGCCTTCTTGGTCAGCTGGAGATGATTTTTGAAGTTTTCATTAAAATTTCAGTTTTGTTGCCATGGCAACCATAGCTTTAAACGGATTTCAATTCCTTTAGCAATTTTTAAAGGGCATCGCCAAAGGAACATTCCTGCCAAATTTGGTTGAAATCTGCTCAGCAGTTTCTGAGGAGATATCATTTTAAGATTGTTGACAAACGACGGATGACGCACGACGGACACCGGAAAAGAAACGATCAAAATATCTAAACATGAGCACTTCGTGCTCATGTGAGCGAAAAAGGGAATTGTGATTTATGTTATATCATGCTGCAAATGCCAAATTAACATTAGGAATTAGTGAACCTTGATTTACTCATCGATAAATTCTAGTTCGATGCTGACCGGTTTTTGTTGGTTTTTTTCTCAAATTTTCATTGACACCTTTTAATCCTAAAATATGCATTTTATTCAGGAAACCAATAATAACTTTTCGTTTGAAATACCAAGCAAGGTGGATTTTATTCATTCTGACTACCTCTTTCACAAAAATCATTTTTCGAGTAAATGTGAATGTGTGCACATAATCTAGATATATGATATTGACCTTATTATTTGACCTTAAACCTACAACTAGAAGAAGAAAACGTGTACCCTAAGTCCTGGCATGTTTAAAAATAGCATTATCATTTAAATGTTTTTGTAAGATAGTTTTAAGGCCGCCGTCTTAATATTTTAAAGGCTAAAATGATATCTTGGCGTCGAAGATTGCAATTAAGACATACGTGGTTTCTAAGAAAAATAAAACATGAGTATCTCTTATACTACAAATATCCGAAGCTTCCGTGATCAGTTACTTGTAAATGAGATGCGTACGGCATATGAACAATTTCTTAAGATGCTAAAACCGTGAAAATGTTCTGTCCAATATTATTAGGGATACCTTATATAAAAATAAATCAATATTATCTCTGAAGTTCTTTGGTTTTTTTTTTTTTTTTTTTTTTTTTTCCAAATAGGATGTTAATTGTTGTCGTATAAAGTGGGACTTTTCAAGATTACAATATCTCAGTTGAACCAATGACAATCTAAATGTACGGACGGAAAGACTCTTTTTCCTCACAGCAAGTCTCAAAATCTCGAGAAACAAACTCTGAAAATCATTCACTTGCAATGTTCAATGTTAGCAATATAACATTGAAATATTGCGTGAGCATTGAATTTCCAAACTTTGTGAATTCTCTTTGTGATAAAAAAGGTTTGAACGTGTATTTTACAATACAAACAAGTGATGTCACACGATAACATAATTCAAATTAAACAAATCTTCTCTGTTTCAATTCTAAAACATATCGAATATTCAAAGAAAGCGAAAATGCAAAAAAATGTAATAAAATTTAACAAATTTAAATACTCAACATTTTATGGTGACATGTTATAAATAGGAGAGTGTAATGATTCTGCTATGGTTGGTGAATATGAAGCGTATCAGTAGTGTAAACACAAAATGATCTAGAGGTGCACACAAAAGCATGAGTAGAAGCAACCAAAGAAAAAATATAGAGCCATAACTTGGACTCAACGGGTTAATTTTATCGCTTTTCTTTCTGATATCTTAACCCTTGTCACGCTGAATAAAAAATCCTCTACAGAATTGCTTTAAAATCAAAGGACTGACAGCACTGGAAGGTCTTAATGGGTGGGTCAATATTTCTTTTTGAAAGTTAATCATTTAAACAGTACTGGCTGAAAGGGGACAGGCAGGAGCTGTAGACTAAGACCAGACTGCACTTATGTGCAGTATGATCTTCGTCTACACCTCTTGCCAAAACAGGAATGTTCCGGGTTCAGCATGATAATTGTTGATTATTGATAACCTTTCTTCAAATAAGCACACATAAATGTGTAGTTTGACCATGGCGATACATTATTTAACGTTCCGTGACCAAAAGGGCAAATATTACAATTTTTACCACTTGTCACATTTCTTTGAATGAATTACTAAATTCCGTGACAAGAAACCGACGCTCTAATCCAAAATGTCCGGTGCGTCTTTGAAGAGTGTTTATCAAAACAAATTTTGGCATTCTTTGCTTTCCTCAAATTCATATATTTTATGCCTGCCTAAAGCAGTTTTTATAGAGTCCAAGTTATGTCCTCTATTATGTGTGATGCTTTCTACCGCTTTTGACTCACCCTCATTGGTCTCATAGGAGGTGATTTCTTGGCGACGAGCTTTTGTCGCTTTCCAGAATTTAAATAAGGATTGTTGGACTGAAAGCAATAATTATTTATCAATAGAAACTTGGGGAGTTCGATTGTTTGTGGCTCTTTATATTGAAATAAAGCATTTGGTAAAAGATACTTCTTTAAAAACATTAAGTTTGAATATCATTCCTTTGTGGCTGATACTCAGATCAATTGTATTTATACATGTATCTGACAAAAGGCCATATTCAAACTATTTGAGGCTGTGCGTGACATTTCTAACAATTTCGCATGTGCGTGACATTGAGCACCCTGCACAGCCATTCGGGGCAATTAGAATATTCGCTGGTTGTTTAAAGAAGCTTTGGGTCAGTATCTTTCTACAATGCGCAGAGTGAAGACTCTGATCAGACTGTGCGGATGCACAGACTGATCTGAGTCTTTACTTGGCGCACATGTGTAATGGTTGGAAATGTCACGCGTGCGCTCATTTAAAAAAAAATAAATCAAAATCCTGCAAATTCAAAATGCCTTTTACGAACGTAAAGATACTAAAATTAATTTCAGTGTCGTCTATCAAAAACGGGCGTTCTGATCAATCGAAAAAAAATTCATATCTCCATGAACCAAAATTTTGAGAACGCAGCTTCCGCACAAAATAGTCCCATAAAAGTATCAAAATTTGTAAAGTTTGGGCTTTTTTCGCTCGGTGCTATTAAATCATAAGAAATGAAGAGAATATTTATTGTTTGTTTGTTTGCTTTTTTGTTTGTTTGTTTTCATGGAGGTGTGAACTGAAAAAACTAATCACACTTATGTATGAATACGCTTCACAGTGTGTTAGCTTTTTGGGTTCATACCTCCATGAAAACAAAAAATATTCTCTTCATCTCTGAAATCAAAAATAAAAGAAAAATAAAGATGCTCATTTTCAGAAAGCAGACCAAATGAGCACTTTCGTGACATTTCCAACCATTACACATGTGCGCCAAGTAAAGACTCAGGTCAGCCTGTGCCTCCGCACAGTCTGATTAGAGTCTTCACTCTGCGCTCTATAGATAGATTCTGACCCAAAGCTTCTTTAAACAGTCAGCGTATGTTCTAATTGCCCCAAATGGCTGTCCAAGGTGCACAATGTGTGCGTGTCATGCATATGCGAAATGGTTGGAAATGTCGCGCACAGGTTCAAATATCATTCTTCGAGACGTTTTATGAAATGCAATTTTTCAAGTAGCCAAAATTGTTTTCGTGAAAAAAAAATATATTAGAATTTAAATTAAATTCATTTTTTTCCAAAATATTGATATCCAATTTTGAGGTTATTGATTACGTAAATATGATATCAATGGGAAACGATTTCGTACATCGACTCTCCGAATACAATCCCCGAGAACTGCGTTGTGGTCTATGCCATATTGCATCAATAAAGTGCTTCTGCACGATACCTGTTGTATAAAGTTCGCCTGACAGAGGTTATTCGATTATAGATTCTGCATGAAACGCTATAAGGTTTGATTGAATGGGTGTGTACGCCGCTTTCAACCATATTTCAGTTATATCGCGGCGGCTAGAGCACCTAACAATGGAATCCTGGTATTTTCACACCAGTATTGAGACGATTTTTATGAGTCCCTACAACATAGAATTAAGAGAGAATTATATAATTATATATGTTTGCAATCGAAACAATCGTTCATGTCGGTCGCAAAAAAAGTATATCAAGTGACATTTTTTAAGCAACCACCGTTTGGTGGTCCCTTGAGTGGTCGCTTTATACAAGATTAACTATTTATATTTGTAAGGCTTCACTGCTATTTCAAGAGGCGAAAAGTACTTTTCTGAAATTACATATACGTGCAAATGCAAACACAAGCTTTTAGCCGACCCAATAGTAGTATCAGAACATTACCACCAACACTCTTGCACTTCGGTTAATTCCCCATTCATCTCTATAATGGGCTCAGTAAATAGTCCGCTAATAGGTTATGAATACCGTAACGATTTTCAATCTAAAACCTG
Source organism: Fragum fragum (assembly GCA_946902895.1). Taxonomy (NCBI): domain Eukaryota; kingdom Metazoa; phylum Mollusca; class Bivalvia; order Cardiida; family Cardiidae; genus Fragum; species Fragum fragum. The sequence continues at coordinate 7,462,024 of OX336366.1, forward strand.
GAGCATGAATATGATATGTTTTCCCGTTAGCATTTAAACGGTTTTATGACAAAAGTAGTTCGCTGGTTTAAGGGTAAATCATTAAGTTTAATGCTCATATAATGTATGCTTAACCATAACTATTATGTCCCTAACGTTTTATTTCTTTTCAAACAACAGAAAAGGATTATATATTTCAATCCTTTGTTTGACAAGAATCTTGTCATTTAGCCCAAAGCAGAGGTGTTGGATGAGAGTAACGAACGGCAACTCTGCTTGGAGAATGGTTACCACCATCATACTTGTACATGATCTTTACTTACCAAATCCATGTTAACAAGAGAATCCAGATTTGTCATATCATCGTCTGAGTTATTATCGTCGCCGAAATCAGCTGATTTTGGATCGATTGTTTTCTGGCCTTCAGGACAACTCAACATATGTTCGGTATCACATGGACAGTTCTGCTGCTCTTGGAGCCTCTGATTGTTCTCAGGGCTGTTCTCAAAGTTGGTGATGCAGGAATCGTCTTCTGGAATCGTTAGAGAAGAGAGTAAACAGAATGTTTGACAAATTACCAGGCGACAAAATTTTTAATTGGTCCAAATTGGGGAAAAAAGTTGTAGAAGAAAATTGAAAGGTAAAAGAATTTTAAAAATTCCTGTGTTTCATGAGCAAAAAGCATCGTGGGAAATGAAGAATTTGGATGTTACAAGCATGTCTTCATTTTCCAGGTTAATTTAGGAAACTTTTTCTTACGCATCGTAAAAAGAGAGATTGTTTGGGAATTGAAAAAGAAGAATTGGGAGGGTAATTTCTAGCGGAAAAATATTTTTACTTGTTTTTCATTGCAATTTAAAGAATCTGCTCTGAATGTGTCGAAAGAAAATATATTTCAAATGTTATTTGAATTCATGGAATTAGGTCCTTCTCCTTAACCCATTACTAGACGGCAGAATTTTAGACTGGACCAAATTTAAAGGAGTTGCAGACAACATTTTATAATTGATGCAATTATTTTTTATTTTTTATTTTTTTTTTTTTTTTGACTTTCTGGATGGAAAATATTGTGTACAATGAAGGAATTGTTTGTTACAAGCAATTTCTTCGTTTTACACATTATTTCCCCAATTGTTTGATATTGAGGGCGTCAAAAAGCGTTACTGTGTGGGAATGGGTCAAATGCGTGTAAGTGTACAATAATTGCTTCGTATAATGATGAGACAAATTGTAAGATTTTGGTTTAATCATGCTAAAATGTCATTTAATTATCATCAACTATTTTTCTTGGTTTTATTTCGTTATTGCCGGATCGCTGACCTCGCCCACTGACTCCGCAAACTCCGACAGGAATTCCATTTCAATGTCAAATTACATTATTTTACAACACGTATGGTCAGTATCATGAAGCAAAGAGTAGAATTGTTGGTTGGGGATCTAAACGCCGTAACTACAGCTTGAATACAACGATGTCGGTCAATATTGGAGCACAAAATTTACTTCCGGTAAAAATGTACGGTTTGGTTGGTCGATTGATTCTTTGATTGTCACACGCGATCTGTCAAATGATTTATGATCGATGTCCTGTCCTGATCACTATCGGTCCATAAATAGTTTTATTCAAAAGAATGTGTTATTATGATATATATGAAAAATACCAGACGGAGTGATTCTCGAAAAAATATAGATGATGCCATTTCCTTACAAAAATCAAAGTACTGAAAATTCTGTAAGCTAGAAGAGCATGGTTGAATTTAGAACACATTTCCCTTGTTGGGTAGATAACATTGTGGACATTGAAGAAATTGCTTGTAACAAGCAATTTCTTCATTGTCCAAAATGTTTTCCAAAGCTTTTTTCTTGAGATACTTAAAAGCGGAATTGAGTAGGAATATTCCTGAAATACATATGAACTTTTTTTTATGGCGTAGGCATTCCATGGATTTGATGGTTAAGCCCCCAGTTGCAGTTTGCACTCGTTTAACTCTGAGAAGACCTCAAAATGTTGTCTGTTTATTTATGATATCAAAGCTGACGCTTTGCTAACTAAAACCATATCGGTAACCACTCTATTTACAGTTGATTATCTCCCTTTTCCCGATAAAAGGATTTGATTTATTTATTCTGTTGTGTTTTGGAAGTAGTCATTTTAGGCATGCACAGAAAATCGAGAATTTGATAGTTCTCGGGATCATAAGCATTCGAGATGGATCCCACATTTTCGTGTGTGTAAGTGATCTCTACGGCCGAAATCAACATACTAACTCTTTATGAAAAATAAATTGCAATAATAGTTTGTAAAAGCTCGGTGATATGAAAATAAATCGATCAAAACTCTACTGTGTCAGATGTATATCAGAGGCAATGTACTGTTATTATGAGTATATCTGAGACAATATAGTGGTGTCAGGAGCAAATATGATTACTAATGAAAATTGACCAATCGCTGCCCCATCCCCCGCTTACTGCATCAGCTACGCCCATTGACTCCAATAGTCCGCCTTCGATTTTAAATGGCGTTGTTTTTCAACATCTGTGACAAGTAGCATGTCACCAAAATGTACAATAGTTGGTTGACGACCTAAACGTCGAAACTATAGCTTGAATAAGTCGACAAACCAACAAACAAGATTAACAAAAAGTGCGACCAATGACAGAGTTCAAAACTCATTCGGGTCTAAATGATCAATTTCATTGGTCGACTGGTAATTTGATTGACAATCGCGATTGGTCAATTTGCTGATGTCTAGATTATATCATAAAACCCAAGACATTCTTAGGAAACCGTAAAGAGTTATAACCGTTTGAACATCAGCATCGAGCAGCCGTCATAGCGCATTTTGTAGTACACCAGACTCCCAATCTTCAATCATTGGGTGTCATGGGCTCGATCCCCGACGGCGGCTCATATCCTTCCGACATTTGTCTCTCACCATTGGGTGGATTTTCGTAAACCTAAGTGGGATATAAGCTGGAGCCTTGGAAAGGATGTAATGGTGCGAGATACACCAGGAATCCATTGTTAGGAACTCAAGCCGCGGCGGTATTGCTGAAAAATTGTTAAAGTGGCGTTAAACCCCGTTGAAAACAAAACAAACATCAGCGTCGCCTGAAGCACATCAAGATTTTTCGCACTTTGTGTCAAAATTTGAAGTGCTAAAATCCGCTACACGACTTTTAAATGAATACAAAGTATTCTCATTGAGTTGATGACTAGATCTAAGAAATGAAGAGCATTTTTTCATTTAAGTCCGAAACTATAAACATAATCTCACTATATAAGTCGCAGGGCGGATTCATAAAAAAGTGAGATTAGGATTATAGTTCCACACTTTCAAGAAAACAAATCACCAACATATTATTTACTGTCTGCAGGCGTAGTCACCTGCCAGTAATACCCGAAAGGGGAGTTAGGCAGTATATATAGATATAGATATTTTATATAATCAAAGTACTGAAAGTATTGTAAGCTAGCAATGCATGGTATTTCCCTTGTTGGATAGAAAACATTGTGGACATTAAAGAAATTGCTTGCTACAAGCCATTTCTTCATTGTCCACAATGTTTTTCAAAGCTTTTTTTCTTTAGATGGTTAAAAAGCGGTATTGAGTGGAAATGGGTTAAAAAGCATGCCTTTGACAGAGTTCTTTACAATTTGAATAGAGTTTGCAATGTTCCTGAAATACATAAGAACTACTTTTTATGGCGTAGGCATTCAATTGATTTGACGGTTGAGCCTCCAATGGCAGTTTGCAACTCGTTGAACTTTGAGACGACAAAATTTTGTCAGACGCTTTGCTAGCTAAAAAGGATGTGCAAGGTAAAAATATGACCAATACTAAGGAACTAGTAATTGAAGGAAGTTCAGCCAAATAGAAGCCTTGATATTCAAAACTTAAATAAATCTAAACAATAATGTCAAACCTGTGTAACCAACTGGGCAGGGATTAGGAGGGTTGCAATAAGCGGGTAATACTTTGTCTGTCTTCACTTCATTTGGCTCCTCATCTCGTCCGGTACCACCTAGTTTAATTGAGTTTGAAGATAATTTTCAATTCGGTTCATACCTTCATGAAACAAAAATAATATTCTCTTCAGTTCTTATAATCTAATAGCATCGAGCGAAAAAAGATAAAACTTTACAAATTTGATACTTTTTTTGTATTGGACTATTTTGTGCGGAAGCATACAAAATAGCTGCGTGCTAAAAATGTTGTTCATGGAGGTATGAATGAAAACGTCCGTTTTTTGATAGACGAAACTAAAAATTAAACTATATTAGTATGAATAGGTTTAAAAAAAAGAGATCTTGAGAGATTATAAAAAGATATCTAGAGACAAGTGTGCTTTTATGAATAGAACCTTAGTACAAAACCGTGGTCTACAAAATAAACAATGAAACATAAAAATAAAGAGCTGTGAACATTCTAGCACAGAGCAAGGGACCTTTCGGCGGACCTTAAATCCTTACTAATTTGATTTCTTCGCTGAAATATTCTTACATTGTTATTTTCATTTTTTGTATCTAAGACAATTTTATTGGAAAATGAGGTTAATCATCACCTGATATAAAATGATATCCTGAAAGAGGAAGCTGTTTCATGTATTCTTGGTCCCTTAGTACCGCCTCTCCGTAATCACGTGCCTTTTTCGGGGCGGGCTCATCGATGACGTCAGGGTACATCATTCCCCAGTCGTCGATCTTGTCTGCATAGGGATTGTCGGTGTAATATTCGGGTATCGCCGTGTCCTTCTGTTGTTCAACATTATACAAATACTGTAAATCTGCCAGTAAGTCTGCATAGGAGGTTGCCTTGGTAACAAATATAATTGCGGCAAATCCCAATAGCTGTATCAAATTCATATTTGTTGTCTGCAACAAAACAAGAACAAGGAAACAATTATCAGAAATAAGGCGGGTCATCAACAACACAAAGAGTTGACATTTCACTGTTTAAAGTTCATTGACAATCTAATAACCTTTCATGGGGCGAAAGCAGGGAAAATTCCAATAGGGTTATTTGCAGCAATGGGTGTGCGTAGACATTTGGTACATTTTTACGCATATAAAGTATTTTTTTAGAAAAGTAATCTGATGTTATAAAGAAAAGGGTTGTAACAACAAAAGGTTCAGTGTTTTCAATGGAAAGAAACAATCCTGAGCGATAATAAATTTTGGCGATCCTTGTGTGGTTGTCAATGAACTGTCAGAGGGATAGGTATTGTTGTTTTGAGAAACTCGGTACAGGTATTGTAGAAGTTTTTCGCCTATGAGGTATCGGTAAAATTACTCGACTTTTCACCGACCGAACGATTCCGCCTTTTCACATCCCTAAAGAAATAATGATTTAAGAATAAAAATGAGACAAAGGGAACCAAGCAATTTCTCCTTTCGTCGCAATGTTCATTTTCTACCCTATTTTGACACTTAGTTTTCAACTCCAAAGCAATCTGAATTGTCGTCTGCATCTTCTTTGAATTTGAAATAGTCCAAATGATGAGGCATACCTTAAAAAGAGTTTAAATCCTCAATCTGCCAAATGAAAAATACGTTAGAAATCGGAAAAGTATCGCTATACTATTTTTATTCAACTTCCTCAAGATTAGCTCACAGGCAGGTAGTTCATAAATGATATATAAGGTGATTATATCACACAAGATTAACTCGAAACATTAACCCATTCCCACACAGTGTCTCTTTTTGATGCCCCTCAAATAAAAAAGATTTGGAAAACATTTAGGACAGAGGACAAAATACTTCTTATAAGAAATTTCTTCAATTTGTCCACCGTAAATGCAATTTATTTTGAAATTTCACAAATTTGAAATTGTTGTCTGCAACTTCTTTCAATTTGGACCAGCGTTAAAGTATTCCGTGCGTAAATAGATTAAGGAAGTGGAAAGACAGGCCTGTACACGAGTGTGGAGGGTAATACATGTATATTAAAAAAGGGATGGCTCAGAATTCTTTCTAGTTGTCGACAAAGACGCTTTAGATAAAGAACGGCATGTAGGCCGAACGTCGCTCTTTCAAATCTTGTTCCTGGTGCATTGAGAGTTATAGTTAGGGAGAGTAAGCATCTTTTATTTCAAATTGAAAAATTCTGTTAATCGTCTTAAAAAATACGATTCAAATTAGTTTCGACACAAGGGTTTTATTCAGAAACAATAATTTTGAAATATCATTAAAACCTTTTTAGCTAGCAAAGCGTCAGCTTTGATAACTTATGTTGACACACAATTTTTTAGGATCTTCTCAAAGTTCAACGAGTGCAAACTGACACTGGAGGCTTAACCACCAAATCCATGGAATGCCTTGGCCATAAAAAAAGTTCTCGTGTATTTCAGGAATATAGCAAACTCTATTCAAATTGTAAATTGTAAAGTATTTCAGGAATATAGCAAACTCTATTCAAATTGTCGAGAACACTGTCAAAAGTATGTTAAGTATCTCAAGAAAAAGCTTTGGAAAACATGTGGACAATGAAGAAATTGCTTGTGACAAGCAATTTCTTCAATGTCCACTATGTTTTCTGCGCAACAAGGGAAATATTTTCTAAATTCAACCATGCTTTGCTAGCTTACAGTACTTTCTGTACTTCGATTTTGTACATATGCGCTGATATGTAATCCTCTAAATTCGTGACACTTCTTCTCGAATATGTCTTCAGGTTCACAAAAAAGTATTTACAATTTGTTGTAAGAAGTTATTGTGAGATGCGGAACAAATGACCAATCGCGGCTGTCAATCAAACAATCAGACGACCAATGAAATCACCCTTCAGACTGGAATTTAACTTTTATATCAAAGATTGGTCTGAATTTATAAGCCTTTTCGTTGATTTAGCGACTTAGATGTCGTGACTTATTCAAGCTGTAGTTACGACGTTTAGGTCGCCAACCAAACAATTTACTTTTTTGTTACGATCTACTGAACATAGATATTGAAAATAACACAGCAAACTCAAACCCTCCCTTTTACGCCCCCAAGAAAAAAGCTCCAGAAAACGTGGAAAATGAAGAAATTGCTTGACCAAAAGACGAGAAAGTTTTAAATTCCATCAACTTGAAATTGCCGTATGCAGCTTCTTTCAATTTGGACCAGTCTAAAATTTTGTCGTGTGGGATTGGGCTAAATATCGAAGTTCCTGTTGAACTCAATGGGCGAAGCTGACGGCCGTAAGTGGACGAAGCGAGCGATTGGTCAATCCTCGGTTGACTAACCTATGTGCACTATGAACATTATTAGTCCACTACCGAAAATCTACAAAACAATAACAACATAAAACAACATTCCCACACAGTGACGCTTTTGAACGCCCCTCAAGTAAAACAATTCAGAAAACATTGTGTAAAATGAAGAAATTGCTTGTCACAAGCAATTTTTTCATTTTACACAATGTTTTCTACCCAAAAGGTTGAAAAAATCTAAAAATGCATAAACTCTAAATTGTCGTCTGAAACACCTTCCAGTTTGGACAAGTCTGAAATTTTGCTGTGTGGAAATGGGTTAATTGTTTGGCGCAAAGTTGCAACTTTGACTTTCATAGTTTATACAACCTACACCTTTTTGTGCTAATACTAAACGAGAGTATCGTAGTCATCCAAAATTATAGAGAATATTGTTGGGAAAGCAGAAATTGCTTGTTTTGAGCAATTCTTTCTTTTCCTACTATGTCCTCTCGCGTATAATTTCACAGAGACGTAAAAACCAAGGAGGGTAGGGGAAATGGTTAAGGAGGAGGATAAATCTTATCAGTAAGACCCCTTCGTATTTTTGCATTTTTTAGAAAAAGTTCTTAAATAAACATGTAGTAAAATCATAAGATAGCAGCTGAAATCAGATTCCTTTGGTTTTGAATAATAATTCCTTTTAGTATCTATCTCTTACAGCATAATAATCAAATTGGCATCAGTAACTTCAAAGCATATAGATGTAGAACCAAATTCGGATTAACAAACGTGGGCGTCAAGTAACAAATTGCGTGGGCCTGTTTTAAAATCGCGCATTGGTTTATATCTACTTAAAAGTCACTTTTTTCGAAAATAGCAATATTACACAATATATTGTGGTTTTGTTGTCAATAATACATTAAAACTAACCTGTATGTAACGATTGTGATCAAAACAAATCCCAGCTGCAAAAAGAACCCCTGATTCAATATGGCCACACAATCTACGTCAATAATTGTACATTGGATATTCCAATGACGGGAGCAAAATCGATTAGGTCTCTTAGACGACTGCGGTTCCACCGTAACCCTTGATATTTGGTATTGGTAATAAAACGCTCTCATACCAACGGTTCGTCCCAAACAAACGAACAAAGAAATTTGCTATTTACCCTTGTCATGCTGAGCCTGGAATATTTCTGTTTTGGCAGGAGGAATAGACAAAGATCAGACTGCACATATGTGCAGTCTGATCTTTGTCTTCACCACCTGCTTGTCTCTTTTAAGCCAGTGTTGTTTATTAAATGATTTTTTTAATATAATCATTTACCTAATATTAGTGGATTCAGTGCTGGCAGCCCATTGATTTTAATGCAGTTCTGTAGAGTATTTTTATTTAGCACGACAAAAGATAAAAGTTTGTATTAAACAGCACATGGCTGAAAGAGAAACTGCTCACAACAAGTATGAGTTTTTTTGGGGGATTTTTTGTGAATATTTACATCCTTTAGTAAGAGATGCATTCATTTCTTTTAAGTGCACGTATTTTCTTAATTTGTCGCTATTTCTGAATTCAATGGTAAAAATGGAAATACATTGTATATTTATAGCAATAATTAACAATATGCTATACTTTTGTTTTGTTTTGCTTTGTTTTGTTCAAGCAAGTATCGACCATTATTGTTCCGATAGAGAATGCTCATGATTCTACCAGTCACTTTCTGTATACCCCATTTCCACTCAATCACTATTTTTTCACAAACTCAAGGAAAAAAACGTTAGAAAACATTTTTGAAAAAGAAGAAATAACAAGAAATTTCTTCTTTATCCACCATGTTTTCTGTCAAAACAAGACAAGGCCTTTTCTAATTCAATCAAATAAAAAAAATGTCGTCTGCATTTTCTTTCAATTTGGCTTGCATTTTATCGTTTGGAAATGGAATAAAGGGTTGTTCTTTCTGAATCAATACCCACTTCTTCCCTAAGCGTTTCAGCCATCGGTTTCCAATAGCATCGTACGGCATGCTAGTGACAAATTTAGATGAGCAGATAACTGTCATAATTATATTACTATCCTGTCAAGCCAAAATAGGGGTATCTAAAAAGTCTGCTGAAAATCGAAATCACTTTAAGTCAGCTACGGTCATCAATGCAAATGTAACTGTAAAATTAGTTAAAATGACTATTTAGCTTATAGTGAATTGTTAAAAGCCTGGGATTTCTATCCATGTCAGTTTGCGCTTAGTCTGATCTGGCTTAAAGAATCTATCACTTCCAACATAGCCCTATTTCTCGTGATGATGACAACTAAGAGATCGCTGGCCACGCCCACTCACCTCCGACAAAGTAGTTTCATTAGGATATCAAATTACATATTAAAGTTGCATAATACATGGTCAGGTACATGAAACAAATCGTCGTTGGTCGAGTAAAATGTCGTAAATACAGCTCGCCAATCGTCGAAATGGAAAATCGTAGGCGGAAGGCCTTAATGCCATAACTACAGCTTACATACGCCAATTTCTTCTTTTCCCACAATATTCTCTACCACATAGGTAAGTTTCATTTCAAATCCTATTTTCATTGTCATATGCAACCTCTTTCAGTTTGGATCAGACTAAAATTTCAAAGAACGGGAATGGGTTAGGTCAGTCTAAATAAACCTTGAAATCGCGGATCATGGCTGTTAATCAAAAACGATCGACCAATCAAATCAAAAATTTAGTCCGGAAGTGAACTTTGAACTTGAGCATTTGCTGGCATTTATGTTAAGCATTTTTGTTGATTTGGCGACTTATACGTTGTAACTAGTGCTTATTCAAGCTAGAGCTACGACATTTAGGTCGCTAACCAACCCTTTTACTGTTTTTAGTACAAGTTATTGCAATGGCAATGAATTTTGCAAAATTGCGCCGTTTAAATATCGAAATGGAACTGTCTGTGAGAGCTCAGTGGGCGGGGCTTGTAATGATTGAATTGTTGTCTGCAACTCATTTGAATTTAGACCGGTCTGAAGTTTTTGTTTGTATACAGGGTGAATAGATTATGTGACAGCATTAATGAAAAAAGACCTAATCCAGCAAAGGTCAACAAGAAAAGATATTTCATCCATTACCAAACGGAATTAATTTAGATTGGTCCAAATTCAAAGAAGTAGCAGAAAACAAGTTTAAGTTCACGAAATTTTAGAATTCTCCGCCTTTTGGATAGATAAGATTGTGGATAATTGCGAAATTGCTTGTGAAAAGCAATAGCTTCATTCTCAACAATGTGTATGACAGAAAATGAGTTGGAATGGGTGAAAAAGTCTTTTAAACTGTCTATACTATATTCAGAAAAATTTTTCGAGCCGGGTCATTATGCCACATTTGTGCAGTCTGGCCAAGTCGAATGAGTTTGCCCCTCCATTTCGAGTGCCAAGTTAAATATTCGGGGTTGTTTGTTTCATATGTTTTTATTTGTTTGTTTGTTTCTTATTAGAGACCTGATTTCAGGGAGGTCAATAATCAAGCACTTGCAGGCTTAAATTAAAATAGAAAATGCCGCTACCGAAAAATCCCGATTAAAAACAAGAACAATTTTTAAAAATCACGATTTCAAGTATGCACCGAAAAATATCGGATTCAGGAAAGCATTGGAACAATTTTGTGGAAGGAAAAGACGAGATTTTGGTTCCAAGTTTTAAATATCGGTCAAAAAATGTGTCAGAGACACGGGTGCTCCCGCTTAAGCGCTTGTCACATGACCTTCAGCTTTGACCATGAACTTGGAACTATCCACTCGTTGTCTGCGCATGTCATATTCTCCGAAGATTGACCTGTCTTCGGTACCGTATCACTTATCCAGATTGGGATAAATATTACTACGTCGTACGCATAACTCCATATTATATCGCCAAAAAGTAGCAAGTGGATAATTGCAAAAAAACTACAATTGTGGAGAAATCAAACTTAACTGTCGCCCCAAATTAATTAGAAAAATAAGTATTTTGAATTATGAAAGCATTTATGTCTTACCTGTGCTCCAAGAAGGGGCTTCAAAAATTCGAAGCGTGCTTTTCAAGGGCGCTGACATTTTGAATATAGTTCGACGGAATCGGCCGAGTTGTCACGAATAATACTACCCAGAATGCTCAAATTAGATAGGTCAGTATTTGAAAAATACCACCTATCGGAAGATAACGACTATCCACTAGTACTCTTCAAGGGAAACAACTTTTCCAGGTTATTTTGAAATCCATCAATTAATGTAGAAGATATGCTCCGGACAAGAAATGGACGCATACACACAAACTCACCTACTAAACAAAGGCACACACTCACACGCGGACAGAAGGGGAAATGTCCATATCACAAAGATATCAAAGAACTGAAAGTACTGTAAATTAGCAATGCTGGTTTTATTTATTAATCTTCTTTGTCAAAGCTTATTATTATAAATAAACTAGGTTAAATTAACCCAGGAGAGTTTTAAAAGGCATGCTTTTGAGGGAGTTTTCTACATTTTATACATAAAAAGCAGTACACATATTAAGACTCTAACCAGACTTACGCGTTATTTGGTATAATTGTGAAATGGTTGAAAATGAGTTTCCGTATAGAATGTTCCCGTTTTCGAAAGGACTCATTTTTATCGCCCCTTAAATGACTAAAAAGATATTGACATTAAGGTCCATTTCCCCATGTTTTCCATTGGAATGTTCTCACTTTTCAAAAGTTTCATTTTCATCCCCCAACAAACTTTCTGGCCAAGTTTTATAAAATTCAGCTAAATTGTAGCCTCTGGGTGTTACACAAAGGATTTGTTATTTAGGCTCCGTTTTCCGAATTTTCATAGTGAATGTGACCGTTTTCAATAGGGTTCGTCTTTGTTCATCTTTGCCATATTTGTGTACGTAACGAAACTGTCATTAAGTCCCCTCCCCTCCGATGTTTTCCAGGGGAATATCTCACTTTCAACAGGCTTCATCTGTATAGCCTGACAAACAGTTTAAGTAAGTTTCACCGAATTGGGCCAAATTTGAGGCACCTAGAGTGTAAACAAACAGATTAACACCAAGGCCCCATTTTCCGTGTAAATCAATTATATATGAGCGCATGCGTGACATTTCCAACTATTACACATGTGCGCCAAGTAAAGACTCAGATCAGCCTGTGCATCCGCACAGTCTGATAAGAGTCTTCACTCTGCACTCTGTAGATAGATACTGACCCAAAGCTTCTTCAAACAATCAGCGAATGTTCTAATTGCCCCGAATTGCTGTCCAGGGTGCTCAAAGTGTGCGAGTCACACACATGCGAAATGTCACGCATAGGCTCATATTCTAAGTCTAATGAATGACCTGACTAACAATTTGCCAAAGTTTTGCCAAGATCGAGTCTCGATGGCCGAATGGCAAAGGTGCTTGACTAGTGATCTGTAGGTCACGGAATCGAGCCCCACCGTCATCATGGTGTGTTCATTGGAAAGACGCTTAATAGCCAGTCCCATTCTACCTTGATGTAAAAGTGGGTAGAAGTGGGTTTAAGCCACTGCCCCTCTTTCATGGACGTGAAATTATCTTGATAGTAAGTGTTCGAGAGCGATTCTATAAACTCAAAACTTTATTTGCAATCAAACGAAAAAAATACTAACTATCAGACGTTTGAAAAAAGGTGCTTAAGCTGATTTCGTAATGAATACTTAAAAAATGATAAAAACAATAAAGATATTTTGCGTTAGGAGATCTCACAGTAATTAACGTAGTTCAACCCGTATGGAACTGATATTCCTTATGTTAATACGTTATCTGTCGATTTCACTGAAAATTGTCTTACCTGTGGTTTCCATGACGTATCAATTACGTCAATGGCTTCCGATAGCAATTCAGTCATTATCAACATTACCCGAAGCATCCGATAAATTCTGACATTTCAGAGAGGGAATACATTACATTAAGATAAAAATATATTGAAATTAGGAGATTTTACTCAAAGAAAAAACACTTGTTTTGAAAATGACATTTATAACTTTTGGAAAAGCAGATACTTTTCCTATATCAAGTTTTCATGAAAATCTGTTCAAAAGCTGCTTTAAGACAGTATGCTAGCAAATAACTAAAATACGTTAGTCATTTCAAAGCACTATACAAATTGGTCAGAATACCTAATCTTACCTTTACCGCTTGTTCATTTTTCAAAAAGGTAAAATCTAAGCGATTGTACCACTGGTGGGTCTAGGTCGACAAAAAGAGGGTTACTGGTCAAAATGATACTTACTGATGAAAAACAATATACCATGAATATACAATGTTTACAATATATTTGCCATTCCTGTTTAAGCGTGTACAGAATGTGTCTTATCTTTCAGTGCATCATAGTCCAGCGGTCTAGAGGTCCAGAGGGGTAACAGCATTCTAAAACCCTTATTCCTAAACCAATGTTGAATCGTCTCGCTAATCACAGTATTGGTGAAATATTATAATCTAAAAAAAGAATAACGCCCTCTATTTGTAGCTCTAATGGTCACTTTGATGTTGGGTATTTGTGTTTTTTTTGTTTTTTGTTTTTTTTTTGTTGTTGTTTTTTTTTTTGTTTTTTTTTTTTGCTTGGTTTTTTTTTTGTTTTTTTTTGTTGTTGTTGTTGGTTTGTGTGTGTGTGTGTGTGTGTGTGTGTAAGTGTGCGTGCGTGCGTGTGTGTGTGTGTGTGTGATGTTGTTGTTGTTTGAGTTGTTTTGGTGTTGTTGTTTTGTTGTTGTTGTTTTTTTATGGGGGTTGTTTGTTTGTTTGTTTCGTTGATTTGATCTTTGGTTTAAGGGTATTGAGCGAAGTTCGATTTATTATGCTTAATAAATTCAACGATAGCTACATAAGTTGTCAAGAAATCGAACTCTTTTTATAACCATACGCCCGTTTGACCGTTACTACAGTACTCAGGTTGTCAAAAGATCCTTTGGGTAAGATCACTGTGTTAGTGTCTACGTCATTTTCATCAGTGTAAGTGTAGCTGGGTAGTGTATAAGGGGTGCTTATACTGCCTTGCCGTACAAGCTAGCTTTTATAGTGACGTGGTAGAGCGCTTGCTTCGGGACGGAGAGGTCCCTGGTTCGAATCTAGACGGAGTCGAATATTTCCTTGCGGGTTACATAAGTCTATGTCATTTCCCAATGTTCAAAACTAAATTATTTACCATTACTTCTGAGTTGAAAGTAAAGTATCTTCTGTGTGTACGATTCTGTCCTTTTATCTTTTGGCGTAAAGATAGATGGCCCGCCCACGGAGCTCCGATTGGAAGCTCCGTTTACATATTTAAAAGACTTATTTTGCAAAATTTATGGCCAGTATAATATAACAATTGGTAATGTCGTCCCGACAGTTTTAATAATCTGCTTCCAAAACAACAAAAGTGATTCACATAATTGTCGGAGTTAAATGTTCACTTCCGGTCTAAAATCATAATTTGAATTCATTTCACAATTTGAATGGTCGCTTGAAATTTTGACAGACAGCTGCGATCCGTCCATTTCAAGATAAAGGTCACTATTCAAGGTCAGAGTAACACAATATAAAAACCAACAATAGTCATAGTTTTTGAATGACAAGTAATAGCTTAGATTTATTATTCAATCTTATTAAATGCAACGAAACTCTGAGAAAGTCTGAATAACGTACTAGTTTCCCTTACGTTTTCCCTTTTAAATGCTCCTTGAAAATCATAGTGACGAATTTTTCTCTCAAAACAGAGATATTGGATCCTATTGGCATATCCTTTGGCTTCTATAAGCAAATTCTAGGAATCGGGCTTGCCAGCGTGTTGAATTACATTAAAATTGGTCCAAATAATTACAGAATCATGCTTTAGACATCCAAATTGAAAGGAGTTCCGGACGACAACTTAAACTTTCTACGAAGAAAACACTGTGTGAAATGAAGAAATTGTTTGTTACAAGCAATTTCTTCATTTTACAAAACATGTTTGCATTTGCTTTACTTGAGGGCGTCCTAACGCGTCATTGTGCGGGAATGGGTTGAACAAAAGTTAAGATGGCCCTAGATCGTTTACAAGTGTTCTTAGTTCGACAAAGAAAAATGAGTCCACTTTGGACAATATTTTTGAAGAAGCGCGCAGTATATAGCACTTTACAAAATAAGTAAAATCCATGACCCGCAGCATATTTATCTACGAGTGATAATTTAAAGTTGCTTGGAAGAGAATCAGAAGTGTAAAATTTGAAAAATCTTTGTCTTACAGTTTGGGGGTGGGGAATGGGGAGAGTAACTCCTTTTAATGTTTCCTTCATTTTCTTTTAAAACGAGTACTGGGGGATCTACATCAACTTGTTTAGAAGGTGAATATGTCTATACTTAACTAAGATTGCATGATTATTCCGGTATTGGTAAATAAGGCACTCGGTCTTGTAATAATTACACGTATCCTGGGAAAGAGACCATTAATGATATTGAAAAATAAACCCTGAAATTCTTGCAAATGGGTTTGGAGAAGAAGATATTTTTAGATTTTCTTCCTTGTCTTAAAACCCGGGATCCTACAACATTTGGCTTATGTAAGTCACAGAGCCTATATGTTCTTGCAGAGTAACGTAAGGCAATTAATGTTGAATACAAAATTTGAAAGCACAATACTTCATGCTTTGAGGGGGAAATATATTCTTTATCTCCGTGTAAAATCCCGCAACGCACACCTATGCTACATGCAGAATTTGACAGTACAAGATCCTATGCTTTGGGGGGGGAATATCTTAAACGATTTCCCCCTCCTCTCAATCCCGCCCAATATGGCTTTTGTTTGTTTACGAATAATCATATAAGTTATTTCGTTTGAACACCATAAGGCAATATTGCATGCGAATTTGAAAGCCCCAAGCCTCGGGACTTGGGAGGACTTTGAATTTCCATTTTTTTAATCGGATGTTGAATTCACAACGTACATTATTAATGGCTTTTTATCCATCCATCCATCCATTTATCTGTTAATCTACCCATCCACCGGATATATATCTATCTATATGTCAGTCTTTCTCTGTAGAAATCTATCTGTTATCCTTAATAGTTTGTGTGCCGCCGTCTAGCGCAGCCGGTAGCGCGTCAGACTCCTAATCTTCAATCATAAGAGTCATTGGTTCGATCCCCGGCGGCGGCACATACCCTTTCCGACATTTGTCTCTCTCCAAATGGTGGATAAGCATAAACCTAAGTGGGATAGCAGCTGGAGGCGATGTAGTGGTAGTACTGGTGTGAGAAATACCAGGAATCCATTGTTAGGTGCTCCAACCGCCGCGATATGACTGAAAACTGTTAAATGCGGCGTTAAACCTCAATCAATAAATATCAATAGTTTGTCTATTTTTATCTATCTTTTATTCTTTCTCTCTATTTTTACATCCTTTCTATGTTTCTATCTATTTATATTATTTCATTGATCTACATTTTATTTCTGTATATTTCTTTCTGTCTGACAGACTCGAGATCTCTCGGTCCTCTCTGACTCTTGCTTTTCTCTTTTCTGAAGTTGTTCGACAGTATAGATACTTACAGTACTTAGATTTGGTTTACTATTGGGAGATCACTCTGTAAGCGCGTAATTATAAAACGCAACGCCTCGATCTCAAAATGAAAACAAGTTTTGACAGCAAATTTACACCTGATAACAAACATACATGTCTTTATCTACCCTGAACTCTGATCCTGTAATAAGCCGTTCCTGTCGACGTCGATCATGGGGACAATCAACCTGACATCAATTCCATGCTACCTTAGAGGGTTTGCATTTGTGTTTTTGGTGTTCTTTTCCACGTATTTCGGGACGATATTTTTGTTGACGCCAGTCCTTCCCGTGTTTTTATTTGCTCCAAGGGCTGCCCGACTAGTTGCTGACATCATAATATGGATCTGGAAGCTATACTGTGTGGTAAGTAAAGATGACACAATCTAATGTTACGTGGTGTCTTACAGGTAGATTTTAACGTGTTTTATTCTCATACTGTAATCATCAGACTTTGTAGTTGCTATGCTCCCCACTACACCAGTTACCATGGTAATGTTATAGCAAGATAAGGCTTAAACAAACTTATTCATTTATCCAGCCATCTATCCAGAAATGACCATTCTAGTCCTAGAAATATATGAATGTATATTATAAGAAAAACCACATCTTAGATCACAAAACTCTTGGAAGGCTATGACGTTATACATACCAGTTTCTGTAAGGATACCTTAATTTGAGTTCTACCTCAGTTTATAGAGTAAAGAGCTACATTGTAATAAACATTTTCCACAACTTCCTTCCAAAACCTAGACCCTTTCAGGTAAAAATAAATGTAAGATATAGGGTCCGTTGGTCTAAATATTCTTCCGTCCCTGGTCAATTAGCAACTCAAACACCAAGATATTTTTCCGACAGATTAAAATACTGGGATATCATTAAGCATCAAGGTAAGCAGAAAGACCTGAACAATGAACCAACAAAGCACAGATACAACTTGCAATAGAAAGTGAAAATTGTCTCGAACTATAAACAAATTAGAAACAACAAATGATGAAAATTTCTAGATAAAAAATCGGCACAAGATTTTATATACTGTGGTTAAACCTGCCATAGACAGCAGTTTTAAACAAATGCCAATCAGAAACTTCTTATGCTGTTGCCTATTCACCAGCTTTACAAGTTATTGCAAAACTTAGCATTTTAACAGAAAATGAGCCCATTTAATATCATCTTAACCCTTGTCATGCTGATTCCAGGATATTCAGGTTTGGGCAGGAGGTGTAGACTAAGGTCAGACTGCACTAATGTGCAGGCTGATCTTAGTCTATACCTCCTGCTTGTACTTTTCCTGCCAGAGTTCCTTATGAAGTTGATTTCTAAGAAAATTATTGATTTTTGATCAACAAGTTCTATCAGTGCTTTCAGCCCTTTGGTTTGACTGCAATTCAGTAAGGTATTATATACAGCATGACAAGGGTTAAAATGTGTCAGATCATTCATACACCTTTGGCTTGAACCTTTAGTGGCCAATAAGAATAACATGATTTAGGCTCACTATGTGAGCAATTGATGGAGAGCTGGCCAAGCCAATGAGCTTTGACACTGAAGTTCCACTTTGATATTAAATTTGTTATTTTGCAACATTTATGGCTAGTAATGTGTGATATTATCTGATGTATTAGTAAAACTGTTTGTTTGAAACCTAATCGTTGTAACTACACCTTGAACCAGCTGTAGTGACAATGTTTGAATTGCCAAACTAATAAAAATGCTTCACATGAATGTTGGCCAATGTCAGACTTCAGAGTTCGAGATATGATCGGTTGATTGATTCTTTGATTGACAATTTGACATCCGCAATCCAAGTAAGGCACCAAATCTTGAAATGCTTAGTAAATACCAAGGAAACTACAATTGTCGACTTTCATTTTTTTTTAAATTTAAATCTTGTTTATTTATTTTCAGTCCCTGTACGAAGTTTTATTTCAAACAAAGGTAAAGGTTTATGGAGACATTCCGCACCCAGATTCATCAACACTGATGATTATGAACCATCGAACAAGATTTGATTGGTTGTACCTATTTTCATACCAGCTCAGATTTGGATCCATACGGCGTTATACCATTAGTTTGAAAAATGCTTTGAAATTGTTACCTGGCATAGGTAAGATATCTGAATTTCCCAGAGCCTTTATCAGAGGAAAGGTGTCTTATGATCCAAAATTGAAATTTGTACTTTAAAACCCTATTCCCATACAATGATGCTTTTTGACCCCCTCAAGAAAACAGCTTGGGAAGACATTGTGGAGATTGAAGAAATTGCTTGTTACCAGTAATTTCTTCATCGATACAATATTTTCTACCCTAAATTGCAAAGAATTTCTTAATTCAACCAACTTGAAATAATCGTCTGCAACTTCTCTAAATTTTGACCATTCTTAAATGGTGTCATCTGGGAATGAGATAATGATTTGTCTGAAGTCACCCTTTTTTGAGAAACTTTGATGTTAACTGTATATCTATCATATATGCAAAATGAATTTCTAAAAATGTTACATTTTACTTCTTACTGTAGACAAACTCATGACTAGTTTGCCAGGATCTTGTTAACTGTAGGGGAAAATGTAGATATTACAGGAATTTTTATATACAATGTATCTTTAAGAAATATTGTTAATTAAATTTGCATGCTATGTTAAGCTTTTATCATAGGTAATGTTGGCATTTACACTAATGTCACATGTAACATCATAAGTCATCTTCTTGTCTCTTGACAGATCATCGTTGTCAATTGAAAAATCAATCAACAAATCATTCATGTATTACAAAATTGTATTGTTGATATCTGATGTTTTTGTTTGACATTTTCATTAGTGGATGACTTTAACATCATAACTTCAGCCGCAAGTTTGTGCAACATGCCATATCTCTGTAACTATATATCATTTACTTTGACACTTTGCACATGTTTTAAACCATTCCCACACAGTGATGCTTTTGGACGCCCCTGAAGGAAAACAATTAGGAAAACATAGTGGAAAATGAAGAAATTGCTTGTAACAAGCAATTTCTTCATTTTCCACTATATTTTCTACCCATAAAGTTGAAAAATCCAAAATTTCATAAACTTTAGATTGTCGTCTGCAATTTCTTTCAATTTGGGCCAGACTAAGATTTTGCCGTCTGGTAATGGGTTAAGAGTGAGCACAGCATAGTTGTCATTATGACAAGTCAGGGTATGTGAGTATGTATGTTTGGGCTATAACCACTGTAGGGTTACTCATATATTTAGAAGTGGATTTCAAAGTAACTTGGAAAGATTATTCTCAATCATGAGTATATGTGCTCTATTTGAAAAAAAAACAGATAGCTCTGTTCAAGGTCAAACAATCAAAATGTGCTTGTCGAGAGCATATCACCTACATTTGTTCATGGATTTCGAAATTATTTTGTTCTGCATTATGAGTAGATTTGTCATTTGAAACAATTTTTCAAATAGCTCCAAGGTCACAGCTCAAGGTAATCAGGCCATCAGATACTAGACTGGTAAACTAAAGAGTTATTGTCTATGTTTATGTATTTGTGTAGGATGGGCCATGCAGTTGGCAGGTTACATTTTCCTGGACAGAAAGTGGGAAGAAGATAAAGTGAACATATCCAGATGTCTAAATGTGTTTAAAGAGATTCAGTACAGACCTCAGGTAGGGAAATGTTTTAATTTCTTACTCAGTAATTGACTGATTGCGCCTGCCAATCATATAATAAGCCAACATTTGTTCATTTCACACTACTTAACCCATTCCCACACAATGACGCTTTCTGATGCCCATCAAGAAATCAGTTTTTGGAAAACATTATGTAAAATGAAGGAATTACTGCAACAAGTAATTTCTTCATTTTCCACAATGTTTTTTACCCAGAATTTTGAAAGAATCTGAAATATCATACACTTTTAATTGTAGTCTACTACTCCTTTCAATTTAGACCAGTCTAAAATATTGCCATTTGATGATGGGTTAACCCTAGTCATGCTGTATAATCTACCTTACTGAATTACTGTCAAATCAAACGGCTGAAAGCACTGATATAACTTGTTCAAAAATCAATAATTTTTTTTAGAAATCAACTTTATAAACAACTCTGGCAGGAAAAGTACAAGCAGGAGGTATAGACTAAGATCAGCCATAAGTGCAGTCTGATCTTAGTCTACACCTCCTGCCAAAACCAGAATATTCCGGGTTCAGCATGACAAGGGTTAACGTCATCTCAGTGAGATGTCATAAGGTTTCAATGTACAAAATTAGAGATTTATGAGAAAAAAATAAAATCTCATGTTGTCTCTTTTTGCATTAGAGAAATCGAATGATTGTTTTTTTCATTCAAACACACATGAAAATAGAACTTTTGTTGGTCACTAAAAGAGAGATAAACCAGTGTCATTAATCCATTACCATACAACAAAATTTAAGACTGGTCCAAATTGAAAGAAGATGTGGATATTGTTTCAACTTGTGCAAAACCTGAAAATAAGTGCCAAAAAAGGTAGGAGACATTGTGAAAAAAGGAGAGATTGCTTGTTTCTAGCAATTTCACCTTTTTCCACAAAGTATTCCATGGTCGTTTTTTCAGGGCATCAGAAAACATCATTGTGTGGTAATGGGTTAATTACAATTACTATTCCAGATTTCAGAATTCTTCAATGACCCAATAAGTGAGCTGATGGCTTGGCTCTACTCTGGTCCTCTTTTGCCTTGATTATCACATATTCACAAGACTTCAAATGGGCATAATTCTTGTTTGTCGTTAGTCAACTGTCAAGCATCAACATCTTGTATGCACTCTAGAGACCACGCTTTTTGGCTCAAATCTCTCAGTCAAATTTGATATTGGGTCAGATGGGGTCAAAAACTAGGTCAAGAGGTCAAATATAAGAAAAAACATGTTTGCACTCTACAGGCCAAATTTTTGGCTTAAAATGTATTGATTTTTGGTCAGAATGTTTGTCTCCATCTTATCTTGGTGACACTCAATTTTAGTCACATGTTGTCAAAAACTATGTCACTAGGTCAAATCTGAGAAAAAACTTTATTGCACTCTTGAGGTCACATTTTTGGCTTCTTGATATTTGACCAGAATGTTTGTCTGTATACTATCTTGGTCAAAGTTGATACTGGGTCAAGTTGGGTTAAAGACTATGTTACCAGATCAAATCTTAGAAAACCTTATGTGCACCCCGGAGGCAACATTTATAGCCCAAATGTCTTGAAAGTTGGTCATATATCTTGGTCAAGTTGAATATTAGATCAAACTGGGTTAAAAACAAGGTCATGAGGTAAAATATGATAAAAAGCGTGTGCACTCTAGAGGCCACATGCTTTGCTAAAATAATGTTATAATTTGCCAGAATGTTTGTTTGCATGATATCTTAGTTGAGTTTGATTTTGGATCTTATTGGTCAAAAAAAATTTGTGAGCAATCTGGAGGCCACATTATTGTCTCAAAGGTCTTGAAATTTGGTCAGAATGTTTGTCTCCATATCTCTGTCAATGTCTCCATAATTCTGTCAAGTTGGACATTATGTTACATGTGATAAGAAAGTAGATCAGATCTTGGAAAAACCTTGCTTGCTATGTAGACATTTACTCCTGGCATAAATATGATGAGAATGTCTCTTCAATTTTAATTCTTTTAGGCAAGACAGGTCTGGTTAGGGCAAAATAAGATTACTTGTGCTATTTCAGTTCTATATTCATCAACTGAGTGCTTTAGGGCTAATGACTCTTGTTTTTCAATTTACATGAAATAAAATGTTTTCCAAGTTGAATTAAGAAAATTAAGAAATTAGGAAAAAGCACATTTTGAAAAAATAGATTTGTGTACACTTGAATTCTTTCATCATTGTACATGTATGTTTGGAAATTTAGGAAAAGTTATGACTTTAATGCTTTCTATTAATAGCTTGCTGTTGGATTTTTGAAGTACTCAACTAACTTTAGAACATTTCACTTAATTGTATCATTTTCACATGTATATAAAGAGTATGTCAGATTGAAAAAAACAGAGACCATTTTTGAATCCAGTAAATCAAATACTAGAAAAGAGGTCAAAGAAAAAGAGGCTTTTGGGATAAATTTTTGCAAACTATAATTCACAACCAAGAACATAAAACATGCATACTATAATTTATGGTCAGAACATAAAACAAATGAGCAAATTGTTTGTTGGCTATGTAAACCTCATAACTACAGCTTCAAGAAGTTGTTATTTATATCTCCAAACAAACAAAAATGCTTGACATATATGTCAGAGGTCCACATTTATTTTGGTCTGAATAATTGATTTGATTGATCAAATGAACTTGGAATGACAGTGGCAATCCATCAACTGACCAATTGTGGCTGTCAATAAAATAATCAATTGACCAATAAAATCATTCATTTAGACTAGAGATAACTTTTAACTCCAACATTAGAGACCAGTTGCATGAATCATTTTTCTTAGTTTGAGACTAAAATTTTGTAACTGTAGCTTATTTAAGCTGTAGTTAAAACATTTTGAACTCCAACCATTTTTCTTTTTTATTACATGTTACTGGCCATAAATTTTGCAAAATATGGCAGTTTAAAATCTGCGGTGAACTAAAGAGTCCTTTGGGTTGGATGGAAGAGGCCAACAGAGTGGCGGGACCAGTGATTTGTTAATCATTCTTTTATAGATAAAAAATTGTAAATCTGGATATTACACAGCTTACAATATAAGCAAAATCTGACAAGGAATTATATTTTTAATTATATTATATGATTTCAAAGATGGTTCTGTTTGACTTGACATATATTTATCTGTTACTGTATAGTGCCTTGTATATTGAAAAACAAACATTCTTTGACTGCTTCAATAGAAAGAAAAATAATAGCCTCAAAATTAATCTGCTGAATATAATGATGTATACCATGAAGAATAGAAAATGTTGTGAGAAGAAGAAAACAACCCTTTTAAACTATTAACACATAAAAAATTTAGACTTGAAGTTACATATGAAAAATTTTAATAGATAAATTCCTAAAAATCTTTTTGAGTAGAAAAAATTACTGCCTTTTGAGTAGAAAACATTGTGGATAATGAAGAAATTAAGATAGTAAAATTTCTTTATTCTCCACTCTGGTTTCCAAAGGGGCGTCAAGAAGTGGGTTTTGCGTTGGAATGGGTTAAAGGATCATCTTAAGCCTTTCCTGTTTCTGGAAATTTTAGGCTAGTCCAAATTGAAAGAGGTTGCAGACGATAATGAAAACTGGATGCCATTTGAAATGAAACCATCCTATGTGGTAGAAAATATTGTGGAAAAAGGAGAAATTGCTTGTTACAAGCAATTTCTTCTTTTTCCACAATGTTTTCTTGAGTATAAAATCACAGGAACGTAAAATCCCGTATTTGAACGGGAAAGGGTTAATATGGTAATTATGATAATGTACCTGGTAGAATTTCACATATCAAAAAATATGTGTCAGAATTGTTTGTTGATACTATTTATCAATTTATTATAAAACATTCACTTGAATATTTATGTTTAGTAAGACTTTTTTTTCCTTTTGTGTCTGGTTCAGTCACTCTTCTTATTCTGTAAACATAGATGTTCATTGTACTATATAGAAGATTAAATTTGTCCTGCAATTTGGTGCGCTATATAGAGGATTCAATTTGTCCTGCAACTTTGGTGCACTATATAGAGGATATAATCTATCCAGCAAATCAGGTGTACTTTATAGAGGATTCAATTTATACTGCAATTTTGGTGTACTAAGTAGAGGATTCAATTTACCCTACAAGTTTGGTGGAATATATAGAGGATTCGATTTATCCTGCATTTATAATAGGATTTAATTTATCCAGCAATTGAGGTGTACTGTATAGAGGACTTGATTTATCCTGCAAGTTTGATGTACTATATAGAGGATTCAATTTATACTGCAATTATAATAGGATTTAATTTATCCAGCAATTGAGGTGATTTGATTAACCCTTTCCTGGACAAACCCTGGATTTTACGTCACTGTGATTTTATACTTGAGAAAGCATTGTGGAAAAAGGAGAAATTGCTTGTAACAAGCAATTTCTCCTTTTCCCACAATATTTTCTACCACATAGGATGGTCAGATTTCAAATTGCATGCATTTTTCATTGTTGTCTGCAACCTCTTTCAAATTGGACCAGTCTAAAATTTCATAAAACAGGAAAGGGTTAATGGTTATGCTGACTTAAACTTTTACAAAAGACAGTACTTGTGGGGGCATCTGTATCTCTGACACATGTTTACACTGTTAACCCTTTCCCATTTTTGAGTACACATTTCCTGTACTTAAACCCATTCCCACATAGTTTTTGACGCCCCTCAACAAAAAGAATTGGGAAAACATTGTGTAAAATGAAGAAATTGCTTGTAACAAGCAATTTCTTCATTAAACACAATGTTTTCTAACCAGAAAGTTGAAAAAAAATCTAAATTTCCATAAACTTAAAATTTTCGTCTGCAACTCCTTTCAATTTGGACCAGTCTAACATTTTGCCGTCTGGTAATGGGTTAAAATTCATCAGCTTAAAATCATGGTCAGCCACTTCTTTGAACAGTCCAATTTTTTGTTATCTGATGTACAAAAATAGTATAGAAAAAATCAAATTTTTGTCATTTGGACCCCTCTCCATGGAAAATGCGTATGTTTTTTTTGTGTGTTTTGTTTCTTTTTTTTTTATCTATCGTGATCAGCTAGTGTCAGGCGTCTGTCATCAACTTTTACCTTCTGTGCTCTCCAGAGGGCACATGTCTTGCTCAAATGCCTCCAAACTTGGTCAGAATGTTTGTCTACAGGATATCTCAGATGAGTAAAAAAATGGGTCATGTAGGGTCAAAAATCTGGGTCACTAGGTCAAATCTTTAAAAAACCTTGTTTGCACTGTTAGAGTGCTTTAGGGGTAAAGGCCCTCATGTTTTTTAATGTTTTCAATTTTTAATCTTTAAAAATCTGCAAGCTGAATAAAATTCAGGCAAGAGATTTAGTGCCATTCTGGCCCTCTTATACATGCACATGACGCTTATTTGTCAATCTTTGTTAAAAGTAGTTTGTAAAGTTTTAATTCCAAGCATGTAATACATGGACTGAAACCATAACCCATTACCATATAAAATTTGGACTGGTCCAAATTCAAAGAAGTTGCAGACAACAATTCAAATTGTATTTTAATTAAAGGTAAATTCCAAATCAGGTAGAAAACACTGTAAGAAAAAAAGAAAGTGATTATTACAAGCAACTTCTCCTGGTCTTAAAATGTTTATCAAGGTTATTTTCTTCAGTGCATAAAAATGTGGAATTGTGCGGTAATGGGTTTAAATCTGTTGGCAATATGATATCATTTTGAAATTTGTTATAGTTTTCTGTGGCAAAACTTTTCTGAGCAGTCTTATGACCTATTTTGAAATCAATGCTAGAAGGTTGTATAAATAGAAACAATTTATCTCTTGTCATGTTGAATAAGATCCTCTACAGAACTACATTAGAATCAAAGGGCTGAAAGCACTGGAATCCCTTATTGTAGGTTGATATTTATTTTGAATTTTATCATGTATACAACCCAGTCATAAAAGTGACAAGTAGGTGGTGTAGACTAAGATCAGACTGCACAAATGTGCAGGATGATCTTTGTCTACATCTCCTGCCAAAACAGGAATATTCTGGTTCAGCATGAGAAGGGTGAACAAAGATTTCGGGATTCCTTTTAGTGAGAATTATTGTCCTAATGAGAGTAACAGAGTCTTTAGCCCACTCCCACACAGTGAAACTTTAGACTGGTCCCAATCGAAAGAAGTTGCACATGACAGTTACAAATTGTTGAAATTTTCAAATCTTAGTCTCTATGGTTAGAAAACAATGTGGAAAATGCAGAAATTGCTTGTCACAACCAATTTCTTCATTTTCCACATTGTTTTCCATAACATTTTTCTTGAGGGGCGTAAAAAGGAGGGATTGTGTAGGAAGGGGTTAATGCTAATCCAAGGATTTCTCATTGACAGCATCAACCTATTATTTCATATTATACATCATGTGACTTACAAATTACAGGTCTTGTTATTCCCGGAGGGCACAGACTTCACTAAAAATACTAAAGCTAAGAGTGACAGATTTGCTGAGAAACAGAACCTGCAGAAATATGAATTTGTCCTACATCCCAGGACAACAGGGTTTGGTCACTTCATTCAAGAAATGAGGAAAAGTAAGTTTGATTTACCTAATATGGTTCTCTGTGAACATATGGGATCACAATAACTTTCTAGTAAATCATATCTGCGAGTCTATTCCCACACAGTGAAGTTTTTAATGCCCCTCAAGAAAAAGTCTTTGGAAAATGTTGTGGAAAATGAAGAAATTGCTTGAAACAGGAAAGGTATAAAGACAAAAAAAAAATATAAAAAAAATGTGTCAACTTAGATTTGTTGTCTGCAACATCTTTCAATTGGGACAAGTCTAGAATTTTGTCATCTAGGAACGGGTTAAATGACACTATGATGGCATCATTTATAAAGAGATACTATTCAATGTCCAGATAAGAATAGTCATGACAGCTGCAGTTTTGTAAAGAAAACAATAGTAGCAATGTGAGACAAATTATTTTTATAACCCTGCATGGATGAGATCAGGGCCTAATTGTTTTGCTAATGTTCAACTGTCTGTCCATCTGTCTGGGGGCAATAAACCTAACAAAAAAAACTTAATGTTTTGCTGTTTTTTATGAAGAGCAAGTTCTTATCAAGTTCACATCTTCTATTATAAGGTTCAAACTTTGGCATGGTGTCTCTTAACCCTCGTCATGCTGAATAAAATTCTCCACAAAATTGTGTTAAATTCAAAGGACTGATAGCACAGAAAGCACTAATTTTGTTTGTAATTTTTAGGTAGCGCCGAGTTAAAATCACATGCAGGAGGTCTAGACAAAGATCAGACTGCACTTATGTGCAGCCAGATCTTTGTCTAGACCTCCTTCTAAAACTTGAAAAAATTCAGCATAAAAAGGGTTAAACAAAACTTGTTCTCTGTTGAAATTCCAGGTGAGATGCTGGATTATATATCAGATATCACAATAGCATATCCAGTCTCCATTCCACAAAATGAAAAAGACATTGTGAAGGGGAAGTTTCCACCTGAAATCCATTTTCTTGTTAAAACATACTCAAACAGTGATGTCCCAACAGACAAAGATGATCTCAGTGGCTGGTGCCAGGAAAGATGGCAGGAAAAAGAGAAGATATTACAAGATTTTTATGAGAAAAAGGAGTTTAAGAGTGGTGGGCAAGCATTACCATCGAACGAAAGTTTGATAACAAGTGTTTTTGTTTATTCCTGGTTGTTTTGGTCTATAATTCAGATGTTTTTTGTTTATTTATTATTTTGTTATCCTATGTTTTGGGTCTATGTAGTCTTGTGTACTGTGATGTACATGTATGTCTCTGTTTACACATCTGGACTAGGGCTGTTTGTGGCAAGAAGTTTTAATGTATAATTATGCTACTAATTTTTTTGTACTTTTCCAATATGAGGCATTATTATTCCTTTCCAAAATCATCTCTTATTTTTGTGATACATATAAACATTGTTATTTAATTTTTGTATGAAAACAATATTTTGAGTGTTACAAATATTTTCTCCATTTTCCATAGTATCTTCTACCCTATAAGCTTTACCACAGTTTAGCCCATTACCATAAAACAAAATTTTAGACTTATCCAAATTCAAAAAAGTTGCAAATGTCACTTCAAAGTGCACTTAATTTAGAATTTAAAGCCAAACATAGTAGATAACAATGTTTGAAAAGAAGAAATTGCTTGTTTACATGCAACTGTCATATACTTTTAATAACTCTCTTTTTATCAATTCTATTGCTTTGAAACTTTGCACAATTCTTTGTCACAATTCTTTGTGACCACCATATCATCTTCTAGGCAAAGATTTATTACTCAGACATTCATTTTAGTGGAATTTTAACCCTTGTTGGACTAAAAAATTCTTGTTTGACTAAAAGTTTTAAATGAAAGACTTTTTATCTCTATCACTACTTATGCCTAATGCTGTTGCTATCCAGCACTCAGAATAGTCGAGCCTTGCGGTCCACTGACACCTCTTGTTGGTTAGTTAGATTTTGAATTCTTTATCTTTTAGGGTAGGTGAAAAGCAATATTGTTATTTTCTACAATATTTTCCAAATTCTTTTTCTTGGGACCTAAAAAAGCCAGATTAAGTGGGAATGGTTTAAAAAGAACCAAACCTTGTCACGCAGTCTGATCTTAATCTACACAGATTGTTAGTCCTTTTCAAGACAGACTTAATTATGAAGTAGATATCAACCACAAGTAGTGCATTATAACCAGACTATACTGTATTGTTGGTTTGTCTCTTAAATCAAAAGCTATTAGATTTTTAATGCAATTTTGAA
Source organism: Fragum fragum (assembly GCA_946902895.1). Classification (NCBI taxonomy): domain Eukaryota; kingdom Metazoa; phylum Mollusca; class Bivalvia; order Cardiida; family Cardiidae; genus Fragum; species Fragum fragum. The sequence goes on from OX336366.1 coordinate 7,491,131, forward strand.
ATGGATTTTGTTAAGCATGAAAAGGGTCAACTTGAAAAATCAAAACTTTGTAATTGGCATCTATTTGTCAATAGATAGCATGACCCCTTTGACCTCTATGGAAACTATTTTGGAAGCTTAGATTTATCTAACCCCAAGAAAACTGGCAGTTATACTGTTGTTTCTACTCCCTAATTAAGCCATTCTCACACAATGACCCTTTTGGATAACCCTCAAGAAAAAATTGCTTTGGAAAACATTGTCACAAGCAATTAGTTCATAATCCACAATGTTTTCTGCCCCAAAAGAAAAAGATTTTTAAAATTTCATTGACTTGACATTGTCATCTGCAACTTCTTCTAATTTGGACCAGTGTAAATTAATTTGCCATCTGGTAGTGAGTTAAGCACCAACCCAACAAAAATGAAACATTGACCAACTATTAACCCTTTCCTGTACAATTCCTTGTTTTCACGTACTTATGATTTTATACTTGAGAAAAAAATGTGAGAGAAGCAATTTCTTTTTTTCCCACAATTATTTCTACTCTGTAGGTTTGTTACTCTTTCTCTTGCACTCACTTTTTATTGTCTCCTGCAACTCCTTTGAATTTGGACAAGTCTAAAATTTTGAAAAAACAGGAAAGGGTTAATGCTTCCAATTCTTTTAGTCCTTTGACTCTATCTTTCTGAGAAAGGATTTTGTATAGCATCACAAGGGTTTGGTAGCCAGTAAAAATAGGTCTAGGTAACTCATATAGTAATTGACAGAGCACTTACCCCACCTTCTTGCTCTGCTGGTAACATACACTGAGCTCCAACAAGAAGTTCCATTTATATATTTAACAGCGTCATTTAGTAAAATTTATAGCCAGAGCCATGTAACAAAAAGTAAAATGGTTGGTTGGTTGGTGGCCTTAACCTTGTAACTACAGCTTGAATAAGCTGTAGTTACAACTTTGATGTCATGAAACCAACAAATATACTTCACATCAATATCGGGCAATGTCAAAGATCAAAGTTCAATTTTGGTCTAAATAAATGATTTGATTGGCTGACTGGTTCTCTGATTGACTGCTGTGATTGGTCATTTGAGGAAACATATGACCTGCAGAAGTCAGAAATTGAAGTTCATATTCATTATATGTATGGGCAGTTATGTACAATATGCACATGACTATCAAATTGTACCTCGTCTATTTCATTGTCTGTAAAGTACAATAGCTTCACAATTTTTTCCAATCATTTCTATTGTAAAATAGCATTTCATTGCTCACCCATTACTAAATGACAAATTTTTAGACTGGTCCAAATTGAAAGAAAGTGCAGAGACAAAAATTAAAAGTGTATGAAATTTTAGATTTTATCAATTTTCTAGGAAGAAAACATTTTGGAAATGAGGAAATTACTAGTCACAAGCAATATCTTCATTTAACACAATGTTTTCTTTAGGGGTCTTAAAAAGTGTCATTGTTTGTCAATGACTTGAAAATATTATTATTTTTTTATGCTATGTAGAGGAAAGCATTTATTTCCGTGAGTATGTTTCCCCTTTGTTGTCTCTATCTGCATTTTGTATTATTACCACAAGTTTGCTTCAAGAGGATGGTCTAAAAATTCAAACAATTTGACAATTCAAGAATTAGCCTTACTAGTCATAGAAGCCCATGAACAATCATCCTAGCCTAGGAACAATCTATTGAAATATGCTTTGATTAGTTGACAAAATTGAAGTTTTTATCTTTTACGTATTTTGTCATGTTAGCTACTATAAAATGAATGGTAAATCCATTACATGACAACACAAATTTTAGACTTGTCCAAATAGAAAGGAGTTTCAGACAACAATTTAAAGTTTTTGAAATTTTAAAAATCTTCATCTTTTGGAGTAGAAAACATTGTGGATAATGAAGAAATTGCTTGTCTCAAGCAATTTCTTCATTCTTCGACAATGTTTTCAAAAGTTTTTTTTCTACCAGGGTATATAAAAGTGTCATTGTGTTGGAACAAGTTAAACTAAGGTAGAGTAATTAGTCTAGATTCAGAAAATATGTCAAATGTTTTGAACTTGATTGGTCTGTAGACTTTCACAGACTAACAAAGCTTAGTACAAATGTACTCTTTGTTCTTCTTTAATTTTCTAATGTTGTGTAAAAGACCATATCAGTGAAAATACAAGTGTACATATACATGTATTTCAATGCTTTTGTACTATTGTTGAAAAAGTTCATGACATACAAAATAATTGAATTCTTTAAATATCATTTAATATGTTAAGGCATAGGATAAAAAGATCTAAGATACTTTTAAAACTATGTTTGCTACTCTTTCAGCATAAAAGTGTTAATTTAATTGCCAAAATACTGTTATCTTCATATGTTCTATATCATATAACCATTACTAGATGACAAAATTATAGACTGGTCCAAGTGCAAAGACTTTGCTGACAACAATTTTTATTTGATCAAATTTTGAAAATCTTTAGGGTTTTTATGCCACAAATACGTCAGGGCCATTTAGTTTTTGCACTATTTGTTACTTTGTTTGTCTATTACTGTGACCATTAATCTGCAATTATTTTAAACATTGGCCATAATTTTGGAACTTTGAGTGGCAGAGCATTCAAATTTATCATTCATTTTTATATGGTTCTAACCTTTCTTTTGATACCAATTTCTATCTGAGAGGTTAAGTTTTTTTTCTAGATCTAACTTTACAAAAACTCTATAAACTTTTAATATTTGCCAATTGTAGTGACTGATTTTCTTCAAGGGTTAAGAAAAAAAGTCCGGAAAACTTAATTTCCTGGTAATTTTCTAAGTCAAGCATCTTCCTCAAAAACCAATGGCCCGGAACCAAACTCAATCTTGTTCTGAAACTAATTGATACAGACTCACATACCAAAAATCAGCTCAATATCTCTGAGGGTTAAGAAAAAAAGTTCGGAAAACTGAAATTTCCTGGTAATTTTTCTAAGTCTAGCATCCATATCTTTCTCAAAAATCAATGGACCGGAATTAAACTCAAACTTGTTCTCTAACTGGTTGATGCGGACTCTCATACCAAAAATCAGCTCAAAATCTCCGAGGGTTTAGGAGAAAAGTCCGGAAAACTGAAATTTCTTGGTAATTTCTAAGTCCAGCATCCGTATCTTCCACAAAAATCAAGGGACGGAAACCAAACTTAAACTAGTTCTGAAACTAATTGATTCTGACTCACAAATCAAAAATCAGCTCAATATCTCCCAGGGTTAAGAAAAAAAGTCCTGAAAACTGATATGTCCAGACTGACAGATGGACGGACAGATGGACGGAGCGCAAACCTATAGTCCCCTTCGGCTTTTGCCGGTAGGGGACTAATAAATAAGAAAGGTTGGCTCCATATTATTAAATTATTAGAAATGAAGTATTTTTTTTTCATGGAGGTATGAAACAAAAAATATGATAACACTTATAATGAATCAAATTTGCGTATTCATGGAGTGTGATTAGTTGTTGTTTTTTCTTCACTTCATACCTTTATGAAATATGAAAATATTCTCTTTACCTCTTAAATTAATTGGAATTATTTTCTTTGATTAATGGCCAATAACATGTAAACAAGATATAAAATGGTTGGGGACAGTAACTACTAAGGTTGTTACTACAGCTTGAGTAAGTTGTTGTCGTACATTTAAGTTGCCAAAATCAACAAGAAGGATCACATAGATATCGGAAGTCAAACTTCACTTCTGGTCTAAATGAATGATTTGATTGATTCTTTGACAGCTATTATCCGTCAATTTTACCCTTACTCTTCTTATTGTAATTGTTCTTAAAAACTTAGGGAGGGTAAGGCCTATATACAATCTGTGTTGCTGTACCAATACTGAAAGTATTATTTTAGATCAGATATATCTTGATATTCATTTGAAATAAGAACTTAAAATATATGTTAAGTTTCAAAAGGGTAATTCATCATAAACGACACCAATTTTTGGTCGGTCTTCTTTTAAAAATTGGGTTTGAAAAAAATTCTGGCTTGGAGGGGACAAATAGGTGGTGTATATTAAGATAAGACTGCACGTAATGCAGGCTGTATTTGTCAACAGGAATATTCCGAGTTTAGCATGACATGAGTCAAAAACATATTTCACCTTTAAGGCTTTCTTTTGGTATTAATGTATCAATCATTTTTATCGGGTTATATGGCGTTGAACCAAGTAACCTTATTGTGACATGACCAGAAGGAGATTGTAGTAATTTTATTCTATATTTTTTTAAGGTATTACATAAAAACCAAGGATTGTTTGTTCAACTTCAAACTACGTCTGTTTGTTGTGACTGCTAGGATAATGCTACTATGAAGCAGCAATAGCTAAAACGCTATTGTTCTATCAAAACAAGTACTGATGTCCTTATTCAGTATTTCTTCTACAATATAAGAATCATCTTCCTTTTTGATAATCTTTGAAGAAATTATGTGTAAGCATTGTATAAAAAGAAAATTAGTTCATACCTATTTATATGTACATGTATTAGTATTTTTATGCCCTGCATTAAAAAGATCAGGGACATATTTTTTACCCATGTCCGACTGTCAGTCTGTCTTTGAGTTGTAAACTTAATACAAAAAACTAAACATTTTGATCTTATTCAAACACCATGGCAGACACACTGCTCATTTTGGGAATAGATTTTTTCTTGCATTAATAGGCACGAGTTTGTTGTAAGATCAGGGTCATCCATTAAGATCAAGGTCATTTATCAAGGTCGCCAGTTTTTGAACTTAATGCATAGCCTTCACATTTTGCCCTTATTCAAACACATTTGAATATGGCTCATATTTGTGATAAAGGTACCTTGCATTGATAGGCGTACGTTGGTTATAAGATGAGGGTCATCAATCAAGGTCAAGGTCACATTTCTGAAAAAAAGACCGTTATGGGGGCTGTTGTTTCAATAACACTTCTTGTTATCTTAAATGTGTTGATGAATGTTGTTTATTGAATAGTGATTTGAATTATACCCCAATTTGAGCTAAAATGACCGAGTAGATTATTTTTGTTGTTCTAGATAGTTTTGTAATAAATATTGTGATTTGCTCATACACTTTACCCATTACGACACAACTTTTTTAGACTGAGTGAAATTGAAAGAAGTTGCAGACGACTTTTTTAAGTTGATGGATTTTAAGTAATGATTGTATTTTTGGTTAGAAAATATTGTGGACAATGAAGAAATTGCTTGTTACATTGAATTTCTTCATTTTCCAAAATTTTTTCTTAAACTATTTTCCTGAGGGGTGTAAAAAGATGGCATTGTGTTTGAATGGGTTACTGATTCACATATTACTTCTTGATTATTTTTTATTTACTCATCTGTCTTTTATCTTCTCGATATAAGAAATGAAGAGAATATTTTTGTTTTCTTTGAGATCTGAACCTAAAAACTTAATTACAGTAACATATGAATATACTTCATGTTTTCCTACAGTGTGATTAAGTTTTTAACTTTATACCTCTATGAAAACAAAAGATATTCCCTTCATTTCTTAATAATTTAATCTTTAGTTTCGTCTATCAAAAACGGGCGTTCTGATTGGTCAAAAAAAATTATTCATAACTCCATGAACAAAATTTTGAGCACGCAGCAATTCTGTACGCTTCCGCACAAAATAGTCCCAAACAAAAATATAACAAAATTTATAAAGCTTTGTTTTTTTTCGCTCGATGCTATTAAATTATAAGAAATGAATAGAATATTTTTTGTTTTCATGGAGGTATGAACCGAAAAACCTAATCACACAATGTTTGAATCCGCTTCGCGTATTCATACAGTGTGATTAGGTTTTTCGGTTCATACCTCCATGAAAACAAAAAATATTCTCTTCATTTCTTATAATCTTATGTCATCAAGCAAAACAAAGCAAATATTTTTGACTAAAAATTTTTTTTGTGTGGAAGCATACAAAATAGATGAATGCTCAAAATTTTGTTCATGGAAGTAAGGCGAAAGAATTCAGCCAATTAAAGCGCTTGAATTATGATGGATGAATGATACATTATCCCTTGTCCATATTCAAAATCTACTACCCTTTTCTAATTCAAAGGGTAGAAGATAACATATTAAAGTAAGTACAAATTAGAAAGTAACTATCATATATGAAAGAAAAAATTGAAGTAAAAGAAGAAATTGTTGCAAACAGCAATTTCTTCTCTTTCCACATTGTTTTCTCTAGTATAATATAAAATGAACGTGAAAGTTTAGGTTTGTATTGGAAAGGGTGAAACTATACCAAATTTGCATTTACCTGCATGCCTATCAAGCCAGGATGTTCAAACTAAATTTCTAGATAATTGTATTCTGTTAACCCTTTCTTACACAATCCTCCTTTTAAGCCCCTCAAGATAAAAAAAACTTTTGGAAACATTGTGGAAAATGAAGCAATCCAAAAAGACGAAAAAATTATTAGAATTTCATCAACTTGAAATTATCGTCAGCAGCTTCTTCCAATTTGGACCAGTCTAAAACTTTTTTGTGTGGAAATGGGTTGAAGTGAAATTTCTGTCTCATATGGCTATCATTGGATTATAAGGAGAAAATCCTAAACTCTTGATCTCAGGTCAGAATGCAGAAACCACACACTCTGACTAGAATAAACACGTGCTCCAGCGGTGCTTTAAGGGAGCTTATAGGATCACTCAGTATGCGTCGTTCATCGTGCGTTTTCTGTCATGCCTCGTTAACATTCTCTTTGAACATCTTCTCCCCCTAAACCACTTGGCCAAATTGGATCAAACTTGGCAGGTATGTTCCTTGGGTGATCACTTATGTTTCAATGGTGATCCCTTTCGAAATGTGTTCGAGACAGGTTGGAGCTTACAAAACTTAGAGAAATCATGAAAAATTCTTTAAAATCTTCGCCTTCTAAAACACAGGGCCAATTCGGACAAAACTTGGCGATACTTTTCTTTTGTTGTTGTTGTTTTCAAAACTTGTCAGTTAGAGTGTGGGGTGTGTCGTGTGTGACTGTTTTGCTTTCTTTTCATGGTCATGCTGTCACTGATAGAAATCAAAGTACTGAAAAGTACTGTAAGCTAGCAAAGCTTGCAGACGACAATTTCAAGATAGTGTAATTTTGAAGAAAACATTGTGGACATTGAAGAAATTGCTTGTTACAAGCAATTTCTTCTATGTCCACAATGTTTTCCAAAGCATTTTCTTGAGATGCTGAAAAAAGCGGAATTGAGTGGGAATGGGTTACATAGCATGCTGTGAAAGAGTGCACAATTTGAATAGAGTTAGTTATATTCTTAAAATACACCAGGACTACTTTTTATGGTGTATGCATTCAACTGATTAGTAGTTAAGCCTCCAGTGGCAGTTTGCACTAGTTGAACTTTGAGATCACCTCAAAATTTTGTCTGTTAACTTAAGATATCAAAGCTGACGCTTTGCTAGCTAAAAATAGGTAACAATTTATCATGACAAGTATTGGTTTTCGGAAATACGCAGGCACTTTTAATGTCGAGTTAACCTTTTGAAATACTTCGATAGCTAAGTGAATGGACTTAAAAGTTAATTGTCTTTGTAAATGGTTAGATTGATTGTATTAACACGACACGATATATTGTTTGATTTGGAGAATATTTCGACCCTCTAAAATGTGTTTAGACCTTTGTCAAATTTCGTTTAGCGCCAAAAATTCTTATTCCAATGTAAGGGGTGGTCACAAGCATCTGGCAGAAGACATAAATAAGCGTTTGATTAATTTTATTCTTTTTTCTGTGGCTTAGTGCAAAAACACCACAAGTGTCTATACAAAGTAAAGACATTTATGATGTTTTTACACTAAGCTAGCGATATTGACATGTCAGAATAACATTGTGACATTACATCAAAGGTGTCACATCAGCGTGAACAGTGTGTTGTATTTTGGTGAGCTTGAAATAAGAATCAATCGAGCGAATATCTTCAACCGTATTTGTACACAATTAAAAGAAAAGACTTTCCAAGGCATTACATTTGATGGTAAAATTATTTATACTTGTACTAATTTATTCCTTTGCACATAGGATTTGTGAGTTAATTTATTGCACCAAATATGTTTTACCAAATAAACTTTTTCATGAGCAACATGTGTTAGTAGTTTTGCAATAAATCCACTCTCACACAATCCCTGCTTTTTAAGCCCCCCACCAAGAAAATATTTCTTAAAAACAATATGGAAAATGAAGAAATTGCTCTTTACAAGCAATTCCTGCATTTTCGACATTGTTTTCTCCCCAAACAGACAAAGATTTGTAAAAATTTCAACAATTTGAAATTGTCGTCTGCAACTTCATTAAATTTGGCCTGGTCAAAAGTTTCTTTGTGTAGTGATGGGTTAAACAATAAACTCTAGACTCTTGAGTGTAAATGAGGAATTTAAATTACTTTTTCAATTGAATTTTCAAAAGGCCCCTTTTCCCGTGTTTCTTGGCGGATTATACCCAATTTCAAAAGGAACTATCCTTATGATGGTACAATCATTCTATGAAAGTTTGAAGAGAATCCGATGAAAACTGTGGACTCGAGGCGTAAACGGGGATTTTCAATTGATTTCTTAATCAGATTTTCACAAGGTTCCTTTTCAAGTGTTTCTTGTCGGATCTGATCCAATTTCAAAAGGAACGATCCTTTTGATGATACAATCAGTCTGAGAAAGTTTGAAAAGAACCGGATGAAAACTGTGGAATCTATTGCATAAAATAGGATTCATTAATTTAATTTTGTTAGGACCCTTTTCCTTGTTTCTTGACGGATCTGGCCCAGTTTCAAAAGGAACGAATCATGAGAGTACGGTTATTATGAGAAAGTTTGAAGAGAATCCTATGAAAACTGTGGACTCTATCGTAACAATAACAAAAAAAGTTAACGGACGCCGGACGGGAAAAGCCTTAGCTATAGCTCTTCTGGCTTTCGGCCAGTAGAGCTAAAAATGACTGCGAAAAGGAGAATGACTGGTCTGTGCTGTGATTAAGGTCACGACAACAACGGGTACTTTTATTTTTACATAACCGATATCCTAGACTGGTATCACTATGCCTACTAGATTCGGACCTGTCGAAGGTCACAAGAGACACAAAGCTACAGATAAGATGCGTAAAAACGTATTGCAAATCACTAAAAACCTATTTTGAAAAGAACAGTTGGGTAAAAAGGGCATTTAAAATCACCGATCAGGATTTCAAATATATTCAATGAATATTTTTCAAGGTAGGCTATAATTTCCATTTCGAAAAAGTCGCGAACCCGACACATGCATTGGTGCCCGTTCTTTCAAGTTACAACTATCAATTTACATTGTGTGTGTGGACCGGGCCGAAAGATTTCCGAACAAAATATTGAGAAAGTAATGGCTTCTAAACATGCTCGAATTTCGAAGCGAGAAACCTCAGAAACCTCGATTTGTTTGAAATCTTTCGAAAGATCGGAGGGTGCTCGGTGCAGGTACTTCATTCTATATAGGAATTTTACTTGTAATGAAAATTTTCCTAAGTTTCATTGAATATTGGTCTAAGCTGTCACCATATATTCTGTTAACCGGATAATGAGGTTAATCAAAATTCAAGAATTTTAACAGAATTTCTTTAAGCATTAGTTTGCAATGGCTAATTATATTCAATTCATGTTATTTTTACTTATTTCACACAAATTGGCACAGTCACTCTTGTAACCAGCTCTATTATTATTCAGATTTAACTCAATCTTGTGTACAGAATGATTACAAATATGTTTTCCGTCTTGATCATACAAGTTGACCCCCATTCGAGTTAGTCCTTTTAGCTCAAATGCCGGTTAGGGCACTCGACTTTTACCTTCGAGGTTGTATAATTGATCCTCATGTCGACCAACAGGCTCTTGGTTTTCAGAACTTAATAAAAAGGAATTCTATTTCTACATATAAATGCATGTAAAGATTTAATAGCTGCAATGTTTTAAGCAAATTATCAAAATAATATCTAGTGTCATTTAAAACATTTTCAGGAAAATATAGAAGTCTTCAGATGTGATTTCATAACAAGAAAAACTTAACAGACTAATCAGAGAATGGCTTCAATTATCATACTAATTGTTAATATATAGTCCTAACTGCATTTGATGTTACGATTTCCAATAAAGAAGCCAGGTGAGTGATCTACGGCCATCTGGGCCCACTTGATTGATGTTATTTTCCTTTTTTCAAAACTGTTGGTTTCGTCGCGTCCATTTCTTCATAATCAATTGATAAGATTTTTTTAGCTCACCTGAGCACAACGTGCTCAAGGTGAGCTTTTGGTATCACCTTTTGTCCGTCGTGCGTCGTGCGTCGGAAGTCGTCAACAATTCTTTAAACATCTTCTCCTCAGTAACCACTGGGCGGAATTCAACCAAACTTGGTAGGAATGTTCCTTGGGTGACCCTTCTCAAAAGTTGTTCGCGGATTTTTGATTGACCCCCAAATATGGGCGTGGCAGGGCGTGGCAGTTTTTAACTTAGAAATCTTTAAACATCTTCTCCTCAGTAACCATTGGGCAAATTTCAACCAAATTTGGTATGAATGTTCCTTGGGTCACCCTTTTCAAAAGTTGTTCGCGGATTTTTGATTTATGCCCAAATTTGGGCGTGGCAGGGCGTGGCAGTTTTTGACTTAGGAATCTTTAAACATCTTCTCCTCAGTAACCATTGGGCCAATTTCAACCAAATTTGGCATGAATGTTCCTTTGGTGACCCTTTTCAAAAGTTGTTCGTGGAATTTTGATTTACGCCCAAATATGGGCGTGGCAGGGCGTGGCAGTTTTTGACTTAGAAATCTTTAAACATCTTCTCCTCAGTAACCATTGGGCAAATTTCAACCAAATTTGGTATGAATGTTCCTTGAGTGACCCTTTTCAAAAGTTGTTCATGGAATTTTGATTTATGCCCAAATATGGGCGGGACAGGGCGTGGCAGTTTTTGACTTAGAAATCTTTAAACATCTTCTCCTCAGTAACCATTGGGCCAATTTCATCCAAACTTGGCATGAATGTTCCTTGGATGACCCTTTTTAAAAGTTGTTCGCAGAATTTTGATTTATGCCCAAATATGGGCGTGGCCGGGCGTGGCAGCTTTTGACTTTGAAATCTTTAAACATCTACACCTCAGGAACCATTGGGCCAATTTCAACCAAACTTGGTATGAATGTTCCTTGGGTGACCCTTTTCAAAATTTGTTTGGCAGAATTTCGTTTCACGCCCAAATATGGGCGTGGCAGTTTTTGACTTTGAAATCTTTAAACATCTTCTCCTCAGTAACTATTGGGCCAATTACAACCAAATTTGGTATGAATGTTCCTTGTGTGACCCTTTTCAAAAGTTGTTCGCAGAATTTTGATTTATGCCCAAATATGGGCGTGGCAGTTTTTTTAACTTTGAAATCTTTAAACATCTTATCCTCAGTAACAGTTGGTTCAATTTCAACCAAACTTTGCATGAATGTTCCTTTGGTGACCCTTTTCAAAAGTTGTTCCTGGAATTTTGATTTTTGCCCAAATATGGGCGTGGCAGGGACAGGCACTTTTTTGACTTTGAAATCTTTAAACATCTTCTCCTCAGCAACTATTGGGCCAATTTCAACCAAATTTGGTATGAATGTTCCTTGAGTGACCCTTTTCAAAAGTTGTTCTAGAATTTTGATTGATGACCAAATAAGGGCTTGGAAGGGTAGGGCAGTTTTTGACTTTGAAATCTTTAAACATCTTCTCCTCAGTAACCATTGGGCCAATTTCAATTTTGAATCATCTTACATTAGTCAGGTGAGCGATTTTAGGGCCATTCTGGCCCTCTTGTTTAAATTTTGCGCAAAATGTGTAAATCTAATTGATTTGCTCTTCACGAGAAAAATAATTCTCGCTCCCCCCACACACACTTTTCTTTTTTTTTTTTATTTTTTTTTTTTCAATACTTGTGCATTCAATGTTTCCGCAAATTTTCGTGAAATTTTGTATATCTAATGGTGCTGGGTTGCAAGTTCCCAAAAGATCATAAAGAGGGTGACCGGGGGGGGGGGATTCTGTGCACTGAAGATACATGTCACGTGTTTCTTTTAGTTTGGAGTTAAAGCGGCTCTTGAACAGATTTTCATGAATATTTGATATAGGTGAGTTATCTGTTTTTCCTATGGTTAATTTTCATCCTTAGTATTGAATCCACTAAAAGCACTATAAATTTGATTTTATGCGATATATTACCTATGTACTACTTTGAAACATCGAAACGTATCGGACGAGGTCGTTTGTCTTCGGGTTATGTCGATAACGACTGTATTGCTAGCGGAAGCCTATGACGTAATTGAAACATGAAAACCACAAATACTGCAATTTTTGGCCCAATCGACAGATTATGGCTTTACCCGATGGATTGTAGTTTCATTCGGGCTTTACTTCGTTCACCTATTTGGTGTCTCATAACATGCTTTTCTTCCTTTCTAAAGGTTTGAACAGTCATTTTCATTGCAAAATCTGCTAAATTACCTTCTTTCAAACTGAAGCTTGTATTACAGCTAGAAATGAGTATATTGAGAGCCACAGTTTTTTCTTCCATAATCTGTTCAAGAACTGCTTCGATGCCCATTAGTATTTTTACATGGTTACCCCTGGATAGATTTTTATAAAATCTTGCGCTAGTGCATATTTCATTGTGAAAATTTGCTGTTCACCAGAATCAGGACTCTTGTTTCCTTTTTTGCGTGAAGAGATGTTACTATTTGAAGTCTTTTACCCTTACTTCCTTACCTCTGGTTGGAATTCCATGGAACCTTGTACAAGTGTATAATTATGAAAAAACATATTCGGTTTAACATTAACGCATTAAATGATGAAATATCAAATTGTGTTTGTGAAAATCTAATACCATCAAACGCTTTAATTTTCGGAAATCTTGCCATTATAAGTGATCTCAAACTTAGCAGATATGTTTTAACTGAATATGCCTGCATTTCAAGTATTAGAAGAGTAGCTCTTAGATACCCAACAGCACTGTCATGGAAGTTTGAGTATCATTTTTTAGTTAGCAAAGCATTAGCTTTGATAACTTAAATTAACAGATTAATTTTGAGATCTCCAACGAGAGCAAGCTGCCACTCGAGGCTTAACCACTAAATCCATTGAATGCCTACGCCATAAAAAGTAGTTGTTATTTCTGGAATATTGCAAACTCTGCCGTCTGATACAGCAGTAAAATGAAGACTCAGGCCGGTAGCTAGACTAGTAGAATAGCTGAATTGCATACGGAGATTTCAATCTTTTTGGAACCTTATTTTATAATGCTCGTACATCTTAATGGATTTTAAGGCTACTCTTGATAATTGACCAATCGCTGCTGTCGATCAAAGCATCAGTCTACCAATGAAATCACCCATTTAGAACCGAAGTGAGTTTGGAACTCTAGCACCGGCCACATTTTTTCTTAAACATTTTTGTTGATTAGGCGACTTAAACGTCGTAACTACAGCGTATTAAATCTGTAGTTACAACGTCTAGGTCGCACACCAACTACATGTATTCTACTTTTCTTGTTGCATGCTACTGGCCGTACATTTTGCAAAATACCGCTGTTAATGCGGGACACCCTGTTGAAGTCAGTGGGTGTGATCAACGGAATAAGTGGGCGGGGCCTAGCAATAGGTTAATTGGTTGCTTAAATTGCATTTGCACTTTTACAAAACTTTCGTTCAGATACTCAATAGTAGCGACTAACATAGGGTTTTTTCCACTCTAGTCATTCATTTTGTTGCGTCTTTGGAAGTCTCACAAAAATTTCCAGTTTATGAAAAAGACATTTATTCGGTTCCACCTAATTAGCTCACCTGAGCACGAAGTGCTCAAGTGAGCTAATGTGATCACCCCTTGTCCGGCGTCCGTCGTGCGCCGTCCGTCAATAGTTTCTTTAAACGACATCAGCTCCAAAACTACTGGGCCAATTTGAACAAAATTTGGCTGAAATGTTCCTTAGGCGGTCTCCTTTAAAAAAAGCTTAAAGAATTGAAATCGTTAAAAACTCTGGTTGCAATGGCTACAAAAGAGAAATCTTAAATAATCTTTAAAAAATCCTCTCCTCCTGACCGAGATGGCGTAGAACCTTGGTATTGTGCATAAAGCATCAGTATATTGACCTCTTTAAAAATAGCAAAAAACATGATCCTCGGGTCCCCAGGGTTGTGTGGTATATATAGAAATAAAGAACGCCTTTTATACGACATCTCCTCCCAAACCACTGGGCCAATTTGAACCAAATTTGGTAGAAATGTTCCTTAGATGGTCCCCTTTGAAAATAGCTAAAAGAATTGAAATCCGTTAAAAGCCCTGGTTGCCATGGCAACAAAAGTGAAATTTTAAAAAATCTTTAAAAACTTCTCCTCCTGACCCAGAAGGCATTGATGTTTTGCATGAAGCATAAGTATATTGACCTCTTTCAAAATAGTTAAAATCATGATCCGCGGGTCCCAAGGTAAGGAGATCCCGGGGGGTAGGGTTTATATAGAAATAAAGAACGATTTTTAAACGACATCTATACCCCCCCCCCCCCCAAAACCACTGGGCGAATTTGTACCAAATTTGGCAGAAATGTTCCTGGTCACCTTTGAAAACAGCTAAAAGAATTGAAATCCGTTAAAAACTCTGGTTGCCATGACAACAAAAGAGTCGTTTTCAAATAATCTTTAAAAATATTCTCCTCCTGACCCAGAAAGTGTGGAGTCTTGATATTTTGCATAAAGCATCAGTATATTGACCTCTTTCAAAATAGCTAAAATCATGATCTACGGGGACCAGGGGCGGAGCCCCGGGAGGCGGGTTATAGGCATGAAGCGTCAGTTCACAGACTTCTTCCTTATTTCTGAAATTATAACCCATGGATCCAGAGGGAGGAAAAGGCTTTTTCCTTCTTTCAAATTTGTCCTAAAGCTTTCCTTCTTTCAAATTTGTCCTAAAGCCTATAGGAATTTGTAATTTAGACTTTTGGATCCCCAGGTACATAGTCTATATACGTAAGAATGGCCCACTTGTATCATAATCCTGACCTTAACATGAAATTAGACTTTTGAAAGAAAAAGAGCCTTTATCTCAGGTGAGCGCCCAAGGCCCAACGGCCCTCTTGTTTGTAGAATGAGTTCATTCATTTCAGCCCAGTAAACGAACTGAATTTTGATATTCTAATGCAAATGTTTTTATTTGCGAGTCTGCCAGACTATCGACTTTACCCTGCAGGTCATGGATTGGAATCTTTAAAAAGATTGATTGAGTATAAGTTATGATGTAAGAAATGTAGTCGACGACATTCATCGAACTAAAATAATATTTGGTCACTTTGGTAAACGTAGGCATTAGGCTAAATAAGCTTAACCCTTTCCCGTTTTTCAAAATTTTAGACTGGTCCAATTTTACAGAAGTTGCAAACAACAATTAAAAGTGGGTGCAATTTAACAAGTAACCAACCTACAGGCTAGAAAATATTGTGAGAAAAGAAGAAATTGCTTAATACAAGCAATTTCTTCTTTTCCCACAATATTTTCTCTAGTATAAAATCATAGGGACATAAAAACAAGGGATTGTGCAGGAAAGATTAATAATAAGTATTTTTTTTTTGTCTGATTTCACTTCATCCTAATTGACGATTGACCAATCTCTGGTCCCACCCACTAACTCAGTTTGCCCCGCCCATATACTCTGACAGGAAGTCCCGCTTCGATTTTAACGGCATTATTTTGATAGTTCATAGCCAGTAGCATGTTACAAAAAAGAAAGTGGTTGGTTTGCCACCTAAACGTCGAAACTACATTTTCAATTAGCTGTAGTTACAACATTTATGTCGCCAAACCAACGAAATGTTTCACAAAAAAAGGTGGCCAATGTCGGAGTTCAAAAATCGGGCTGAATGAATGGTTTGGTTGGTCGATTAATTCCTTGATTGTCAGCCGCGATTGGTCAATTTCCAGGATCGTCACAAAGTTAAATGTTCACAATAACTTGGCCTCTTTCATATAGCTATCTATTACCTATGTAAACTTGCTGGAATTTTGGTTTCTCTAAAATCCACAATTTTATCGCTTGAAGGCAAAAATAATGTCGCTTTTGTACGCTTTGACTAAGCATTTAAACGATCGACGGTGTCATAAAAAAGATCGATCGACAAATCAAATCATCCATTTACACTGAAAGTTAACTTGAACTCCGACACTTGTTGTAATGGAAGTGAAGCATTTTTGTTGATTTTCGATTTAAACGTCGTAACTACAGCTTAATTAAGCCTTAGTTAAGATGTTTATGTCATACAACCAATTTTTTTTATTGAAACTGACCATAGATTTTGCAAAATAACGTCGTTAAAGTTGAGTCGGTGGGCGTCGCCAACGGTTCGACAAGTTACTAGTTTGTAAACTGCAAGATATAAATAAAGGTTCATGATTCACGAAATTGAAAAGAAATTATAAATATGTTAATCCTTGTCATACTGAACCCGTGATATTCCTGTTTGGACAGGACGTTTAGACAAAGATCAGGTTGCACATATGTGCATTCTGATCATTAAATGAACCACCTGCTTGTCACTTTAAAACCAGCATTGTTTATACCATGAATTCTCTAAATTATTACCAACCAAAAATTAATGCTTTCTGTGACTTTAGTCCTTTGATTTTAACAAAAGGTTGTAGAAGATTTTATTCAGCATGACAAAGGTTAAAAACTTACAAATTCACAACTGTTTTAAAACACCAACCAAAACGGTGACAACAGGAAGGAGATGACAAAACACCAACAAAAGTCTACGTAATAAAGTAATAACACAAAGTGAGATCGATAATGATAGTTAAGTAGAAACGAGCCTATTACACCAGATTTTCCTGAACAACCAAAGATGTTAACATTCCTGTACGAACAAGGTGGTATTACTTTCATGTACAGTCATTTATTGTCAAATTCTTGTACATTCGGTGGAGTTACTTTCATGTACATTCATTAATTGTCACATTCATGTACAATCGATGGTTACTTTGATGTGCTATCGATAATTTTCACATTCCTTACAATTGGTGGTGTTGCTCTTCTTTACAATCAATGATGATCACATTCCTGTACAAAATCGGTGGTGTTACTTTCATGTACAGTCACTTATGTTCACAACCCTATACAATCGGTGGAGATAATTTCATAAAAGTTGAGTTACTTTCATGTACAGTCATTGATTTTCACATTAATTTAGAATCGATAGTCTTACTTTCATGTGCAATCAACAATCTTTGCATTCCTGTACAATCGATGGTGTTACTTTCCTGATCAATCAAAGTTGTTCACATTCCTGTACAATCGTTGACGTTGCTTTTCTTTACAATCAATTATCATTCCTGTTCAATCGGTGGTGTTTCTTTATGCTCTTTTTACAAGCAATGGTTTTCACTTTCCAAAACATTAAATTGTTTACATGAGGGGGGGCGGGGGTATATTGAATGAAATAGTTTGTAAATATTGATTTTTTTTAATCAAAGTATTTCCACCTCTCAATAACTTTTTAATTATTAAAGTGGGTGTTGTTTTTTTGTTGTTGTTTGTTTGTTTGTTTTTTTATTTATATTTTTGTTTCTCTCTCTCTCTCTCTCTCTCTCTCTCTCTCTCTCTCTCTCTCTCTCTCTCTCTCTCTCTCTCTCTCTCTCTCTCTCTCTCTCTCTCTCTCTTTCTTTCTTCGCATAGTCTTACGCATTTCTTTGAAGCTGTACCAATGTAAACTTATTACGTCTGGTAAAATGTAATGCCTCCAAGTGTCTTGACCCAAACACATAGTCTATGTATGTTTGACTGTCTATGTTCACCTAAACTGATGTTTCTTGTTGACCTGAAAATGTGAGATACTAATTATACTAACTGTATGCTACAATTTTATAGAAATACTTACATATAAATCGAAGTCTTGATTTTTTTGTCTGTTTTATTTCAAAGTATAATGTTTCTAATGTACGTATACTGGAATCAGTATTTAAACAAACAATCTGTTCATTGGAAATTCAACAATATCGCTTCATGGGTAGCCTGATAGGCCAGCAATATGGCTAATACACAATCTGATACTCTTAAATGAACTCAGTATGTATATTCTATCCCTTTGAGTGTATCATTGTACCCAAATGCATCGATAGATATCGTTACGTTTTCGATTATATGTCTAATACATAGCATTATTTCATTAATACAGGACTAAAAAACCATTCTTTTCAACGTCTCTAAACCTTAGTATTTCACTTACCTAGTTTCGGCAGAAGTGGTAGTTCGGCAGCATCTGTAAAAAAAGAGAGCAATCGCTAAAAGTGACATGATATACCACTTTGGGGTGCAAAAATACCCATAAAATATTTGATTTGTCACACGGGTGATGTAACACTAGTAAAACAAGTGCATGTCGTATTGCAACTACAGGAGTCCCCCACCGGATTAAAGAAAGTTGTTTTTTACAGCTAATCTTTTCCCAAACGAGGCCTGGTTTTCACGTCTCTAAAAGTAAGCTTAGAACAACATTGAGTGAAAAGAAGAAAAGGCTAATAATTAACATTTTCTCCGTTTTCTTCAATATATTCTGTACTTAAATG
The DNA here is from genome assembly GCA_946902895.1 of Fragum fragum. Lineage (NCBI taxonomy): Eukaryota > Metazoa > Mollusca > Bivalvia > Cardiida > Cardiidae > Fragum > Fragum fragum. The sequence goes on from OX336366.1 coordinate 7,509,723, forward strand.
TTCGTTGTTTCTTTATTTAATAACATTCGTCTGCAGCAGCTATAAATTTGGCTTAGCCTTTTTTCCAGTTTGGGAATGGGTTAACCAAATTATGACGTATAAATGTACACTAGATTAAGACGACAATAAAGGTAAAAATAGCAAAGGGCAATAACTCACCAAAAGGGCATGGCAGAGTTACAGTTCTTGAACATGACACTTCTCCACAATTTGATCTTTAAGTGTATAAAGTTTGAAGTTGCTAGCACTTATGGTTTAGGAGATATGTTCCAGACAAAAATGTACACGATACTTCTCCACATTTTGATCTATAAGAATATTTAGTTTGAAGTTGCGAGCACTTCAAGTTAAAGAGATAAGGTCCGGACAAAAATGTAACACTAAAAGCAACAAAGGACAATAACTCAAAAATATATGACAGAGTATCGGTTCGTGTACATGACACTTCTCCACATTATGATGTATCAATTAATTTAGTTTGCTGTTGTTAACAATTATGGTTAAGAAGATATGATCTGGACAAAAATGTTAAGGTAAAAACAACAAAGGGCAATAACCCAAAAAAGGAATCGCAGATTATCGATTCCTTTACGTGACACTTCTCCCCATTGTGAGTGTACAAAGTTTGAAGTTGCAAATACTTATGGTTTAGCAGACTTGTTCCAAACAAAGATGTAAAGGTAAAATCAAGAAAGGACAATAACTCAAAAACTGGGAGAGGTAGAGTAAAGGTTCTTGACATGATACTTCTCCACATTCTGATCTCTAAGTGTATAAACTTTGAAGTTGCTAGAACTTTTGGGTTAGGAGGTATGGTCCGGACAAACATGTTACAGTAAAAATAACAAGGGGCAATTACTAAAGAAACTGTGCGTGGCAGAGTAACGGTTCTTATACATGATACTTCTCAACATTGTGATCTATAAGCGAATAAAGTTTGAAGTTGCTAGCACTTATTGTTTAGCAGATATGTTCCGGAAAAAAGTGTTAAATAAAAACTATAAAGGGCAATTACTCAAAAATTTGGCATGGCAAGATAACGGTTCATGTACACGACACTTGTCCACATTTTTATCTATAAGCGTATTTGGTTTGAAGTTGCTAGCACTTATGGTTTAGGAGATATGGTCCGGACAAAAATGTAACAATAACCAAAGCGCTGAAAACCTGAGATATGTACACACGAGATATATTAACCGGGGCATCACTTGAAGTTTGGTTGAATTCTGTTTAGTACTTTCTGAGAAAAAGATTTTTAAAGTAGAAGTTGGCGGGCGGACGAACGACGAGCACCGCATGGTGGTAAATAAAAATAGACACAAAATCCGTTTTATTTAGAATCATGGTAAATATATCATAAATTTGTTCTTCATTCTTATGTCATGAAAACAAGTATACCTCTTTGATCTTAATATTTATCATAAAAAACATACCATAAAGAGAGCCGATACTTAAGAGTATTATAGATTGGTAGGCATAATTATTTATCTGGGCTGTGCCCTTTATATGTAATATTGATAATGTATTTAAAAGTGTAATGGCCAGTGACAAATTATCATTATTCAACTTTTAAAAGTTAAATAATCACTTGAAAGTCGGGGTATTGTTTCAATTTGAAAAATACAACCTATTCACGTTGGTACCTACAAATGCATTTCAGTACAGTTTGTGTCCCTTTTTCGACTTCTTTTAATTCCGTATTATGTACCAGCGTCCAAGCGCCAGTAATTCGTGGGAAATCTTCTAGTCATTTTCCTATTTACTTTATCGGGATATAGTTGTTTCTGCTTGTTTTGTACTGCTTTATAAGTTTATGTTCTGTGACTTCCAAGTAAAATGATATTTGAGTATAAATGCGCGATTCAAAAATGAAAGTTTAAATTAGCTTTCAGGTGCGCCAATCTGTCTTCTTGTTCGCTTTAATCATGTATCCTTAGAAACAGTTCTCTTGAAAAAAAAAACCTCATTAAGAGATCAATGTATGAGTAGGTAAATCAAACATTTGTTAAATCAAATAGATTTTACCATAAAAGTTACCAGTTATGATTACAAAAATATATTAGGAACTCCGTTAATTTAAAATATGGAAATGGGTATGTAAAAAAATTGTTAAAAGATCTGTGCAGTTAAAGACTATCTGGATCACTGCTTTGTTATTCAGAATTGGACAACTGTCTGTAATGATCCTAACGAATATTTTACCTGATTCATTGGCTTTTTCTGTATCAACGTTTTGTGGATGAATAACAGCCGTCGTTATAACGATGGAGTTATTTTGCGTACCTGTAGATAGAACGGAGTCGTTGTGAATAGATGGAACGGAGTCATTGTAAAATGTGTTTTCAAAAATAAAGGGATATTTAGTCATTGGTTGATCTCTTTGTACATTGATTTTACTAAGATGATAAGTCGAGACAAATTTAGATACGACGTTGTTATCAGGGATCGCACGGAAAAGGGCTAATTTTCAGAGTACGTTAGTTCTTTGAAGTAATTTTGTAGAGGGTCAATAGATGATGATTTACACCACATATCAAAGCTCTTGTCCTTAGGGTTTGGGAGTAGAACATTTTCAAAAATGTCCTTCTTTATTTCTATGTCAATTTTGGGATCGCCAAGAAACGTGTTAATTGTCAAGATACACTAGTTCTTTGAAGTTATTTGGTAGAGGGTCAATATATGATGATTTATAGCACACTACAAAGCTCTTATCCTTATGGTTTGGGAGAAGGAAATTGTCAAAGATTTCCTTCTATATTTCTATGTAAAATCAGGGATCGCCCAGAAACGGGCTAATTATCAAGATACAGTAATTCTTTGAAGTAATTTGGTAGAGGGTCAATAGATGATAATTTATTTGAAAGCTCTAGGCCTTATGGTTTGGGAGAAGAAGATTTTTAGGAAATTGTCAAAGATTTCCTTCTATATTTTAATTTATAAGCAGGGATTGCATAGAAAATGGCTAATTGTCAAGATACGGTAATTCTTTGAAATAGTTTGGTAGAGGGCAAATAGATGATTATTTATAATAAATATCAAAGCTCTAGGCCTTATGGTTTGGGAAGAGAAGATTTTTTTATTTTTTCACTTGGTTGCCATGGCAACCAATGGCAACCAAAGTACTGTATCGATTTCAATTCTCTGATTTTTGAAAGAGCATGACCTGAGTATCATTTCTGTGAAGTTTTGTTGAAATTCCAAGGACAGTTAAGTTGGAGATTTTTTTTTGTAATTGTGAACGGCCGGACGAACGGACGCCGGACGATGACCGATCATAATAGCTCAAGAGCTAAAAATATGTTCAGCAGGCAACAAAGAGAGTGAAACATTTAATCAGGTAGTTAGTAATAAAACTTTTGGGTAGAGTTCTGAAGGTTTTGAAGTGTCGAATATTTAAACCCGTATTGATACATAAGCCCGTCTGATTTTTATACTGTCTATCCGGGATCGAGATACTTTTATGAATGTACCTGATGTATCCACTCTTTCACCATGTCCATTTTGTGGCTCAGCAACGGTTCTAAGATTGTCATGACCTCGATCGACAGGAGTATTACTAGAAGATTGAGCAGGAGCATTGTAGAAATTACCTGTTATTAAAAGCAAGATGAACGTTTGGAATCTATTGATCAGTATATTGTCTGTTAGCTGATTTTAAAGTATCACCTATCGTTATCGAGTCCACCATCCCAACCACTTAACTATGATAGACTCCGAGGCACTTTCAGAAAAATAGCTAATAATAGTAAAAACGTCAGCCCTTTTAGTCATTTTGACATGAAGTTTTATTTATAAGTAAGATATCGGAGTCATATATTATGGATCTTAAATAAACTTAAACACTGAACTTTTTCTCTATGAAAACGATCGACACACATGAAATAAACGAAATGACAAACTTCAATTCCAAAACATAGTTTTAAACATCTATAACAGTTTAAAAATGTAAAAAAGTGGTAAAATTGATGATAAGATAGAGAGAGGACTAAATTTCTCTTGCACTTTATATTTCTATAGTTAGATTTGGCAACCGAAATTGTTAAACGATGGAAGCTTCTACATTTTTGAAATATATATTCTTGACGAAATCCAAATCCATTTAGATTGAAAGTAAGAAACAAGAATTGATCAAGGGTATATGGCCTTCAATGATGGTGGCTGACGAACGAAAAGTAGCATTTCAACTTAAATTCTTGAAAAACAGGAAAATGTTAAAAAAAAACTTAAGCAACAAAACATAAAGCCCCTTTTTTCGTATTATGTTAATTAATCCCGTTTTGCATGTAAAATGATATTCTTATTTGATATCAATATTGACATAACAAGAATCATTATCTGAATAGCACATGATGTTATAGAAAAGGGTCGTATAAAACATGTATTCATTGCAATATCAATCCAATGCTAACGATTACGCCAATGCTTTTCTGATGATCTATGAAATGAAAAGCTTTCGAAAACATTACATTTAAACAAGCGTTCGGATGATATGGTTTCTTCAAGTTTAAAAGGAAATACACAAGGTCTTGGACTTCTGATTAATAAAGTTCAGATTCTACAAGAAACGCATATTTTTGGCTTGAGATAACAAGAAAGTGAGAACGTACTCTTTGTGCGATATAAAAGGGGATTAATATATAAAGTTCCATCTAGAAGCGGATGGGAAAACACATGACGTGGAAACTGCCGGTTCGCGGCTGTCAATCAAAAAAGGATTGAACGCTTAAATCCTTCAATTAAACCGGAAGTGAACTTTTGATTCTAACAATTATATTTAGCATTTTTGTTTGATTAGCAATAAGAAAGTCGTAACTGCAGCTTACTCTCGTCTAGCTCACCAACTAAGGAGTTGGCATGTATACTATGTTTTACAAATTTATGTCGTCTGTTAACCCTGTCGATTGATTGGTTGATTGAATGGGGTTTAAAACCGATTTTAACAGTATATCAGTCATATCACGGCGGCTGGAGTAACGAACAATGGATTCCTGGCATTTCTCACACCAGCACTACCACTACATGTTCAAACTCGAACAAAACTTATATAATATTACATTTTCTATCTTTTTCGTAACAGAAGCGTACTTAATAAGAATGTCATTAACAATACTTAAATAAGTATGTCATTCACAAAAGAATTAGTCGTCCAGGTGGTGTTCGTAATCAGTATTGTTAATCTACGTAGTTTTGACTGATTTAGAGCAAAACATCACAGACATACATCCACTCTTCTATTTGCAATATTAAGATTGCAATGAAATTCTCAAATCCTGGTTCAATATATATGTCTTAACAATAGTGTTATCACATAATAATAGACTATAAATAATCAAAAATATACACCAAAACAATGATTTACGATTTTTTTTACGAAAATAGCAAAATTGTCATGTTGCTATGGAGCAGACTTCATTCAAATCACCTTATATTGATACATCTCCGCTTAAGAGCACGGATATTGAATAATCTCCTTCTGGTTTCTTGGTGTTACTTTATATACTAAGATTTAGACAAGAGGATAGTTTGTATGGGTTCTATCTTATTAATTAGAAGCTGAAACTTTGGGTCGAAAATGATAATGATAATAAAATGCAAAAACTACCGGTATATTGGTTGATGAGATTGTTTTCCTTTTCAAGCATATCCTCTATAATAGCGTCATGCTTTTCATATTTAAGGACCTTTTTAAAGACATCGTACTTTTCAACTGTCAGGTTATCACGCAATGCCATAAACAATTCGCTGTTCATTTTACTTGATTTAATATTTTCCTGAAAGTTAAGTATAAAGCATCATATAATAGAACAACCCCAAGTATCAATATGCGCACGACTAGACTTTGAAATTTTTTCGCAAGATGCTTAGCTAACGTAGACAACAGACTAAATGCTAAATCTTAATTGACTATACTTTTAATGCACACGGAAAACCATGGGCTATTAAACTTCAGAGAAACTTGGATCTACGGTACATTTCATGATTTGTATTTTTCTTTCTTCGGCTACCTTAAGTGTCATATTCTTCAAAGAGAAATTGAGTTGTAAAGAAAATGCGATCTAACTGAATCTTCTCGCGAAATAGCTAAGACTAGCTGATGCTATCATTTCATCTTTGACAGAGAAAACTGAAACCGTACGCAAAAGGAGTCTTAAATTTAAGTACGACAGTGCATTATCAAAAATGGAGGAACAAATGAAAAGCAAGATTAAAGAAAGAGCGTCGATATTAACCAATATAGATTTATACGTTTCGTATGAGATCACATTGTTTGAGAGTAATTTGTTCACCACAGCTCTAGGTTCCATTTTGTCTATTATATTCGAGGAGCAATTGTCCATCACCATTTCAGCTAATTCTGGAAAAGACAGGAAAGACCTCTTCAGTTCAAGAAAACAAATTACACATACAGATCTGTTTCATAAATTAACGCCTTTGATATATTGTTAAAGCGTCGTAAATAATTCTGCTTTTTAGCTGATTGTAGTAAACCTAAGAACTATTCTCAGAGAGTTGTACATTTTGACTTAGTAGTGAAATCATTTTCTAAAAAACAAATCTAGCAATAAAAATGACAACTTCAATTCAAACACAAGAAAGCCTAAAGGAAACCTAAAATGAATGTAAAAAAGAAACATAAAACAGCTTTCTTTCAAACATATTATTAGTGAAACAGAACATAGCAACTAAGTTAATGCACAATTGCTATAGCAAACCATTTTTGTATTGGTCTGGTACCCTGTTGTCCTTGGACAGAAGATTCATCTGAAATATAAGAGGACGAAAAGTAAGAATTGCTTTAGGTTCAACCTAAAGTTCTCGTGTTTTCTATAGTTTTTCTTTTGTTTGGTTGGGGTTTTTTTTAATATTTGGACAATTGAACTCGTTGTGTAAGGTAAAAACTGACCAAATACTTATCATCTAAGCCGTGCCTCTTTCTATTTTAAGCTATTTATTGAATGCCGTATTGTCTAGAGTTGCAAGCGCAATAATATTGCTATAATTATTTCCCGTATAGAACCTAATTTTTACGTCCCTGTGATATATACTTGAGAAATCATTGAAGAAAAAGAAAAATATGCTTGTAACAAGCAATTTCTGCTTTTCCCAAGATATTTTCTGTCATACTGGATGGCTACTTAAAAAAAAACATATTTTACAAAGTTGTTCGCTACTCCTTTGAATTATGACAAATCGAGAACTTTCAAGAACAGTACTGAATATTTGCTATTTCGTGTGAAGCCATTTGATTGGCAAGAATTGGCAGAAACTTGACTGTTACTCGCGGTTGATATCTGTACGCATATGCATGAGAAGTCTATGTGTAACTTGAAAATAAACCAACAAAAATCAAAACGCACTTGATGTCTTTAGTGACAAAAGTAAGGGCTTTGCGTTCAATGAGAAAATAAACTTTAGAGGGGGTAAAAATATTGCGTCTTCTAACGCTTAATCGCTTTTTCATATAAAAAGATAAATGACTTCAGAATCGATTAAGAGGCAGTTATAGGTAATGAATGTAAACTAAGCATCGAAAGAAATACAACATACTCCCTGAAAAGGGTAATTATATCAATGTTTTATTTTTCTAGTCTGTTGTAAAGCAGATTATAAAAATAGTTAATATTTATCGGTGTATAAATCTTACCTCGATTGAACTGGAGGAGGCAATAGAATCTGAATCATCAGTATCTTCTGCAACAAATTTTACGAATTATAAAAAGCAGAGAACAAAAGACCAAAGAGTACAGTTATGTGGCTACTTATGTTTAAATTTCCAAACAGGAAACAACAATTATAATGCAATCTGATTAGTAAAGATTGTTCAATTAGATATTTGGAACGACTTTTCTTTATAGAACTTTATAAGACATCAGCCTATGAATATCACTGAATGTGTCCATATCATTGTTTTAATTCTTAAGTTATTCAACCGACATATAACATTAGAATATGTTGTTTGACTGTGTGAACGCTATGTAAGAAACAGACTATAAACCTTAATAAGCTTGTATGTAAGAAGCCCGTTCTTATTTATTAGGTAATTCTTACATATCCAATAGATGTAGTTTAGTTATTTATATTGTGGATGTACAAACTTTTCTATAGTTTAATGGGGTTAGGGTTTGTTTCTTCATAATATATTCCTGTACACAACAAACTTGTATTAGTACTTTTCCCACATATAAAAAATCACACGACAGAATACTCCAGCCTAACAGCCTCAGTTGCAGTCAGAAAATACAAGAACCGTCGGAGACCGATTATGCTCCCCGAGTAAGGCGTTTGTCACAAAACTGTATGCCAAAACTACTTATTGAATGCAACTGTAGTTTGAGAGTTCAGTTCATGAGAAATTTGGAAGTTTGACGAACATTTAAGGAATCTGTTTGGCTTCACAGGCCTGATTCTAGTAAAATTCAATATCTTTGTATGGAAAAGGGTAAAATATTTTACCTTGACCATCAAGGTTATCAATAAAAAATGTCTACATACAAAAATGAAGATTCGAACTTGAGTAGTCTAACAGAAACAATATACTGATTCATTTAAGAGTAGGAAAAATACAAAATGTAAAGCCACATGGCATTCAGCCCCCTTTTAGCATGGTAAGGTTCATTAGGTAAAAAATTGAAATAAACATTACCTAGGGCACTTAATAAACAACATTTATGTAAAGTGACAAGAAATTTTGGCAATTTGTAAAGGAGGTATACTTTAAAATCAATGACCTTGACAATTTGACCTTGACGAATGACCCTGAACTAAGTACCAACAGATGGATAATGTCAAAAGCAATGCACATGTAAAATATGAAGGCTATATCACCCACCATTGTATACTTATGGGCGATGTTAAGGTTAAATTTTGGAAATTTTTACCTTGAGAAATGACCTTGACCTCGACAGATTACCTTGAACTTAATACCATCAGAAAGGTCATGTCATAAGCAATGCACATATGAAATATGAAGGCTATATCAATTACCATTTTAAACGTATCGACAATGTTAAAGTTAAGATTTATAAAATTTGACCTTAAGAAATAACCTTGACCTTGATTGATGACCTTGAATTTAATAACAACAGAAAGGTCATGTCATGAGCAATGCACAAGTAAAATATGAAGGCTATATCACTTACCATTGTTAACTCATAGACAATTTAAAGGTTAAGATTTTCAAATTTTGACCTTGAGAAATGACCTTGATCAGGACAGATAACCTTGACCTAAGTACCCACAGAAAGGACATGTCATAAGCAATGCACATGTGAAATATGAAGGCTATATCTATTACCATTGTAAACTTATGGACAACTTAAAGTTTTTTTGGTTTTTTTAAATTTTGAGCTTGAGAAACGACCTTGACCTTAACAGATGACTTTGACCTTAGTACCAACACAGATATTTTGTCATAAACAATTGATATGTGAAATATGAAGGCCATATCTCTTATTAATCAACAATTATATCAATGTAAGTTTGTTGCAGAGAAATGGAGAGCTAATGTAAAGATATCAAACATTAAGCCCCCTTTTTCCACAACACATCTTATTTCCGCAAATTTCTAACAGTTCACGGTCAAGGGAATCTGATCAGCTACTATAATATGAAATTCATTAAATTCAGACCAATAGACTAGGAGAAATTTTAAGAAATTTAGATTTTACCCCAATTCCCCTTTTTCCGTGACGAGGCCTAAAATCCAAAACAGGGAAAAATACATCGGTATTATATCATGGGGGGTTTACATGGTAAGTTTCATTTGATTTGGTTAAAGGGTTATGGAGAAATCGCTCCGGACGGACGGATGGACGGACGGACGGACAGACAGACGAAGCGGCGGCTATATGCTCTCCCTTCGGGAAGCATAAAAACATGTCCCGGGTCTTTTGACAGATGATCTTGGATTTAATATTGAAACATACTGCCTCCAAAACGAACGTTTACTTTGTTTAACGATACTACGAGCTTTTGTACGTGTAATTTTAAGCTTTTAAAGATTTTCCTTAGTAGGCCTAAGGCCAAATGCTCTGAGAGCAGTTTTTCTCTAAGATGTAGCCTTTACAATCGTCATTAAACCATGGTTTGTTTGAATTTTTAGGACCTGGCGATGTTCGTGGAATTGCTTTTCTGCAGCCGAATAAAGAAAAGATGTAAAACGATCAGCAGTGTTTCCACAGTCATGAAATGCTTCTGCATTTATTGATTGCTTGCATGTAGCTTTAAACAGTGCCTAATTAGCTTTGTGGAGTTTACAACATTTAGGGCGCTCCCGAACAGATGGTCCTTATTCAGAGGTCTGAATTTGAAAATGGTTACTACCATGAAGGTAAGAAAGAACTTTCCATGTAAAATCTGGAAGAATATCAGGACTACAAACATTCAAATCCTGTTATGAATAAGTTCCAGTTATACGATGAAGGTAAGTATTAGATTTTTCATTCAATAAAGCAAGATCGTGCCTAGTTACAAAATCCTCAAGTGTACGACCTTTTTCGTCCGTATTGCAAAATCCGCATAGCTTATGATTGGAATTGAAGTTTCCCATACGTATTAAATCAAACAAAATTACCAAGTTTTCTACCATCTACAGGGGAACTAGAAGGAAAAAAACTTATCTGTGTTTTATAGAAACGTTTCTTGTAAATATACTCTAACTAGTTTTTGTTTCGATACTACAAGATTAAGTTCTTCAAAATTTGCCTTGATGCTGCGAAAATTAAAGCAGCGTAGAGGGTTGGGGACAAAACACCAACCTTGACAACCTCGAAACAATTTTTTTTCGGCTTAGGATAGGTTAATTTAATCCTAAAAACATAAGTATACGTTCGTATACTCTTGCTGTCCCGGTAAATTCAATTCTTCTCACTGCTACGCTACCGTGAGATTTAAGATTTTGATCGATTTCATGTATCATGCAATAAGATAGTTCTCTGCAACGAATAACACCTTTTAGAGTAACCAATTTTTTCATAGGGGAACACTGTTACCTTGTGATTAAAAAAAATTTGGTTACTTTTAAAAGATTGACTGACTTGACCCTTATGGCTACGGAAAGCAGGTGGGCTCCTTCGGTGGGGTCTTATTACTCTGGAGGACGGCAGCCGGCGATTTCTATTCCCTACGCCAGCTTGGGGTTTGATTTAATTGGACTGACTCATATGGAAATCCACTTGTATGATTGGATATTAAATATGATCGATTTGACGATCCCTCCTCAGCCTGAATACTTCTTACTTTCTGAAGTCCAAAAATGAAACATATAAATAACCTGGATTCTCCCTCGCCGACCATCCAAACCCATGAAAACTGCGTTTTCCATCTGTCAACAGTTTTTTCCAATGGCGAAATCTTCGCCGTGCTTAAATCAACCGCTTGAATCAACTGCGTAAATTATTGATTGATTGAAAGGGATTTAACGACACTTTTATCAGTATTTCAGTCATATCTCGGCTGCTGGAGCACCTTACAAAGGATTCCTGGTATTTCTCACTGCAGTACTACCACTATATTCTTTCCTAGCCTCCAGCTGCTATCCCACTTAGGTTTACGTTTACCCACACACTGGTGAGAGACAAATGTCGGAAAGGAAATGTGCCGCCGCCGAGGACCGCCGAGGACCGCGTAAATGGCATTTAACAAGAAATATAAATGACCGTTGAATGATAGTTTTGGGACCATCGCCTTCCGATCGTTCAGAAAACCTCAAACGACTAGGGGCTTCATGGTTTAGTTTTCGCTTCCGAAATCCGTCGGGTGTGGCGTGTTCGATTCCACGACTTTCTGAAAATGGGATACGAAAAAAAAAACGCAATAGAAATAATTGAAATGCTGATTGGAGATTTTAACTGTGTTTTTAAACACTCAAAATGCTTTTGGTGTTTTTGATAAGTTTTTGCGCAAAAACTAATCTTCTATGCAACTCTGTATCACTTGTTATAAACCTGTTTTGGTTTTATATACCGCCTAATCGTACCACTCTAGGATATTAGGTATAAACGGTAAAAAAAAATTAACGGTCGACGTCATCCTTAATTAATTACTAAGATGGAATGTTGTTGTTGTTGTTTTGGCTTGGTTTTAGGTACATTTATTTTAAATACTGTGTTATTGATTAGCATTGAATCGACTCCAACTTTTTATCTCAGGTTCAGTTGTCCCCTGGAGACTTAAACAAATTTTATCAACTGAAGTTTTCGACGCTAGTTTTGCTTCTTTCATAATCCACGATGTTTAAAAAGGGTCGACTGACTAAAGCTGCCAAAGCAAATATTGAACAATCATATCATTCACGTAGGCCGGAATTTGACTTTGAGCTCTAACATCTAACATAAGTGAATTCATTTTGTTGGTTTAGAGGGTTAAAAGTCGTAACTACAACTTATTCAAGCTGTAGTTACCGAGATTAGGTCGCCAACCAATCATTTTACTTATTTGTTACATGCTAATGGTCATACATTTTGCAAAATAACTACGTGTAATATCAACGATGATCTTCCTGACAGATTCAGTAGGTGTGGAAACCGGAGTCTGTAGGCGGGGCCAGCGATTACTCAATTCTTTCTGTCCTCCTTAGCAATTTTTTGTTGTTGTTGTTGTTATGTTATACAATGACTCATCAAAAGGAATGAGCTAGGAAATTTGAAAAAGTCATTATCTTACTTGGCTGAATTGGTTTCGCTTCCATTAATATAGAGAGTAAGCGTCTTCTGGCTTCAATGTACCCCGGGACATAATCTGAAATATATCACAAAATATTTCAAATGGATAAAACGCCAACCAATCAAAGTTGTTCGCCAACAACTGTCGTAAATGTAATTTCAATAATCATAGTCACAGCATTTGACTCCCAATTAACGACATGTAAAAAAGATGGAACATATTGAAGTTTTGAGCTTGAGTCAATGTTTTATTATACACTAAAGTCATACGCAGAAGTGGATATCACATGTTTGGTAATACTTGATTGGTTTCACTAGCATTTTTTAAGAATGATTCGCTTCATAAAAGGAATGATCATTTAAACTCATATAATATCATATGTTTAACTTTAGAACCGAAGAAATGTGATCATGAGGACAATCATGGGACAATCAAAATATTTGCTAGTGAGAATTGTACAAGAGGACTAAATAAATAGGCAGTGAGAAATAAGTGTTTAAAGTAATAAAGAAGGGTTGAAACAACATATATGAATCAAAGTGCTGTCAGCACTGTAATCGCTCGCCACTGAATAATTGAGAGCTGTTGTTGTTGTCGTGTCTTTTAAGCGTTGTATATTTCTTCGAAAAAAATGGATACGAGGACACAATGCGAATCATTCCTAGAAATTATTCCTTAAAGAAATATTCATTTGATGAAATAAGATTGCTTTATCAGAATTTGTCAAATCAATATTTCACCATACAATAAACAAACAGTTGTTTTCGGCTCCCAAAGTATTATTTTTGAAAACATTATTGTTGAACAAAGATGTTAGTAAAACGCTGTGGCTCTAAGTGAGTCAATGTAAGGTATTATGTCCGTAATAGTTGACCTTAATCTTTGCCGACACAATCCCCCCCCCCTTTTCACGCACCTCTTAAAAAAGCTTTTACAAACATTGTGAAAATGAATAAATTGCTTGTATCAAGCAATTTATTCATTATCCTCAATGCTTTCAACCCAAATACATAAATATATGCCAACAATTTGAAAATGTTGTCTACAACATCTTTCAGTTCGAGATTATTGGTAGCTCTGGGTCGAAATTTCGATTTTACCTTTTCCATTTAGCTAATAGTTTACTGATTTTATTGAACATATTTGTGAGAAGAAAAAAACAAGGGAAGAGAGAGAGTGAGAGAAAGATAGAAACGGAGAGCTAGAAAGGGAGAGAGAGTGCGCTGAGAGAGAGACAGACAGTCAGACAGAGAGAGAGGGGAGAGAAAGAGAGGTGGGGGCGTAATATAAAATGTGTTTAATTCCGTTTTTCCACTTTAATCTACGTCGCATTAATTTTAAGTAGAAGTCGTTACATTCTGCTTGAAATCAATTGTCAAACAGATGAAGAGCTCCAAGTTCAAATTTACCACTAGCATCATGCACCGATTTTGTTACATAAACAGTTCCTGTGAGTTGCGCGTATTTAAGTAAATCATCCACTCAAAGCGTCTTTATATTTAGCTTATAACGGTTTTTCCAAACTCTTAACCTCAATTTTCCATTTACTCTAGCTTGGACATTTCTTAGCTTGTAATTCAACGAAACTTTAAAGGAATGTAGTGTTTAAAACATTATGGCATGCTCGGAAAAAGATCTTTCAGACTTAACATTCAAAGAAATTCAGATGCTCCTTTTTGACAGTTATTAGAACTGCTTATTACTAAGAATGTTCAATATTGTATGCGTCAAGTCGAGTTAAAGGAAGCATTAGGAAAAAGGGTCACCAACTGAGTTTCGAAAACCCGTAATTTTCGAACTGAGCTCATCGGACTGTCTTTACATAAAGCTTATTTACGGCTCATACACAAGTGAGCACTAGATTGAAACCTGGTCGAGGTAAAATGACCCAACAAGCATGGTAATTTACAATGGGGTGAATCACCTTACCGACATTGATGTTGAACACCAATAAAATGGCGTCATTTTGACCGCTTCACCGGCAAATTTCAAATTTCATCAAGGCATGTATTCAAGCTACGTTCTGTTTTAGTTTTACCACCCATCCTATGATATCGCTATTGTCTCAAAGTTTCCTTTTCTGATCAAATAATATAGAAGAAACTTCGCGAATATTTTCAAAGCGACGAAAATTTCAGTTGGGAGCATATACGGCTATATTTCTTAGCCAAGGAGCTCTTGTTCATATGGTATATTTGAGGACTCCTTTTTATCGACATCTTTTCATTCCAGCCAATTTAAAACGCCGAAGGTTTCTTGGTTGATTGTATTCACGAAGTCTATATTAAGCACACGAGGTATCTAATACGCAAAGTCGCAGTGCACATGATTTAAGACACGCACAGAGTTGCTCGAACACTAGGTAAACCACAGTTATAGGCTATTGAAGACAAACTTGTCGTGGTCTTTTTACGAATTATAAAAAAGTCTAAAAACTGCCCGAATTAATCAAACCCATAGCATTAGGTTTATATTTACGACTTTCATCTTGTTTTTAGTTGAATCGTACGAAGTTCGACTGACCCAACGGAGACGAAAGAAAAACTTCATTACACAGAGAAAAAAAGGTTTCTGGAATCAAGAGAAAGTGAAAACAGATATTCTTAGAAGATTATGCTTTGCTTTGAAAAGGATTCGTGATTTATATGTCATGCGTATTCGTGACACACCATGCGAGAAAAAAATCATCTGCAAAGAGAAGGAGCCAAAAATTGTATGGATTAAGTATTACAAATGGAAAATAGAGGAAACTTTCATGAATAGAAGAAAATACAATCAAAGGACTAAAAGTACTGAGAAGTTGGAATGCGCTGAAAGGGTCATAACTGTGGAATTCGGTTTAAATTCATTTATTACTTTCCGAGTAAGCCCCTCTCTTTTAAACTTAAACCAGCATTCCCATTCGTGTACATATGTGCGTGAATAACGCACAAAATCATAAATCCACGTACAAAAATCAAAAACTAGCATTGTCTTAGCCCATTCCGAGACAGTGACGCTTTTAAATGACTCTCATTATCTAAGCTTTGGAAAACATTGTGGAAAATGAAGATTGCTTGTTACCTGGAAATTTGCGGAAATACGCGGAAACTTGTTTCAGGGTATTCGATTTGAAATACCAGTTTAGACTTAGGAAAAAAGAATATTTAAAGCGTTGTGAGTAAAATTCAAAAGAAAAAAAAAGACGTTATCGTTATTGTTACGTTATTGTTTGCCTATGGTAGTTTTGTCCTTTTCCTAAAAATTCCTATAATATGATTAAGATAGTATCAAATTATCTTCGGCGCCCTGTAGTCGCGCGATTTCCTTATTCGTTATTCGGCTTATGAAAAACGTAAAAAATCATAAGTAAAAAGGAACAAGCTGAAAGCTAGCTGACACTTGTTTAACAAACCAAATTCAAAAGGAACAATTCTAATGAAGGCACAATCATCGTGTAAAAGTTTAAAGAGAATCAATGAGAACCGTGAACTGAATTGTGTCAAGAATTTTTTGCAATAAAATTTCCATAAAGTCCCTTTTCTCGTGAAACCTAGCAAATCAGACCCAAATCTACAACGGAGTAATCTTAATCACAGATACTTTGAAGAAAATGTTAAAGACTGAGAATATATTGTGATAATGATGTTTTTTGTAATAAAACTTTCACAAGGCCCTTTTTCTTGTGACACTTAACCAATCTGGCCAAATTTACAAAGTAACATTCCAAATGATGGTACAATCATTCCATTAAAGTTTGAAGGGATTCTGATAAAGACTGAGGACATTCTTGTATTATTGAGGATTTGGCAATAACCTCCATACGACCCCTTTTCCTGTGATATTAGAAAGATCTGTCCCAACTTGGAAAGAAAAAATCATAATGATAGTACAAACATTCTCTGAACGTTTGCACATATTCCGATGAAACTGTAGACTTGATTATGTTAAAAGATTTTTTTAAATGAAATTATTGTAAATCCTTTTTTACATGATACTTGACTTATCAGACAGAATTTGTATAGGAACAACCCTTATGATGGTATAATCATTCTATGAACTATTGAAAAGAATCTGATGAACAGTTTTGACTTTATTGTGGTACAAGGATTTTAAAATGAAATTTTCATAAGGCACCATTTCCTGTGATGCTTGACAGATCAGGTCCTCTGTAACATCAAAGATCGGTATTATTTTGCAATCATTCTGTAAAAGTTTGAATAAAATCCGATGAAAGCTCTCGACTTGATAACAAGGATTTTTAAATGAAATTTTCAAACGGTCCCTATCCCGTGTTTCTCAACATTTTGAAGATAGAATGATCCCTTTTACCTACAATCATTCTGTGAAAGTTTCAACAAAATCTCACCAATGCTGTGGGATTTATATCATAAATGAAGATTTTTAATTAAATTTTCATACAGCCCCTTTTTCCATATCACTTGATGGATCAGACCCAATTTCTAAAGGAACTATCCTCTCAATAGCTTAAGGATTCTTTGACAGTATTAAGACAATCTGGTGAAATCTGTGGATTTTATTCAAATAACCATATTTTTCAAATTAACTTTTCATAAAACCCCTTTTCCTGTGTTTGGCGGATCAAACCAAATTTCGAAAGGAACAATCTTTACGATGGAACAATCAATCTGTGAAAGTTTGAAGAGGATTCGATGAAAACTATGGACTCTAGATTGTTAATAAGGATGTTTTAATCAAACTGTCTTTTCCCCCGATACTTAACAGATCAATCCCAATTCGGAAAGGAACGATCCTTATGATGGTACAATCATTCTGAGAATGTTTGAAGAAAACCCGAAAACTATGGACTCAAATACTCATCAGGCCCCTTTTCCCGTCTTTCCTGACGGATCCGACAGAATTTCGAAAGAAACGATCCTTATAATGATGCAATCATTCTGTGAAAGTTTAAGAGAATCCAATGAAAACTGTGGACTCTAGTGTGTAAACGAGGATTTATTAATTAAATTTCACTAGGCCCCTTTTCCTGTGTTTCTTGACGGATCTGACCCAATTTCGAAAGGAACGATCCTTATGATAGAACAATCATTCTGATAAAGTTTAAAGAGAATCCGATGAAAACTGCGGACTCTATCGCGTAAACAAGGAAAAGTTAACGGACAGACGGACGATGAAAAGCCACCACTTTAGCTCTTCTGGCCTTCAGCTTAAACCTGCTAAAAATTAAAAAGGTTATTGCTGTCAAACGACCCGAGACAGATGGATGTCGGACAGAGCCGGGCAGATAGAAAGACAGTGAGAGCATATAATGTTGGGAGAGTTGCTGGAACCCTAAAAATGGATTATCAAATTACTTACACATTCCGGATTTTGCTGCTCAAATTTATTTACTGGCATGTTCGAGATTTCTCTTGGACTAGTCAAGAGATAAAGTAATTGATGCTAAAAGCAAATTACCTCACTTACGAATAATATGCGATTCTATTGTATGGATTTTTATCAAGTCAAATGTACTGATTTCGATGTTCGTTAATCTGTAAAGAGATTGATTATATTCGCAATGAACAAACAATCAAGATGGACCAAACTAGATTTTGTTCGGTTTGGAAAAAAGTATATGAAATGTGAAAAAGTTTGACTTACGTTTTAGGATACAGTGTACTGCAACTGCAAGTATTATCAGCATGGAGAATGATCCTTTTAAAGACAAAAATAAGTTATGTTAATGGTTTTGATTAGTATTCAAGGAGTTATTTAAAAAGATGATTTTTTGTGCAATTAGTCATATAGTCTGCAGCTATAATCTAGTCGCAGATTTATATTCACCTTATTACAGCGGATTAAATATACTATTTTACAGCCGATTATTATATATATATATATATATTAATGCTATCAAAAAGACTTCCTCGTTGGTTAGTTAATGAACATTCAGAAAGTTTCGAACGATGTATCATGTAGGCATTAGTATACAACAGCTTTTTTAAATAAAAATCATCCGTTTCTTTCCATATGATTGAATCTATCTTTGATCATTTCTTTGGT
The DNA here is from genome assembly GCA_946902895.1 of Fragum fragum. Classification (NCBI taxonomy): domain Eukaryota; kingdom Metazoa; phylum Mollusca; class Bivalvia; order Cardiida; family Cardiidae; genus Fragum; species Fragum fragum. The sequence goes on from OX336366.1 coordinate 7,528,392, forward strand.
AAAAGACGCTCGGTGCCAAATCATAGCCTAGTTCCTTTATGATTAACAGAATAAGAAGATGACCATGATGGTCCTATATCGCTCCCCTGAGTATGATTGCTCAAGGCTTTATGATATAATAATCAAAATATCAAAGCCCTACACCTAATCATTTTGGAGAAGAAGATTTTTTTTAAAGATGTTCTCCTTTAATCCAAGGTATAGTAAAAACCCAATCATGTTGAGCTTATTTCAAAAGTACTGTAATTCTTTGAAGTAATAAAGTAGAGGGTCAATAGGCATTAATACATACCAAATATCAAAGCTCTTAGACTAATGGTTAAGAAGGAGAACATATTTATGATATCACTCTTTATTCCTTTCTGGGATTGCACAGAAAAGGTCTTATTTTCATAATACAGTAATACTATGACGTATTTTAGTACAGGGTCAATAGGAATCATTAAACACCAAATATCAAAGTCCTCAGCTTTATGGTTTGGGAGAAGAAGATCTTTAAAGATTTCCTTCTTTAAATCTACGTAAAATCATGAATCACACAGAAAAGGGCTAATTTCCATTATACAGTAATTCTTTGAAGGATTTTGGCAGAGGGTCAATAGATGATGATTTATACAAAATATCAAAAATCTAGGCCTTATGGTTTGGGAGAAGAAGATGTATAAAGTTTTCCTTCTTTATTTCTATGTAAAATCAGAGATCACACAGAAAGGGCTAATTTTCAGAATACAGTAATTCTTTGAAGTATTTTGGTTAAGGGTTAAAAGATGATGATGTATAACAAATATCAAAGCTCTAGGCCTTATGGTTTGGGAGAAGAAGATATATAAAGTTTTCCTTCTTTATTTCTATGAAAAATCAGGAATCGTACAGAAAAGGGTTAATTTTTAGAATGCGATAATTCTTTGAAGTATTTTAGTAGAGGGTCAACACATGTTGATTTATACCAAATATCAACGCTCTAGGCCTTATGGTTTGGGATAAGAAGATTTATAAAGTTTTACCTGCTTTATTTCTATGTAAAATCAGGGATCGCACAGAAAAAGGCTAATTTTCCGAATACAGTATTTTTTTAAGTATTTTAGTAGAGGGTCAATAGATGATTATTTGTACCAAATATCAAAGCTCTAGGCCTTACAGCTTTGGAGGAGAAGATTTTTAAGTTTTCCTCCTTTATTTCTATATAAAATCAGGGATCGCACAGAAACGGATTAATTTTCCGAATACGGTAATTCTTTAAAGTATTTTGGTAGAGGGTCAATAGATGATGATTTGTACCAAATATCAAAGTTCTAGGCCTTACGGCTTTGGAGGAGAAGCTTTTTTAAGTTTTTTCACTCCGTTGCCATGGCAACCAGAGTTCTACATGGATTTCAATTCTTTGAAGTATTTTGAAAGAACATGAGCTAGGGATCATTTCTGTGAAGTTTGGTTGAAATTCCATGGTGAGTTTAGGAGGAGATGATTTTTTTTAATTGTGAACGGACGGAGGGACAGACGGACAGACGGACGCCGGACGATGACTGATCACAATAGCTCCCCCAGCGCATCTCGTGCTCAGGTGAGCTTACAAACTGAGACGTTCAAACTTAGAGCCGAATGCTTTTCGGAAAATGCATGTCATTGTTTAAAATATTCGCTCGTTGAAGACATGATTTATTGTACTATTGTACCCGTTTGATGCGACTAATCCGATGGCGCAAAAGTATTTTAACTCAAAGGTAATGGTGAGTTACATGGTAACTCTAGCGCTCTTTTGCATTGTAGGCACTATTCATTATCTTGCATCAATATAGTATAAAAAGATTAAGGAAATGTTCTTACCGAACACCGCAGTAATTATGATAACTATTCTGTAACCTCCCAATCCATCTGTGTTTAGAAAAAAAAGTAAGTAACAACTCAAACATAGGCATAGATTGTGAACAGAACGAGTGTGACTATACGGAAAGTTGCATTATGATAACGTACCAAAATCAAGGTTTTCAAACAAAATCTTTTTGCCATATTTTTACCACCGATTTTTTTAAACCTGCATATGGTTGCATAAAGCCGATTGACTTCTTGGATCATTTATAATAGCTTGAAGAAGGATGGTTTTTCATAGATAAAAGAAAGATTGATAAATGTCTGCAATAAAAATAAATGCCAGGAAACAGCGTTGTTTCAATAGTATAGTCTTGATATTGACCTTGACATTGTAAGACGATACTGACCTTGTCATCAGCATGTTTCATTACTACGCAAAAATGATCTGATACTGGTTGAAAACATATATGCATGTTTTTTATATCTTCACTGAAATCGTTATGCAAAAATTAAAGGTTGGAGTTTGAGTTTAAGTTTTAGATAAAAATGACAAGGGTTTCAACATGACCCTCATTAAAAATATATCTCTTTAAAGCAATCTGATTTTTATCAACGAAATAATATCGTAGTAGTATGGAAATACTAGGGGTTTTGGACAAGTTTAAAAAAAATAGAATACGGATTTGAATATGACCTTAAACTTTGAAATATGATAAGTATCAACAATTCAAATTCAAATTTCAAACTACAAGATCAGACCACCGGCCCATACACAAAATACATATACAGACAAAATATACACATACATATCATGGTGAAGTGTCATCTTTCAAAAACGGCATATTACACATTATTTGAAATGTAAAACGCACTATGACTATTTCATAAATTCTATAAAGTTCCTTTTAAATACCCGTTCCTCATTTCGCAAATTTTTCATAAGTTTGACCTTGACAGTTTATCTTGACATTGTTACATTACCATGAACTTTGTACCGGCAGATGCGTATCATTGAGATCAACCATTATGAAAAATATGAGCATTGTATCTTGAATAGGCTGGTAGTTATTGGCAATGTTAAGTTTTTCATTTAAGTTTTGCAGATAGACAGACAGACCGACAGACGGAGAGACTGAATGACGGATAGACAGACGGACAACGGTAAAACATTATGCCCCGATCTTTCGATGCGGGGGCATAAAAAGATTAGAAGTTCTCATTCAAGCGATATTTCCGCAAATTTTAATTTATTTAAACATATTAAACAACTTTGCATGAATCTGATTACAAACTGATTAAGATAGCAAAGAGTGTTATTACAAAACATGTCTTGCTATCAAAATATTAAAATAATGAGCTGGTCCGAAACATATTCCACTACGATACAAAATTATATCAAGTTAGAGTTTTGCTTGGGATAATCATTCGTAAACAGTGCAGAACAGTAAATTGCATTTTACCTGAAGTTACAGAGATTGTGGTAGATAATAAAGGCGTGGAAGACGGTTCGTTCGTCGATATTGCATGGTCTGTCACCGAGATTTTGGTGAATACCGTATTCATTGTTGTCACTGAGATCGATTGGTTCCTAACGGTTGGTGATTGTGAAGTAGAAGAGTTCGTTGATAAACTGAAATCATATTTTCAGGGGTTATTGTTTGAACTTACCGGAAAAATTTGATTGGACATTCGATAGTTTACTTGGTAGTTGCGATTGTACTACCTCTGAAAAACAAATGGTACTGGTATAGGAAGCACATTGTATTTCATTTTTTTTCATTTTAAGTTATATTTCCAGTAGACTTAGTCTAGATTACTTTCGCTATGCTTCCTTTTGAGACCTCAAACACGCCTAAAAGGTCGTAAATTGTTGTAAAATATTACTTTTTACCTGACCTGATCAGCCACTGTCTGCGGTCCTTCCGTCAGTCTTTCCACCAATAAACGCAAATATGGGTTTATGTGTGTCGGTCGAAACATATAATTAGAGCTCCATTCTGTCAAGGATGACCATATGGGTCTTTTTTTTGGGGGGGGGGATAGTAAGCTTAGGGCTAGAGGCTAAACGTTAAAAAAAAAACAAAAAAAAAACATGTACCAAGGATAAGAACGTCCGTCCGTCTGTGAACAAATCTCTAAAAATCTTCTTTTCCTAAACTTCCCATTAGATTTCGATAAAAATTTACAGAAATTATGTTTTGGTGATAGCCTTCAAAAATACTTCAAGAAAACTTGATAGGTTGATAAATCCGGTTGCTATGGCAACCGAAATGAATTCCCATGGATTTTCTTAAAATCTCCTCCTAAACCGTTACACCGTCTCATGGTACTCTACCTAAATACTTACGGTTACGGGTATGTGCTTTATTTAACCCCTTTAAAGTGATTCCTTCAAATTTACAACGAAATAAAAAAAAAAAGAAATATTTCAAAATCATCCCCACCTTGGCTATACATCAGATTTCGATAAAATTTTACAGACATGATCTTATGTGATGTCCTTTCGAAATACCTTAAGGAATTGCTATTTGTTGATAAATCTAGAGACTGGCAATCGGAATGAATTTCTAAGAAATTCTTAAACAATAAGGCCTAGAGCTTTCAAATGTTGCATATAGCATCGCCTAATGGCCAACCAAAAATACTTTAGGTTGTAATTGGGTCCTAGGAATTAAAAATTTATCATAGAACAAAATATTTTAAAACCATCTCCTCCTATACTATTCTTCTAATTTCAAGAAATTTTAAAGCATGGATCCTTTGATGTCTACCTGCTAAAATACCTCAAGGAAAAAATCTTCTTCTAAACTCCCCGCCAGAATTCGATACAATTTTACATAAGTTTTCTTTTGGTGAAAGCCTTCAAAAATACTTCCAAAACGTAATCCTAACTGTAAGGCATAGAGCTTTCAAAATTTTTTATGAAGCATTATCTAATGGTCCTATACCAAATTCTTCAAATTATTAGATGTGATCTACTCAAACCTTATGCTGTGGGTATTTGGATTTTTCATAGGAACTAATTCTTTAAAAAATCACGTCCTCCTTAACTAATCATCTGGTTTCATTTGAACTTTATAAAGATGGTAATTGGATGGTTGGATTTAAAAGAACCTGAAGAAAATCATTAATAACTCTAGATGGTATGGCAACCGAACGGAATATCTTATGAGAAATGGAACATTCGCCCGTCTTTGAACATATCTTCGAAAATCTTGTCCTAAACAGCCCATCAGATTTCGATAAAATTTCATAGAAACTATCCTAGAGTAAGGGCTTTCAAAAATACTTCCAAAAAGTATTCGGTTGATAATTCCGGTCGCTATTGCAAATAGGAATTCCTATGAATTTCTATAAAACTTTCTCCTCCTAAACTGTAAGGCTTAGAGCTTCAAATTTTGCAATTGGCAACGTCCCATGGTCTACCAGAATATGGCATGTGATGAATAATGATGATGCATCCATGAATAATTGTGGTAGCTAAAGCAACCAAAGGGAATTTCTTATGAGTTAAAAAAAACTCTCTGAAACCGTAAGGCCTATAGCTTTCAAATTTGCATATAGCATAACCGTATTGACATCTACTTAACTTCTTGAGGTTATCATGCTGTCATTCATATCGGCCCTATGTTGTGAGTACATTGATGTTTTTCAAGGAAATCTGGCTTAAAAGATACTCATATAAGTTTTTTAGAAAAATTGTTGTCCACTGTGCCCATTTTCAGTTGAGAATTTGAGGGAGAGTTGATAAAAAAGAAAACAATATGGCTAAAAAAAGTTAAAACATTGCAAAACATGGCCTTTTGCAGTATATCAGGCGAGCGATCCAGGGCCATCATGTCTCCGCCCTTTAATCATCTACTTAAACACCAAGCCTAACCTTCATTATAATATCAAAAAAGGATTCATTTAAATGTTGATTATTTTTTTCTTGAAAAGGTATATACCTGTTACTTACTCTTCTCTAGTGCAGTTGTCAGAATCATCGGGGCGATATCCATTTTCACACACAGCAACACATGAGTAGTCTGAAAAAGTTGACAGTTTAACCTATTTCTGAAAGACATAATTTCAGACCTCTTAATTTTTATTATTTGAGAAGTTGCAATATCCGATATCATAAAAATGATTGCGTTGTATTCAAAACCAAAGGTATCCTATGATAAAATTGAAATAAATCGGCGCACTGCATAAATCTTTATTAAAAAAATATTTTGCTATTTTTATTCACTATTTCAGGTGTACTCAGATCATATCTATATTTTTTGATAATTTGATAATCTTGTGAGCTCTTATTGAGTCTCTTAGAAAGATTAATCGTTTTCTGAGCAAAAATTATATCTGGCCTCTTCGACTTTTGCGATCAAATGTTTAATATTAGATATAGAGCATTTTTTTTATTTCATTAAGACTGCATAATATCTGTATACAATTGTATGTTAGGGTGCTATATTGGTAATCGTATAAAGTTTTAGGGTAACCTAAATTATGATTCACGTGATGATAAAAATAGACTTATTTTTTTCAATATCGATGTGTCCACCTTTAGCATCCCTAACAACAACACATAAGCACTCATTTGTAAGCACTGTCCGAGGAAGACGTCTCAATTCTCAAAAATGATACGTTAAAGATCCACTAGTGTCTTGACTTGCTGACGGACTATCTCGTCGGAGATATGCCCAATCAGATTGAGGCCAGGGCTGTGTGAAGCCAAGTATGGGAGGTTAAAACAGGCATTTCTCAGATAGTCTTGCGTTAGAAATGGCATGTGGTAAACACGTACCCTGCCACCAGCAAACCGCAACGTGAGTCGCGATTCGTCAAAAAAGACAATCGGTGTTCCTCGCCTTTGATTTAACCGTATGCCAGTTTGCTGCGCCTATGAAAAGATGAAAGACATTGTCCATTCGAGCTCGAAGACCAGCTACTTTCAAACGCTTCCTCCCCATCTTGGTTGTAAGCCTTCAACAAATACTTCTACACTAATAGATGTTGTTGCAATAAATTTGTTTTGAAGATGTCGCAGTCGTATTTCATTATCCAGGTGTGACGTTTCTCATCTCGCTCCGGATCTCAGCCGGTCAGCAACTGACCCAATTTGGTATACACAATTTCTAAAATTTATCATTATTGTTTGCTCTGAGCAACTCATTCCACTGGTAACAGTGAGCCAAAAGCCATCCAATAGCTTCATAACGTTGCTCGTTTGAAAGTCGTTGTATTTTCACAAAAGTTTTTTTCTTTAGCTTAAGCTATTTCGGTAAGTTATAGGTGTACAAGTTATAGCGAGTGATTAAAGATCAATTTTGTCTATATCTGTATATTTTAGAAAGAAAAGTTCTATGATATACCTGTGCAATAGATGTTTCCGTTTTTCATTACCGCTGTAATAGTGCAGTTGGTAGCCTATCAGATGCCTTACTGTCAATCATAGGATGCCATGGGTTCGAAGCTCGGCGGTAGCACATATCCTTTTCGACATTTGTCACTCACCAATGGGTAGATAACCGTGAATCTAAGTAGGATAGCAGCTGGAGGCTAGGCAAGGGTGTAATAGTAGTACTTTTGCGAGATATACCAGAAATCCATTGTTTGGTGCTCCAGCCACCGAGATATGACTAAAAATTGTTAAAAACGGCGTTAAGCCCCATTCAAACAAACCCGTTTTTACACTTTCTACACGGTAAAGGAAAGCACTTGCTTTTATATTTTCAATATAGTCACGTGGTTCCTAATTGTTATGTAATTGCTAGGAATGTTTTTTACACAACAGAACAAAACCATCGGAGACTTCTTTGGTGTCAAGTTTTCATTTTTGCTCAGTATATTTCGAAGGCGTTAGCGATGTCGTGACTTAGATTATCAAAAACTTTTAAACTGATTGAATACTAGTTCTCTCCAATCAAATGTTTTCAGGTATGTAAACTTACTCTTTATAAGCCTTTCTTGTCCATCCGGGCAGGGTTCATAATAACATTGTTGCATCTCATTCTCACTAGTACATGGCCCCTTCTCTAGCCCTTTACACGATGTAATACAATATGGTACATAGCTATTTCTAGCATCACATCGACACTCCCTATTTTTTGTATATTTGTCTAGTTCATTAGCTCTTGGACATTCAATAAGTCCCCAGTTTGAACATCTCTCTTTTAGTTTAGGACATTTCGACATCTTACTCGATAATGTCCAGTTATTGGGATTATATGTCCGTTCGTGATTAAAACAATATTCACAAGTCACTTGGCCATACTTAGTATCTCCTTCAAAAAAGTTCACCCAAGGTTCTTTACCTACAAGAGAAGAAAGGTGACAAAACCCGCCTAAAAGTCATTATCTACATCCAGACGAAATAGTCTGGGACAAAAAAGTTAAGCACATTGAGCTCGATATATGCCTATCCATCATAAAAAGAAAACGAGACTTACAGCCCAAAACAAATGAATGACACATTAAATCATTCATTTAGACCAAAAGTAAATTTTGATATTTATGTTGGTTTCATTTTATTCTATATCCACATTAGAATTCGTCAATATAAAAGAAATGTAGTTTTTTTAAGTAACACGTTCAATAATTGAGCAAGGCTAAGAAAAAACACGTGCATTCATACATTAGTGTGATTAAGATTTTAGGTTCATACTTTAACGAAAACAAAAAGGTAACCCTTTCCTTTCAAATAATTTAATTCCACATTGAAAGCAAAACAATGAAAGAATCAACTAGATTTGAGAAAGTATGATAAGTCTACTTTGCATATAGAATAGTTGAGTCCTCAAAATTTTGTTTGTGAAAGTATGAAAAAAAACAGCCAATCAATTTTCTTATATACGAAACTTAAACTAAATTAATCAGACTTTTTAATTATATGCTTTTTACATGTACATATTACATGTAATGTCCATTCGTCGTAAATAGAATGTTATATATAATAAAAACAATTAATGTTATTTCCTTCTTTTTAAAGATAAGTAAACCTTGTCCTATTTGATAGCCTGTAATATTTGCTACTTTGATTCATGTCCTGTGCTATATACAGTTTCTTGTATGTCTAATGCAGTCATCAATAACAAGCCTATATATGTACATAAACGTTCCTTTTAATTCAAATCTCTTTTTATAATTCATACATATATATCTGTTTTTAGCTCATCTGAGCACGAAGTACTCTGGGTGAGCTTTTGTGCTTGGTCATCGTCTGGCATCCATCCATCTGTCCGTCCTCCGTTCACAATTACAAAAAAAAATTCCTCATAAACTAACCATGGAATTTCAACCAAACTATCCAGAGATGATCCTAATGTCATGCTCTTTCAAAGTACGTTGTACCTCATAGATTTGAATTCTATGAAGAATTTTTGTTGCTATGGCAACCAAGTGAAAAAAATCTTCTCCTACCAAAACTGTTAGGCCTAGATATTAAGGGTATTCAATCCTCTTTTGACCCTCTATCAAAATACAGTTACCGAGCTCTGGCGATTGGACTTTACCTGTGCGATCCCGCCGCCGTCATAGCGCAGTCGGTAGTGCACCAGACTCCTAATCTTCAATCATGGGATGTCATTGGTTCGATCCCCGGCTTCGGCGCATATCCTTTCCGACATTTGACTCTCACCAATGGGTGGATAATCGTTAACCTAAGTGGGATAGCAGCTGGAGGCTAAAATGGATGTAGTTGTAGTACTGGTGTGAGAAATACTAGGAATCAATTGTTAGGTGCTTCAGCCGTCGCTATATAACTGAAATAATGTTATAAGCGGAGTTTAATTCCATTCAACCAATCAATCCAGTGCGATTTAAGATTTTACACAGGAATAAAGAAGCATACCTTTAAAATCTTCTTCTCCTAAACCATATGGCAAAGAGCTTTAAGTTCTTGTGTATATCAATACCTTTTGATTCTCTAACAAAAAAAACTTTTCAAAAAATCGTCCAAATTTGAAAATTAGCCCTATTCTTTGCGATCGATGATTTTACATAGGAATATAGAAGGGTATCTTTGAAAATATCTTCTTCGAGACCACGTGGCCTAGAGATTTTATATTTGATATAAGTCATCAACTACTGACCCTCTACCAAAATACTTCAAAGAATTACTGTACGCTTGATATTGGCCCATGTCAGTGTTATTCCTGATTTTAGATAGAATAAAGAAGGAAATCTTTGAAATTCTTCTTCTCCCAAACTATAAGGCCTAGAGCTTTAATATTTGGCATTATTTTATATTTATTGACCCTCTATCAAAATACTTCAAAGAATTACCTTTTTTTCGAAACTGGACCGCTCTGTGCGATCTATGATTTTAGATTGAAATTAAGAAGGTTATCTTTGAAAATATTCTTCTTCGAAACCATAAGGCCTAGATCTTGGATATTTTACATATATCAAAACCTATTGACACTCTAACAAAGCACGCCAAAGAAATATCGTCATTAAAAATTAGCCCTTTTCTATGCAGTCCCTGATATTGAATGTCAATAAAGAAGAATATCTTTAAAGATCGTCTTCTCCTAAATTATAAAGCCTAGAGCCTATGATATTTGGTATGTATCAATGCCTTTTGACCCTCTACTTCAAAGATTTACCGTACTCTGGAAATTAGCTCAATATTGTGAGATCTTCGATATACCTATGAGTAAAGTAGATTTTTTTTAAATCTTCTCCAAAATAATCGGGCGTAGAGTTTTGATTTTTGTATGTCATAAAGCCTTGAGCCAATAAACTCAGAAGAGATGTCTACTTGTTTTCTTTAATGCTATCCGGTGGATTATTGGGATGTCCGAAAAGAAAAATAGTTGTTTCCTTTTCGCAGTAGAGCACTGGACTAAATGTTCTAATCTTGACTAATTTTACGACTAAGCCAGTAGAGAAAACAAAACTTTTGTTGTTCACTTTACTAAGAAAGCAAGCAAATATACAATAAAGACGTTGAACCAAATGAAAGATTGCTTGGTTTTAAATAGGACTAAATCTATAACAAACTTGAACAGACTAACATAAACGAATCGTAAATCAATCTATTTACCTATGGGACAATATTTTGATCTGGCACAAATTTTGACTAAAGTCGAAGTATTGTATAATCGGGCACAGTGAAAGACAAATCCATATTCACATTGTAACTCCATCGCATATTCCTTCCAGAAAGGATCGTCATATATAGGGCACCAGTCTGTCACTTCACTAAGCAATCCAACGGTTAAAGTCTACCAAAACACATAAAAGTATTAAAGGAAAATATCCTTAAAGCTTAATGATTTTTCATACAGCCCCTTTCCTATTTTCCTATGATACTAGACAGATCAGGCCCAATTTGGAAAGAAACAATCCTTATGATGGTACAAACATTCTGTGAAAGTTTGAACAGAATCTGATGAAAACTGCAGACTTTATCTTGGTGTCAAATTTTTAAAATAAAATTTTCATAAGGCTCCTTTTCCTGTGATACTTGAAGGATCAGGTCTCATGTCAGCATCAACAATCGTGATTATTGTACAATGATTCTGTGAAGGTTTGAATAAAATCCAATGAAAGCTCTGGACTTGATTACAAGGATTATAGAAAAAATTCTCAAAAGGCCCCTTTTCCCATGATACTAGACAGATCACGCCTAATTTGAAAAGAAAGAATCCTCATGATGGAATAATCATTCTGTGAAAGTTTTAACAGAATCTGATGAAAACTGTTGACTTTATTGTGGTACGATGATTTTAAAATTAAAATTCATAATGCTCCTTTTCCTGTGATACTTGACGAATCAGGTCTAATGCAAACATCAACAATCATTTTTATTGTACAATTATTCTGTGAATGTTTGAAGAAAATCCGATGAAAGCTTGGTAACAAGGATTTATAATTGAAATTTTCATAAGGCCCCTTTTCCTGTGTTTCTTGACAGTTCAAACCCAGTTATGAAAAGAATGATAGTTATGACCTTCCAATCATTCTGTGAAAGTTTCAACAAAATCTGATCAAAGCTGTGGGCTTCATTGTGTTAACAGGGTTTTATTAATTGAATTTTCATATAGCCCCTTTTCCCATGTTGCTTGATGGATCTGAAGCAATTCCAAAGGGAACTCTTCTAACGAAAGTATAATTATTCTGTTTGAGTATAAAGACAACCCCATCTCATCTGTGGACTTACAAGTATTAATTAAGATTTTTTTAATTGAATTTTCCTAAGGGGCTATCCCACATAGGTCTACGATAATCGACCCATTAGTGAGAGACAAATAGTCGGAAAGGATGAGTGCCGCCGTCGGGGATCGAACCCGGGACCTCTAGATTGACAGTCCGACGCGCTACCAACTGCACTATGACGGCGGCGAATTTGAAAGGAACAATCCTTATGATGGTACAATCATTATGTGAAAGTTTGAAGTCAATCAGGTGAAATCTAGGGCCATTATGTGTTAACTAAGATTTTTTATTAAATTTTCATAGGGCCCCTTTTCCCATGAAACTTGATGGATCAAACCTACTTCCGAAAAGGAACAATCCATTTAATGTAATAATCATTCTGGGAATGTTTGAAGAGAATTTGTTGAAAACTATGGACTCTATTGTGTTTACGAGGATTTTTTCAATCCAGTTTTTATCGGGCCCCTTTTCCCGTGGTCCTTGACTGATCATACCAAATTTTGAAAGGAACAATTCTTATGATGGTACTATCATTCTGTGAAAGTTTGAAGTCTATCAGATGAAAACTGTGGACTCTAGAGTGTTAACAAAGATCTTTGAATTAAATTTAAATCAGGCCCCTTTTCCTGTGTTTCTTGAGGAATCATATCCGATTCCGAAAGGAACAATCCTTATGATGGTACAATCATTCTGTGAAAGATTGAAGAGAATACGTTGATAAATGTTGGCTCTAGATTATAAATGAGAATTTTTTATTAAAATTAAAATTAGAATTTTCATAAGGCCCCTTTTTCCTCTGTTTCTGGACGGATCATACCACATTTCGAAAGAAACAATCCTTATGATGGAACAATCATTCTGAGAAAGTTTGAAGAGAATCCGATGAAAACTGTGGACGTTATCGCGTAAACGAGGATTGTTTAATTAAATTTTCATGAGGCCCCTTTACCCGTGTTTTTAGACGGATCATACCCATTTTCGAAAGGAACGATCCATATGATGGTACAATCATTCTGTGAAAGTTTGACTACAATCTGATGAGAACTGAGAACTCTACCGCGTAAACGAGGATTTTTTAATTAAATTTTCATAAGGCCCCTTTTTCCGTGTTTCTTGACGGATCATACCCATTTTCGAAAGGAACGAACCTTATGATTGTACAATCATTCTGAGAAAGTTTGAAGAGAATCCGATGAAAACTGTGGACTTTATCGCGTGAACGAGGATTTTGAATTGAATTTTTAATGAAATTTTCATAAGGCCCCTTTTCCCGTGTTTCTCGACGGATCATACCCATTTACGAAAGGAACAATCCTTATGATGGTACAATCATTCTGTGATAGTTTGAAGAGAATCTAATGAAAACTGTGGACTTTATCGCGTAAACGAGGATTTTTAAATGAAATTGTCATAAGGCCTCTTTTCCCGTGTTTCGAGACGGATCATACCCATTTTCGAAAGGAACGATCCTTATGATGGTACAATCATTCTGAGAAAGTTTGAAGAGAATCCGATGAAAACTGTGGACTTTATCGGGTAAACGAGGATTTTTAATTGAATTTTTAATGAAATTTTCATAAGGCCCCTTTTTCCGTGTTTCTTGACGGATCATATCCATTTTCGAAAGGAACAATCCTTATGATGGTACAATCATTCTGTGAAAGATTGAAGAGAATACGTTGATAAATGTTGGCTCTAGATTATAAATGAGAATTTTTTATTAAAATTAAAATTAGAATTTTCATAAGGCCCCTTTTTCCTCTGTTTCTGGACGGATCATACCACATTTCGAAAGAAACAATCCTTATGATGGAACAATCATTCTGAGAAAGTTTGAAGAGAATCCGATGAAAACTGTGGACTTTATCGCGTAAACGAGGATTGTTTAATTAAATTTTCATGAGGCCCCTTTACCCGTGTTTTTAGACGGATCATACCCATTTTCGAAAGGAACGATCCATATGATGGTACAATCATTCTGTGAAAGTTTGACTACAATCTGATGAGAACTGAGAACTCTACCGCGTAAACGAGGATTTTTTAATTAAATTTTCATAAGGCCCCTTTTTCCGTGTTTCTTGACGGATCATACCCATTTTCGAAAGGAACGAACCTTATGATGGTACAATCATTCTGAGAAAGTTTGAAGAGAATCCGATGAAAACTGTGGACTTTATCGCGTGAACGAGGATTTTGAATTGAATTTTTAATGAAATTTTCATAAGGCCCCTTTTCCCGTGTTTCTCGACGGATCATACCCATTTACGAAAGGAACAATCCTTATGATGGTACAATCATTCTGTGATAGTTTGAAGAGAATCTAATGAAAACTGTGGACTTTATCGCGTAAACGAGGATTTTTAATGAAATTTTCATAAGGCCTCTTTTCCCGTGTTTCGAGACGGATCATACCCATTTTCGAAAGGAACGATCCTTATGATGGTACAATCATTCTGAGAAAGTTTGAAGAGAATCCGATGAAAACTGTGGACTTTATCGGGTAAACGAGGATTTTTAATTGAATTTTTGAAGAAATTTTCATAAGGCCCCTTTTTCCGTGTTTCTTGACGGATCATATCCATTTTCGAAAGGAACGATCCTTATGATGGTACAATCATTCTGTGAAAGTTTGAAGAGAATCCGATGAAAACTGTGGACTTTATCGCGTAAACGAGGATTTTGAATTGAATTATTAATGAAATTTTCATAAGGCCCCTTTTCCCGTGTTTCTCGACGGATCATACCCATTTTCGAAAGGAACGATCCTTATGATGGTACAATCATTCTGTGAAAGTTTAAAGAGAATCCGATGAAAACTGTGGACTTAATCGCGTAAACGAGGATTTTGAATTGAATTATTAATGAAATTTTCATAAGGCCCCTTTTCCCGTGTTTCTAGACGGATCATACCCATTTTCGAAAGGAACGATCCTTATGATGGTACAATCCTTCTGAGAAAGTTTGAAGAGAATCCAATGAAAATGTTGACTTTATCGCGTAAACGAGGATTTTTTAATGAAATTTTCATAAGGCCCCTTTTCCCGTGTTTCTAGACGGATCTTACCCATTTTCGAAAGGAACGATCCTTATGATGGTACAATCATTCTGAGAAAGTTTGAAGAGAATCCGATGATAACTTTGGACTTTATCGCGTAAACGAGGATTTTGAATTGAATTATTAATTAAATTTTCATAAGGCCCCTTTTTCCGTGTTTCTTGACGGATCATACCCATTTTCGAAAGGAACGATCCTTATGATGGTACAATCATTCTGTGAAAGTTTGAAGAGAATCCAATGAAAACTGTGGACTCTATTGCGTAAACGAGGATTTTTTAATTATGTTTTAATTAGGCCCCTTTTCCCGTGTTTCTTGACGGATCTGACCCAATTTCGAAAGGAACGATCCTTATGATGGTACAATCATTCTGTGAAAGTTTGAAGGAAATCCGATGAAAACTGTGGACTTTATCGCGTAAACAAGGAAAAGTTTAACGGACGGACGACGGACGGACGGAAATTCCTGAACCTTTTTCAATAACTTGATTACCCAAAGTCAAATAATATTGTAACTTCTTGGTTATGGGAATGAATCATTTTCCTTCGCACCTGGTGTGATCACCACCAGTTAAAACTCGTAGACTTAAGAATTCATAAATAACATTAGGAATGTCAGTACACGCTAATAACGTTAGCTGATTCGTCATTTCTAAAAGCAGAGTAGAGACCTGCATGATCTATAAACCATAATTTAACGGACGCCCGACCCTCATGTCAGACACTCTAAAAACATCGTTGATTCAACCTTCTGTTAAGCTTGTCCAACTTGCCGAAAATTCTTCTCCAATTAACTTAATCATAATCCTTGTATACGTGGTTTCATAGCGGAATTCGATCAGTGCGGAAGGTGGGTAAATGGCGTATAAGACAGACTCTGGAAGCCGAGCAAAGATTCGGCTAAGATGTAGAATTGCGGGGAGTAGTCATTGTAAACTACGTATGTTAACAATGTCGCTCTCTAAATCAAATTTATTTTTCAATACTATGCAACGCTGTTTTGTGCAGCGACCGTTCCACAATTTAAATAACGTCGGATTATGTGAAATGAATTGTATTAAAATACAAATATTTCACATCTTGCAGCATGAAAAAGTATTTCAAACATGACAAAATATCTGTTAATGGTTCAAATATATACATCGATGATATTCAAGCTTTGAAAATGAGGTTAATTAGTTTCTTTTTTCAGCAGAGACATAAAGAGATATGAAAATTTAAATTAAATCTTGGCGAGTTTATCCGATGTATTAGGTTTTGTTTTATTCTTGTCGCTCCATGAATACCTCTTCTTTCATTATATATTTTACGAGTTCTTAAAGGGAATGACAAGCTTACATGAACAGGCATCTGTATAGCTGCGCATTTACGTATCTGACCCACCTAGCAAAATTGTCCATTACCAAGACTAACATGTATCATTATAAATTGTTTCTTTATTATTTGTTAGAAAGTTTGACTCACCAACAGAATGGTAACTATTCGTTTCAGGTGCTCAGATTCATGATAGTAAGAGTTCTTCATCTGTAATGACAAAGGGCTTTTAAAACTACAAACCTAGTGAATGTAGGACTAATGTCACTTGATTTTTTAAAAAGAAAATATGGGTATAGGGACAAAAATATGTTGAAGCTTTTGATCACAAGTTTCGGCCCACGTGAACTATTTTTGTACTTGTTTGATATCTTATGTAGACGAACATAATGAGACTTGACCTGAAGACCTACTTTTGACCCCACATGACCTATTTTTGAACTCGTCCGAGATCTTAAGTAGACAATTATTTTGACCAAAATATGAAGACATTTGAGCGAGAAATGTGATACCTAGATTGCACCTAAGGTTATTCAAAGTCCTAGTGACCTAGATTTCGATCCAACGTGACCAAATGAACTGGTTTGAGATCGTATATAGACAAACAAAATGATCATGTTTCAAGGAATTTGAGCCAAAATGTGACGTCTAGAGTGTACACAATGTTTTTTTTTTCTAGGATTTGGCCTGGTGACCTAGTTTTTGAATCCACATGACCAATCTTCGGACACGTCATAGATATCAAGCAGCCAATTGATTGATTGGTTGATTTGATTGATTGATTGATTGATTGATTGATTGATTGATTTGATTGATTGATTGATTGATTGACTGATTGATTGAATAGGGTTTAAGACCACTTTGAACAGTATTTCAGTCATATCGCGGCGGCTGGGGTACCTGACAATGGATTCCTGGTAATTTTTACACCACTACTACCACTATATCAAACATTCTGACCAAGTTTCAAGACATTTGAACAAAAAAGAAATCTGACCTCTAGAGTGCACACAAGGTTTTTCTATAATTTGAGCTAGTGACCTAGTTTTTGATCCTACCTGACCCATTTTCGAACTATTCCGAGATCTTATGAAGATAAACATTCTGAGCAAGTTTAAAGATATTTGAGTCGAAATTCTGACCTAAAGAGTGCATCCAAGTTTTATCTGTGATTTGACCTGGTGACCTAGTTGTTTATCCCACATAACCCTTTTCGAACTCGACGTAGATTTGATGTAGACAAGCATTCTGACCAAGTTTCAAGACAAGTGAGCCAAAAATGTGACAACTAGAGTGTACACAAGGTCAAATTTGACGCCGGACACCGGACGACAGACGCCGGACAAAGCCCGCTCTCAATAGTATAGCATGACCACTATGTCAGGTGAGCTAATAAAAACAGAAATTAGAAAAAAAATTATACATGAAAAGCGAGGAAAACATGTTAAAAATGCATTTTTCATATAGAGTGACCAGTTCATAAATCAGTTTCAGAACGTATCGGACATGGCCATCCCCCGCCGTAAAAGCTTGATAGTAAACCAGTAAGCCAGTTACATTTAGGCTTCTTGTGCACTGCATTTCTTCTCAATGAGTTCGAAAATAGCTATTATACTTTCATAGATATGCTCAGGACAAAATCTAAGTCTTTAAAACAACAAAGGGCAATAACTCCAAAATAATGCAAGCAAGAGTGGTTCTTGTGCACTGCACTTCTCCTCAACGAGATCTATCGACCTATGAAGTTTCAAGTTAATAGCTATTATACTTTCAGAGATATGCCCCGGACAAAATCTTAGTCTTTAAAACAACAAAGGACAATTACTCCAAAATTAGGCCAGCAAGAGTAGTGGTTCTTTTGCAATGCACTTCTCCTTAATGAGATGTATCAACCTATGAAGTTTCAAATTGATAGCATTTATACTTTCAGAGATTTGCTCCGGACGAAATGTAAGTTTTTAAAACAACAAAGGGCAATAACTCCAAAATTATGCAAGCAAGAGTTGCGGTTCTTGAGCACTGCACTTCTCTTCAATGAGATGTATCCACCTATGAAGTTTAAAGTTGATAGTAATTATACTTCTAGAGCTATGCCCCGGACAAAATGTCTTTAAAACAACAAAGGTCAATTACTCAAAAATTATGCAAGCAAGAGTTGTGTTTCTTGTGCATTGCACTTCTCCTCAATGAGATCTATCGAACTATGAAATTTCAAGTTGATAGCAATAATACTTTCAGAGATATGCTCCGGACAAGTTTAGTGACGGAAGGACGGAAGGACGGACGGAGACCATTACTATATCCCCTTGCCGAAACGACGGAGGCTAATAACGTAAAAATGACAAATCGGAAAATTAGTTCGACAAAAGAAGAAAAGAAGAAGAAGCTTATAGAATACTCAAAATTTGGTAAGGACTACCTTTCATTCAATGATTTAATGCTCAAAACAAATCGGCCCAAGAAGGTTTTTCATACAAACATAGGTTAATATTCCGACTACATCGACGTGTAGCAAAAATGTTCATTCGACATGTATACTACGCACTAGCATCTACCCTCCCAAAATGTGCTTCACTTTGCCTTGTATCTTCGGTACAAAATTATTACAAACTTTAGAATGAATGTCAGATTAACGTTTAAGACGCTATCTCGGTCAAGATGAGGGGCATTAGGATGATTTATACTGGGTTTTCCCAAATGTATGCTGCTAATGTCCTAAGTGTGTCCCAGATTGTGCTTACATAGCATGTTACGTATTTGCATGCTGAGGGAGGGGGGGGAGAGAACGCCCAACCAATGAGGAACAAGACCGATTGCTGTGGTTCAGGTACGGTGTCACCGGTTTGACACCGCACCAATGGTACGCAGGGACTTTAAGAACGCTACCGGAGTAAGCAAGTACCTAAACAATCAGAAATTTGTTGCATGGTGCAGGCTTGGGGTCAAGACGACCGGTCATCCGGGTATCTTTGACCCGATATTACGTGCAAATGCGTTTAGCATGGGCACGGAATGATGCCACCCGGACCCAAAATGACCGGGCTTTTGTCCTGTTTACGGCAGAGTCTAGATTTTGTGTGGACTTCAACGATAGACGTGCTAGGGTATGGAGAATGCCAAGTGAGCGTATTGCTCCAGTTTGTTCAGAACATGATCGGTTTGGCGGGCTAAGTCATTGTTTGGACGGGAATAAATACTCGGAGCAAAACGGACCTCCACGTCATTGACAACGATACGTTGACGTCTCTCAGGTAAGTAAACGGAAACTTTGATGTTTACGTTTGTCAATATGCAGGTGCTGTTGGTAAAATTTCCATTCTAATGGATGAAAACACGAGCATATTGAGTCCGCATCAACGATCAATAACTCGAACAAGTCAAAATCGTTCATATGGAAGGGCCAGCTAGATCCCGGACTATATCCAACAGATCATACTTGGGATATGTTACAGACTTGAAGAATGTGATCAAATTTCACAACATAAGATAAGGAGGTTTATAAGCTGTTTGCGGAGGCCTTATCAGGCGGTATTTGAAGCACAAGGACAATACACACGATTTAAAGTGCATAAATCTTCTAATATTTTGGAAATATTCGAATTTTAGTTTTCACGGTAGCACCGAAAATGTTAATATTTTACCATTACGTCCTTCTTGTAAGCGTTACTCTCAAAATAATACCGAAACATTCGATATTTAGCATTATCTAAATGCTTAAGTTCTAGGGATCACAAAAATATTAATGTTATTTCCCTAAGATAAAAATATTTAACTAGAGAAAAAATGTCCTTAGCAAATTTTGAGTAGTATAAAATAAACTATATGCGTCCAGGCAATTTTTGTCATTTTGATGTAATACGAACAATATACTCTATTTTTCATTTAATTTACGAGAAAGTATCAATATTTGTTTTTTAATTTTCAGGTTTAAATTGACATACATATAGCTTGTATTTCAGTTTCAATTTCTGATAATCGGAGTAAGTAGAAAGCGGTTTGACAGAGGGGGGGGGGTTAAGTTGAAAAACATAGACATATCTTTTTTTGCCGAACTTTTCAGAATGGAGGGTTTCTATTGCCACCCATACCAAAATTAGGGCTAATAGATTACATCTACCATTGTTCCTACAAATTTTAATTGTGCCTGTAAGAGAATATGCAGGGTTCTATTATAGACATTCTTGTGTCTGCTACATGTCTAGGAATGTCTTAAAACATTGGTAGACATGAAATATGTCAATTGTACATAAAAATATAATTGAGAAGAAAGCAGCTTAAATTAATTCTTTGTAACAAACGGTATGGTCTTTTCCAAATCGGCCATTTGCGGCTGTCAATCAAATAACCAATCGACCAATGAAATTATTTATTGAGACCAGACATGAGTCGTGGATAGGGTCAACGTTTCGATTTCAATGTTAATATGTTTTCCTCGTTTGAGGTACGAATTAATTGATGGTTTGTAACTACATGTTCAATTGTTTTCTTGAATAGATTGTTGAGAGAATAACACTGGTATTTTGGCTTCTGTGCTATTACACATTTTCAATATCAAAGACAAAGAGTCCCCTAAGAAAGTTTTTTTTTTCCGATGAAGTTTTAGTTAGGACACATTTTGAAATAGGAATATGATTTTATATTATTGCTCACCTCTGACAACATATCAAAAGTGACATTGATCATGAGATGGACATACCCAAATTAACAGTTGTCCAAAGCTTAAACAAGAGCGACAAAATTTGATGCTAATATGTTAACAAATATTAAGTGTTAAGTGTTTTTCTAAAATACTGACTAAACTTTTTCACGAAATTCCGACCTAGAATAATTTTACCTGGGCAATCAATCAGACTAATTTTCAGGTCCATTGATCTACAAATGGCCTCTAGATAGACTTTGATACTTAGTGGCTGACGATGGTTTCCAACGAAAAACAATCATAATGCATGATCATGTTGTGTTGTAAAAAAATAATTAAAATGTAGTCTCCTGAGAGTACACACGGTGTTTATATCAAACCCCAATGGACCTTTCATGACCACAAAAATTCTGATTGGTGAAAACTGATTAGTTTTCAAAATATTTGATTTAACCTTATGAGTGCACAGAAGGCAAGTGTTGGTTCAAGAAGGACAATGCGCGACAGACACACCTATATGTTATAACTCATTTGACGCTTTTGAATCGATCTGATTTTCCCTCCAATATTTGCAGAAACTATATTTATCATGACTGCTACACTCATGTCCGATTGTTTGAAGGATAATAATTCTAAAGTAAGTTTTGCAAATTGGCACTTGAGTATCGCTCCAAAGACCTGAATTTACTCATACAGAGAGTAGTGTGTTCAACAAGTCCAAATCAAACTACATAGGGAAAGTAGCCCCGTCGTTTTAAAAGCCATGATTTTCACTCGGTCGAAGTTTCTTAAAAGAGTCTATTAAATGGTCATCCTAGGATCATTTGTGTAATACTCATCTGACAGTCCTTGGGAAGCAGATTTTTTTATATTCGCACAAAAAAAACTACACACACAAATTTTGTAAGTTTTAGTGAAATAACACCCAGAACTCTCCAAGTAAACAATTTCAAAGTTTGGGTATCAGATCTGCCCTTCAGAAGTTATCTGTGCTACCGGATTAAAATATCTTCATTAAACCTGATAAGGGGTAACCAAGGACAATATAAGTGAAATCAAATTGGAGTTATGAGGGGGAGGGGGAGGGGGTAAGAAAAAGAATTGAACGTTTAACGGACAGAATGCCGTGGCAAGACGTACTAAAACCAAAAACACCTTATAGGATTATCGATGACGCAGTAAATAATTGACCAATCGAACGTCCTTAGTATATTTAAATGCTTGCAAATATTGACTGGTGTGACACCTAGAGAGGCATTGTTTACATTTTATTTACCGATTTATTTTCGATTTCAAGTATATAAGACCTCCTTATACATTATATCATAGATGACAATCAACCATGAACCTTCTGAAGACAACGTTTGTATTTGCGGTCATTGCATGTCGTTTTTTGGAGGACAATGACTCCCAGTATTTACAGCTGTACTATATCCGGATAACTTTATTTCGGATAGTGTCACTGTGCCACCTGTCAGTTACGGCCATGCAGTCTATTGTAACTCGTTCATCCATTGTTCTACTTCTACAAGAAAACAGTCATCCCATTTCATCAAGAGAAGCAACAATTTTCTCCCAATATGTTTGTTGTTATGTGGAGATGTTCATCCGTGCCCTGGGCCATCAGCTGATACTTTTAGTTCGACGACCAGTGATTTTAAAGTTTTTAACAAACGTGGTTTACATTTTATTCATATTAACGCTAGTAGCCTTTTACCTAAACTTTATGAAATTACTAATATTGGTCAACTCACAAGAGCAGCTTATATTTGTGTATCAGAAACATGGCTAGACAACTCTGTACCAGACTCAGAAGTTAGCATAATAAATTATAACATTCAGCGAAGGGATCGAAATAGAAAAGGTGGAGGAGTCTGCATCTACATTAGGAAGGCCCTGTCATACAATAATCGAACTGATCTTCAACATGATGAGTTAGAAACTACATGGATTGACATTTTGTTACCAAAATCAAAGCCTATTTTATGTGGTGCTATTTATAGACCTCCTTTACAGCAGAACTTTTATGCCATTTTAGAGTCCTTATGTTCATCATTTAGTGACTTTTTAGAATGTGAATCAATAGTTCTAGGTGATTTCAACACAGATGTGTCTAAATCTAAGTCTTATCCTCTTCTGCAATGTTTTAAGTCTTTTATTAGTATGTTTCATTACAAACAGTTAATATCAGAATCTACTAGAATCAGTTCTTCAAGTTCAACCACTATTGATTTGATAATTGTGTCTGAAAATGACAAAATTACTCAGTCAGGTGTTATTCATACTTCTTTTAGTGACCATTCTTTGATATATTGTACAAGGAAAGTCAGTAAAAATCCTATTGGTTCTCACAATAATGTAACATTAAGATCTTTGAAAAATTATAACAAAGATGTCTTTCAAGCTAGGCTTCTTGCCACTGACTAGTCTCCTGTTTGCTTTGTGATAGTGTAAATAAAGCTTGGGATATTTTCAAACATCTATTTCTAAATATTTTAGATAACTTAGCTCCAGTGAAGCAAATTAGAATTAAACAGAGAACAGAACCTTGGATTGACTCTGACATTCTTAGTGCTATTAATGAAAGAGACAAAGCTTTCAGTAAATATAAATGTAATAAAACATGTGATAATTATGCATCATTCAAAATTCTTAGGAATAGAGTTCAGAATTTTGTTGTTAAAGCAAAAAAAGATTATTTCACCAGTATTCTTGAGCAGAATAGAAATGATTCATCCTCTTTATGGAATACTTTAAAAAACCTTGGTTTGCCTTCTAAGAAAGGCTCTTCAGGGTCTTGTACAAATCTATGTTTAAGCATTGATTGCAATGTATGCTTTGAAAAGAAACTTATTGCTGAAACTTTTAACAAATTTTATACAACTGTTGCATGTAAACTTGTTGAGAAGCTGCCAAAAAGTATACATAAATTTGGGAAATCATTTGTAGAAATATTTTATGCAAATAAGGGTGTTTTTGCAAATAGTTATTCTTTCTCTGTTGTGTCTGAAGGTACTGTTCTTAAATACTTAAATTCACTAAGTGCTAAAAAATCCGTAGGTTTAGATGGCATACCATCACGTTTCATTAGGGATGGTTCCCCAACTATTGTTAGTCCATTAACCAACATCATTAATCTGTCCCTCATCCAAGGCATAGTACCTGATGATCTTAAATCAGCCAGAGTCGTTCCTCTTTATAAAAAGAATGACAAATTATCTGTTGGTAATTATCGCCCTGTGTCTATTCTAAATGTTGTATCAAAAATTATTGAAAGGGTAGTCTATGATCAGATTGAAACATATTTTAAAGAACATAATTTGTTATATAAATTCCAGTCTGGATTCAGGAGTGGTTTCTCTACTGATACTTGTCTAATTCACCTCACTGACTATATCAGGTACGAAAAGGACAAAGGTAATGTTGTTGGAATGGTATTGTTAGATTTACAGAAAGCTTTTGATACGGTAGACCATTCAATTCTTTTGATGAAACTCGAAGCGTCAGGACTAAGTGTTGGTGTGTTAAATTGGTTTAGGTCATATCTTTCTGATAGACAACAACTTGTAGATGTATCAGGTACCTATTCATCTAATTCAAAGATATCATGTGGTGTTCCTCAAGGCTCAATCCTCGGCCCTCTCCTTTTTTTAATTTATGTTAATGATATGTCAGCAGTGGTAAAAAACAAGTTGTTACTGTATGCTGATGATTCTGGTATCCTCATATCTGGCAAAAGTCTATCTGATGTTGAAAAAGCCCTGACTGATGATATGGAGCAAGTCAGCCACTGGTAAATTGATAATAAATTATCGCTACACTTGGGTAAAACCGAGTCCATTGTTTTTGGGTCCAGACAAAAACTTAGGTCGAAATCACATCTTGATATTTCTTGCTCTGGTACTGCCATTGAATCTGTCTCATCCGTCAAGTACCTCGGGATCAATATAGATCAAAATCTGTCATTTTGTTCGGTAGCTGAGTCTGTCCTTTAAAAGGCCAATTCCCGGTTGAAATTCCACTACCGTAAGAAAGACTTTCTTACTCAGCACACCAAAAAACTATTGGTCATGTCTTTGATTCAGTGTCACTTTGATTACGCCTGTTCTGTGTGGTATAATAGTTTGACACAGGTTCTTAAAAATAAGTTACAAACCTGTCAAAATTAAAATAACAAGATTTGTTCTTGACCTTGACTCAAGAGCTCATATTGACAATTCCCACTTTAAGTCCCTTAATCGGTTACCAGTCCAGAATAGAGTTGATCAGATAATGTTATGTCATGTATTTAAAATAAAAAATGGTATGGCCCCAGACTACTTCAGTGAGCATTTTGTTTCCCAAGATTCTGTCCATGGTTATAGCACTAGGTTTAGTCAAAAAGGTGGATATTGTTTACCTCAGGTTAAAGGCAATGGTGCCAAATCCTTCTCCTTTTCCAGCATCAAATTATGGAATGGGTTACCCGTTAAGCTTACTGAATTGAATAAGCTGCAAAGTTTTAAAAGTGCCATCAAAAGTCATTTCATGAACAGCATTTAATATTATGTTCTATTAATTCGGCGTATGATTTAATCTTATCTTTACCGTCTAATATCTTAAAGCTGTGATAGTATGTTTTAATGTCAAGTTATAACTCAATTCGGCGTAGGATTTAATCTCACTTTTCCTTTTAATATCTAAAAGCTGTGATAAAATGTATTAATGTTAAGTTATGCCTCTCTGTGTCACGCCACCTATACTAAGGACCACAATGGAAATAAGGGCTGGCTCTTTATTGTGATATCCTTGGTGTTGGTTGGCGTGTCATAGTTTTTCTTATACATGATACTGAATGTTACGTTTTTATCTTGTATTGTGGTAATCTGTGTACATGCTTACTATGCCGAAATAAATCTATCTATAAAAATCTACTGAGAACATGGAACAAACTTCAAAATTTCGAAAGTCCTTTAGCTATTAGAGCTACAACACGCTTATTCGGAAGGATTATTGCTCTATAGTTTGTCTGTAAAACGATCATTCATTCGCCTCGACATTATTTCTGACAAAAGCCAATATCACCATTGATTCTGCCGAGAATATCAGACACTGTGTCTATGTATCCTCCGGTGTCCTCGCACCACGTTAGAAGAGTTCCTGTGTATAGATTGGCGAAAAATGCTGGATAAATTATTTAAGTGTTCTCTGTCATTTATCGCAGATAAGATGCGAGTTATAGGTTTGGATATTCTCAATACTTAAATGTAGGTTTCGCACGTAAAGTTATAGCGAGAAATATCACTATTTCTTTTCTCGAGAAATAATTCGCAGTATATTGAGAGAACGAGCATGTTTCAACGTCATGTATACTCAAAAATTGTCTTCACGGGTAATGAAGGATAAACAGGTACTAAAATAAGCACCGTGAACACTGTGAATCATGGAATATGGACGCAGGCTGAGTCAATAAAATCGGCAACATGCCGTGAGCTGATGGTGGCATTGTGCGGTTTGAAATCGATATCACGTAAGTGGCTTTGGGATGCTAAGACTACCACATCAAATGTGATGAAAAGATCAATAAATAAAGAATTGCAAAGCAAAAATATGGATATTTTCGTTTTTATTTCAGAAATTCCATTATACTTGTATTGAAATGGATGTCTTCAAATAATAAATCAATGATACACTGGTTTTGAAACGAGTCGCCTTCAGGTGTAGATACATTTACGGAGAATTTTGCAAATAAATTACGATTGCTTGTTCCGCAAATTACTATAATATAGATCGTTTTGCGCAAGACTGAATGCCATAGAGTAAACGGCCTTTTAGTAGATTCGTTTTGGAATTCCTCTGTTGCCTTTACTATGTCTGAGTGGCGAATTTCTGCTTTTAGTTAAAGATTCGATATATTTCCCAAGCGATAAGAAGTCGGACTGGAAAGGGAGATTATCCGGTAGCACTAATTGCAATTTCAAAATAACGATATCAAGGAGAGTTAATTCACAGGAAATTGATTTAGATAGTGACGGGTTTCCTCCCTTAAAGTACGTGTGCGCGATTTCACAGAATTTAACTGTTTAGTATAGCGGAAATATTTATCTTCTTGATAGGCCTCCGCAAGACTTTTTTGAAGTGTTTATATGGTCTGTCCAATAAAGTACATGTAGTATGTGAAATAGCGGGTTAATGAAGCAAGGTGAAACAATTCAAGCAAGTACTTCAATAAATAAGCGCACGGTTTTTGAAGTCTCCATCCGATAAAAACACGCACTCTTGGGAGAATGCAACAAGTGCGAACGATCTTTTATCCGGTATTTCTAAGGGGCTTAATTCTTTGGAAGATACAAACCAACGTCGCAGTTTAAGTGTTAGGCATACCTATTTACTCTGTTATGAGCATCAATCAAATTCAATTAACGGATGGGAAGCATCGCCCATAGACACCGCTGGCCACACAGGTCTACTGACTCCGATAGGAAGTTCCTCTTCAATATTTAACGTAGTTATTCTGCAAAATTAATGGTCTGTTACATGTTACAAAAATAAAATGATTGGCTTGCGACCTAATGTCGCCAAACCAACATGCTTCACAAACATGTCGGCAAATGTTGGAGTTCAAATTGCACTTCCGGTCAAGAATATTATTTTTAATTTACAGCCGCGATTGTGCAATCGCAAGGTCGATAAACCGTTGAAGGAGCTTAGCAGACATTAAAAACAGATAGGTGGAATGGAAAAGCCGACAAATCTGCTTAGGGTATGGCTTTAATCCACGACCGCCAAACAATTATTGGGTTAGCAGAATCTTCAGAACTGGGTTGGTTCGTTGATAAAGATTACTTAACCCATCCATTAGCGTCAGATTCGGAAGACGATAAGGAAATGTTCAGAGCCACGTCAGAGCCACGAGAAAGATGAACCTGCCAAGCAACAAGCACCTAGCTCCGGCACAGCTATACAAACGATCATCGGACAAGGTAGAAAGCCAGGGTTTTGTTTCGAATGTGGCAGTCCGGGTCACTGGAAGGCTGAATTTAGACGATACAAGGAATGAACCGGAGAAAATATTTTGTGTATGTTAAGGGTAAATGCCCACCCTTAGATACTTCTTTAAATAGCATATTACCGGTTTCCGTGATAAAGTTACGCATCGTGATCGTTTATGAAAATGAGTTTCGGTTTGGACAGATACCGGGGCATGCAAATTTAGTTATTTTTGATATAATACAAGAAGACTACAAAACTAACAACAAATATTGACGTCTAGAAATAACCTGTCATACAGACAAAATCCTCAGTTCTTCATAGAAGAAATTAGTCGCCCGCTAGCTTTAAATTGCATTAAAAACCCTATATAGTAAATCCATCAACTTTTGCTTGTTATCGAACAGACTGCGTTTGGTTTTAGTTATGAAATTGTTTAATCCTTATTTAGTGCAAATTTTAGTACAAGTATATTTGTGTAACAAAGGGGTTATTTCACTGTTCCGAATATCGCATATCATATAGACATAGCATTTATTTCGGTTTCAGTTTGGCTAACAGCAATGGAATAAAGCCTTTATATTGTATAACCATTTGGGATCTGTATAGCTGCTCATAAAATACAAAAACTAATATAAAAGTCTATTTCGTATTTAAGAGGCCGTTGTCATAAGCTAGTAATGTTCCACACGACAGGTTAGGAAGCGATAGCGATCTAGTCAAGGCAAGACATTCCAGCGAGGAGTTTAGACCACTAAATGTTAAAACTGGAATTTTTGGACGCCGAAAACAAGTATAAATGGGTAAAATCGCAGAAGGTATAATAGCTGGGTCGTGAATCGGATATCACAGAATCATAGAAGTGAGCATAAAAAGGGGTATTGACTAAGTTGAGGTCGTTCTGTTTTCGACCAAGAGAGTATCTAAGTGGAAGTAACGAGGGTCTGATTCCTTGCAAGTCAAATTATTTCACTGCGGCATAGTACACGCGATTTAGTTCTATCAAAATCAGAGCTTGTATATGTGCTTGAGCTGGGGTTCAATGAATTTATGCGAGAAGAAGTCACCTTTGAATTGCATTTTCGGTCAATGTAGAATCCCTGAATGTGAAAGAGTTCCCACACGATGTCGCTTTTTACCGCCACACATGGAACGGGCTTTGAAAAATATTGTTGAAAATGGAAGCCTAAGAAATTTCTTTTCATTTCTACCAGAAGAGACAATTTTTTTGTGTGTCTAAAATTTTGTTGCGTGGAAATGTATTGAACGTTTTGGTATACATTCCTCGAAGTCTGGTTGAACTACATCGGTTGCTAGAACAGGGTGAAAAAGAGACGTGTACGTTGTTCAGGCGAATGTGCAAAGGACGGTAACGTTAGAGGTTCGTTGAGATAACGATCATCTTTTTCATTATCTTTAGGTCTTTAACCTAAATAGTCTTAACCCATTCCGCAACATTCCCGCTTTTTATGTTTGAATGCAATAGAGCTAACATACCGCAAAATGAAAGCATATCAATTTCATTCCGGGTTTCCGAATTACACATATCATATGATCTCTTAGATATGAATACACCTCGGATTACTTCTCATGTCAACTCGCCACGGACAATTAGTTTGTTGTAACCGAAAACGATAATACGCTACATGTATAAGATGATATAAATATTCGTTCAGATACTTCTAAACATGCTTTAGTTTGCTTTAAATGAATGAAAAATAAGTTATTATTAAGCGCATAAAAGTGTTTCTTGTACTTCGCCGTTTCCTTATTTTGGTAATCATCTGATCCTAAGTAAATGTGGTTGTCACTTGCGATCTTTACTAGAGAGCCTGTGCTATTTTATGGATATTAGGACAGGTAAATGTTAATGTAAACCTAGAAATCCTCGGTCCGTCGATCTCTCGCGTTACATTGGTCTAAATGTTTGTTTGTTTGTTTGTTTGAATGGGGTTTTACGCCGCTTTCAACAATCTTTCAGTTATATCGCAGCGGCTGGAGCACCTAACAATGGATTCCTGGTATTTCTCACACCAGTACTACCATTAAATCCCTTCCTAGCCTCCAGCTGCTATCCCACATAGGTCTACGATTATCGACCCATTGGTGAGAGACAAATAGTCGGAAAGGATGAGTGCCGCCGTCGGGGATCGAACCCGGAACCTCTAGATTGACAGTCCGACGCGCTACCAACTGCGCTATGACGGCGGCTGGTCTAAATGTAATGGGGCTGTTGATTAATTGGGTCGTGTTGAAATTGAAGATAAGGAAAGAAAGAAAAAAATGACATAACTTATTATTAATCTATTGCTTTTCAATGACAACGGTTTTCAATACACAAATATAAACAAGGTAAATAAGATTATAATTAAATATTGAGAAACTCGCGAAACTTATCAACTTACTCTCTCTCTCTTTCTCTCTCTCTCTCTTTCTCTCTCTCTCTCTCTCTCTCTCTCTCCTTCGTCCTCTCTCTCTCTCCTTCGCTCTCTCTCTCTCTACTTCGCTCTCTCTCTCACAATTCAAACTGATATATCATACCACATCTGGAATAAGAATCCTCCTATGACGATCATAGTCTTTGAAAAACAGATTTAAAGACGTAACGGCGTTTTGGTGGACCAACAGACATTCTCTCTGTCTTTTTTTTATAAATTGAGTTGACAATTAACATTCATTTGCACATTCCTTTGGGAAATGGTGGTAATGAGACATTAGGAGAAGGAGAAATTGTTTGTTTCTGAATTAAACAATATGATTTTCAAATATTTTTAATTCAAACATCGGAGGGTAAATGGGACCGGCATACCGGTATAGAGCGAATGTCTATGGAGCTATTGTCATGACGTTTTGTCTGTCGAGTGTGCGTCTGCCCTTACGTTTGTGCTTTCGTCAGTAAGCCTTTACTTAAAAATCTTCTTCTTAGAAACTTTGGATGAATTTCAACCAAATTTCCCTTGAATCATCCTTGGTCGATCCACTTTGAGATTTTCTCAAGAATTTTTAAATGGATGAAAAACATGACTTTTTTTAGGCGGGGGTCATTTCTAAAAACAACGCCTTTTTCGAGAAAACTATGGAATTATCTTTGAGTGACCCATATCATGTAAGAAAAAAATTTTGATTGGGTGAAAAGCATGCCTTTTATGGCGGAGGTCATTTCCTTATATATTTGAATTTCGATCAGTCTAAAAATTTGCGATGTGGAAACAAATTGAAATATTAAAATGAATTTCCCCTCCTTTTAAGTTTAGCGATGACCCAAGTGCTTCCCATTTTGGCAAATTACTGAAATTGGAAGCAGCAAAATATAATTTTCTTCATTTGAGGTACAAAATAGGACAAAGCAATTTCTCTTCATGGCGACAAGAAGTGAATGAATTATATACTAGTCAGACTGCAAAACCAGAGCATGTCGACAGTGGTCGATCCTTTTCACTCTTTCGAGTATTTTCCCTTTCGCTTGACGGTTTCATTTTTCTTTTTACTTTGTAACAATTAATTGATGAAGGAATGATTGATTGGTGTAATAAGGCGCATCGACAGCTGAGGTCATTTAGCGCGCAAGAAATTCAAGGATAGCATAACATATAACATTCAGAACAATAACAAGAAAAGTAGAAGACAAGGAATGATAGGTGAGGAAAGAAAGGTTGATGAAGGAGCGGAAAGTGATGGATTATTTCAAATATACATGTATTCGATTACTGTGGTTTAGACATTGTTGGGGATTTAACCAATAGTAAATTATTTGATATATATGTTTTGCAATTTAAGACGTTTCGCGGTTATTCCCCGAATTGGGAAACTAAGTTTATCTATTTTAAATTTGATAGCGTGAATGACTTTTTAAAATTTCCAACGACTTTCACTGAAAATTTGACTGTGAAAACTACGAGACTGACACGGACATTTGAATTGCGAATATCCAGACATTTTTGGAAAACAAAATCCATGGCTTTATCATATGTTTGGCTCTGGATCATTATTTGTCTGAAAGGAATCTTTGGAAGGAGATTCAACTGCAACTGCTACGTTGTAAAAAACACAATAGGCGGATCGCTGGCTACGCACACTAAGCTCCAACAGGAAGTAACAAGCATTTTCTTCGTTTTCCACAATATTTTTCGAAGCTTTATTCTAGAGGGGCGTCTAAAGGCGTCATTGTGTGGTTATGGATTAAACGGCGTTATTTTGCAAAATATGAGGTCAGAAACATCTAACAAAAAGTAGAATACTTGAATGGCGAGTTAGCGTCGTTACTTCGGCTAAAATAAGTTGCAGTTACGACATTTAAGTCGCCAAACCAGCAAAACGCTTCACACGATTGTCAGCTAATATTTGAGTTAAGAGTCCAATTTCTGTCTTAATGAATGATTTGATTGGTTGATTGATTCTTCGATTGGCTATCGCGATCCCTAAAATAATAGCTAAAACAACCTGCGTAGTCGTAGTAGAGCAAAATGTATAGATTCGCAAGAAAACTTCTCTAATCCATTCCCACACGACATAAATTTTAGAATGAAGGGGATGGCAGACGACAAAACAAAGGTTGTTTAAAATGAAAAATAAGATACATATGAGGTAGAAAACATTTTGAGAAAAGAAGAAACTGCTTCTTTCAAGCAATTTCTTCTTTTCTCTAGATGTTTTCCATAGGTATACTCTTTCAACGCGTAAAATGCGGGGTTGTGTGGTAACGGGTTAAATCATCACCGAGCGTTACTTAATTCTTAGGAAATATATAATACGGTATCAAAAAACAAAGAGATCATGAGAGTGATAATTAGGGAGAAAGAGACATGAAGACAGGCATATACATACATGAAGTTCGATGGAGATAATTAGAAAAATAAAGAAAGAGCGAAAGAGACGGTATTAGAGAGGTTGGTTGGGAGAGAAAGGGAAAGAAAATTGTAAATGCCGTTACACACCTTTTAAAAATCGAAGAAGTAACCATGTCTTGTTATCAAGATTTCTTAAACAAACGTGTTCACAGACAGACAAACGTGTTCACAGACAGACAAACAAATTAAATCATCATATTCAAATGATTATTTCATAGATATATAAACTAACCTTTAGTGTCCCTCTTTACGTAGTGGGGATTGAAGGATCCCAGAACAGTATTATTAAATTACAAATTTAACGCGACCGAAAAAAAGGACCGTCATGACGGTATTGTGTTATCGAATATGCACATATTCAAACTTTATCTTTTATGGTATATAACTACTAAGATTTATGTGTAGTTATATATATAGGATTATGGTCGACAATGATTAATTTTTCGTTCTGTGAACAACAAAACCTATATTTTCACGTGTGGCAGAGCCACGAGTGAAAACATGCTTCAGTTTGTTCAAGAAATGGAAAATGAATCGATCTTACAAGAAAAAATAATAATCATTCTATTTATTCAATTGCAAAACTAGACGAAATATCAACTTTCGGGGAGAGGGGGCTTAAAGGGCGTTATTTGGCATGTATTTATGACGAAGGTTTAAATATTAATCACATTCTTAAATTTCAAGCTGAACAAAAGAATTCCTTAAAAATGCGTCAATAATTATATGCATATATATTGGTCACAAGTAAATATTTTAGGCCCATGTAAAAGCATGTTTAATCGATTTTACACAATTCACCTTAACTTTATATGGATCAGATAAAATGTTAACGCGATCACACGAGTGGGTAGACATAGATTAAGGTATATTCTATTTAGTAAACACTCCCATATATGTTATCCATTTAAAAAAGGGTCAAGTTTACTTCCTTCTTTAAATCTGTATAGATTAAGTGCAAATTGAAAGACTCTACGGCTCTCGAAAGGACGAAATTTCTCTCAAAAGAAATCCTAAAATCTTCGTAAAAATTAAGTGCAGAGATCCCTATCAACAATTTCGAAACATGTTACAAGCCCGCATGGAAAACGTTGCCGCACTGGTAACGTAAATGAATGTCACGGGCGAAGTTAGCTGTACGGATATCGCCACATACACACACAATGTGTCCGTTGAATGACGTACAAATGTATGGAAAAATCCTTCACACTACTTTGAATTGATCAATCGAAGCAATCAAATAAAGGATCAACCAACCAATCAAATTTTTCAGTTTAACCGGAAGTCAACTTTGAACTACGGCATTGGCCGAGATATATCTGGAGCATTTTTGTTAATTTGGTGACTTAAAACTTAGCCAAACTGTCTTTACACGTAAGAGTCGCATCGAGTGCTGTATTGTTTATCAAGCTAAACATAGAACTGGTCAACAAAAAGTGTTTTTTCGGCTGAGGGCAAATAATGGCTAGGGCCCAAAGTTGTGGTTTTAGTGGTGCGAGAAACGACATGAAGTCGTAGTTATATGCACCGGTATCGGCAATATGACTGAAATACTGATACGTGTGGTGTTTTACTCCAAACAAACCATTTTATTATTTGAAATGATTTCTTCTAAGAGATGAATTCGGAACATCTTCCCAAGTTTTGTCGATTATAGGTAGAAAATTCATTTTTGCAGCTAATGTAGGCATCAGATTTTTTTCCTTTTTTTTTTTTTTTTTTTGAAAAAAAAAATTACTTTGTCCATAATACATCTCACTGTACACATATCTTTTATTTTTGATGTATAAGTATTGAAGTTGTGGAAGGACTCTAGAGACAAACTCGCCACGTTTATAACGACGCTTTTTTTCTCTCAGACTAAAGTCTTTGATAAATATATTTCTGGTACAATAGTCGAGAATTTATTTGGATCGTGAAACAAAATTTTATCAACAGTAATGTAGAATGATTTGTGTGTATGGTGCTAATCCCTTTCTGTGATAATAACATATTAGACTTTTAGCTAGACCAACAGAAACACTCTTCTTTCTTGTTACTTTGAACACGTTTCCACGTTTTCCGCCTAGTAAAAAGTCCCCCTGTCAACCATCTATTAATTTCGTGGTTATATCACTCTCTTGCCATTCCCCATTTAAGAGGTGAAGAGAATATTTTTTGTTTTCATGGAGGTATGAACTAAAAAAACTAATCACACTGTATGAATACGCGAAGCGGATTCATACATTGTGTGATTAGTTTTTTCGGTTCATACCTCCATGAAAACAAAAAACATTCTCTTCATTTCTTATAATTTAATAGCATCGAGCGAAAAAAACAAAAAGCTGTACAAATTTTTGATACCTTTTTGTATGGAACTATTTTATGCGGAAGCATACAAAATGGCTGCGTGCTCAAAATTGTGTTCATGGAGGTATGAATTAAATTTTTCGACCAATCAGATCGCTCGTTTTTGATAGACGAAACTAACAATTAAATTATTCACCTTTGAAATTGGCTCAGTCCGCCAATACGTCATCATATTGATCGATTGAATGAATGGGGTTTAACGCCACTTTTAACAGTATTTCAGTCATATCGCGGCGGCTGGAGCACCTAACAATAGATATCTGGTATTTCTCACACCAGTACTACCACTACTTCCTTTCCAAGCCTCCAGCTGCTATCCCACGTAGGTTTACGATTGTCTACCCATTGGTGAGAGACAATTGTCGGAAAGAATATTTGCCGTTGCCGGGGACGTCATCATATACCGCAATTTAAAACCTGGAGGGTGAATATTGGATGTTTCCCGTTAGCAATTCAAACGGTTTTATGACAAAAGTAGTTCGTTTGCTTAAAGGTAAATTATTAAGTTTTAATGCTCATATAATGTATCTTGAACCATATTTATTATGTCCTTAACGTTTAATTTTTGCAAACATCGTATTATATGTTTCATTCCTTGGTTTTGCAAGAATTTTGTCATTTAGCCAATCACAGAGGTGTTTGGTGAGAGTAACGAATGACAACTCTGCTTGAAGAATGGGTTTAGATGAGAAAATTTCTAATCAAAGGATATTTGGAAAGTGTTGATACAAAGCTGATTTTAGCTCACCTGAGCACGAAGTGCTCAAGTGAGCTATTGTGATCACCTATTGTCCGGCGTCCATCCGTCGTGAGTCGTCCGTCAATCATTTCTTTAAACGAAATCTCCTCTCAAGCCACTGGGCCAATTCGAACCAAATTTGGCAGAAATGTACCTTATGTAGTCCCCTCTAAAAATATCTAAAAGAATTGAAATCCGTTGAAAACTCTGGTTGCCATGGCAACAAAAGAAAACAAGAGGACCATGATGGTCCTATATCGCTCCCCTGAGTATGATGGCTCAAGGCTTTATGAGATAATATACAAAATATCAAAGCCCTACACCTAATCCTTTTGGAGAAGATTTTTTAAAAGATTTTCTCCTTAAATCCTAGGTATAGAGAAGATCCAACCATATTGAGCTTATTTCAAAAGTACGGTAATTCTTTGAAGTACTTAAGTAGAGGGTCAATAGGCATTAATACATACCAAATATCAAAACCCCAGGCCTAATGGTTTAGAAGGAGAACATTTTCTATGATATCCTTCATTACTCCTTTCTAGGATAGCACAAAAAAGCGCTTATTTTCGAAATACAGTCTAGTCTATGAATTTCCCAAGATTTGCTTCTTAAATTTTATTAATATCAAAGCTCTAGGCCTTATGGTTTGGGAGAAAGAGGATTTTTTAGATTTCCTTCTTTATTTCTATGTAAGCTCAGGGATCGCTAATTTTCAGAATACGGTAATTCTTTGAAGTATTTTGGTAGAGGATCAATAGATGATAATTTGTATCAAATATCAAAGCTCTAAGCCTTATGGTTTGAGAGAAGAAGATTTTTAAAATTTTCCTTCTTTATTTCTTTGTAAAAACAGGGATGGCACAGATAATGGCTCATTTTCAGAATACGGTAATTCTTTGAAGTTTTTTGGTAGAGGGTCATTAGATGATAATTTGAACCAAATATCAAAGCTCTAGGCCTTATGGCTTGGGAGAAAGAGGATTTCTTAAGATTGTCTTCTTTATTTCTATGTAAAATAAGGGATCGCACAGAAAAGCGCTAATTTTCAGAATACGGTAATTCTTTGAAGTATTTTGGTAGAGGGTCAATAGATGATAATTTGTATCAAATATCAAAGCTCTGAGCCTTATGGTTTGAGAAAAGAAGATTTTTTTACTCCAAACAAACCATTTTATTATTTGAAATGATTTCTTCTAAGAGATGAATTCGGAACATCTTCCCAAGTTTTGTCGATTATAGGTAGAAAATTCATTTTTGCAGCTAATGTAGGCATCAGATTTTTTTCCTTTTTTTTTTTTTTTTTTTTTGAAAAAAAAAATTACTTTGTCCATAATACATCTCACTGTACACATATCTTTTATTTTTGATGTATAAGTATTGAAGTTGTGGAAGGACTCTAGAGACAAACTCGCCACGTTTATAACGACGCTTTTTTTCTCTCAGACTAAAGTCTTTGATAAATATATTTCTGGTACAATGGTCGAGAATTTATTTGGATCGTGAAACAAAATTTTATCAACAGTAATGTAGAATGATTTGTGTGTATGGTGCTAATCCCTTTCTGTGATAATAACATATTAGACTTTTAGCTAGACCAACAGAAACACTCTTCTTTCTTGTTACTTTGAACACGTTTCCACGTTTTCCGCCTAGTAAAAAGTCCCCCTGTCAACCATCTATTAATTTCGTGGTTATATCACTCTCTTGCCATTCCCCATTTAAGAGGTGAAGAGAATATTTTTTGTTTTCATGGAGGTATGAACTAAAAAAACTAATCACACTGTATGAATACGCGAAGCGGATTCATACATTGTGTGATTAGTTTTTTCGGTTCATACCTCCATGAAAACAAAAAACATTCTCTTCATTTCTTATAATTTAATAGCATCGAGCGAAAAAAACAAAAAGCTGTACAAATTTTTGATACCTTTTTGTATGGAACTATTTTATGCGGAAGCATACAAAATGGCTGCGTGCTCAAAATTGTGTTCATGGAGGTATGAATTAAATTTTTCGACCAATCAGATCGCTCGTTTTTGATAGACGAAACTAACAATTAAATTATTCACCTTTGAAATTGGCTCAGTCCGCCAATACGTCATCATATTGATCGATTGAATGAATGGGGTTTAACGCCACTTTTAACAGTATTTCAGTCATATCGCGGCGGCTGGAGCACCTAACAATGGATATCTGGTATTTCTCACACCATGTAAAATGAGCCTTATGGTTTGAGAAAAGAAGATTTTTAAAAAATTTCCTTCTTTATTTCTTTATAAAATCAGGGATCGCACAGAAAATGGCTAATTTTCAGAATACAGTTTATTCTATGAAGTATTTTGGTAGATGGTCAGTAGTTGATGATTTATACAAAATATCAAGGCTCTAGGCCTTATGGTTTGGGAGGAGAAGATTTTTAAAGTTTTCTTTCCTTATTTCTATATAGAATCAGGGATCGCACAGTAAATGGCTTATTTTCAGAATACGGTAATTCTTTGAGGTATATTGGTAAAGGATCAAGAGATTATGATTTGTACCAAATATCAAAGATCTAGGCCTTATGATTTGGGAAAAGATGATTTCTTTAAAATTTTTCCTACTTCATTTCTATGTAAAATCAGGGATCGCACAGAAAAGGGCTTAATTGCAGAATACGGTAATTCTTTGAAGTATTTTGGTAGATGGTCAATAGATGATGATGATGTGTACCAAATATCAAAGCTCTAGGCCTTATGGCTTGGGAGGTGAAGATTTTTTGAGTTTTTTTCTTTCCGTTGCCATGGCAACCAGAGATCTTCATTGATTCCAATTCTTTGAAGTATTTTGAAAGAGCATGACCTAAGGATCATTTATGTGAGGTTTTGTTGAAATTCCATGGTTAGTTTTGGAGGAGGAGATTTTTTTGTAATTGTGAATGGACGGACGGACGATGGCCGATCACAATACCTCACCCAGAGCACTTCGTGCTCAGGTGAGCTAAAAATTTAATAATCTTTAAAAACCATCTTCTCCTGACCCAGAAGGCTAAGAGCCTTGATATTTTGCAGTGAGCATCAGTATATTGACCTCTTCCAAAAAAAGCTAAAATCATGACCCTCAGGTCTTCAGGGGTGGAGCTCCAGGGCTCGGAATTTATATAGAAACAAAGAAATTTTTTAAACTAATCTCCTCCCAAACCACTGGGCCAAATTTAACCAAATTTGGCAGAAATTTTCCTTATGTGGATCCCTTTAAAAGTAGCTAAAAGAATTGAAATCTGTTAAAACTCTGGTTGCCGTGGCAACGTAAGTGAAATTTTAAAATAACACTTTTCTCCTCTTGACCAGGAAGGCATAGAAATTTGGTATTTTGTATGAAGCATCAGTATATTGACCTATTTCAAAATAGCTAAATTCATGACCATCTGGTCTCCAGGGGCGGAACCCCAGGGGGTGGGGTTTTATATAGAAATAAGGAATAATTTCAGACGACATCTCCTCCCAAACCACTGGGCCAATTTGAACCAAATTTGGCAGATATGTTCCTTAGGTGGTCCCCTTTAAAAATAGCTAAAAGAATTGAAATCTGTTAAAACTCCATGGCGACAAAAGGTAAATCTTAAAATAATCTTTAAAAATCTTCTCCTCCTAACACAGAAGGCGTAGAGCTTATATATTTTTCACGAAGCTTTGACCTCTTTCAAAAGCCTTGGCATTTGTCAGAGACACTTTGAGATCCCCAGGTACAGAGCTTATATACTATGACCCACTTGCATCATAATCCTAACCTTAACATGAAAATAGACTGTTGAAAGAAAAAGAGTCTTTATCTCAGGTGGGTACCCCAGGACCAACGGCCCTCTTTGTTTTAGATAGAATGTAGAAAAGAAGAAAAGTCACCCTCCGTTTACAATTGATATGTAAGTAGTTTCACTGAAGAAGAATCTTTAATCGTTTCACTATATACTACAATTAGAGCTGGTAAGCCCCATCTGGGCATAAAAGACGTGTTTGCACCTATTGAAAATCCTTAAGTCTGAGAGAGTCCCAAATGCATACCTAACAGTAAGTTTCAGAGAAGAATATTTTCCTACATTTTACTACATGTATATCGTGCCGATAATCCCAATATGAAACACACAATATGGCGTTTTCAGCCGAATTAATATTCCTTGGTGAACCTGAAAAATCCACGTTCCTTCTTAAAACAAATAGTTTGAGAGAAGAGGGTAGTTTTAACATTCAACATAATTATATAGCCCCGTAAAGCCAACCCTGTATAACTTTTAGTTGAAATCTAAGAGAGTTCTATCGAAGAACAAAAATATCTACTGTCTCAGAAATGAAGATTTCTATAACATTTCACTATATATATATATTGCATGCCCATTAGCCATGTTCATAGTGTCTTTGTTGAGCGTTCCATCAACATTTCTTGATGAAATCTCACAGAAGTCCACTCAATGAACATTATTGCTAAAATTTGTTTAACGGAGTTTATCCAATAAGCATGGTGTACCGTTTGGGCTTCCACTCAATTTCATGTCGAGCAAGAAAAAAGGAACGCGCATACGCGTACATAATACAGGTACAACTGTAAAAAGCAAACGAAAGCCCACAAAAATTGGGTGTGCATGCGAAGCATTACGCATGCACGCTCAATATTTGAGCGCGCACGTTCAAAGATACGTTCCTTCATTTTATGCGTGCACCTGCAATTTTATGCGTTCACTAGCATTTTTTACACGTGCGGATCCACTTTTAAGCGCCCACGCCTAAATTTCATGGGGACACCTGCAGCATGCACGACTGAAATTGGGCATTGACCCATTTAGTGCGCCAAAATTTTCGGTGAAGAAGATTTTCTCCCTTCTAACACCAAATGATGCACAAAGTGTTGATAAACCCTGCTTTAAAAAACATGTTTTTCGCCAGATCAAAATGTTGCGAAGAAAACTGAAAAAGGTCGATCCCAAGAACATTGATGTCAAAAATCATTCATATCCAATGATTAATAAAAAATATTTTTTGATTGAGAACGAAGGCAATGCACATAGGACGTGACATTTCAATAGCCCCTCTGGACACTGTCCAGTATAGCCAAGGGATTGCATAGATGGCTATAAGGAAGATCACGTGGCTTTCTGGATACTCAGTCTGACCACTACTCTTGGTTCGTATCCTAAAATTTCAAACTTTCCTAGCCTTCAGTGATATCAGTACTTTGATTATTATATGACAGCTAGATTCTTAAAATGAGCGGAGCCCAGCGTGAACACTGGCAGGAACGGCTGACCTGTGTGGTTTTGCTTGCACGTATTCAAATTCCACTAATGCGTTAATCACGTGAATTGTGAAGAATGTGGGAGCCCTAAGCCTTTTACTTTAACTTCGTAGCCAATAACTCGAATGTGAAAATCTTTTTTCCATTGTTCCAATTTAAAGGCCACTTTTAAAGGTCAAATGACAAAATTGACTTTCCAGATATCAATTTGGAATGCATAGTCAACTAAAATTCAACGTATTCACTTTTCGTTGCAAAAACAATATTCAAATCTCTATAGTCAGGATAATTAAGACACCAATGTGTTAATAGCTATTTTTTTCTGGTTAAGAGATTTTTTATTGTGTGATCAATGTGAATTGAAACAATGCAAAAGAACACCTCAATCCTTATTTTCTCTTAAGCATCTCCACAAAGATATCTTTCTACGACAATGCATATCTTTGGGATATTGTTATGCAAAACAAGCTACATGCATGCTGTTAGCTAACAATAAGCTTAACAAATTTTGGAGGCTTTAGTCTCCTGAAAATGAGCATTTCCGGTAGCGATAGGCCCAATTTGAACAAGGAATATCCAAAACGTTACATGGCATTAACACACTTACGTCCTCGCATCCTAGATTTTGTTTTCAGATAGAAGTATAGAATATCTTTACAAAACGTAAAAAAAACTTTAATCCATTCCAATACAATGACGCTTTTAAACGTACCGCAATATGAAAAACATTTTTTGAAAAGAAGCAATTGCCTGTCACAATGTTTTCTATCACAAAAGACTAAGATTTTAAAGATTTCATCAATTTAAAATTGTCGTCAGCAACTTCTTTGAATTTGGACTGGTCTAAAAATTGAACTGTGGGAATTGGTTAAAATATCCTCCGGGTTAACAGTAGACAAATATCGATAACGTTCAATTTAACCATTTGGATTAGTTTGTCCCAAAGTTAACCGAGCTTAGAAAAACAAATTTTGTGAAATTTTGCAAGATGGATTAGATGAGTTACACGTGTGTAAGCACGTAAGAACAATATGCAGCTTTCTAAGTTGTGTGGAAAATAAATGATTTCCTTTACGTATATTTAATTAGTAATTTAAGGGTGCAATAGAAGACCGTTGGGCCCGTGCCTGTCCGTTTTACGTTGTGCCTTATAACGGCATTTCGCAAGAATAAAATATGTCAGAAAAATTATAATTCCCTTAACCCATTCCCAAACTATGACACTTTTTGACACCCTCAAGAAAAACAATTGCGAAAACATTTTGTAAAATGCAGAAATTGCTTTTCTTTACCGGCTCACAGAATTTTGTAACGTTTCTGTACAAAAATCTAGAAATATGAATTAAATGGTCAAATGGTAATTTGAAAGAAAATTTACAAAATGTCAAAAAAGCCATAACATGTTTTCAATATAATTGTAATTAACGCATTCACACGCAATCACACTTTTAGCGCCCTTCGTGAAAAGTGTTTTCAAACATTGTGAAAATTGAAGAAATTGACTTTCTTTGTTATCCACAATGAATTCTAATCACCCGAATATAAAAATGAAGCTCGAAATCTGTCAACTTGAAATTGTTGTGTGCAAAATCTTTTAATTTGGAGCACTCTAAAATTTTGTCGTCTATTAATGGGTAAAAAGGTATATAAATATTGACACTGTGTTGGTGATAAGAAGTCTGATAAAATGATATCTCGACTCGTTATTTTATCGAAAATATTGATAGAATATGGGTCTCTTAGATAAGGGCGGTAGGCGAAATTTTATTGACATCTCAATCTAGTTTGAAAATATCTTTTACCTATTATCAGACGATTTTTTTTTATACTGGTCAATCTTAGACTGAAATTTTAGATTTTCTTTAAAATTTTGTTGGTAGAAAACATTTACGAAAAATGAAGAAATTGCTTGATGCAAGCAATTTCTTCATTTTACACAATGTTTTTCTAATTGTTTTTCTTGTGAGGCTTTTCAAAGCGTCATTTTGTGGGAATGGGTTGAGTAATACATTCGGTCAAGTTTTAAATGGTTCTCTATATGCCGTGTGCTTATATTTTTTCAAGATTTACCGCTGTCATGCTGAACCCAAATTAGTTCTGTTTTGGCTGGTGGTATTGGCAAAGACTGACCTACAAATATGTGCAGTTTGATCTTAGTCTACACTATTTGCTTGTCTCTTTTACGTCAGAATCGTTTGTAAAAGAAGTTTTCAAATAATTATTAACACACATTAATTGCATCTAGTGCCGTCAGCCCTTTGATCTTATGCAATTCTGTAGAAGATTTGATTCGGCATGACAAGGAAGCCTCCAATTGTTCGAAGGGACAGTTTCCTTTGTAAATTTGATTTTTAAAACATCCCAAATAGGACAGGATACTTTCTGGTTAATTAGGCCATGACACCATCACGTGGTGGCAAGATGGCGTCATAAGTTACGTCATTTGTTTATATTTTAGATATACGACGTCAAAGAATTCTATCCGCCCTTTATTTGCCATGTTAACGTTGAAGTTGAGGAAAAATAACCGATTACATTTTGATATTTTTTTTCTTTTCATTCCATCTCGTAGAGTTACAGGCCGAATATTTCCCTTTAACAGCGGGATTTACTTATGAGCCCTGTTACATAAGGATGAAGAAACCCTTCAAAGAAGATATCGATGGGTTTTTTTTGTGTGTGTTTGTTTGTTTGTTTGTTTGTTTGTTTGTTGTTGTTTTTTTTTTGTTTGTTGGTTGGTTGGTTTGTTTTTTTTGTTTTGTTTTGCTTTTTTTGTTTGTTTTTGTTTTTGTATTGTTTTG
The DNA here is from genome assembly GCA_946902895.1 of Fragum fragum. Lineage (NCBI taxonomy): Eukaryota > Metazoa > Mollusca > Bivalvia > Cardiida > Cardiidae > Fragum > Fragum fragum. The sequence goes on from OX336366.1 coordinate 7,572,319, forward strand.
TTTTGTTTTTTGTTTATGCTATTGTTGTTGTTGTTTTTTGATACAATCTCCTGAAATGTAGTTTTGCGAAAATCAAAGGTCCTTCCAGGATATTTCCTTCATAGCCTACGTAGTCTTTAGATTACGCCGAGACAGTTGAAATGTATGATGGGACATACACGAGATGCATATAATCGTTGGAATCGTCATTCATAAAATAACGGACATTACTGGATTGATAGATATGAAAATTATTAGAAAGACATGTTACATACTTATCTATGACAGTTTCGTGATTGGAAGCCTTCAATATTTTTAACCCATTTTCAATCTAGGTGGAACTAGATGATGTAGTGAATATCGAGTGAATCCGGACAGTTTTTACCACCCCGGTAAAGGGTCAATAGATATTGATACACACCAGATATTAAAGCTCTAGGCCTTATGGTTTGGAGAAGAAGAGTTTCAAAGTTTTCCTTCTTTAATTCTATGTAAAATTAGGGATCATACAGAAAAGGGTTAATTTTCAGAGTACGATATTCTTTGAAGTATTTGGGTAGAGGGTCGATAGATGATGGTTTATACCAAATGATAAACCTATAGACCCTATGGTTTTTGAAAAGTAATATTTTCAAAGTTTTCCTTCTTTATTTCTATGTAAAATCAGGGATTGTGCAGAAAAGGGCTAATTTTCAAGATACATTATTTTTGGAGAAGGTCAATAGATTGTGTTTTATACCAAGTATCAAAGCTTTTGGGCCTTATGGTTATTTCTGTGAAGTTTGGTTGAAATCCCATGGCTAGTTTAGAAGATTCTTTTGTAGTTATTGAACGGACGACGGGCGGACGGACGCCGGACGATGACCGATCACAATAGCTCATCCAGAGCACTTCGTGCTCAGGTGAGCTAAAAAGTCGGGATATTGTCATCACCCTGTCGTCGGCGTAGTCGATGTCGGCGTTAATGACGGGGTAGGCGGTATGACAATCTTTAACCTTGACCAGAACTTAGCTATTATAAAAGACATTTACCTGAAACTTGTCATGGGTTTTCAAGAGAAAACCAAACTATCCATGGGATGACTCTAAATGCATTTTTGTCATAATCTTTCTCCTTTTTCTTCTAAGATTTTCGCTTTTTTCAAGCAACTGAATCCGAGCGTGGCATCCGCTCAGGGTGCTCTTTTATTCGCAAGACCAATTACAATAAACAGTTAATTTAGATATCTGAATTTTGCGGCCGAGTGGTAGAGGGGATTGGCAATAATTTATTCATTAAAATCTGTAAACGTGTATTACCAGTTCAAACGCTCATTATATAGGTTTATAAGGTAGTCGTTTAACTAAAGAAATGTGAAATTATTTCCAAAATTCTACATGAGTTTTAGCAAGCATCCTGTCTTTTTCTGCAGCCAAAACCTCGTAATCAATCCTAATCAAGCTGTGTTTACGAGGTTCTGGTCGCCCAAAGATAAATTAATCTTATTTTCCACAGTATTTCCAGGGTTTTTAAACCATCATGTACATTGCATCTTAATTAGAAATCAGTATTGTATACATCCCTATTGAAATGAAATTATGAGTTTTCTTTAGTTTAAGCTCACCTTCTGATGTTAAGGGTTTATTGTTGTGTTTGTTTGTTTGTTTGTTTATTTGTTTGTTTGTTATGTTCTTTTTTTCATAATACGTCTTGTCGGCAACAATATTGGTCTTGTATGTCTCACAACTTAATTATAAACGGAATATAACAACAACTAAACAAAGCACGGACAATCAGAACAATGGTGAAAATATGCAATGTCGAGGTGATAAATAACAATTGATTCATTTTATCTTATATTTCCGGTGAATCTCCAATCCTCTAAACCACATCTTACCTAATCTTTATCTACGTGAGTTTGGAGCCCGGCAAATAAGGTTATATTAGCAAAACTAATCTTGTACATTAACTTTTACACCTTATTTCCTTTGCCGAACCTCCACCTCTCTAAACCACAAGAGAGTGGTAGCATTGATACGAAGAAAGTGATGACCTATTTTTAATAACAAATATCGATAATAGTAAATATACTGGGAAGTATTCTTAAATGAAAGCTTGTGTAACGTATAGGTTCCCCTAGCATAAATGATGTCATTAATTACGTCATCGCATTCTTTTGTGTAACAATTTGGAGGTAAACGTCACTTTTTAACCCTTTACTGTATTGCAGAAATTAGACCAATCCAAATTCGATTTTATTTGAAAAATAATCATTCAGTAGAGTAGAAAATATTGTGCAAAAAGAATAATTTTTGTTACAAGCGATTCCTTCTTGAACTACGTTTTCTCAAGTGTAAAAACACGGGGGCATAAAAACAGGGAAAACAGGAAAGGGTAAACACATTTCCACTTAATCCCTCCTTTTATACCCATCAAGAAAAACCTTTTTTGGAAACATCGTGAAATTTGAAGAAATTGCTTGTATCAAGCAATTTTTTCATTATCCATATTGTTTTCCATCCCAAGAGATGAAAAATAAATAAAATTCCATCAACTTGGAATTGTCGTCCGCAGCTTCTTTTAATTTGGACCGGTCTTAAATTTTATTGTGTGGGAATGGGTTAAATCGCATTTAATAAATCTGTCGTAGTTCATGTTATAATTGAAATCATGTTTATTTAGCAGTGGTTTATTGTTGAATATCCAGTTTGAAGTTCCGGTTTATGTTTGAAAAATCCTCGTGATTTGCCCTTGGATTTTATAATCTATAGGCATTCGAAACCTTTCACCACTTAGATGTGACTTTTTTTTTACCAATCATGCCTAAATACCGGTCTGGGATCATCTCAGATGGTCATTAGAGAGACTTGATGCAGCTATTGCCGCAAACCTATTTCATCTAGTTCTTGTTCACGATAAAATGTTTGTTAAACAAAAATTGAACCAACATTCAAGCCAAGGATAGGATCAACTCAAACATGCAATATAGCGTTTTACGAGGGACGATCAGAAAATATTCGGACTTTTCATGCTCCTCTCTTTCCACGTGCAGCTATATACACACATTATATATTGGTGAAAACTACATTAATTCGCCAATAACTGTGTTAACAGTTGTGTTTGCACAGTATTTTGCACTCTTTTATATGATTGGTGTTTCGTCTATCATGAAATCTTTGTAAGAGGAACAACGCTCCGTAATTAAGTTTCTGGTTGCAGAAGTTGAAAAGCCCTGCAACATCTTTCAGAGGCTTAAAAAAAGATTTTCTGATAAATTTCTGTTACGTTCAACCTTCTACAACATGGTTTCTGAGTTTCTTTGATGCAGAACAAATAATAGTGACAGGCATAGGACTGGACAGCCAGCTGAGTCGGTGACCCCAACAATGGTAGCAAATGTTAAAGCTTTTGACAACAAAAATCGTCGCGTAACTCGGGAGGAGGTAGCCAACATGTTTAGCATCGGTAAGGCATCGGCACACAAGCTTTTTCACGAACACCTAGACATGAGCAAGGTAAGTGCCAGGTGGGTGCCTAGACAGCTGTCCGCAGATCAAAAGGTAACCAGAGTAACCAATGACAAAGAACATATAAGTCATTTAAATCGTGAAGGAGGTAAGATTTTGAACCGCATGATCACTGAATATGAGATGTGGGTTCGTTATTCCGAACCTGAGACAAAAGCTCAGTCAAAGCAGTGGAAAAGAGCTGGTTCCCCACCTCCTAAAACGTTTAAGCTGTCTCCTTCGGCTAGCAAATGTCACGCTTGTTGCCTTTTGGGATTCACGAGGTATGATACTTACTCATTTCATGCAAAAAGGCCAAACTGTCACTGTACTATTTTGAAGTAATCTGAAAAATCTCAGAGAAAAGCTCAAGCAAATGCGTCCCAGGTTAGCACAGATAAATGTCCTCCTTCTTAACGATAACGCCCCCTCCCATAGCGTCGCCGCCACAGTGGAAGTTATCAGCTGTTACAAATGGTTGTTGTCTCGTCCTCCTTATAGCCCAAACCTCGTCCCCTGTAACTTTTATTTGTTTTTAGAACCGAAAAAAATGTTTACTGGAAAGAAATATAAGACCAGGGCGGCTTTGATATCTGCTGTTCCTCAGCACGCGATAGAGTCCACAGTTCTCATCGGATTCTCTTCAAACTTTCTCAGAATGAGTGTACCATCATAAGGATCGTTCCTTTCGAAAATGGGTAAGATCCGTCAAGAAACACGGGAAAAGGGGCCTGATGAAAATTTAATTAAAAAATCCTAGTTAACACTCTAGAGTCCAGAGTTTACATCAGAATCAATTCAAACTTTTACAGACTGATTGTACAAACATAAGGATCCTTCCTTTCGAAAATGGGTATGATCCATAAAGAATCATGGGAAAGGGGGCCTTATTAAAACTTAATCAAAAATCCTCGTTTACATGATAGAGTCCACAGTTTTCATCGGATTCTCTTCAAATTTTCTCAGAATGATTGTACCATCATAAGGATCGTTCCTTTCAAAAATGGGTCTGATCTGTCAAGAAACACGGGAAAATGGGCCTTATGAAAATTTAATTAAAAATCCTTGTTAACACTCTAGAGTCTACAGTTTTCATCAGATTGTATTTAAAAATTTCACAGAATGATTGTACCATCATAAGGATTGTTCCCTTCGGAATTTAGTCAGATCCATCAGGAAACACGGGAAAAGAGGCCTTATGAAAATTTAACCGAAAAACCTTTTAAGAAATCTTTAACACTCTGTAGTCAACAGTTTTCAACGGATTCCCTTCAAACTTTCACAGAATGATTGTACTATCATAAGGATTATTCCTTTCGGAATCGGATATGATTCCTCAAGAAACATAAGGGGCCTTATTAAAATTTAATTCAAAGATCTTTGTTAACACTCTAGAGTCCACAGTTTTCATTTGATTGACTTCAAACTTTCACAGAATAATTGTACCATTATAAGAATTGTTCCTTTCAAAATTTGGTATGATCAGTCAAGGACCACGGGGAAAAGGGGCCCGATAAAAACTGGATTGAAAAAGTCCTCATTAGCACAACAGAGTCCATAGTTTTCAACAAATATCTTAAAACTTTCCCAGAATGATTATTACAATAAATGGACTGTTCCTTTCGGAAGTAGGTTTTATCCATCAAGTTTCATGGGAAAAGGAGCCCTATGAAAATTTAATGAAAAAAATCTTAGTTAACACATCATGGCCCTAGATTTCACCTGATTGACTTCAAACTTTCACATAATGATTGTACCATCATAAGGATTGTTCCTTTCAAATTGGGTCTGATCCATTGAGAAACATGGGAAAAGGGGCCTTAGGAAAATTCAATTAAACAAATCTTAATTAATGCTTGTAAGTCCACAGATGAGATGGGGTTGTCTTAATACTCAAACAGAATAATTATACTTTTGTAAGAAGAGTTCCCTTTGGAATTGGTTCAGATCCATCAAGTAACATGGGAAAAGGGGCTATATGAAAATTCAATTAATAAAACCCTGTTAACACAATGAAGGCCACAGCTTTGATCAGATTTTGTTGAAACTTTCACAGAATGATTGGAAGGTCATAACTATCATTCTTTTCATAACAGGGTTTGAACTGTCAAGAAACACAGGAAAAGGGGCCTTATGAAAATTTCATTTATAAATCCTTGTTACCAAGTCCAGAGCTTTCATCGGATTTTCTTCAAACATTCACAGAATAATTGTACTGTTGATGTTTGCATTAGACCTGATCCGTCAAGTATCACAGGAAAAGGAGCATTATAAAATCTAATTTTAAAATCATTGTACCACAATAAAGTCAACAGTTTTGATCAGATTCTGTTTAAACTTTCACAGAATGATTATTCCATCATGAGGATTCTTTCTTTTCAAATTAGGCGTGATCTGTCTAGTATCATGGGAAAAGGGACCTTTGAGAATTTTATCTATAATCCTTGTAACCAAGTCCACTGCTTTCATTGGATTTTATTCAAACCTTCACAGAATCATTGTACAATAATCACGATTGTTGATGCTGACATGAGACCTTATCCTTCAAGTATCACAGGAAAAGGAGCCTTATGAAAATTTTAATTTTAAAAATTTTACACCAAGATAAAGTCTGCAGTTTTCATCAGATTCTGTTCAAACTTTCACAGAACGTTTGTACAATCATAAGGATTTTTTTCTTTCCAAATTGGGCCTGATCTGTCTAGTATCATAGGAAAGGGGGCTGTATGAAAAATTATTACCAAATCCTCATAAACACAACAATGTCCTTAGTCTTTATCAGAATCTCTTCAAACTTTGTACACTGGGTCTGATTTGTTAAGTTTCACGGGAAAAGGGGCCGTATGAAAATTTTGTTACAAAAATTCTTGACACAATTCAGTCCACTGTTTTCGTTGATTCTCTTTAACTTTTAAAGAATGATTCTACCTTCATTAGAATTGTTCCTTTTGAAATTTGGTTTGTTCTGTAAAGTATCATGAGAAAAGGGGCCCTATGAAGATTTCACTATAAACTCATTAACACAATAAATTCCACAGATTACACAGATTGATTGTACCATCATTCCAATTGTTGATTTTGACAGTGGATCTGATTATGGCAAGTGTCACATAAAAAGGGGCCTTATGAAAAACTCTCTTAAATATTCTGGTTAACACAATGATGTCCCTTGATTTCACCGGATTCACTTCAAAATTTCACAGAATGGTTGTAAAAAGGGGCCATATGATTTTTTTTTAAAATATTCTAATAAACATAATGAATTCACAATATTTCACCGGATTCACTTTTAACTTTCACAGAATGATAAAACCAACAGTAAAATATCACGGGAAAAGGGGCCTTATGAGAACTTGAATTTAATATCTTTGTTAACACAATAAAGTCAACAGTTTTATTGGATTCTCTTCAAAGATGCATGGAATAATTGTGGCATTCGAAACACAGGAAAGGGGGTCTTACAGATTATCATTCAAAACATTCTTGTGTATGTGATGAAGATCACAATCATTATCAACTTATCTTTTAAATTTCACAGGACAATTGTCGGGTTATAAGAAAAGTTCCTTTTGGAATGAAATTGATCCATCATAAAACACAGGAAAATGAGCTTTATTGATTGATTGAATTGATTGATTGAATGGGGTTTAACGCCGCTTTTAACAGTATTTCAGTCATATCGCGGCGGCTGGAGCACCTAACAATGGATTCCTGGTATTTCTCACACCAGTACTACCACTACATCCTTTCCTAGCCTCCAGCTGCTATCCCACTTAGGTTTACGATTATCCACCCATTGGTGAGAGACAATTGTCGGAAAGAATATTTGCCGCCGCCGGGGATCGAACCCATGACACCCATGATTGAAGATTAGGAGTCTGGCGCGCTACCGACTGCGCTATGACGGCGGCTGCTTTATTGATTTTCATTCAAAACAATCCTGTTTATGTGATAAAGTCCACAATTATTGTCAGATTCTGATGAAATATTCACAGAATGATTGTAGGGTCATAAGGTAACTTTCTTTTGGAAATGGAGTGGATCCGTCATGAAACATGGGAAAAGGGGCCTTGAGGATTGTTGCTTAAAATGATAAAGAGGATAAAGCCTTTTTTTCCTTTATGCATTCTTCTTTGAGCAATTAACTTCCTTAAATATCAGATTTCTTTAACGGAAAACTTGATAACTAGTAGAGCGTCTCAGGCCCTCATGGGCCTCTTGGGTTTTGTTGTTGTTGTTGTTTTAAGTTCAGAAATAAATTTTTGAAATTGGATAAACTTGTTTAAACTTTATATAATTTTCACATATCACTATTTCATTGTTTTAAGAAAACACGTTTAAATCAAATGACCTTGTGTGAAAATTAGCATAGATTACGACAAGGAACATTAATTGACTCACTTTTCACGGATAAAATGTCGAAATTGACAACTTTGCTGAAGCTGTGACCCCACAAGAAAGAAAAAATGAAAACTGTATTAACAAAATTTTCGATTTTTGTGAGAATTTTCTAGGGTTGGTGGATGTGAAATCAACAATCAAAATCGATCGAGCTCATCGAGTGGGTTCTTATGTTAATGGAAAAAAACGCCCAATCGTTGTTAAATTTAATTATTTTCAAGACAAGATACTAATTAAGCGGGCTATACATGACAATCGGGAACAAATTGATATCAAAGTTAGTAACCAATATTCAAAAGTAATCCAAGACAGAAGAAAAATATTAATTCCGGAACTCATTAAAGCAAAGGGGGGAGGTAAATCAGCGGTTCTCACCTACGATAAATTGTACATCAATGGCTCCAGGTTTGAACCGCCTAACCAGCCTGCATAGGGAGACGCCAGCAATCAGCTGAATTTTTTGTCTTGGAATGTCCAAGGTCTTGTAAATAAACTCTGTGACAATGATTTTATACAGTATATTAGTTATTATGACATTCTTTGTTTATCAGAGACATGGTGTTCAAAATTAACCAATGTTGATTTAGACGGATTCTGTAATTTTAATTGCCATAGACCAAAAACAAATAAAATGGCTAAACGTTTCAGTGGTGGTATTACGATTTACTATAAAAGTTATTTAGATGGTAAAATCGAGCTTATTAATACGAATGCGAGCGGAATTTTGTGGTTTAAGTTGAAAAAAGAATATTTTAGTTTCAATAACGATGTATATATTTGCACTTGCTATATTCCGCCTGAGGATTCTAGTGTTCTCAAAAGTCCAGAGTCATCCCTTTTCCAATTTGATTTTTTTGAACAATTAACAAATGATTACATTCTATACAAATCTATTGGGGATATTTTTATAATGGGTGACTTAAATGCAAGGGTAGGTAATTGCCTGGATTTTACGGAAAGCATTAACCTTGAGCGATATGTTAATATGCCAATTATAGATCTTGAATCACAGCTCATATTGCCTGAGCGAAAATCAAAAGATAACACCGTTGATTCTTTCGGGAAAAGATTGATATCCTTTTGCAAGGAAAATAATCTCTTTCTAGTGAACGGCCGTCTAGAGGACGGTGACTTTACCTGCTATAACACAATGAGAAATATCATGGCAAAAAGTGTCGTCGATTATCTGATTACCGATTGCAATAATTTTAAACATATTTCCTATATGCATGTACTTGATTTTAATGAGTTTTCAGACCATTGCCCAATAGAATTATATTTAGATACTGACATCTCAGCTTGTTACAATACAGACTATGCAACCTTTGATAAGATTATTTGGGGTAGCTCGTATCCTGAGGAGCTGGAAATTATTTTATATGATAAAAAACGTTATTCGATGATATGGCGAACAGATTGCAATCCAATGAAATAAATATAGACAATTACGTAAAAGAGTTCTCTGATGTTATTTATGACATATCATTTAAGTTGCGCGGCAAAACTATACAGAATCATGCAGTCAAATGTAAATTCAAAAAGGCAAAATGGTTTAACAAAAGCTGTAAAGAGGCCAAAAAGCACTTTCTTGAAAGTAAAAGAGCATACAAATTAATTTCTAATGAAGAAAATAGAATCAGTTTTTAGAAAAGAGGCGAAGTTATCGCAAAATCAAACGTAACGCGAAGCAAAACTATAACTCAAAAGAAAAGAAATATTTTTCTGAACTTAGCAAAAATAGTCCACGTAATTTCTGGAAAAATGTAAACAAATTTATCAAAAATAAAAACACTTCATGTTCAGGACCAACTATCAACGATTTTTTTTTCAACATTTCAAAAATATATCTAATAACACATCTGATGAATTTACCGAAAACTGTTTAAATTTTGACGAACATTTTAATGTAACTATTGACGAATTAGACCAGCCTTTCACGGCCGAAGAAATCTCGAAGACAATTAAGTCATTGAGCAGACACAAGAGTCCTGACTTTGATAACAATGTTGCAGATTTTCTAATTGATGCGAATTATTTTATTTCTCCATATTTAGTACAATTATTCAACAAAATATTTGACACTGGTGAATATCCAGATAGTTGGTGTAAAGGGGTGATAATCCTTATACATAAAAAAGGCGATGTATTGAAACCTTCGAACTATAGAGGTATAACTCTAGTCAATGTCATGGCCAAAGTTTTCTCTCTATTACTCAGGAACAGAATTAACAAGTGGTGTGAATCGGAAAATATATTTAATGAAAACCAATTCGGTTTAAGGGAAAACCGTAGCACGGCTGATTGTGTATACCTGTTACATTCAATTATCCAAAATATACTTAATTTGAAATCAAAACTATATTGTGCTTTTATTGATTACCAAATGGCTTTCGATTCTGTGGTTCGAAATGCCCTGTGGATAAAGCTTATGCAGTTAGGCATAAGCTCTAAAATGCTGAATATTATAAAATCAGTTGATAATAACGTCAAGTCATGTATAAAGATCAGTTCTTCAATGAGATTCACTGAGTTTTTCGATGTTACCATTGGGTTGAAGCAAGGCGAGCCCCTTTCACCCATATTATTTATTCTTTTTATCAATGATATAAGCAATGAACTTGATTTCAACAGTTTGAACGATAATGATCTAAACCTTTTATCTATGTATATGCTACTTTTTGCAGACGACATCGTTCTATTTACAACCGACCCAAAAAGCTTGCAATCACAGCTAGACGCTATATCTCAGTATTCAAACAAATGGGGTCTAAAGATCAATGTAAATAAAACGAAAATTTGCATTTTTGAAAATCGCAAAAGCCGTATTAATTTTGAATGGTATATTGATAATGTAAAACTTGAAATTGTTGACCATTTTAGATATTTAGGTGTTAATTTTACTTATAATGGTTCAATGAAAAATTCAGTAACTGCACTATACGAATAGGTTCTTCAGGCCTATAATACCATCCTCTCATTATTTACTCGTTTGAAACTAGATCTAAAAACAAAACTTTCAATTTTTGATACGTTGGTAGTGCCTATTCTTTTATACAATTCTGAGGTATGGGGAATATATGACATGAAAGATGTTGATAGACTGCATTTGCGATTTTGTAAAAAAATATTAGGTGTCAATAAATCTACCCCAAATGAGTCTGTCTATGGCGAATTGGGTAGATTTCCCCTCTCTCTCATTTGTAAAGAACGCTCACTCAAATTTTGGCTAAAAATTATGATGAACCCAGACTCACAAATACATAAAATATACAATGAACAATGTTTACTTGATAATGATAAATCGTGGGTTTCTCACATGAAAAGCTTAGTAAACAATCTTGGTTTCGCATATTTAATTGATAATTTCGACCCTCGAATTAATTATTTCCCTTTATTAAAGCAACGATTAAGAGACCAATACATCCAAAACTGGAACTTTGCAATCGACAACTCACCAAAACTAGATTATTATAAACGTATTAAAGTAAAGTTTTGTTTTGAAAAATATCTCGAGATAATTCAAAATGATAGTTTAAGAAAAACACTGAGTAAATTTAGATTATCCTAACACAGACTGGAAATCGAAACAGGTAGATATTACAATATTGCACGGGAAATGAGATTGTGTAAGTTATGTAATCAAAAGCTAGTAGAATCTGAATATCATTTTTTACTTTGTCGTCCTGTGTACCAGGAAATTCGTAATAAGTATTTGAAAAAAAATAAAATGGCCGAATATGAATGTTTTTATTAAAATATTGACATCTATTTCGTCGACATCTATTCTAAACACAGCCAAATACCTTAGGTATTCATTTAAATTACGCAATAACAAACTACAAAACAATTTGCCTACATGATTATTATAACGTTTGAATTGATTGCATTTAAATAGTCTTAATTACGAATATTTGATCTTGTATGTGATTTGTATTTATGTATGTCATATGCTATATGCCACATTTATATTGTTATTTGCCAAAAGCACTGCTAGTGCTGATTTGCTGAATAAATGAAAAATGAAATGAAATCGATATAGGCCTAAAGCCCATATACCCGTTTTCACTAAAAGTATCGTATACCAATCAAGAGCATACAACTCTGACACAAAAACTAGCACTGCAAGATAAATTGAAAATTTGTCTACAACCCTGCGACATGCATGCTTTTCGGTAACATATGTTGAAAAGAAAAAATATCATTGTGTTGAAACCAACTATCTCCCCTACACAAAAATCCCTACTACAATAAGGCGTATCAATGTAGTCATCACTACGAAACCGTTCCGCTATCTTTTCGTTACGTAACGGAGAGATAGCGTAGTGGTTTCGTAGAGATGATTTTGATAAGATTGATTGGGACTATAGCAGAAAGAAATAGTTGAAGATGGTGCCAAAGCAACGTGCTAGAATTCAATAAACTGTTTGCTTATAAAGTTTGAAATGGCGGAAATACTGTTAAAAGTGGCTTTTAATCCCATTCAAACAAACGAATATTCAATTTTATCAGACCGCCAGACTTTTGACCACCCACAAGAACATTTCGAAACAAGTTAGCATCCAAGAATCGTCGAGATGGATACGGAGAGCATTAAATACGTTTCGAGTTCCCAGACACCTGTCCATCATATAGGAAGAGGAGAATAGTTTTGGGGGAGTGTTACACATCCCCCCGATTTAATTTCCAGGTCACTTGTGTATTTCCGTTTATTTATCGTCGCTACCGTAGCACTTGCCTCATATGAGCGACGCCCCCAGAAGACGGTTAGTTGTTACGGGGGATAGTGCAAGGATACAGGACGAAACTACTGAGAGCTCCGCCTGGTTCTTTAACGTGCTCGATGGATAGCATCGTCACACGGGGCCTCGGTTTAACGTCTAATCCGAAAGACAATTAGTGAGTTAGTTGATATGGTCAGCCCAGGCTCGAACCCGTGATCTTGAGGTTTGAAGTCAAGTGCTTTACCGACTGAGCTAATCGGGCCGACAACCCATGTCACTTCCAGTATTTATGCCTTAAAAAAGAGGCCCACTGGCCCTGGTGTGCTTATCCAAGATCAAGTCTCTTTGTCTTTCAACAGTTAAATTTAATACCAACGTTAGGATAATGATACAAGTTTGCCTAACCGTACTTTAGATGAGCATTGTTTCTCGAATCTTAATCCAGGGGTAATGATTTTAGTCATTTGGTTAAAAAATGGCCCACTAGTTAGAGAGGAGATATTGTTTATAAAACTTTCTTTATTTCTATACAGCCCTTCCCCCCAGGTCAAGCCCCAATGGTCATATGGGTAATGATTTAAGTAATTTTGAAAGTGGTCAATATACTGATGTTTCTTGCCAAAAATCAAGGATCTATGCCTTCAGAGTCAGGTGAGGTGAAAAAGAAAATAATTGACAAACGCTATTTCTTTTTATCCCAGTACCCTCCTGTACTTATAGATAATTGATTGGACGGGGTTTAACGCCAAGTACATTTGAACTGATCATTCCCTTTTCGTTGTTGCTATTTACCGCATAGTATCTCTTCTCATAGCAGCTAATGGTCTGTGCATTTTGAATCGTATCAAGTGCAATATTTCCAGCTTCATTTGCAATTTGAGCATTAAACTTTACGTATTTGACCAATTCCCACACAGCAAAATTTTGGACTAGTCCAAATTCAAAGAAGCTGCAGACGCCGATTTCAGGTTGATTAAATTTTAAATTGTTTCGTCTTTTTGGATAGAAAACACTGTGGAAAATGACGAAATTGCTTGATATGAGCAATTTCTTAATTTTCCACAATGTTTTCCTAAGCTTTCTTGTATAGATGCGTAAAAAGGATGGATTTTTTTGGAATGGATTAACGCGGAAACTCATAGAAACACTGACAAGTTTTCCTTAGAATTTATGGGAATTTTGCTCGATACGACCTACGAGAAATTTTGCCTACCAGAGGCGAACGTGGCATAAGGCAGGAAGAAGCGGTTGAGCTTAATATTATCACATATTTTTAATGTAGTCACCTTAAAAGCTACACACTTTCTCCAATAATGTTCAAGTGTTTCGGTACCTTTCCTGTAGACGGTAGCACCGTGGGCCCTAAAAAGGACGTCATTAGAGCAAAATTAGCAACCGCCAAGTTCTTTTTTTTTTAAACTTGAGGAGTAGGTAATTTCCACAGGGTGCTAATTCAGGTGAATAATATGGATGCTCAACCAGTTAGAAACCACGTTCCCAATAAGAAGCCATGGCAACAGTGGACTTATGTACTGGGACATTGTCCTGATGCAAGAGCGCACCAAATACACATCATTTGTCCTTGATCTTTTCACGAAGCTACCCTATGTGATCAGCATAATACGTCCCAGTTATAGTGGGACCTTTTTCAAAAGAATCCAACTGACCAAACGCGGCTGTCAATCAATTATTAGTCGAGCAATGAATCGTTCATTTAGACCGGAAGTTCAGTTTGAACTCCAACATTTTGGTGAATTATTTTTGTTGTTTTGGCAACTATAACGTTGTAACTACAGCTTGTTCAAGCTGTAGTTACGACGTTAAGCTCGTCAACGAATCATTCTACTTATTTGTTTATATGCTACTGGACTTAAATTTTGCAAAATAACGCCGTTAAAATGGAAACGTAACTTCCTATTAGAGTCAATGGGCGGGCCGAATGAGTCAGTGGGAGGGAACAGCGATTGGTCAATAGCAACACACTTTTTGCATCCCTAAAAACTGACCATCATTTACCAGCGGATTTTGTTAATTTTACTTTTTTCGGTGCGGTGATGCTGGGTGCTTCGTTTGTTGTGGATGTAGTTTTGCCTCGTGTTGATCCTTTCCCGTTTTCTGAAATTTCAGGCGGGTCAAAATTGAAAGCGGTTGCAGGCATCACTGAAAAAAAGATCCATTTTGAAATGAAACCATCCTAAGTGGTAGAAAATATTGTAAAAAAAGGAGAAATTGCTTATTACAAGCAATTTCTCCTTTTCCCACAATTTTTTCTCAAGTATAAAGCATATCCTTTTTCCACAATTTCCTCAAGTACAAAATCATAGCGACGTAAATCCCGGGCTTTTACAGGAAAGGGTTAAAATAGTGGATCATTTTTCTTCGTCAGTTACAAACTTTCAGAGAACGGGTTCCGTTGAAACATAGCAAGGTTTTCCTAGACAAGTTACACAAGGCACGTTCTTGACCCACACCCAATAGATTTAGGACCAATCTTACAGAAACTTTTGTCAATTGCAAACCTTAATGAATTACTTGCATGGACTCGTTCCTGCAAATAACCTGCTTTCGCCGATCTGTCATAATAGTATCATGAATTTGATTGATCGGGTCCTTTGATGCAATACTTCCGGGACGGCGGTCATCTTTGAGAGTCTCTTTACCCCGTTTAAATTAAGCTGCCAATTTCTTCACCATTCTTTAGTACTGAGCATGCTCCCCTGATGATTCTACCATGTCCTCGTGAATTTCCTTCGTTCAAAAGACTTTTGGCCAAGGCATTGGATAACAGTACGATGACCGACATTATTTATTTCAGAATTTCTCGTAGTGGGTCAATTTACGAATCAAATTTGGTCAAACAGAGAGAAATAAATCTTAACCTTTGTCATGCTGAACCCGAAATATTCCGGTTTTGGCAGGAGGTGTAGACCAAGATCAGCCTGCACATAAGTGCAGTCTGATCTTGGTCTATACCTTCTGCCTGTACTTTACCTGTCATAGTTATTTATGAAATTGATTTCTAAAAGAAATGTTTATTTTTTAACAACAAGTTTTATCAGTGCTTTCAGCCCTTTGATTTTAAACCAATTCAGTAAAGTAATTTATACAGCATGACAAGGGTTAATGTCATCACAAAGTAATTATAATATTTCATCTACAAAGACCCAAAATGACCAATCGCTAAAGTTCTGCTTCAATTTAAGACGGTGCTATATTGCAAAAGTCTAAGCCACTGGCATGTAACAAAAAAGTGAAATACAATGTAGTTAGTTTGCGACCTAGATGTAGTAACTACAGCTTTGATTAGCTGTTGGAGTTGGAGTTCAATGCTCAATCCCGGGCTGAATGAATTATTTGATTGGTCAATTGATTCCTTGATTGACACTCACGATGAATGAACTGATATACCTATAAGAATTTTGTAACTGTCATGCTATCATATACCACGTGAATATGAATTATCCATTTCTGCCATTGTATGACCGTAGTAGAATCGTTCGCTAGTTAAAACCCCATAACCACAGCATACATAAAGTGTAGAGATATTTTCATAGCCAATCAACCATACAAGCATTTAGCCTTCATTGATGGGCTATCTCCATACAATTTAATTCATCAATTCACGATGACGTTTTTTACACCCTTAACCCATTCCAACACAGTGGAATTTTAGACCGGTCCAAATTGAAAGGAGCTGCAGACGACAATTTCAACTTGATTGAATTTTAAATTTTTCCGTCTTTTTGGATAGAAAACATTGTGGATAATGAAGAAATTGCTTGATCCAAGCAAATTCTTCATTTTCCACAATGTTTTCCAAAGCTTTTTCGTTGAGGGGCGTAAAAAGGAGGGATTGAGTGGGAATGGGTTAAGAATAAAGCATTGGAAAACATTGTGGAAAATGAAGAAATTGCTTGTTCCATTCATTATCATAATGTTGATTATCCTATACAACAAAGATTGTTAAAATTCCATGAAAAATATTGTTTGCAACTTATTTGAACTTGAACCAGTCTCATATTTTGTTGTCTGGTAATGGGTTAAGTGACCTTGATGGAGAAGTGCATTTCTAGTCCTGTAGGACTATAAGTTGTCTATTGTAACGTCCTCAGTTTGTGCGAGTATAGTTAATGAATTCTGTTTTTCCTGTTAAAATGTGTTTAGAGCCTTTAGTCAGTAGGCAATTATGATATACATGAGCTTGCATTATATGATGTTTTGGTGACAATCACACTTTTTCATGTCCCTAATGAAAATAGCTCAGGAAGATATTGCGTACAATGGAGAAATTGCTTGTAAAAGCAATTTCTCCATTGTATACAATGTTTTCTACCCTAAAGGACAAAAGAAGTGTATATTCTACCAACTTAAATTTATCATTTGCAACTTCTCTCAAAATGGACAAGTTTAAAATTTTGTCGTCTGATAATGGGATACTTTTTCGAGAGAACTACCTTTCACATTGTATAAAATGAATTCAGATGAGAATGAAATTATTTGAGGAAATGAATTTTTAAATTCTATTCTCTAATACATGTCATGAACATCTATACACAAATCTAAAGTAGAGTCACTGAGCCGTTCACTACCGCTGGGTCGACATTATAGCAGCTACACCTGAAGAGAAAAAAAAAACATGAGGAGGGATTTCTTATAATTACCTTTTCAAAAATATAATCTTACATAAGAGATGATTTTCTAAAAACACTAAATAAATGAGTCTGAATGCTAGGATATTTCTAGATATTGTCATCTGATTAGAGTCAAGTCAAGTAAATAATATTGGCTAATATTGCTCTATTTGTTACCTAGTAGGTCAATCAACACTTCACTGCTGGCTTTTCACAATTAGCTTTTATCATCATTTTTTTCCTATCATACAGTGGTTTTTTGGGGGGAGGTTTTTTCTTTTTTTTAAATGCTGAACTTCATTGAAAGATCCGCTTGTACGGCTAAATTAACAAGAGGGCCATTGGCTCTGGTGCGCTCACCCAAGATAAAGGTTTTTTTTCTGTCAACAGTTGAAATAATTATCAATGCTAGGATTATGAAACAAGTGAGCATAACCACACTTTAATCATATAAAGGCTTTGTACCTGGGGAACCAAGTCCTAATTTTTGCAATATTCATTTAGCTTTCGTAAAAGAGGACCACCTTAGGAACATTTCTGCCATATTTGGTTCAAATTGGCCCAATGGTTTGGGTTGGTATTTCATTTTATTCTTTATTTCTATATAGAGCCCCCCCCCCCCCCTTGGTTGAAATTGGCCCAGTGGTTTGGGAGAAGTTGTTTAAAGGAATTGTTGTTGGAAGCGGGACAAAAGGTGATCACAATAGCTCAAATGAGCACTTTGTGCTCAGGTGAGCTAGAAATGTTGTCCAAGGAAATTTGTATCAAGCCTGCAAACATTGACCTTAAAGTGTAACCTATATATCTAACCTCTATGAACATTTTTTTTAATATCAATTCTACTCATCATTGAAACCAACTGTATGAATTTATATTGAAATCCGACCTTAACTGGAGTAGTTATGGTCTGTACATAATTCTGACCTTGAGCTGTGTCCTTGACTTTGAACTTACCTGAACAAATAGTTCAAATTACACATCTTTTCATATATGTAGAATGATTGTGTGGAGTTACTTTTAAATTCATACAAAATCATGCATGTTAGGGTTTGGAGGATTCAGAAACTTGAAATGTGTCATAGACATGGATGCCCCAGCTTAAATGCTTGTCATGACTTTCAGTTCTGACCTTGAACTTCAGAGTATCCAACAGCACTTTACGCATGACACATATAATCATCAGCAGGAACAAATGTGGCAAGTTATTTTGAAATCCATCAACTACTATAGCATTTATACACCTGACAAAAATTTGACAAACACACACAAACACACACTGACAGAGTTAACTCTATATGCCCTTTGTAATCACATAGCAGGAGCACAATAAACACACACTCTAACATGCATCAACAAGCTGTCAGTAAGACAACAGTGGCTCACTCACAGGTTGCCAATTCATGTTCTGCAGGACGTAATTCACATACAGTTACAGTCACTTCAAGTATAATTTTACGCCATGATGTAGAGAAAAAGAAATGAATAGGAGCAAGTGATTTCCCTTTCATTCAATGGGAATCATCTATTCTTTAAGCTCTGTTTCATTTAAATATAGAATGGGGAACCAGATCTTTGAAAATTTCCTATCCTGATGACCTCGCCATTTTGATATGAAATTCAAAAGTCAGCTAATTCTTTTAAACAAAATGCAAGATTTACGTGTATTTGGTGTGAAACTGAAAGAATTCATTGGTGAGAAGAAATACTATTGAATTTGTTTTTGAAATTAGTTTTCCTCTTGAGGTCTGTTGTCAGTCATACATGAGAAAATGGAGCCTTTTACTTAACATGGTACTGTCATTTTAGCTACGCAATTTGCTGCCTGCAAAATGTCACAACAAAACCTATTTCCTCACAAAAGTTGAGTTTTGGACAGTAATAAGGCCGTTTGGTATTTTCTGTATCAAAATTGTTTCATTATCAGAGTTGAGCTAACAATGAAATGACCTGTATGGTTTAGCATGCTCCTTTATCTTCCAGGAAAAATGCCAGCCCCTTCCTGGTAATCAACTTGTTCAAGTTTTTAGCCTTTGCTCTCATATTCCATTCAACCCTTCTAAAATCCAATAACAAAGAAAGGGATTTTGAAAAAAAAATCAGCTTTCAAAAAAAATTGATATCACTTGCTCTAAATTTATCTAAAAACTAAGTTACACAAGACATGTGGCACTTAATTATTGATTATTAATAACTTATATTATTAAAGGATTGTTATTTGGTAAAGGGTTAAGACTCATATGGTGATTTTTCTTCCTAACCCTTTTTTAAAACCAAGGGGATACATGTACCCCTAAAATTAAAACCCAGTGGGCATGCTGACTCACCATGTGCTAATTGGACAAAGATAGATCACCAAAAGATAAAGTAAAATATCCAGTGCATGTATTTTCATCCCTGTGACTTTATACTTAACCCTTGTCATGCTGAATCCGGAATATTCCGTTTTTGGCAGGAGGTATAGACCAAGACCAGCCTGCACATCAGTGCAGTCTGATCTTGGTCTACACAATAAGTACTTCCCAGTAGGTTGGCTACTTTTAAAATTGCACTAATTTTTAATTGTCTGCAACTTTTTTCGAATTGGACAAGACAACTATTTTGAAAACAGGAAAGAATCATTCAAATGAGACAATCATTCTTTATTTTTTTTATCTTGAATTTTTCAAATAGAGAAATTTTGATAGAAAGAAGGAACTTACTGTCAAATGTAATTTTTTCTGTTATATTTTTCGTTTTGATATTTTCTTCTTGGTTAGTTATGAATACATCTCCATCACTACCCAGCTGCCAGCCATATTTATTGATCCACTGTTTGACTTGAGAATCTAAATAAAATACAAAACCAATTGTTACTTAAACTGCCTGTCTTCCAATTATATTAACTGATCCACAAATTTAAGAATCTAAAAACATAATCCATTAACATAACTAAAGCTGCCTATATTCCAGTCATATTTACTGATACATTTCGAGACTGGGAATCTCAAAATAAGATCCATTTATAAAACTAAAACTGCCTATCTTCCAGTAATATTTACAGATCCACTGACCTGAGAATCTAAAAATCATTTTGAAGTATTGCATAGCAATACCCAGTCCCCTACCAGCTTTATATATATATATCTTTCTAGAGAGTTATCTTTTTTTGTGGTAAAGGAGCTCCTTCAAAATCAAAGTTCTGAGTCCAGGTGCTATTCTTTTTTAAAACAAAACAAAACGGGTATACCTTTTTGTTGTTTATGAAATTATACCTCATAAGTAAAGAGTGCAGAGATAAAAGAAAGAAGTTGTGCATGACATTTCAAGTGTGAAATCAATTTCAATGGGCCCCTACCGAAATTCGGAGTTGTCCTGAAAATTGCCCTTTAATTAACTCCCTTGACTTGACTGGGTAGTTCCGGTTTAAATTTGCTATATAGAGAATATAAGGGCTGAGACTAAATGCTCCTATTATGCGTAGTATCAGATATTTTTTCAGAATTTGATACAGAGGAATGTTGAGTACTCTTAACCCTGGATAAACCCCGGGATTTTACGTCACTGTGATTTTATATTTGAGAAAGCACTGTGGAAAAAGGAGAAATTGCTTATCATAAGCATTTTCTCCTTTTCCCACAGTGTTTTCTACCACATAGGGTGGTTTTATTTTGGAATTGCAACCAATTTTCATTGTCGTCTGCATCCTATTTCAATTTGGACCAGTCTAAAATTTCAAAAACCAAGAAAGGGTTAAAATACTCTTAGAATATGGAATTGTTGTGGTAGTTTATATTAACATTGACACGTTTTAATTGTTTTTCTCTCCCGACCTAGGAACCAATTTCATTCTTGTCCAGTTTTTGTATTTTACTTCTCAAACTAAATTAGCAAAGGCATCCTTTGTAGGTAATCATTGCATTTACTCCTTTAACTCGAAAAGACTTATTAAATAAAGGAAACCACACAACAACAATTATTAAAATATTGCGATAAAGAGTACTTTTTACATGATTTTCTCCACATCTGAAAAATCCATTATTTTCTGTACACATTGCTATTAAAATTTCGTTCGTATCCTCTTTCGTTCTGAGATTTTTTTTTCTGTAAAAGGTTAAATGGTAAATCAAATTTAAAAGTTAACTATGTCCTCTCATAAACTGCTGTTTCAATCAAAGTAACTTACACGCTTCTGATCAGTATCTCTGATTGCCTGGTAGACCACGGATGGTATTTTGGATATACACTGGATATATTTCATAATGATTGGCTTTTTGCTTTTGATTTTCACCCGATATCCCCTTATTACATGTAACAAAGGAAGTTGTTTACTATTCCCTCTAATTCTAAGGAAATTACGAGTTTGTACATTTTAAATGGGCTTATAAATGCAAGAGGTAAAGGATATCTTTTTTAAAACATTTCTCATTCAGAAAAATTTGGAAAAAATATTTTAGTAAGAGAAAATCTGAAAAAATAAAACATGTTTAGGATCACTTTTTTACAACAAAAAGATTTGAATTTTTAGTGAATATACAGTGTATTATATATGTCATTGCATGATATATCTCAATATACTAATAAGAATTTGGTATCAACTAAACGACATAAACATCTAAGGTATAGCTTAAAAAGCTGTAGTTAGGGGTTTTGGTCACAATCGGCGATTTTATAGTACAGTAAACAACGGTGTGGTAAGTCACATTCTGCATAGTGGCACCTTTTCAAATTATTACGTTCTAATGTAAATCTACAGTAAAACGTATATGGAATAAGCATGTATACAAACAAATACATAATTTACTCTATGAACTTATGAAATTTCTTAATGTTTTGGAATAAAGGTATTAACAAGGGGTATATACGCTTATTTCACTAATGAGGTGACAATAGCCAATAGTCACACCTTTCACGGTAACTTATGATAATTATTTCACCTTAAGTGACTTAACTTTCAAATAAATTCCCCACGAAACTTTAACAATTACAAGAATGGGGTAGAAAAGTTTCAGTATTTTTTATAAGATGAAAACATCGAATTTCAAAGGTATTCTTACTTTCCTTTGGTAAGAAATGAATGATATATCTTGGGAGGACCTACAGAGGCAACAATCATTTCCACAAGCCTTCAGACACTTTACAAAGCTTGTTGAGGATCATGCAGTGAAATTCTGGTTAAATTTATTTCTTTTCATCAATGAAAAGGGTATTTGGTAACTTCCCATGGTCATGAAATGAAGACGTATGGAGAGCTTCTTTGTAAGAGTTCCCGTTTGTAAAATGACAGATATTTTATAAAAATCAAAGCCCCGCTTGACATGTGAAACCATTTTTAAAAAAGGAAATAACAGAATGTATTTCCGTGAGTATCATTGTATTTATTTTGATAAAAAAATAAATTTTTAAGGCAATTCATACATATATCCGGAATTAGGGTATATCCGAAAAATACACTTTCATACCGGCTCATTTACAATTATAAGCACGTAAAATGTCAGCTTTAAGAATTAAGCTCAGCTGTTAAAAAAAGTAGTCTCTAGATCATCTAGGGTTTCAACATTGATGACACGTAGTAGGAGCTAGCAACAACCTGGTAATGTTTTCGATACCAATATCATCGATTTTTTCACCGGAACTACCCAAAGATTTCAGGGAGGTCACTCTAATACTAAAACTAAGCGGAGTAACTCTGGATATCGGAAGGGGCCCATTGCAACCTCTTTCGATTTGTTCTAAAAAAATTTAATCTAGGCATGAGTTTAGCAACAGCCTAGTGACCAACCTGGTATTCCTCCAAGGAGTTCTGTAAGATGATCAATCGGTATGGACTGGTATGTGGCACTTACTACATGACATACAACTGAAACACATACAACCAATATAAAATTTCACGTTCTTTGACCTCTTACTACTTTTCAAAATTTTGGACTTGTCCAAAAACAAAGGGGCAGCAGACAACATTATAAAATAAATACAATTCAAGAAATTGCCATCCTCTATGATAGAAAATTTTGAGGATAAAAAGAATTTGCTTGTTCCAAGCAAATTCTTCTTTTCCCCCGATGTGTTCTCAAGTATAATATCATAGGGATGTAAATATCGGGGATCGTATGGGAAAGAGTTAATACTAATTTGACACTGTTTGTATCTATTCCCCGTATATTTCAAATAACTCAAATTCTAGCTATTTAATCATAATAAGCTTGCTTGCAGCTTGCCAAGTCATTACATAAAATAGCTAGCAATCTTTCAGAAATATAATCTTTACAGAGTTTTTCCGTAACAGATAGATTGTGGCTATAAATAAGAAAATCAATAGACCAATCATGTCACAAATTAAGTCGGGTAGTAAACTTTAATCTCCTACACTGGCCTATATTTATGTTTAAAATTTTTGTATCGGCTGAAGTTACGACATTTAGGTTACTCCATTTTATTTTTTTACCCCTTGTAATGCATAACCCGGTTTTTCCGGTTTTGACAGGAGGTAAAGACCAAGATCAGCCTTCACATAAGTGCAGTCTGATCTTGGTCTACACCTGCTGCTAGTACTTTGCTGCCTGAGTTGTTTATGAAATTGATTTCTAAAAGAAATTTTAATTTTTGAACAAGTTCTATCAGTGCTTTCAGCCCTTTCATTCTACACCATTCTACACCATTTCAGTGAGGTTGTTTATACAGCATGACAAGGGTTATAGATTTGAAAATTAACCCAATTTAATATCTAAGTCAAGTGTTTTATTGGAGTTCAGTGGGTGTTGCAAGCGATCTGTCAATTACACAGCATTCAACACAGAGTTGTTGTTGTTTTCACAATTCAAATTATACATAAACCCATTCCCACACAATGACGCTTTTGATGCCCCTCAAGAAAGACAATTAGGAATACATTGTGTAAAATGAAGAAATTGATTGCAATAAGCAGTTACTTCATTTTACACAATGTTTTCTACCCAGAAAGTTGAAAAAAATCTAAAATTTCATAACCTTTAAATTGTCCTCTGCAACTGCTTTCAATTTGGACCAAGTCTAAATTTTTGCTGTCTGGTAAAGGGTCAAGAGATCAAAACCCTTCTAAGCCTGCACACATTACGAAGTCAAGTCAATTTCTTCATTTTCCACAATGTTTTTCAAAGCTTTATTTTTTGGGGCATCTAAAAGCGTTATTGAATGGGAATGGGTTAAGCTTCAGCAAAAACAGGAATATTCCAAGTTCAGCATTACAAGGGTTAGTCTAAAATAGAGCAGTATTATCCAAATTTTGTTACAATCAATATCTTTTCCTCTAGAAAGATGAGGGAGCAATGAGATCAACTCTTGTTTCATGTGACAGTTCATTGATCCATGCTTCTATATGCAATATTTTTGTAGGCTTAAAAAGAAAAGGACTTCAAATTCAATTCACTGATTGCAGTGAAACATATATACTTACACTTTCTAATCGAGTCTTCAAAGCCTTTAACACCCATAGTTAAATCTGGTTCTGATTTCAATGTGATCTGTAACACATTATGAAATACATATACAATCTACTCTCGACATATGAAAAATGTAATGTTTTCAATATACAATTTCTGTTTTTTCCTGCAATGCTCACAAAAAATCCTACAAAAAATATGCTTTAAAATTTTCACCCTCTTTGACCTATGTTTCTTCCTTACAATTAACCCTTTCCTGGTTTTTGAAATTTTAGACTGGTCCAAATTGAAAGAGGATGCAAACGACAATGAAAATTGGATGCAATTCCAAACAAAACCATCCTATGTGGTAGAAAACACTGTGGGAAAAGGAGAAATTGCTTATTATAAGCAATTTCTCCTTTTTCCACAATGTTTTCTCAAGTATAAAATCACAGTGACGTAAAAACCCGGGTTTATCCAGGAAAGGGTTAAACTAGTCTAGAATCTTATTTGGGTGTATTTGAATAATAGGTTTATCTATCAAAAGTACCTACATGTATGGCCTGGAATCACATTCACATCTTATTCATTATTGTTAGGGTAAGAAAAAATAAATGAAAAAAAAATGATCAACCACACCCATTGACTCCCAACATGGCACTTTGGGATAATTTTGGTTGGCAAAATAAATGGCCAAGATGTTAACTCCAAAAGCTATTTGATGGTTGGCAATCTAAACATTGTAACTAAAGCTTGATTCAGCTGTAGATTGGGCATTTAATTTGCTAAACCAATAAATATACTTGAGATGAACATTAGAGATCAAAATTCTCTTCTGGTATAGCCCATTACTAAAATTCAAAATTTTAGACGGATAAAAATGGAAAGAATTTGCGCTAAAAATGAAATATAAGTGCCAAATAGGGTAGAAAACATAGTAAGAGTAGGAGAAATTGCTTGTGCCCTTTTTCCAACAAAGTTGTCCTTGATTTTATTTCTTCATGGCCAGGGCCTTTCCTGGGTTGATTTTTATTTTTCGCCAGCACCTTCGCCAGATTAAAAAAAACTTGAGCCAAATCTGTCACCAAGAAGCCAAATGACTAGCCAAATTTTTTGCCCAGTTTCAGCCACTGGTATCTGCTAAGGTAGGCCACTTTTGACTACAAAAAGATCCTCCACAAAAAAACTTTAATAACATAATGTGTTATCCATCTTGTTCTTTTGAATTCAATCAGACAAGCCATAATTTATAAAGCAATTTCTGGATATTTGCCTAATAATCCATATCCCCCCCCCCCTCTTCCCAGAGTACCCCACCCACAGAGAATCACAAACAAGTTTTTTCTGTTACTATTCTGAATCCTATTAATTGTCGAATTGATCAATTTTATAGAATGAAATGGATATGAAATGACATTAGTTGTTGTTGTAAATTTCTTTCCTAAACTTTTTATCCTAAGTTTTGTTTTTTAAGACTAGTTGTTTATTTTAATGGAGATCAAAGTCATAGTGTTTTTCTGTCAACAATTTACCCTCAAATATTACTCTGCTGATGGAAAAACGTAGTAGCTGTCACAAAAATATTGGGTCTTACCATTCTACCCTAGGGGAGCCTAGGGTTGTGACTTACATCAAAGAGACCCTAGAGACAGACTTGAGGGGGTTGCCTGTGTAGCACTACTTCCCCTGAGTAGAAATTAGACACTGATTTGTGCAAAAAAATCAGTCATTTGAATATCTGAGTTAGTTTATGACTTTTTTATCGGACATATATTCTGGATTTATTGTAAATCCACTGAAGTAAGATTTTCCGATTTTGCTTAATTGAATTAACGTACAATAACATAAGATCATTTGCAGAAAATGTCACCTGTATTTTAGGTCATACACTTGATTATTGATTTCACACTTTATTTATTGACCTACTCGCATGTTTATTGAAATTTGACAAGATTATTACCGTTTTAACACCTAGACTACGATAATCTGCCTTGATTGCAGTTTTATACAAGCTTTAGAGGCACGGGTTTTACATTAACAAGGCTTACACAGACTTTTTTTATCGCAAGCTTTCTCGCCATATTCAACTTTTTATCGCTGTTGAACTTTCCGAATTTGGTGACCATGGTGATCGCCAGTGAAGACACCGATGGGGTCAGAAAGTGTCATTATGTGGTAAAAGTATAAATGAATGATTTCACCAGTCAATGATTTTTTACGTTGACAGAAGCGTCAAATTCCTTTTGTTCCAGGAAAACCAGTTGTTGTTCAAAAGAGCTTTATCATCCTTATAAAGGTCAAACACAGACAATTCATATTTTAAAATCATATCCAAGACCACGGACATGGGGGCTTAAAACTTAGATTAATGAAGCTGCACATTGCTATCCTCAATGGACAGATTGTGGTTGTCAATCAAATAACCAGTCGCCCAATCAAATCATTCATTTTAGACTGAAGTAACTTCATATTCCGATATCAGCAGCCATTTTGTCAAGTTTTTTTTATTTGTTTGGTGACTTAAACATCACAACTACAGCCTATTGAACCATTCTACTTTTTTGTTAAATACCACTGGCCATTATTTTGAAAAATAATGCTGTTTAAAATTGAAGTGAGACTTTCTGTCAGAGTCTATGGGCAGGGCCAATAGAGTAAGTGGGCAGCGCCAGCAATCGGTCAATTACCATGTAAATGAATTCCCAATTTACATGCTTTATATTTTCTGCAATAATATAACCTACCCAAAAATCTTGAAATCTACATGTCTCCAGCATCTCTGCTAATTTCATCACATTTACAACAGGATCTTCTGTTTGCTGTTTTAGGGTTAAAGATAAATATAATACTCATGTTGTGTAGATGCTGCACCAGAAAGCTTTGTTTTACTCAATTTCAAATTCTACTTAATTTCAATTTTTTACCCCCGAGTTATAATATTTTAACTCATGTTATGATAAACAAAACTTGTCATTTAATACTTACTTGTTACCCCTCACAGAAATAAGAGGGCCAAAGTGGTCCAATATCCCTTACCTGATCATGATGGCTCCTAGTTTTACTCTGATAGTTTCAGTTTAGAGCCGTATGGCAAATATTTATTCAAAAATTGAAAGCTTTTACCCTTAAACGTTCTTTACAAAATGATAAATTTTTAGGAAATATAGATCTACTCTGTATTCAAACAATTCCTCAACAATATAAGAACAAGCACATAGTGTGTCTTTGCAAGCGATTTCTTCATTTTCAACAATGTTTATTTAAGTCTTTTTCTACTGGGACATAAAAAGTGGGATTGTATAGGAATGGGTTAAACATTTACACAAAGTAAAATGTTTGTGGAGCAAATTTGTAAGTCATACTCTAAAAGGATACTCTAACTGTATCTATCAAGCATTTACACAAAGTAAAATCTGTGTGGGGCAAATTTGTTAGTGCCTTGAGTAATATCTGTGCTGTAACATTTGTTTGGTAATAACCTGGGTTGAATTGGTATCTGAAACATAAAGTGATACATTATTCGAGTGTGTTTCAGGAATAGCAACATTTACATTTTAACCCATTCCCACACAATAAAATTTAAGACCAATCCAAATTCAAAGGAGTTGCAGATGACAATTCAAAGTTATTGAAAATCCAGAAATTTTCAACTTTCTGGCTAGAAACCATTGTGAAAAATGAAGAAATTGCTTGTTACAAGCAATTTCTTCATTTTCACAATGGTTTCTCAAGTGGGGTTTTTTTAGGGGCGTTTAAAAGCTTTGCTGTGTGAATGGGTTAAAGCCCTAAATATAGAGCACATATTGGAATCATTGTCTTGGCAACCCACAAAATGGTTAGACACACTTATGATCTTTTTCTTTATTTTTGAAATCAAAATAACTCTTTACCCTTCATCTCTGTATTTCTAACCTCACCTGACTACACAACTGATCAAATGCTGCCCCCTACACACATACTCTGTTAGCCATGCCCACTGACTCTGACAGTAAGTATGTAACAAACAAGAGGACAATAATGGTCCTATATCACTCCCCTGAGTATGATGATATGCACAATATCTAAGGTCTAGGCTGATTATTTTAGAGAAGAATTTCAAACATTTTCTCCTTTAACCCAAGGGATACATTTGAACCAACAATATAGCAATAAATTCAAGAGTACATTAAAACTTTGTTTTTAATTTAGTAGAGGGTTAAAAGGATTATACATTAAGTCATTCACACGCAATCCTGCCCTTCTAAGCCCAACTTGAAAAAAAAGCTTCAAAAACATTGTGGAAAATGAAGAAATTGCTTGTTACAAGCTATTTCTTCATTATCCACAATGTTTTCTACAAAAAACAAGCCAACAAAAAAATTAGGAGCATTAATTGATACATTAAGATCTATTGTACTGGAGAAATATTGAAGGATCCTGACGGAATCCCTAGTCTCAGATTGCTTAGGTCCCTTCCAATTTTCAGGGATACTTGAGATCCAGGGATACTGTTAGTGTCGACCCCAGTACAGTAATTCTTTGAAGTATTTTTGTAGAGGGTCAATAGATGATGATATATACCAAATATCAAAGCTCTAGGCCTTGTGATTATGGAGAAGATTTTTAAAGATTTCCTCCTTTATTCCTATTTAAAATCACAAATTGCACAGAAGAAAGCCAATTATCAAAGTACATGTACAGTAATTCTTTGGAGTTTTTTTTGTAGATTTGCTTGTTTGAAAGGGGTAATACCTTGCAATTAACAATTTTCAGTCATATTGAGGCGGCTGGAGCATTTAACAATTGATTCCTGGTATATCTCACACCAGTACTACCATTAAACCCTTTCCTAGCCTTTAGCTGCTATCCCACTTAGGTTTACAATTATCCACCCATTGGTGAGAGACATATGCCTGAAAGGATATGTGCTGCCTTTGGGGATCGAACCCATGGCACCCCATGATTGAAAATTGGGAGTCTGATGTGCTACCAACTACACTATGATGACGGCGTATTTTGGTAGAGTGTCAATAGATGATGTTTGATATCAAATATCAAAACACAAGGCCTTATGGTTTGGTGGAGAAGATTTTCAAATATTTCCTTCCTTTTTCCTATGTACAATCAGGGATCACACAGAAAATGGCTAATTTTCAGAGTACGATAAATCTTTGAAGAATTTTGGTAGAGGGTCAATAGATGGTGACTTATACCAAATATCAAAGCTCTTACCTTATGGTTTGGGAGAAGAAGATTTTCAGAGTTTTATGCATTATCTATGTTTTAAGTTTTTTAAGTTGGTTGCCAAGGCATCCAAAGTTCCTCAAGGATTTCAATTCTTTGAAGTATTATGAAAGATTTTTTGTAACAAGCAATTTCTTAATTTTCCACAATGTTTTCTAAATCTTTTTATGGGGGTTGTGTGGTCCAAAAGCGTCACTGATTGAGAATGGGTTAAATTCATTACGAGTCGACAAAATTTTAGACTGGTCCAAACTGAAAGGAGTTGCAGAAGCCATTTTAAAGTTTATGAAATTTTAGACTTTTTTCAATTTTCTGGGTAGAAAACATTGTGTAAAATGAAAAATTTGCTTAACATAAGCAATTTCTTCATTTCACATTATGTTTTCCCAATTGTCTTTGTCTACATGTAGACTGTCTAAGGTTTATACCTTTCTGAGTTCTCTGACAGCCATTACTACCATGATAACAATTCTACTTACAACTTTAAGACACCCAAATTAGCTTCTAAGTCGTACGTATTTTCTCTCACTTGCATTTCGACATATCTCTCCAATGTACTCAGGTTTTCTGGATTATACCTAAAAGTAAGAAATTATGTGAGTAAGAACCTTCTGCAACAAAACTGACATCTGAATATCTAGCTGACTTTCATAACCCTTGCAATGCTGAATTAAATCCCTTTCCTGGACAGTCCCCAGTTTTTATGTCCATGCAATTCTGTAACTTATAAAAAATATAGTGAAAAAAGAAGAAATTGCTGCAACAGGCAATTTATTCTTCATCACACTATTTTCTGCCACAAAGAATGCTTTTCTTTCAATTTGCATATAGTTTTCATTGTTGTCTGCAACATCTTTCAAATTGGGCCAGGCTAAAATTTCAAACAAGAGGTCCATGATGGTCCTATATCGCTCTCCTGAGTATGATGGCTCAAGGCTTTATGAGATAATATACAAAATATCAAAGCCCTACACCTGATCCTTTTGGAGAAGATTTTTAAAGATTTTCTCCTTTAATCCTAGGTATAGGGATCCAACCATATTGAGCTTATTTAAAGAGTAATGTAATACCAAATATCAAAGCTCTAGGCCTAATAGTTTAGAAGGAGAATATTTTCTATGATATCCTTCATTACTCCTTTCTGGGATTGCACAAAAAAACACTTATTTTCAGAATACAGTAATTTTAGTACAGGTCAAAAGTATTATTACACACTAAATATTAAAGCCCTTGGTATTAGGGTTTGGGAGAAGAAGACTTTTAAAGATTTCCTTCTTTATTTCTATGCAAAATTAGGGATCACAAAGAAAAGGAATTTTAGAATACAGTTTATTCTATGAAGTATTTTGGTAGATGGTCAATATATGATGATTTATACAAAATATCAAAGCTCTAGGCCTAAAGTAATGGTTAGGGAGAAACATATTTTCAAAGTTTTCCTTCTTCATTTCTTTGTAAAATCAGGGATCACACAGAAAAAGGCTTATATTCAGAATACAGTAATTCTTTGAAGTATTTTGGTAGAGGGTCAATAGATGATGATTTGTACAAATTATCAAAGCTCCAGGCCTTATGGTTTGGGAGAAGGATATTTTTAAAGATTTCCTTCTTTAATTCTATGTAAAATCATGGATTGCAGAGAAAAGGGCTAATTTCCAGAATACAGTAATCCTTGAAGTATTTTGGTAGAGGGCCAATAGATGATAATTTGTACCAAATATCAAAGCTCTAGGCCTAATGGTTTGGGAGAAGAAGATTTCTTAAGATTTCCTTCTTTATTTCCTTGTAAAATCAGGGATCGCACAGAAAAGGGCTAATTTCCAGAATACAGTAATTCTTGGAAGTATTTTGGTAGAGGGTGAATAGATGATAATTTTTAACAAATATCAAGCTCTGGGCCTTATGGCTTGGGAGGAGATTTTTTAAGTTTTTTCACTCCATTGCCATGGCAACCAGAGTTCATTATGGATTTCAATTCTTTGAAGTATTTTGAAAGAGCATGACCTTAGGATCATTTCTGTGAAGTTTTGTTGTAATTCTATGGTTAAGTTAGGAGGAGAAGTTTTTTTTGTAATTTTGAACGGACGGACGGACAATGATTGATCACAACAGCTCACCCAGAGCTCTTTGTGCTCAGGTGAGGTAAAAAAACAGAAAAGGGTTACATCAAACAGGTGGGGTAGATTTAGACCAGGCTATATTTATGATTTTTGTCTATTCCTCCTGCCAAAATACAAATATTTCAGATTAAGAATGACAAGGGCATATATTGATGGCATTGTCATCAAATAGTAAGATAACAAAGCTAACTCAACTCAACCAACTTATCATTTTTCCAATATTTCAAAGTACTATGGAGACTTCTGTTATATCTGGAGAACGACAGCCCTTTTAAAACTGCTTGAAATATCAAAATTCTTATATACCAGTATGCTCAATCTTTGACATATACCTGTCAGCCTCCACACATAAATAGTCACAGTTGTACCCCCATGGAATATAGTGGTAGCTGGTTGTATATTACTGATCGTTGAATCTCTTTTAAATTCATACGGCTGAACTACCTTTTGGGATTTGAATTTGATGAACTGCACCTTTTGAGTCAAAGAATATTGTATACAACATGAGATTTGATGTTTCGCAATGGTGTGCAATGACAGGTCTGTCAACCCAAGATGAAATTCAAACTTATTTTTAGCCTTGGAATCACTATCTTGTCCATGTGGGTAGCAATTATCATGATATTTTTCTAAAACTTGCAAATCAAGATTAACCAGACTTTTCTGTATGTTGGCGAGCATATCAGGCATCAAGAGGGCACAGATCTTAGGTAGCCCAATGTTAGTCCATGAAAGCCCCTCTTTACTTCTCTAGATTATACGCAAGTGGGTGATTGTTGCCATAATATGATGGCTTAAACTTTTTTCTGTTTCAATCCTCACAGTTTAGCCGTGATTTATATATATTTACCGAGTTTGCAGATACACAATCCTCAGACAAATTATTCCAAAGGTTAATGGCTCTATTAGAAAAGCTGATTAGATGAATATTGGTATTGCACTTCATGTCACTTTTACTTAATTTAAGATGATGTCCTCGTAGGCAAAAAAGCAAGTGTAAAAATTTGGTCCTAATTAAAGTCATGGTGATTGTGAACTCCTTTGAAAATTTGTAGTATGTCAGAATGGACACGTCTATATTCTAATGTCTATAAGTCTCTCTTCATAAGTAAAAATAGGATTTTTAATTCCGGTATAAGTCATGTGCTCTCTGCTGTACATCTCAAAGTCTTCTGGTGTCTTTTTTAAGGTATGGTGTCCATACACAAGACCATATTCAAATATTGGTCTTACAAGAATTTGAAGAGAATTAGGAACATAGGTTTCTCTAGGTATTTAAAGGATCTGTGAATAAAGCCAAGACTTCTCTGTGCCTTCTTTACAATGTTAGTGATGTAGGTGTCAAAGTAAAGATTACAATCAAAAGTGATTCCAAGATCTTTTTCAGTTGTGACATTTTCAACGGCTATGTAGGTTCCACTAGAATCTTTCATACATTTTCTGAAATGTTCTTTTTTTTGCTTCAATATGAAATGACTTAGATTTAGATGTTTTACAAGACAGTTTCCGCTTACTACTCCAGTCGCACATGTCGTCCAAATCATTTTGTAGGGTTTTTTTTATTCTTTATCAGTTTTAATACTTGTACATGATATACTTTGCTATCATCCACAAAAGTCCTCACTGTACAGGGGTCAGAACTAACTTTGCTTCAATGGGATCCCACATGAATCCCTACCTATTACTTCATGTCCAGATAATAAGGGATCCCTCCTTGATATACATTAACTCAGTCACACACAATCTTGCCCTTCTAAGCCCAACTTGAAAACAAGAGGGCCTTTGGCCCTGGGGCGCTCACCTGAGATAAAGGCTCTTTTTCTTTCAACAGTCTAATTTCATGTTAAGGTTAGGATTATGAAACAAGTGGGCCACAATTACATATAAAGACTATGAACCTGGGGATCCAAAAGTCTTAATTACAAATTCAAAGGCTTTAGTGCTGATTTGAAAGAAGGAATAAACTTTTCCATGGGATATAATTTCAGAAATAAGAAAGAAGTCTGTGAACTGTTGCTTCATGCCTATTCCCCCCCCCCCCCCCCCTGGAAACCCTAGGATAATGATTTTAGCTATTTTGTAAGAGATCAATATACTGATGCTTCATGCAAAATATCAAGTCTCTACGCCTTCTGGGTCAGGAGGAGAAGATTCTTAAAGATTATTTTGAAATTTCACTTTTGTTGCCATGGCAACTAGAGTTTTTAACGGATTTCAATTCTTTAAGCTAATTTTAACAGGGACCACCTAAGGAACATTTCTGCAAAATTTGGTTCAAATTGGCCCTGTGAATTGGGAGGAGATGTCATTTAAAAAAATGTTCTTTATTTCTATATAACCCCCACCCCCCCCCACCCCCTGGGGCCCTGCCCCTGGGGACCCGAGGATAGTGATTTTAGCTATTTTGAAAGAGGTCAATATACTGATGCTTCATGCAAAATATCAAGGCTCTACACCTTTTGGGTCAGGAGGAGAAGATTTTTAAAAATTATTTTAAAATTTCACTTTTATTGCCATGGCAACCAGAGTTTTCAACGGATTTCAATTCTTCAGCTATCTTTGAAGGGGACCACCTAAGGAACATTTCTGCCAAATTTGGTTCAAATCGGCCCAGTGGTTTTAGAGGAGATGTCATTTAAAAAATCGTTCTTTATTTCTATATAAACCCCACCCCCTGGGGCTCAGCCCCTGGGGACCCGAGGATCATGATTTTAGCTATTTTGAAAGAGGTCAATATATTGTTGCTTCATGCAAAATATCAAGGCTCTATGCCTTCTGGGTCAGGAGGAGAAGATTTTTAAAGATAATTTTAAAATTTCACTTTTGTTGCCATGGCAACCAGAGTTTTTAACAGATTTCAATTCTTTAGCTATTTTTGAAGGGGACCACCTAAGGAACATTTCTGCCAAATTTGGTTCAAATTGGCCCAGTGGTTTGAGAGGAGATGTCATTTAAAAATCGTTCTTTATTTCTATATAACCCCCCCCCCCCTGGGGCTCCGCCCCTGGGGACCCGAGGATCATGATTTTAGCTATTTTGAAAGAGGTCAATATACTGATGCTACATGCAAAATATTCAGGCTCTTCGCCTTCTGGGTCAGGAGGAGAAGATTTTAAAGATTATTTTAAAATTTCACTTTTGTTGCCGTGGCAACCAGAGTTCTTAACAGATTTCAATTCTTTTAGCTATTTTTGAAGGGGACCACCTAAGTAACATTTCTGCCAAATTCGGTTCAAATTGGCCCAGTGGTTTAGGAGGAGATGTCGTTTAAAGAAATTGTTGACAGACGACGCACGTCGGACGGACGCAGGACAAAAGGGGATCACAATAGCTCACTTGAGCACTACGTGATCAGGTGAGCTAAAAAGTTGGTCTGCTGATTGACCAATCTTTTCTTAGAATCAGGGAATTAATGATCAAAAACAAATTTACTGGATCCTGGTTTTGGCACAACGTAACTTTATTAACTTGGGACCATATGAATATAATTTTAAACTTCTCAATTTTCGCACCTACCATTTTGTTCTGCGACATCCGCAATTTTTACGCGAGAATATCGCAGAATCTCGGCCTCGGCAGAACACTGCAGCTGTATCAAGGCTTTTGGGTGCAGATAGGGCTGCTATTACTGTTTTGTGACCATATAAGGATGAAATGTGACATTGTAGTGTGGTTGTACAAAAATTTTCAATTCTGATAGTTATGTCATTTGAAATCTTTAAATCTCGACAATAATGACAGTGAATTTTGATTTTTTGAACTTTGTGCAATATCAAAGTGCAACCACCCTAGCCGCAATAATCTGAAAGAAGGCTACGAAGCCACTATTCGTTAAATTGACTAGTTTTGTCTATTTTGGGGGTCCCGGGGATAAAAATTAGTAGTGGCATCAATGTTTGTCTTTTTCAGTGACTTAGATCTTCTGAATCCTTACATTCAACGGCAGACGCTATCAAAACATTGCGTCTGTTCACAGCATCACGGTCCCTCCAAATCTTGAAAATGGTTGTCTGCTTCCCTTTTATCTTTAGATTCGACATGAGGAACAAGTGTATAAAGTAGTTTATAATGCAGATTTTTGTAATGTTTGGCATGGACTGACTGCCAGAAAAATTGTCTGTCGAAAAGCAATATCAGAGAATTTGTTTCAATTGAGATAACTATAGCAACGCAATTTCTGGAATTTAAATGAGGGAATTTCGCTATTTCACGATCCCTGCATACCTACTTGCAAACTGTAACATATTTGATGCACCATTCCTATAAACATTTTTCAATTATTAGTCTGAATTTCTGTTGACGAAACCTGAGTCATGCTCAAATCTTACAATTTACACTCTTTTTAGCGATTACACTGTCCATATTAAACATTATATTCTTCTATAGTATATGAAACCATTCAGTGTTACTGTAGCAAGGACTTGTACCTTGTGTGCCACATTCTGTGACACTGTTTGAGAGAGGAATGATTATGCAAGTTCTATGTAAAAAATTGTTGCCAGAAGAGGGCTATGATATTGCAGCTAAACAGAAACACAGGGTTTACGCTGCAAATCACCATTATCACCAAATGCGACAAAAATAAAATTCTGGCGCAAGTTTTTTTATTTGGCTGAAGTTCGTGGCGCAAAAAAAGAGAAAATTTTGTTTAAACATACTTTTACTTTGACTTATCTCCAGAAATCAAGGCCGAGGGCTAAGTCTGTATAATTGCTCAAAGGCTTGTATAATGGGTCAATTATGTCATCGAGTCTGACACAAGACCGACACATTGCCAAATTTAATTACAGTTCTGATTGACAGCCAATCAGATTAATGAAATGTGCTCATTGGTTGGCGGGTTGTATTGATTTTGTGTTGAGGGGGTATCTTAGTTTTAGGGATGACCTTAGATGACGGCTACAATTGAATACATTTATCATGCATGAATTGGCTCTCTTTAACCAAATTTTAATCAAACTGGCCACCATTTGCCTTTTCTTGATGAATACATTTGATGTATTCTTGCATATTTTCGTATATTTATGCTGACAGTTTCAGTCAGTTTCTAATCTCGACACCGCTACCACGAATCCTTGCTTAACCCTTTCCCGTTTTTTGAAATTTTAGACTGGTCCAATTTCAAAGAGGTTGCAGACGACCACAAAAATTGTATGCATTTCGAAATTAAACAATCCTGTGTGGTAGAAAATATTGTGGGAAAAGGAGAAATTGCATGTAACAAGCAATTTCTCCTTTTTCCACAATGTTTTCTCAAGTATAAAAATCACAGTGAAGTAAAATCCGGGGTTTGAACAGGAATGGGTTAAACACTGAATCAGCATTCATGGGTTATAAGAAGGATATTCTGATGAGCTGTTGATAGTAACAGTGGTAGTTTGTCAAACTTTGTCAGAAATTTCAAGAGTTATACTGTCCTAAAAGCAGACGCACCATTTCTTTTTTGTTCATCCTTAAACAGTGTATGTTTGTTTTTTAAATACAGATGTCTATGTTATTCTAACATCAAATCAGGCATATTACATAAGGCTTATTGCTATTTCCTTCTCTCTGTTTTTCTCATTGAAGTCTCAAATTTCTAATCAAAGTACTGAAAGCACTGATTTAAAATGGGTCAACTCATTGTAGGTGTATGACTTGGGTACATTCATTTAGGACTAAATTACAAATGAATTACCATGTTTACAACCTCTTTGATATGTATATTGTTTATTTTACAACATATAAGTTAAAAAAATAAATGCGCAGTTAAGAATTGTTCGACTTTGGCACCAACTCCTTCTCAATTTGGCCACAACTTTTTCCATTTGGCCCAAATTGTTTTAATTTGGTGAAAGTGATGGCGACAACTTTTTTCTAGCCAAAGCTAACCCTGGAAACATGCATGAATAGCTCTTTTGACAAAGTGTAGCTTAAATGATTTACACATTTCTAACACAGTGTATATGTCCGCAATCAAGGCAGTGCTCCAGCTAGGAATGAAAAGGGGCAGGGTGCTAGTGCCCCAAAAGGGCACTTCGAGTTGCGAAGAGACGGAATTGGGGAGGGGGTGGTTGAATGTGTCCCCCCCCCCTCCCCCAAGAACATTTTGAATTTATAGAGCTTAAAGAAGGGCTCTGGTGGATATTTTTAATATAAAAATATTCATGATATTGTAACTGTACAAACAAATATTTCAACTAAAACTAAAAATCAGCTCATGGGAATTACAATATTTTGTTAGGCCAACGACTGTGAACTTTTTGATACTCACTGATTATTATCTTTTTTCTTCATCATTTTCATTCTAAACACATTTTTTTATGTTATAATCAATTTTTTATCATTATTATTAAGACAGAAACTTACGCAAAGAAATCAGTAGCTTTGTTAACATGTAAATATGTTAACAGTTCTCTTTCAAGTTTAAACAGTTCACAGTTGGATGTTTCTGCATCAAGTTTTTGCCAGTCAGATGTTTCTGATTTACAATATGACCCTAAAAATTCAAATATCAAAGTCTACTACACTAATGCAGACCGTTTATTAAATAAATTGGAGGAACTGGAAGTTATTATTCTAGACCCTGACATTGTTGTAGTCACAGAAATTTTTCCTAAAAGTACAAACCCCATGAACATTGACCCAAATGAATATAAGTTGAAAGGCTTTATACAATTCATCAGCAGAACCAAAGATAGTGCTAGAGGGGTTGTTATTTACGTATGGACTGTATTCCAGCAGATAATTGTTCATTTTCTCACACAAATCATTTTGATGAATCGGTTTGGATAGTAATACGTCTTACATCAGGGGAAAATTTATTGCTAGGTGCTGTGTATAAATCACCTAATAGTAATCCTGAAAATGAGCTGAATCTACGGGACTTAATTACAAATGTTTCAAATATGAATTACAAAAATATAGTAATTATTGGTGACTTCAACTACCCAGACATAGACTGGAGTACCTGGACAACGACGAAATCTGAGAACCATGTATCCTTCAAATTTCTGGAATGTGTTCGTGATTGTTATTTTCACCAGCATGTGTCAGGTAATACTCGATACAGAAATGGACAAAATCATAGTTGCCTTGATTTGATATTTTCTGACAATGAAAATATAATAGAAAACATTAGATATGGAGATAGACTTGGAAGCAGTGATCATATTGGGTTAATATTTGATATCATTTGTGATACAGTAAAAGAAGATAGAAACCAGAAAAGGCCAAACTTTTATAAGGGTGATTATGAAAAGATTAGGCAATATTTGGACAGCATTGATTGGACATTTTCATTGAAAGACCTTGATACAGAAAATACATGGAAGTTAATTCTTTCGCACATCAACTTTTGTATTGAGAACTATATTCCGGATAAAATCAGTAATTCAAAGCTCTTCAAAAGTTAAAAAGAAATATTGCGCTTGGAAACGCTTTACTTTTAGTCATAGCTACAAGGATTATGAGGATTACTGTAAAATACGAAATAGTACTAACAAAGCTGTAAAATATGCAAAGAAAAAATTCCAAAGAGGTGATGCTGAAAGTTCACAGAAGAGTTCCAAGTCATTTTGGAGCTCTGTTAGAGACGAGACAAAAAGCAAATGTGGAATAGGGGACTTGTTAGACAAAGATGGAAACATTGTAACTGAAAATAATGATAAAGCAGAATTATTAAACAATTTCTTCACATCTGTGTTTACTCAAGAAGGAAACTTTCAGCCACCATCTATCATTAGGAAAATTTCTGAAGATGAGTTGTTAAATACATGTACTATAAAACCAGATAAAGTATTAAACTCTATTAAGTCCCTAAATAGTTCCAAAGCATGTGGACCTGATAACTGTCACCCAAATTTTCTGAAAGAGTGTGCCTTACAGATTTATACACCGCTAAGTATACTATTTCAAAAATCTCTTGATTCAGGAGTAGTTCCATGTGATTGGAGGAAGGCAAACATTACCTGCATTTTCAAGAAGGGCCAGAAAAGTGATCCTGGAAACTATCGCCCAGTATCTTTGACCTCAGTAATATGCAAACTACTTGAAAAACAAATACGTGAATGTGTCATGGACCATTTGGATGCTCACAATCTTCTATCTGACTGTCAGTATGGTTTTAGGCAAAACCGCAGTACAATTTTACAACTTCTCTCTGTTTTGGTGGATATGACAACTGCAATTGACAATGACCTACAAGTCGATACCATTTACTTGGACTTCAGTAAGGCATTCGATAGTGTCCCTCATAAAATATTGATTCATAAGCTAGAATCCTTTGGTATTGCTGGAAGTCTTCTAAAATGGTTAACCAGTTTTCTTAGCAAAAGACAACAGCGTGTAGTAGTCAACGGTAGCCCTTCAGGTTGGAGTGATGTTATTTCAGGAATACCACAGGGCTCTATTCTTGGCCCAGTCCTTTTTATTTTATTCGTAAACGACTTGCCAGACAGTGTACAGAGTACTTGTCACCTTTTTGCAGATGATTGTAAGGTGTATAAAGCTATTTCATCAGAAAGTGATCAAAAAGACCTGCAGAAAGATGTTGAAAATTTATGCAAGTGGAGTGAAAACTGGCTTCTGAACTTTAATATTAAAAAGTGCAAAGCAGTAACATTTGGCAGAAGAAATTTTGAGCCTAGTTACATCATCAGGGATAAAAATGGGCAAGAGCACATTCTGCAGATTTAGACCTCAGAAAAGGATCTTGGTGTAACTTTTAATGACAACCTGTGTTTTGAGCAACACATCAGCAATGTAGCAAATAAGGCAAATAGACTTATTGGACTCATTAAAAGGAAATTTAAGTTCATCGACAACCATCTTTTCTTGACTTTGTACAAATCATTAGTAAGATCAAATTTAGATTATGGGAACCTAGTTGCATACCCTGCGACGAAAAAATGTAAACAAATCATCGAAAATGTACAACGTAGAGCAACTTGTCTGGTACCAGGGCTGAGAGGATCATCTTATTCCGAGCGTCTGAAGGAGTTAAACCTGCCAGCACTGGATTACCGCCGACAGAGATTTGACCTTATTCAAGTGTTTAAAATTATTCACCACATAGATAATGCAGACCTTACATTCTGCAGATTTAGACCTCAGAAAAGGATCTTGGTGTAACTTTTAATGACAACCTGTGTTTTGAGCAACACATCAGCAATGTAGCAAATAAGGCAAATAGACTTATTGGACTCATTAAAAGGAAATTTAAGTTCATCGACAACCATCTTTTCTTGACTTTGTACAAATCATTAGTAAGATCAAATTTAGATTATGGGAACCTAGTTGCATACCCTGCGACGAAAAAATGTAAACAAATCATCGAAAATGTACAACGTAGAGCAACTTGTCTGGTACCAGGGCTGAGAGGATCATCTTATTCCGAGCGTCTGAAGGAGTTAAATTTGCCAGCACTGGATTACCGCCGACAGAGATTTGACCTTATTCAAGTGTTTAAAATTATTCACCACATAGATAATGCAGACCTTACATCCTTTTTTACTTTTGCTGAATCTGACCATCTTAGGGGACACTGTTTAAAACTGAACAAGCCCCGTGCAAAGAAGTTACTGCGTTTAAACTCTTTCTCCATTCGAACTATTAATGCATGGAATAACTTACCGGAAGATATTGTAACTTCCAAAAAAGTTGACCAATTCAAGAACAAACTCGATAAATTGTGGCTGTACAAGCGTTTTGACACTTCAAATGTATACTAGCTCCACCGAAACCAGAGAACGGAAACCAAGAAGGATTAGAAGGGGATGAAAACCCGATAGGGGTTACTAAGTTCCCCAGCAGACAACAGGTAGACAACAGGTAGTGATTGGTTGACTTGCAGATAAAAGCGGCTCTCTCCACTATACAGGTCGTAATTCGTATGTTGTTAATAACGTCGAACTTAAGCTATCAATTGAATTAATGCGATTTTTAAAGGGTAGTCGCTATTTCAAGAGTATTGGTAGAGTTTA
Organism: Fragum fragum; assembly: GCA_946902895.1. NCBI lineage: Eukaryota > Metazoa > Mollusca > Bivalvia > Cardiida > Cardiidae > Fragum > Fragum fragum. The sequence goes on from OX336366.1 coordinate 7,614,218, forward strand.
GGGTCTATTAATGTAGCAGGGTAGTTTAAAAAAGGGCAGGGCACCACACTTTGAGGGTAGGGCGGGGCGCCCTTATGAAAGGGCCTAGCTAAAGCACTGTAAGGTATTGAACCATATCAAGGTATTGAACATTAATCTTTTCCCTAACCTGAAAAATATGACAATCTTGCATGAATATTGCACTTAGGAATAAAAAAATCATTAGGGAATGATTTCACTAAGCGAACAAAATGACTAAAATTTGGGCAAGATATAAAATCGTTAATAATTTTGTTGCAGTGCCAGTACCAGCTTATCTCAAAAGACCAGTGAGGACCACCCGACATATGCATGCAGCATCTTTCAGACAGATCCATACAAATGCAGCCTACTTTAAATATTCTTTTTTTCTCTACACAGTGATCCTATGGAACAACCTACCAGAAACAATTGTACAGCAAACTGATATTGCAGCATTCAAAAAGAGTCTTGATTCTTTTCAGATAGTGAGCCGTCCCTGAATGACCAAAAATATGTTTTATCAGCTTTTTTAATCTAACACTCACAATACTTTTAAAATTTTGCACCCTAACCAATGATTAACAGTTTTTATTCCAGCACAGACGTGCACCTGCCAGTAATACCCGAAAGGGGAGTTGGGCAGTATATATATAGATTGATATGAATAACATAGGTACGAATTGACTAGGATACGAATTGAAAAATCTTCCCAATAGATTCATCGAATTCAAGCAGACAGACTCAGAGAATATTTATTATCGTTAGAAGCCTTTAAACCGGTGAAAAGAGACTATCATTTACCTGTCAATTCCCTTTAAAAGAGTAGCAACTGTTGCTCGCATGGCCTCTGCCATTTTCAGGTAGTGCGGAAGCGGAAATTTTCAAATTACGGTTAATGTCGTGCAAAAGGATTTTTCATGTTTATTACATCTACTAGTTTTTTATTGCCTTTTGTTACTTTCCATATTAACATTCTCTGGATTTTTTCATGATATGTTATATTTCATTTTGTGATAATCTAAATTACGACAATTATCATAAAACAATTTTTGGATTTAGCAGACAACTTTGGTTTTGAAATAAACTTTTAGTGATTTCTATGGCCCAAAAACAGGCAACTAGTGTATCTGACCTTGAAAAGCTAGAAAACGCTAAAGTTTTTAAAGCAGATGGCAACGATTACCATAAAAACAAAGAATTTAAGAAAGCTATCGGGAAATACCATAGAGCTCTTCTACAGCTGAAGGCCATTGGGCAGGCAAAAAGCTCTGGACTTGGAGGATTTTTAACTGATGAGGAGATGGAAGCTAGAGGATACTCCTCATATGTGTCCCCTGAAGTTCAGACAGAAGTTATGAAATTGATGTCAGACTGTTATAACAATCTAGCTGGTATGTGTGGTTCCGATCTACTTGACCAATTTTTGTAATAAAAATACATTGTGTTTAGATGGGTCATACTAAAACAAGCCCTACAGAGATTTATAGCCCTACAGACGCCCTACGGAATTTGTACACGCCCTACGAGTATATGAGCGATAATGGTGTATAATTTTTAGTTAATATGATTGTAATTTACATTTTTCTTTATATTTCAAAATATTTTCTGTGAATTTATCTTATTTATGATGATTTTGATGTTTACAAATGCCGAAACCTGACCGGAAGTAACTTGAGGAAACCTCAGACCGTTTAATGAGATACCCATCAAATCTACAGTCAAATTTCTATTAAAATACTTAACCCCTCGGCTAGAAAAGGAATAGATTTATTGTTTAAAAAATTTTCAAAACTTATTTTCAGGTTTGAAATTATTTTTCGAGTCGTAATTATAAAGATAAGGGAGGCAACTCAATTTAGCATAGGCTAGAATCCTATAGGATGGGAGATTTAGTTACCAAACGACAACATTGGAAATATTTTGCCTTGCCGGAGAAAGATAGTTCAAATTTCAAGTGCCTGATAATGTAGACATTGTGAGAAAACAGAAATTATTTCCCCCTTTTCTCGCATTATTTTCAAATGTAAACCAGGGCTCTGCAGAGTGGGCGACTCAGGCGAAAAAGTCGCCTGGTTTCATAAAACTTCGCCTGATTTGCTGATCAAAGCGAAGTCGAAGTCGCCTGGAATTTTCGGGAAGTCGCCTGGATACGATAGATGATTACCAAATCTGGCCCAGTGGCTAAAATGTAGGGGACAGTGTGCAATTATACAACTGCCGGTCGGAAGCCCTTTGATCGTAATTCAAGCGTGAGGCCAGCAGATCATTAGAAAGAGGGGTATGTTCTGGCAGCTAATAGTCAACGTGCTTGCTTCATTCACACCTACGCTGATTGGTTTTGGCAATGCTTTGTATACTATCGGCACCAGAAATCTTTATTTAAAATCCTTTCCCTTCTTAAGTTTTAATCATTTCTGTAAATTAAGTTATCAACAGTCCACGAGATATGTTGCTTACTTTCACATAATGAGAATAATGGCCGACATTTAAGGACGCCGTGTCATTTACCAGAAGTCAACATTTTGTTAAAAATTGAAATCTTGATGAAAAATAATTCTTCCGAAAATCTACGTAGAGTAAATTCATTTTCATTAGAATCCTTCAATTTGAATTATCTGCTTTAATATTGTAACAAGTGAAGAAAATAATGGCAAACAATTTAAAGCTGCTACGATCTTTTCCTGAGATTCTTGTTATGATACATTCTATCCAAAAACTAAATTTCACTTACTTGTATTGGTAATAATTCCTTTAAATAACATGTAATTCTATAAAATGGAGCAAATTATCCTGTGTTAACTTTAAACCTCTGCATGTATTTGTGTACTCAGCAGTAACCCTTACCCTTTACACACTATCACTGACTTAATCACAGAGGACCTTCTTTGACCAATTAATGACAATTCTTTCCATTTAGGCCCTATATGTAATCAGGTAAAGTTGACAGACTTTAACCCATTACCACACAATCCCCCCATTTTGACATCTTGAAATGTTTTTATGGGAAACTGTGGAAAAAATGAGGAAATGATTGCAGCAAGCAATTTATCCTTTCCCCACATGTTTCTACCCTCTTTGGCACCTTCTTTCTTATTTAAGCTCACTTTGAAATGTCTTATTTAGCCTCTTTCAATTTGTATCATTCTGAATTTTTTCTTCTGGTAATGGTTTTAATAAATACATCTTGTTACAATAAAATCTTTTCTCATTTTCTGCTTCAAATAGGAACACTACTCATTTCATTCAGACCGCCTATACACTGTTTGCATTTTCTTTATTAGTTGACTTTTTTTTATCATATATGAATCTATTATGAAACATTAAAAAAACTAAATTCAGAATCAAACTCTTGAATTCTCAAACCTAAAAAATAAAAAAAACAAAAGTATTTGTTCACAGGAATAAGATCTTTATTGAGTACTGAAAGGATAAGCAGTATTTTCTATGTTAATTGCATAATACATAATATAAAATGAAACTACTTGGTTGTAAAGCTATTTTATTTTCTGATAGAAATGAGGAATACGCGCAAAAACATAATTTTTAACGCGATCCACTTCTCCTGAAAGTCTCACCACTTCTCCCCATTTTGAAAAACTTCTCCCAATTCTAAGACTAGTGAGAAGTGACTTCTCCCCAAATTCTGGGAGTCTGCAGAGCTCTGGTAAACCCCTTTAAAACTAGTCCAAATCGAAAGAGGTTGTTGATGACAATGAAAATTGGATGCAATTTGCAATGAAATGATCCTATATGGTAGAAAATATTGTGGAAAAGGGTGAAATTGTGTGTCACAAGCTATTTCTTCTTTGTCCTCAATGTTTTCAGAAGTATAAACGCGATGTAAAAACCCTGGTTTGTACAGGAAAGGGTTAAGTTCTTGTATTGTTCCATGCGGGATTGTGTTGAAGCAAGAATTAAAGTAAAAGTCAATATTATTTGAGGGTTTTTTTGTTGTTTTTTTTGTTTGGTTGGGTTTTTTTTGTTTGTTTTTTTGTACTTGTTGCATATAACATGATGAACAAAATACTGAACTAGGCTAAAATGTTTTGATCGTCAAGTGCCAATACATTTGGACAGTATTTGCAATTGAATTAATCCTGTGAAAAATATAATTGAAATATTTTTTTCCTGTAGAACTCTTAGTCATCAACCCATCTGTTTATATTTCAGTTTTCAGAATTTCAATTCTGTATGTGTTAATAGGTATGAAATGTTACCAGACTCAACGACTAGACGTGGTTCTACTCTGAGCCTTTTTTTTTTATTTTTTATTTATCTGTTTTACGAAATGGAATAATACTATGTAAATGCATTTATAAAATCAACCCCTCAGTCTGTTTTGTTTTTGTTGTTGTAGTTTTTGGATTTTGCACCATAAAACTGAAAATTTTATTATAATTTTCACTTGATTTTAAGCAGTACAAACTACACTGTTTGAACAAAATGAATCGTTACTATACTGCTATTTGTTTATTGTTCTTGACTGGTTTTAAATAATTAATCTAGAAGTTAAAAATTATTATAATTTGACCTTTTTCTGTAATTTACTTGAAGACTGAGAGCACATAACACAATTAGTCCTGAATTTAAAATAATTTTACTTATTTAGCCAATTACGAGACGACAAAGTTTTAGACTGGTCCAAATTCAAAAAAGTTGCAGGCGACGTTTTAAAGCTTATAAGATATTAGATATTTTGCAAGCAATTTCTACTTTTCCGACAATGTTTTCCAAATTGTTTATCTAGAGGGAATGGGTTACTTCCCTTGCATTGCATTGAGATCACTTTGTGTCTAAAAAGTCTTTTCTAATATGAAATTATACCAAAATAAAGATAAAAATCAAAACATGAATAATTTGTCTCTCAAAAATACTAATACATAGACAGGTATTTGCTTATGAATTTGTTGGGCGATCAATTAAACGATAGGGTGTTTCGTCAAGTACTTCCAGTCAAATTATGTGATATTATAAACATCTATATCATCAGAAATAAGCAAATTCACAAAATTCCTTTTGAAGTAAGAAAAAAATGTTATTTTTAATCCTATTAACTAACAAATATTCACTATTATTGGTCCTATAGTTGTAGGGTGTGTACAAATTTCGTAGGGCGTCTGTAGGGCTATAAATCTCTGTAGGGCTTGTTTGAGTGTGACCGGTTTAGATATTTGATATTAACACTTGTCATGCTGATCCTGGAATATTCTGGTTTTAACAGGGGATGTAGACCAAGATCAGCCTGCACATATGTGCAGGCTGATCTTGGTCTACACCTCCTGTTTGTAATTTTTGTGCCAGAGCTGTTAATGAAATTGATTTCCAAAAGAAATATTGATTTTTTTTCAACAAGATCTATCAATGCTTTAAGCCCTTTGATTTTACAGCTGTTCAGTAAGCTAATTCATACAGCATGACAAGGGTTAAGAGAACATGGCCATGCACAGTTTGGGAAAGCCTCTCAATTGAATTAACATTATAAATGACTTTAAAAGTCTACAGGTGCACCAAATCAAACATCCATCATCAAGTTTACATTGATTGATTGAATGGGGTTTTATGCTGCTTTCAACAATCTTTCAGTTATTTCGCGACGGCTGGAGCACCTAACAATGGATTCCTGGTATTTCTCACACCAGTACCGCCATCACATCCTTTCCTAGCCTCCAGCTGCTATCCCACATATGTCTACGATTATCCAACCGATTGGTGAGAGACAAATAGTCAGAAAAGATGAGTGCTGCCGTCGGGGATCGAACCCGGGACCTCTAGATTGACAGTCCGACGCGCTACCAACTGCGCTATGACGGCGGCTCAAGTTTATATGTTAATTCATTAAGGTATATAGGTAACTGGACCATAATACATCTAAACAAGAATTGTCCACTTTTTTATTGAAAAAATCATATATCATAATAGAATGAAATAGGTGATTGTAAGGTCCACAAATAGTAAGAGATATGACTTGTACAGAAAGAGATTCATAACATAACATAGAGAGTGCAGTCAGTGGATTTGAAGAACATTGCATTTACGTCTAGAAAGCAACTTATAGCTATGATGTTTTGGAGACAAGAGTAATCTGTTTCTATGTTACAGAGCTTGGACTTGAAACTTAATTGGTCAATTTCTACTAAAATTTTTTGTCAGATTGAATGTGTCCATAAGATATTTTGGGACTTTCATAATTTTGTCCTCTTAGTGTTGCATTCAAGAATGGAAAAGAAGATCTGATTATTTCTGTATCTCAGTGGTCATTTTTCAAGCCATTTTTTTTCTGGTTCCGATGATTTACATTCAATGAAAAAATGTATCTGGCCTCATTTATGGGACCCATCAGGGCTCTTGTTTGATTGGTAGACCAGGGTTTTGACCTTTGAAAATCTGAATATATCCCTTTTTGACCCTTAGAAATTACTCTCTGAGACATTTTACCATCTGTGATTAATTTCTAAGGGTCAAAATGTGATTTTTTTTTACCCTCCAAATTTTCAATGATGCATTTATGTGCCTGTGAAAACTATATAAATAATCTTACTTCATAAGTTTATAAGAGATTACTAATATAAAATAATGTTACCTCAAAGAACTGCGTTTTCCTACCCCTTTTGCCAGGATGCGATGCGGGTGACAAGATTAAGAGGGAGAGGCAATGCATGAATAAATGTACTGTAAAACTTCTAATAGAACCCCACGCTCTTATGTAACCCCAGCCCCCTCTTCGGATGTGAAAACCGACCCTTTTTGTATGATTTTCTGAAAACTTATAGCCTGTAAAAAACAAATTTAGTACATGTATATTGAAATGACTATAAGCATATAATACACCGTTCGGTTGTCTTCAAAATCTTTTGTTTCATTCTGACATTAGATAATATTATAGGTTAGAAAACGATGGCGTGATATATGGGAAATGAATGCGAGCTACAGTGAGTGTCTATTTCACATATACTGCTGCTCGATATTTTCTATCTGACTAAGACCATGTGACTATCAATTCTGGTGAATGAATGAATGAGGTTTTTTTTTCGGCCACATTATACGTCTTCTTTATTAACTTTGATAGAATGATAATAATGACAATTAATTGGAAATACCAGTAAATTTATCACGATAGGTATCTCTTCAAAAATTTGTCGGATTTTAGGGCCTGTTGAATAATGACTTATTAGATAAAATGAAATTCATTTATTTTGACATGACCCTGCCAATGATTGTCCTTATAAAAGTGCTAGATATACTGTCGGCCGTATCAGTTATAAAGACTTTAAAATAATGTTCTTTGATTAGCCAATTCACTTCATGTGTGATCTCAAAGTTAACACAAGTCAGCAGAAAATAAAACAGTGTGTAGCAGAGTTGTGACTGAATTTAATGAGCTCAAAGCGTGGGTTCTGTATTAATTTATTGGTGAGTTGTGTAACTCGATTCTTGTGACTTTGATATGAATATGGCTGTTCTAGAGAGTCTGAGAGACACATTTACTGTGTAAAAGGGAAAGAAAAAGTGTCCTGTAATATTCATAAAGTTACAGTCCTAGAAAATCATTCACTGTATTCTTTTATTTGCATCGCCTCTCCCTCTGAATCTTGTCACCGGCACCGTAAAAGGGGTGGGAAAACGCAGTTCTGTGTGGTAACATTATTTTATATCAACATGTTATCATTCATTTCAATCTTTCAGAACTGTTGATAACATGGATTTGAACAATTTCAACCCACATTTTCGTGTTTGATTGGGGCCGATGTCCAAAGTTTGATTCAAGTTTCTATTCACAAACGGAATTATTTTGAAATCTATCAATGCCAACAGATAATATAATCATTTCTATGTGGTATGAAACTCTGGACGTTTTTGGAAAATGCATAATAGGTTAACAGGAGATCAAATTGTACGCGAGGTGCACTGTTTTTCTTACCTTTTCTGTTCAGTACTGGTCCTTGGCTCCATATCGGAAGTATCATTGTCTCCTTTTTTTACTCTTCTCCTAAAAGAGATGGAGCCCGAGATTACAGGGCGTGTACTTCAAGTCATGCAATTGAAGAATTGCTGGCCCTGCCTACTGATTTGCCTGCTACACCTACTGAATCCGACAGGAAGGTATACTTTGATAATGACCTCTGAACTCAGATAATTTCTGCTTTTGAGGGAGGTATAGACATAGATCAGCCTGCATGTATGTGCAGTCTCATCCTAGTCTACACCACCTGTTTGTTCCATTCAAACCAGAATAATTGTTCATAACAAATATTCACTATTATTGGTCCTATAGTTGTAGGGCGTGTACAAATTTCGTAGGGCGTCTGTAGGGCTATAAATCTCTGTAGGGCTTGTTTGAGTGTGACCGGTTTAGATATTTGATATTAACACTTGTCATGCTGATCCTGGAATATTCTGGTTTTAACAGGGGATGTAGACCAAGATCAGCCTGCACATATGTGCAGGCTGATCTTGGTCTACACCTCCTGTTTGTAATTTTTGTGCCAGAGCTGTTAATGAAATTGATTTCCAAAAGAAATATTGATTTTTTTTCAACAAGATCTATCAATGCTTTAAGCCCTTTGATTTTACAGCTGTTCAGTAAGCTAATTCATACAGCATGACAAGGGTTAAGAGAACATGGCCATGCACAGTTTGGGAAAGCCTCTCAATTGAATTAACATTATAAATGACTTTAAAAGTCTACAGGTGCACCAAATCAAACATCCATCATCAAGTTTACATTGATTGATTGAATGGGGTTTTATGCTGCTTTCAACAATCTTTCAGTTATTTCGCGACGGCTGGAGCACCTAACAATGGATTCCTGGTATTTCTCACACCAGTACCGCCATCACATCCTTTCCTAGCCTCCAGCTGCTATCCCACATATGTCTACGATTATCCAACCGATTGGTGAGAGACAAATAGTCAGAAAAGATGAGTGCTGCCGTCGGGGATCGAACCCGGGACCTCTAGATTGACAGTCCGACGCGCTACCAACTGCGCTATGACGGCGGCTCAAGTTTATATGTTAATTCATTAAGGTATATAGGTAACTGGACCATAATACATCTAAACAAGAATTGTCCACTTTTTTATTGAAAAAATCATATATCATAATAGAATGAAATAGGTGATTGTAAGGTCCACAAATAGTAAGAGATATGACTTGTACAGAAAGAGATTCATAACATAACATAGAGAGTGCAGTCAGTGGATTTGAAGAACATTGCATTTACGTCTAGAAAGCAACTTATAGCTATGATGTTTTGGAGACAAGAGTAATCTGTTTCTATGTTACAGAGCTTGGACTTGAAACTTAATTGGTCAATTTCTACTAAAATTTTTTGTCAGATTGAATGTGTCCATAAGATATTTTGGGACTTTCATAATTTTGTCCTCTTAGTGTTGCATTCAAGAATGGAAAAGAAGATCTGATTATTTCTGTATCTCAGTGGTCATTTTTCAAGCCATTTTTTTTCTGGTTCCGATGATTTACATTCAATGAAAAAATGTATCTGGCCTCATTTATGGGACCCATCAGGGCTCTTGTTTGATTGGTAGACCAGGGTTTTGACCTTTGAAAATCTGAATATATCCCTTTTTGACCCTTAGAAATTACTCTCTGAGACATTTTACCATCTGTGATTAATTTCTAAGGGTCAAAATGTGATTTTTTTTTACCCTCCAAATTTTCAATGATGCATTTATGTGCCTGTGAAAACTATATAAATAATCTTACTTTATAAGTTTATAAGAGATTACTAATATAAAATAATGTTACCTCAAAGAACTGCGTTTTCCTACCCCTTTTGCCAGGATGCGATGCGGGTGACAAGATTAAGAGGGAGAGGCAATGCATGAATAAATGTACTGTAAAACTTCTAATAGAACCCCACACTCTTATGTAACCCCAGCCCCCTCTTCGGATGTGAAAACCGACCCTTTTTGTATGATTTTCTGAAAACTTATAGCCTGTAAAAAACAAATTTAGTACATGTATATTGAAATGACTATAAGTATATAGTACACCGTTCGGTTGTCTTCAAAATCTTTCGTTTCATTCTGACATTAGAAAATATTATAGGTTAGAAAACGATGGCGTGATATATGGGAAATGAATGCGAGCTACAGTGAGTGTCTATTTCACATATACTGCTGCTCGATATTTTCTATCTGACTAAGACCATGTGACTATCAATTCTGGTGAATGAATGAATGAGGTTTTTTTTTTTCGGCCACATTATACGTCTTCTTTATTAACTTTGATAGAATGATAATAATGATAATTAATTGGAAATACCAGTAAATTTATCACGATAGGTATCTCTTCAAAAATTTGTCTGATTTTAGGGCCTGTTGAATAATGACTTATTAGATAAAATGAAATTCATTTGTTTTGACATGACCCTGCCAATGATTGTCCTTATAAAAGTGCTAGATATACTGTCGGCCGTATCTGTTATAAAGACTTTAAAATAATGTTCTTTGATTAGCCAATTCACTTCATGTGTGATCTCAAAGTTAACACAAGTCAGCAGAAAATAAAACAGTGTGTAGCAGAGTTGTGACTGAATTTAATGAGCTCAAAGCGTGGGTTCTGTATTAATTTATTGGTGAGTTGTGTAACTCGATTCTTGTGACTTTGATATGAATATGGCTGTTCTAGAGAGTCTGAGAGACACATTTACTGTGTAAAAGGGAAAGAAAAAGTGTCCTGTAATATTCATAAAGTTACAGTCCTAGAAAATCATTCACTGTATTCTTTTATTTGCATCGCCTCTCCCTCTGAATCTTGTCACCGGCACCGTAAAAGGGGTGGGAAAACGCAGTTCTGTGTGGTAACATTATTTTATATCAACATGTTATCATTCATTTCAATCTTTCAGAACTGTTGATAACATGGATTTGAACAATTTCAACCCACATTTTCGTGTTTGATTGGGGCCGATGTCCAAAGTTTGATTCAAGTTTCTATTCACAAACGGAATTATTTTTGAAATCTATCAATGCCAACGGATAATATAATCATTTCTATGTGGTATGAAACTCTGGATGTTTTTGGAAAATGCATAATAGGTTAACAGGAGATCAAATTGTACGCGAGGTGCACTGTTTTTCTTACCTTTTCTGTTCAGTACTGGTCCTTGGCTCCATATCGGAAGTATCATTGTCTCCTTTTTTTACTCTTCTCCTAAAAGAGATGGAGCCCGAGATTACAGGGCGTGTACTTCAAGTCATGCAATTGAAGAATTGCTGGCCCTGCCTACTGATTCGCCTGCTACACCTACTGAATCTGACCGGAAGGTATACTTTGATAATGACCTCTGAACTCAGATAATTTCTGCTTTTGAGGGAGGTATAGACATAGATCAGCCTGCACGTATGTGCAGTCTCATCCTAGTCTACACCACCTGTTTGTTCCATTCAAACCAGAATAATTGTTCAAAATTGTTCATAACAAATATTCACTATTATTGGTCCTATAGTTGTAGGGCGTGTACAAATTTCGTAGGGCGTCTGTAGGGCTATAAATCTCTGTAGGGCTTGTTTTAGTGTGACCGGTTTAGATATTTGATATTAACACTTGTCATGCTGATCCTGGAATATTCTGGTTTTAACAGGGGATGTAGACCAAGATCAGCCTGCACATATGTGCAGGCTGATCTTGGTCTACACCTCCTGTTTGTAATTTTTGTGCCAGAGCTGTTAATGAAATTGATTTCCAAAAGAAATATTGATTTTTTTTCAACAAGATCTATCAATGCTTTAAGCCCTTTGATTTTACAGCTGTTCAGTAAGCTAATTCATACAGCATGACAAGGGTTAAGAGAACATGGCCATGCACAGTTTGGGAAAGCCTCTCAATGGAATTAACATTATAAATGACTTTAAAAGTCTACAGGTGCACCAAATCAAACATCCATCATCAAGTTTACATTGATTGATTGAATGGGGTTTTATGCTGCTTTCAACAATCTTTCAGTTATTTCGCGACGGCTGGAGCACCTAACAATGGATTCCTGGTATTTCTCACACCAGTACCGCCATCACATCCTTTCCTAGCCTCCAGCTGCTATCCCACATATGTCTACGATTATCCAACCGATTGGTGAGAGACAAATAGTCGGAAAAGATGAGTGCCGCCGTCGGGGATCGAACCCGGGACCTCTAGATTGACAGTCCGACGCGCTACCAACTGCGCTATGACGGCGGCTCAAGTTTATATGTTAATTCATTAAGGTATATAGGTAACTGGACCATAATACATCTAAACAAGAATTGTCCACTTTTTTATTGAAAAAATCATATATCATAATAGAATGAAATAGGTGATTGTAAGGTCCACAAATAGTAAGAGATATGACTTGTACAGAAAGAGATTCATAACATAACATAGAGAGTGCAGTCAGTGGATTTGAAGAACATTGCATTTACGTCTAGAAAGCAACTTATAGCTATGATGTTTTGGAGACAAGAGTAATCTGTTTCTATGTTACAGAGCTTGGACTTGAAACTTAATTGGTCAATTTCTACTAAAATTTTTTGTCAAAGATTGAATGTGTCCATAAGATATTTTGGGACTTTCATAATTTTGTCCTCTTAGTGTTGCATTCAAGAATGGAAAAGAAGATCTGATTATTTCTGTATCTCAGTGGTCATTTTTCAAGCCATTTTTTTTCTGGTTCCGATGATTTACATTCAATGAAAAAATGTATCTGGCCTCATTTATGGGACCCATCAGGGCTCTTGTTTGATTGGTAAACCAGGGTTTTGACCTTTGAAAATCTGAATATATCCCTTTTTGACCCTTAGAAATTACTCTCTTAGACATTTTACCATCTGTGATTAATTTCTAAGGGTCAAAATGTGATTTTTTTTTACCCTCCAAATTTTCAATGATGCATTTATGTGCCTGTGAAAACTATATAAATAATCTTACTTTATAAGTTTATAAGAGATTACTAATATAAAATAATGTTACCTCAAAGAACTGCGTTTTCCTACCCCTTTTGCCAGGATGCGATGCGGGTGACAAGATTAAGAGGGAGAGGCAATGCATGAATAAATGTACTGTAAAACTTCTAATAGAACCCCACACTCTTATGTAACCCCAGCCCCCTCTTCGGATGTGAAAACCGACCCTTTTTGTATGATTTTCTGAAAACTTATAGCCTGTAAAAAACAAATTTAGTACATGTATATTGAAATGACTATAAGTATATAGTACACCGTTCGGTTGTCTTCAAAATCTTTCGTTTCATTCTGACATTAGATAATATTATAGGTTAGAAAACGATGGCGTGATATATGGGAAATGAATGCGAGCTACAGTGAGTGTCTATTTCACATATACTGCTGCTCGATATTTTCTATCTGACTAAGACCATGTGACTATCAATTCTGGTGAATGAATGAATGAGGTTTTTTTTTTCGGCCACATTATACGTCTTCTTTATTAACTTTGATAGAATGATAATAATGATAATTAATTGGAAATACCAGTAAATTTATCACGATAGGTATCTCTTCAAAAATTTGTCTGATTTTAGGGCCTGTTGAATAATGACTTATTAGATAAAATGAAATTCATTTGTTTTGACATGACCCTGCCAATGATTGTCCTTATAAAAGTGCTAGATATACTGTCGGCCGTATCTGTTATAAAGACTTTAAAATAATGTTCTTTGATTAGCCAATTCACTTCATGTGTGATCTCAAAGTTAACACAAGTCAGCAGAAAATAAAACAGTTTGTAGCAGAGTTGTGACTGAATTTAATGAGCTCAAAGCGTGGGTTCTGTATTAATTTATTGGTGAGTTGTGTAACTCGATTCTTGTGACTTTGATATGAATATGGCTGTTCTAGAGAGTCTGAGAGACACATTTACTGTGTAAAAGGGAAAGAAAAAGTGTCCTGTAATATTCATAAAGTTACAGTCCTAGAAAATCATTCACTGTATTCTTTTATTTGCATCGCCTCTCCCTCTGAATCTTGTCACCGGCACCGTAAAAGGGGTGGGAAAACGCAGTTCTGTGTGGTAACATTATTTTATATCAACATGTTATCATTCATTTCAATCTTTCAGAACTGTTGATAACATGGATTTGAACAATTTCAACTCACATTTTCGTGTTTGATTGGGGCCGATGTCCAAAGTTTGATTCAAGTTTCTATTCACAAACGGAATTATTTTTGAAATCTATCAATGCCAACGGATAATATAATCATTTCTATGTGGTATGAAACTCTGGACGTTTTTGGAAAATGCATAATAGGTTAACAGGAGATCAAATTGTACGCGAGGTGCACTGTTTTTCTTACCTTTTCTGTTCAGTACTGGTCCTTGGCTCCATATCGGAAGTATCATTGTCTCCTTTTTTTACTCTTCTCCTAAAAGAGATGGAGCCCGAGATTACAGGGCGTGTACTTCAAGTCATGCAATTGAAGAATTGCTGGCCCTGCCTACTGATTCGCCTGCTATACCTACTGAATCCGACAGGAAGGTATACTTTGATAATGACCTCTGAACTCAGATAATTTCTGCTTTTGAGGGAGGTATAGACATAGATCAGCCTGCACGTATGTGCAGTCTCATCCTAGTCTACACCACCTGTTTGTTCCATTTAAACCAGAATAATTGTTCATAAGATTAATTTTCAAAGAAGAATTTTGATCCATAACAGTTGCTTCCAGTGCTTTAAGCCCTTTGAGTTTACTGCCATTGTGAAAAAGAATTTTATTCAGAATGACTAGGTTTAATTGTCTTTATTTTGTAAAATTTAGGGCCAGTAACGTGTAACAAAAAAGTAAAATAGTTGGTTGGCAAAGTAGGGATACAAGTGAAAAATTCATGCCTGAAGTTGCATGGTTGACCTTATCAAAAGTTCGGAAAATTTACGATTTAATGCGGAATATGTACATACATGTGTTCAAATGATGGATTTACTGTACTTTGGTCCATACAAAATTTTTTTTAGAAGGAAGGCAACTCTGATAAGCAGATAGAGGTATTGCCATGTATAGCCTCATGTCGTCTGCATTAGGGTCAGCATCATCATAAATAAATTGATATTTTCCTAGAAACCTCATATTTCACATGTTTATTACTTGTCATAAGATCTTTCTGCTGTTATAAAGTTCAATGTCATTTGTCGGGGTCATATTCCAAGGGCTATAATTCTAAATCTTTGACATTTTCATATATATTTTACTTAAGTTATAAGGTGACTGTATCCAAGCTTTTGCATCCCCATGCCTTGCTCTTGTATTGTCTTTGTAAAAGTCTAAGAATCCATTTAGTGCAAAAAGCGGGCTGTATAAATTTGGTAATATATGGTGTTATTCACATTTCTCAAATGATTTTAATTAATTGATACTTTCAGGTAAAAGTTTTTCAGTTTCAAACTGCACATTTATTATTTTTGTATCATTCACAGCATGTTTATTGCAGCAAGACAATCCAAATTACAAGAAAATACTGGAATATTGTGAGCGTGTGACAGAACTAGCACCACAAAACATCAAGGGATACTATAGACAAGGGCTAGCACACTATAACTTGCAAAATTTCGAAAAAGGTCTAGAGTGTTTCAACCAGGCTGCAAGTATCTCTAAAGATTCAAAAGGTGATGCTTCAGAAGTACATATTTAATATTAGAAGTCTGTCATTTTAATGCTTTCATAGTTTTACTTTGGTAGATATCTTCTAGTCATACACATGTCTTAACCCATTCCCACACAATGATGCGTTGGACGCCCCTCAAGAAAAACAATTTCAGAAAACATTGTGCAAAATGAAGAAATTGATTGTAACGAGCAATTTCTTCATTTAACACGATGTTTTCGATCCTGTTTTTGAAACAAGAGGACAATGATGGTCCTAGATCGCTCACCTGAATTGTCTACTGTTAAAAAAAAATGCAACTAGAGACAAATAACTATAACCAGTTTCATGAAAATTGAGCAAAAACTGTGACTTCTATATTGTAAACAAAGAAATTGTCATTATTACCGCTTTTCCTGTGTTTTCCTATAGAACCTTTATCTACAAGGTTCATCTTTGTGACCTAATAATTATCCTGAACAAGTTTCATGACGATGAGCCAAAATCATGGCCTCGAGTGTTATCAAAGAAATTGTCATAAAGGCCCCTTTTCCCTGTGTTTTCCAATAGAACCTTCCCATAATCAATAGGATTCATCCTTGTGACCTATTAATTAATCTGGCCAATTTCCAAAATTGTGGCCTCAAGAAAGTAAACGAAGAAATTGTCATTAAGGCCCCTTTTCCTGTGTTTTCCTATAGAAGCTTCCCATAATCAATAGGGTTCATCCTTATGACCTAACAATTATTCTGACAAATTTTCATGAAGATTGAGCCAAAATTGTGGCCTCTAGAGTGTAAACAAAGAAATTGTCATAAAGGCCCTTTTCCTGTGTTTCAGAAGTATCCACCCAATAATCAATAGGGTTCATCTTCATGACCTAATAATTATTCTGGCAAAGTTTCATGAAGATTGAGCCAAATTTGTGGCCCCTAGAGTATAAACGAAGAAATTGCCATTAAGGCCCCTTTTCCTGTGTTTACAAAATAGAACCCTCCCATAAACAATAGGGTTTATCCTCATGACCTTACCCTCATGACCCTCATGACCTAACAACTATTCTGACTAAGTTTCATGAAGATTGGGTCAAAACTGTGGCCTTTAGAGTGTAAATACTTCAATTGTTGACGCTGCACGACACATGATGGACGACGGACAACAGACATTCAATGATCACAAAAGCTCACCATGAGCACTTTGTGCTCAGGTGAGCTAAAAATGTAAAAGTTTGTAAACTTTAAATTGTTGTCTGCAACTCTTTCAACTTAGTCAGGGCTAAATCATTACTAATCTACTTACACAATGAAAATAGTTCTCAAATCTATACCCGACAAAAAAATACTTTAAGTGGTACTATAGAATCAGCCTGTCTGTCGATCCTTCTGTTTACAAAAATTCAAGTCATTTGAGTCACTAGCTTCCCCTCAAATTTGCATAAAAATTCATAAAACTTTATCTAAACATTGTATATTGATCGCATATTAAAGTTTTGCAAGAGGCCATTTTGCAGTTTTGACTCCCCCTTGCAGAAGAAGTATCTCCGCTGGAACTTTGTTATTTATGTTCAAGCAGTGTTAAAAAAATTTCAAGTATTTACTTGTCACTAGAACCTCCTACAATTTTCTTCAAAAGTAATAAAACTTTATACATACATTGATAACATGAAACTGATATCATTTATTATTTATGATTTATATTCTTTGGAATAATAAATTCATGTACCAAAATAAAGATACTTGCTTTGTTCTTAATAATGTCATTTCAATGCTTTTCAAGTGTAGTTATCAACATTTTAAGGTTAATAGTCAAAGGAGATGAACAGAAACAAAAATGTTGAAAGGGATTTTTTGTTGGTTACTTCTCTTATATTTGAATAGAAGGAATCTAAGTTATGGACTGGTCTTTAAGAAATTACCTCATCTTCTAATACTGCTACACAATCTATGTTATAACCCATTACCAGATGGCAACATTTTAGACTGGTCCAAATTGAAAGGAGTTGCAGACGAAAAATTAAACCTTAACCCTTTCCTGTTTTTAGAAAATTTAGACTAGTCCAAATCGAAAGAGGATGCAGACGACAATGAAAATTGGATGCAATGCGAAATAAAACCATCCAATGTGGTAGAAAATATTGTGGGAAAAGAAGAAATTGCTTGTGTCAAGCAATTTCTTCTTTTTCCACAAAGTTTTCTCAAGTATAAAATCACAGTAGCGTAAAATCCCGTGTTTAAACAGGAAAGGGTTAAAAGAATTTGAAATACTTTAGCCCCACTGGCTGAAAGCCAGCAAGCTATTGTCATGGAATGTCTGTTGTGCATCAGTCTTGCATCCATCCGTCCGCCTGTAAACTTCTCCTCAGAAAATATTGTACAGAATTCAACCAAATTCCACAGAAATGATCCTTGGATGAAACTTTATCAGATTCCTCCAAAGAATTTTGATTGGATAAAAAATATGGCTTAAATGGGCAAGGCTAATTTCCATATATGGTGAAACCTTTACAAATCTTCTTCTCAGAAACCAGTGATGACCCTGATGACCCTTTATCAGATTTCTTCAAAGAATTTAAATTGGATGATAAACATGGCTTAAATGGGTAGGGCTAATTTCCATATACGGTGAAACCTTTAAAAAACTTCTTCTCAGAAACCAGTGATGGGTTTCAACAAAATTTTACAGGAATGTTCCTTTTGGTGACCTTCAAAGAATTTTGATCAGATGAAAAGTATAGCTTAATGGCTGAGCTAATTTCCATGTATGGTGAATTCTTTTAAAATCTTTTTCGGAGATACCAGTTGATGTTTTTCAACAAAATTTCACTGGAATGGTCCTCTGGTTACTCTTTTTCAGATTCCATCAATTAATTTATTGGTTGGAAACATAGCCTGAAATCACTCTTGCTTAATCTGTACTATCAGGCCTATGGAGGGATACAGGCACTCAATTGCCTCTACTTTATCTATGGGTAGAAAACATGTGTTAAATGAAGAAATTGCTTGTTACAAGCATTTTCTTCATTTAACACAAAGTTTTCCAAAGTGTTTTTATTTAGGGGACTAAAAAAAAATAAAAAAAAAATCATTGTATGGGGATAGGTTAAGAGAAGTAACCAACAAAAAAATCCCTTTTAACATTTTTTTTCTATTTATCTCCTTTGACTACTAACCTTAAAATTTTGAATTCTAATATAACTACACTTGATAAGCATTGAAATGACATTATTTAGAGCAAAGCAAATATCTTTAATTTTGACCTGAATTTTCCAAAGTCTGTTTTCTTGGAGGCGTCTAAAATCGTCATTGAGTGGGAATGGGTTAAGTTTAGTGATAAAAGTTCATTGCTCTTCAGACTTTCAAAATCTAGTTGCGTTATACCTGGTTATATTGCCATTGGCTTTTCTACAGGAATATTCAAATCACTTTTATTTTTACTCTGTTGTTACTGTTTAGAGTGGATCAAATAACATTTAAAACACTAACGTAATTTCTATAGTATAATATCTTTTTTGTAGTTGAAATGCATTGCAGAGATTTTTTACAATCTTGATTATTGTAGATATAATTGAATTCATGAATTCTTCAGAAATAAGTTAAAGGCTTTTAGTTTGAGTTCTATGTGTGTGTAAAATCTGACACACACTTTGTTGGATTGCAATGTTTTTGTAAGTATCTATTCCAAGAATGGACACTAACTGAATTTTGCAATCATTTTATGCAATATAAAAATGGTGTGTATTATCAGGTTAACAGTATGTAGTGCATATATGATTTGAAGCAAAATATCGGTTAGAAAATAATGTGGGAAAGGAAGAAATTGCTTGCTACAAGCAATTTCTTTATTTGTGCCATTGTTTTCCCAAATTAAATATGTTTCATGAAAACTGTTGGTTGACAAAAAGGTAGAGATGGATTGAATTTGAATAGGAAAACTACCAGCCCAAAGGACCGGAAGCTCAGAAATTCTGCCTTTAATCTTTCCCACACAATCCTGCCTTTTGAAGTCTTCAAGAAAAAAGCTTTGGAAAATGTTTTTGAAAATGAATAAATTACCTTTTAAAAGCAATTACATCATTATCCACAATGTTTTCTACCCAGAAACACATTTTTTTTTAAAAAAAATTCATCAAGTGATTTTTTTTGTCTGCAACTTCTTTCAATTTGGACCAGTCTAAATGTTGCTTTTTGGGGCCAGAGGAACCGTATAAGTGTTGATCCCTTGGAGATTTCTTGGAGGCATGGAGATGGTTATTGATCACTCATGTTAACCCATTCCCACAGATTTCATGTTGATTAAATTGTAAAAACCTTTGCCTTTCTGAGTACAAAACATTGTGTTACACAAGCAATTTCTTCATTGTCCACAATGTTTTCAAAAGGTTTCTTCCTGAGGGACTTAAAAATGTGATTGTCTGGGAATGGATAAATATATCATTCTTTAATTTAATTTCAGACCAAGCTTTTAAGGCATTACTTGCCAAACAGATGAGTTTATGTAGAGAAGGTGTTAAAGAACAAGATAAACAGTTAAAGGAAGCTTACAAAGGCATGTTTAATAGATCTAAAGGTGCTGGAGACACAACCTAGTACCTATCATAGACTAGATGGCACAAATAGATATAAAGAAAAACCAGAGGAAGTAGATAGACCGTATGTACGAGATTCTTTGGAAAAAAAGAGACCATCGTGAAAAGGGATTGCTCTACTCCTGATTTGAAATCTAAAGAAGTTGCTGAATTTTAGATCCATTACCACATGTCAAAATTTTTTGACTAGTCCAAATTGAAAGAAGTTGCAGAAAACATTTCAAATGTGGCCAAATCTTTAATAGGTAATGAGTTAAGTACATAAACCCATTCCCACACAATGACGCTTTTTGACGAAAAACGATTAGGAATATATTGTTTAAAATAAAGAAATTGCTTGTCAAAAGCAATTTCTTCATTTTACACAATGATTTCTACCAAGAAAGTTGAAAAAACCTAAAATTTTATATACCTTAATTTGTTCTCTGCAACTACTTTCAATTTGGACAGGTCTAAAATTTTACCGAGCTGTAATGGGTTAAAATCAAAACTTTATTACAGTTAGAGATACATGGATAACACTACAAAAATTGTGTGTTTGTGCATTAGTGTGTTACTGAATCCATATTTGGCCAGAGTGTGTGTCCTGCAGTTGTGGATGGATTTAAATATGTTGGCTCATTTGAACTCGATCATAACTAGCTGTGCTATTTGAAATAAATTTTTGGTTTTCTCAAAGGTAAAAGTTACAGCTCAATTTGAGCTTGTCTGGAGCATGTATATGCTACGTTAATTGATGGATTTCAAAAATTTAATGGTACAATTGTTCTTAATTATGTGATGTGAGACCTTATTGCCAAGGGAATTTAGAACAAAGTATTGTGTGATAATCATTTAACCAATTTCCATGCAATGCTTTTTGATGTGCTGAGGAAATATTATTTCAGAAACAAGAGGCCCAGTGGGCCTTAACGGTCACCTGAGTAAAAGAGCACCAAGACAAGTGATTTTGATTGAGAGAATTAGAAAAAGGTTTGGTTGAAATCCCCTCAGTAGTTCTTGAGAAGAAGATGAAAATGTTTAAAAGTTACCAAAAATGACCCCCTTTTGGTCCCCATTTAAGGCACCCCTGACCTCCAGCCTTTTAATTTTCACAAATCTGTATAATCAGTACCCAATGATGCTTTTCACCAAGTTTGTTTGAAATTGGCTTAGTACTTCATTAGAAGAAGGTGAAAATGTGAATTTTTTAACATGATGAACTTTGACCTCTGGGTGTGGCCCCATACATGACCCCAGGGACATGAATTTCACAATTTAAAATATACCTGTCCTAGTTGTCATGCACACAGAATATTTAAGCTCTGGCATTAACGGTATATTAGAAGAAGATTTTTAAAGAAGTACCAAAAATTACCCCTTTTTGCCCCCTATTTGGGCCCCTTTGACCCCCAAAACCCCTATTTTCACAAACTTGAATTGGCATCCCCCAATGATGCTTTCTACCAAGTTTGGTTGAAATCTACCAAGTAGTTCTTGAGAAGAAGATGAAATATTTAAAAGTTACCAAAAATTACCCCCTTTTGGTCCCCATTTTAGGGCCCCCTGACCCCCAAGCCTTTTTATTTTCACAAATCCGAATAACCATTACCAAATGATGCTTTTCACCAAGTTTGTTTGAAACTGGTTTTTTTCTTCATCAGAAGAAGATGAAAATGTGAATTTTTTAACATGATGAACTTTGACCTCTGGGTGTGGCCCCATACATGACCCCAGGGACATGAATTTCACAATTTAAAATATACCTGTCCTAGTTGTCATGCACACAAAATATTTAAGCTCTGGCATTAACGGTTTACTAGAAGAAGATTTTTAAAGAAGTACCAAAAATTACCCCTTTTTGGCCCCTATTTGGGCCCCTATGACCCCCAAAACCCCTATTTTCACAAACTTGAATTGGCATCCCCCAATGATGCTTTCTACCAAGTTTGGTTGAAATCCTCCCAGTAGTTCTTGAGAAGAAGATGAAATATTTAAAAGTTACCAAAAATTACCCCCTTTTGGTCCCCATTTTAGGGCCCCCTGACCCCCCAGCTTTTTTATTTTCACAAATCCGAATAACCATTACCAAATGATGCTTTTCACCAAGTTTGTTTGAAATTGGCTTTGTACTTCATCAGAAGAAGATGAAAATGTGAATTTTTTAACATGATGAACTTTGACCTCTGGGTGTGGCCCCATACATGACCCCAGGGGCATGAATTTCACAATTTATAATATACCTGTCCTAGATGTCATGCACACAAAATATTTAAGCTCTGGCATTTACGGTTTATTAGAAGAAGATTTTTAAAGAAGTACCAAAAATTACCCCTTTTTGGCCCCTATTTGGGCCCCTATGACCCCCAGAACCCCTATTTTCACAAACTTGAATTGGCATCCCCCAATGATGCTTTCTACCAAGTTTGGTTGAAATCCTCCCAGTAGTTCTTGAGAAGAAGATGAAAATGTTTAAAAGTTAACGGACGACGGACGACGCACGACGCACGACGACGGACAAATGATGATTGCAATAGGTCACCATGACCATTCGGTCAGGTGACCTAAAAATGTGAGAAAAGAAGAAATGCTTTAAACAAGGAATTTCTACTCACCTACATTGCTTTTTACTAGGGATGGGAATGAATATTCGAATATTCGTTTTTACTGTTAATTTTCAAATCCGATTTTCGAATTCGAAAATTCGTAATTTTTATGACAAAAAACAATTTTATTCATGTTCTCTATATAAATATACATTTAAAGGAATTCATTTCAAATATTGGGACGATTTATATTGATATCATATTCCATTGAATACAGTATAAAGGTGTCAATACAGCATTGGAATAATCAATAATTCATCATTGCATTTTTAACTTAAAATAAGTAATACTGTACTCTTTAAAAATGAGCACCTATAGAGATATCTAGAATAAGGTCAGTCAAAACTTTAGTTCAATGTCGTGGATTTTGAGATAGGTCTCAGTTAGTACATGCAAATAGTAATGACAGGAATCGGCCCTAACATTCTTTGTTTTTGTAACTTTTGTGATCCGCATCAATTATGTCGAAGTTCTTGAAAGTTAAATGACATAAAAAATCTTCTTGATCTTGTCATTTGCAAATCGTCGAGAGGTGACCGGCTATATCTATGATACTTTTGTCGCACATTGACAAAATATATTTTCATGATCAGTCACAGTAAGCTATGTTTGTAAAACAGTTTGATTTACTTACATCGATCATGCTTTGATTGTCTCTGTGGTCATCTTGCATGGATAGAACATGTATTTGATTTTTTAAGAAAATAAAACAAACAAACAAAAAGACAAAAATAAGTTCAACATGCAACAATTATTTTCAAAACGCATTTAGAGATAGATAATCTTCAACCATTAGACAGAAGAGTACACGGATATAACCTGTATTTGGACATCCAGTTTTGACCTAATTAAAAATGAATATTAGAATCTTTTCGAATAATCAAATGGAATATTGGAATATTAATTTTGCTATTCATTCCCACTCCTACTTTTTACCCTATATTGGTCTTACTAATTCAACTTTGAATTGTCATTTGCAATCTTTCTTAAATTTTACTCATTAACAAGAGGCCCATAGGGCCTTATCAGTCACCTGAGTCCAAAGAGCACAAAAACAAATAAAATCAACCAGATTATGCTACATACTAAAAATCAAAGCTCTAAGTCTTTTAGTTTGGGAGAAGATTTTTAAAAGTTTCCACTAAACAAGCCTATGTTAAGCTTGGGACATCTTGGAACCGTCTTATTCTGACCATGGGGCCATAATTTATACAATCTTGGTGGAGGTCCACAATGTGATGCTACATACAAAATATTAATGCTCTAGGACCTCCTGTTTGGGAGGAGAAGATTTTTAAAGTTATCACAATATAAGCCCTATGTAAAATTTGTGACGTCCAGGGATGGGCCAATTATGACCCTAGGGCCATAATTCATACAAGATTGATAGAGATCCACCAGCTGATGCTACATACCAAATATCAAAGCTCTAAGCCTATCTGTTTGAGTGAAGAAGATTTATAAAGTTTTCACTGTATAAGCGTGATAAATTTATGCCATCCGGGAATGGGCTAATTTTAATCCTGAGGCAATTATTTGTACAATTTTGATAGAGGTCCACAAGTGGATGCTGTATACCAAATATCAAAGTTCTAGACCCTCCTGCTTGGGAGAAGGAGATTTTTAAAAATTTCACTATATAAGCCTATGTTAAATTTGTGACATCCGGGAATGGGCTAATTTTAATCCTGAGGCAATAAATTTTACAATCTTGATAGAGGTCCACCAGATGATGGTTTATACCAAATATCAAAGTTCTAGAGCCATCTGTTTTGATGAAGAAGATTTTTAAAAATTCCACTATGTAAGCCCTTTGTAAAACTTGTGATGTCCGGGAATGGGCTATATCTGTCTCTGGGGCCATAATTATACAATCTTGAGAAAAAGATTTTTGAAATTTTCACTATATAAGCCTATGTTAAACTTGTGACGTCTGGGAACGGGCTAATTTTGACCCTTGGTTTGTAATTTATACAATATTGATAGAGGTCCACTAGATGATGCCACATACAAAATATCAGAGCTGTAGATCTTTTGGTTTGGTAGAAAAAGATTTTCAAAGTTGTCACTATGTAAGCTTATGTACCCAACTCACCTTTGCCCCCCCTCCCCCCCGCCCATAGCACGGCCATTTCTTGACTTTTTTTTTTTTTTCTTGTACAAACTTGATAGTCCATGCCTTAAAGACTCTAAATACCAAATGTGAATCTAATCTGACAGCCAGTTCATGACAAGAAGATTTTTAAAGATGTACCCTTTTTAGCCCCTTTTTGACCCCTTATGGAGTCCCAAGGGGAGATAACTCCATGACATGTACAAATCTGAAGTGCCTTTCTCTAAGGAAGCTTCCTGCCAAGTTTGGTTGAAATCCATCCAAGGGTTCCTTAGAAGAAGTCAAAATGTAAAAAGTTGACGCATGCCACATGACGATGGACAAAACGCGATTGCATTAGGTCACCATTACCTTCAGTTAGGTGACCTAAAAATCTTACTATATGTTAGTGGAGGATGAGTTATCTGGAGTGAAAGTTTGCACAATGTATATAAATGGACTCAAGCAAATGTGTCAAGCAATTATATGGGGGCAATCTGTATGTCTCTTGTTACATTAAGATAAATGTAACATATGGGAAAAGAGTTCCTACTGTTGGACATAACATTGGCAAAAAGTGTTTGTCTATAGTTTTAGTCACATGATCATCCAATGAATTACCAGAGACGAAAGCTGATGTTCTATTCTACAGTTCTTGGGACTTAATGGCAATAATTTTTAGCTTCAGTGAGCTATTGTCATGGTGGTGTATCCAACATATTTCCTTGCGTTTGTCTGTAAACTTTTACTTTAAAGATAATCTCCTCAGAAAGTACTAAACTGAATTCAACCAAATTTCACAGAAATGATCCTTGGGTGACCATTTGTTAGATTCCTCCAAAGAATTTTGATGGGATGAAAAACATGGCTATAGTGGGAAGGGCTAATTTCCATATACAAATGTACATGTATGGTGAAACCTTTAGAAATTTTCTTCTCAGAAACCAGTAAGTTGATGGATTTCAACCAAAATATACAGGAATGATCATTGGTTGACCCTTTATCAGATTTTTTCAAACAATTTTGATTGGATGAAAAACATGGCTTTAATGGGGAGGGCTAACTTCCATATAATTATGGTGAAACCTTTAAAATCTTCATCTCACAAACCAATTTATAGATTTCTACCAAATGTTACTGGAATGATCCTTGGGTGACCTATCATCAGATTCCTTCATAGAATTTTGATGGGAAGAAAAACATGGCTTTAAATGGCCAGGCTAATTTCAATATGTGGTGAAAACTTTGAAAAACCTTTGCTTAGAAACCAGTTGATGGATTTCAACCAAATTTTACTGGAATGATCCTCTGGTGACTCTTTTTCTGATTCCATCAATTAATTTTGATTTGTTAAAAACATGGCTTTTATGGTTGTGGCTTATGTCCATATATGGTATCAAGAGATTTTTTCTTTGAAAAAAAATTGTGATTACTTTTTTCATCGGACTTTTTTAATGATTCGACTTTTTTGTAGATAAATTGAAAGACTGAAATATTAAAAGATTTCATTGCCACACATGGTGAATATAAATCGTGAAAACACCAATAATTTTGCTTAATCAGTACAATCAGGCCTGTTGAGTGATATACATGCTCAAGCGCCTCTAGTTTACATGTAATCTGATCTATATATTTTTTATCCTGAATATGAACAAACCTTCATTCATTATCATTATTGCATTATCTACACTTAACATGTCATAAAGTAATACAGTCAAACCTATTTAAGATAGCCAGCCTAGGGACTTCACCAGTGTCTCTCTGACACAGGTTGCTGTCTCATCACCGTCCGTATGTCTTTGTAGCAAAAAGGATCTGATACTTGAACCTTGAAAGTGACTGTAACAATGAGTCATTAGGCTTACACTAGATAATGTCGGTAATTCACGCCAATTCATTCAACGCTCTATAAACCTATTACCAAGGCCCAAGATTATAAACCTTTTTTGTACTCAGTTGAGAATTTACTCAAACGAGTTGGAATTAAAGAATTCTGCTTAGATCCTATGGTAATTGCATGAGAATAAATTACAATATTTGTATGTTACTCTTGACCCTTGTCATGCTGAAGTAAAATTCTATACATCAAGGCTTTAAAATCAAAGGACTGACCGCACTAGAACATATTGATGAGGGTCAATATTTCTTTGGAAAATTGATTATTTAAACATCTTTGACTTTAATTGAACAAACAGGAGGTGCAGACCTAGATCAAACTGCACTTATTTGCAGGCTGATCTTTGTCTATACCTCCTGCCAAAACAGGAATATTACGAGTTCAGCATGAGAAGGGTTAATATAAAATTGAAATTAAAACAAGATATTTATTAATATTTAAAGTTTGAGTAAATTCTTAATTCAGTACAAAAAGTTTTCTGTAGCTTTTTATACGCCCAAAGGGTCGTATTATCTTATGGCCCCGGTCGTCCGTCCGTCTGTCTGTCTGTCCGTCCGTTAGCAATTTTTTGTGTGTGCAACTCCTCCTAAACTATCAATGGGAATGAGCTGAAACTTGGCACAATTACTCCCCATGATGTCTAGTTGTGCATAAGACCTTGGAAATTCAAATTGCTCCAGTCATTCTGGAGTTATCTTGAATTATCTGCCCGTGAATTGAACGAAAATCACTGTTTCTTGTGTGCACAACTCCTCCTAAATTATAAATGGGAATGAGCTGAAACTTGGCAAAATTACTCCCCATGATGTCTAGTTGTGAATAAGACCTTTGAAATTCACATTGCTCCAGTCATTCTTGAGTTATCTTGAATTATCTGCCCTTGAATTGAACGAAAATCACTGTTTCTTGTGAAAGCAACTCCTCCTAAACAATCATTGAGAATAAGTTGAAACTTGGCACAATTTCTCCCCATGATGTCTAGTTGTGCATAAGACCTTTGAAATTCAAATTGCTCCAGTCATCTTTGAGTTATCTTGATTTATCTGCCCTTGAATTGAACGAAAATCACTGTTTCTTGTGTGCGCAACTCCTCCTAAACTATCGATGAGAATGAGTTGAAACATTGCACAG
The DNA here is from genome assembly GCA_946902895.1 of Fragum fragum. NCBI lineage: Eukaryota > Metazoa > Mollusca > Bivalvia > Cardiida > Cardiidae > Fragum > Fragum fragum. Next base: position 7,642,097 of record OX336366.1, read on the forward strand.
TTACTCCTTATGATGTCTAGTTGTGCATAAGACCTTTGAAATTCAAATTGCTCCAGTCATTCTTGAGTTATCTCGAATTATCTGCCCTTGAATTGAACGAAATTCACTGTTTATTGTGTGCGCAACTCCTCCTAAACTATCGATGAAAATGAGCTGAAACTTGGCACAGTTACTCCCTTTGATGTCTAGTTGTGCATAAGACCTTCGAAATTCGAAACATTCCAGTTGTTCTTGAGTTATCATGAATTAACTGCTCTTTTATTGAATGAAAATCACTGTATTTCTTGTGAGCACAACTTCTCCTACATTCTGAATGGGAATGAACTGAAACTTGCTACAATGACTTTGTGTGATGTCTACTTGTCCTTAGGACTAGAATTTGTTTGAAATTTCAAGTTGTTCCTGAATTATCTGCCCTTGACTTAACAAAATAGCTTCAATTTACATTTAATTTTGTACAAAACTCCTACAATTTACACAGAATTTAACAGAAACTGGCCACAATGTATCTATGATTTTAGTCCATCTGTCTATCTGTCTGTCTGTCTGTCCGTCCTTCTGCTAGCAATTTTTTGTGTGCACAACTCCTCCTAAACTATCAATGAGAATAAGCTGAAACTTGGCACAGTTACTCCCTATGATGTCTAGTTGTGCATAAGACTTTCGAAATTCAAATCTTTCCAGTTATTTTTGAGTTATCTTGAATTATCTGCCCTTGAATTGAACAAAAACACTTAATGTCTTGTATGCACATCTTATCCTACATTTTTCATGGCAATAGTTTTAAATTTAACAATTGTTTTGAAAGCTGTCATGTTTCTCAAGTGTATACAATATTATTCAGGTAACAAGATCTTTCTATTGATAAAATGCATAAGCTATCATTCAAGATAACATAACTAACAAAGCAAGGCTACTGACAAGCCCCTTCGGGCGTATATGCCCTGCTCTGCGAAGCTCTAGTTCTTCGAAGGCAGCAAAAAGCTGGATTGTGTGGGAAAAGCTCAATTCTTCTGTAAAGTGGCTCTCTTGCACAGGTTTTGGTCCACTTTACATTGGACCCTTAGTTAGTGACTGTAGGTGGATGGGTAAGGTAGGTGGAGCATTTACAGTCAAAACTGTGTTAGCAGTCACCTAGTGGCCATTCTGCGTATAACGGCCATTCCAGGTCTGCCTGTGCAATTTGCTTTTTGAAATAACTGTGAATGGCGGTAATCTGTTGTATGTGGCCAGTGGTCACCTTGTCCAATTTTCGCTTTATATATATACCTTTAAACGGTTAACTGCTGACAGGTGTGGCGTAAAAAAAATCAATAACCCTTCTGGCTAATCTTGTGCATAAACTTTTCAACATGTGAGATAAACATGATCTCGCCACTTAAAGTTGCGCTCTATCAATGTGTGTTGGGTTGAATGTAATAAGTAACAAGTGCCAAGTTATGTTGATTGTGATTAATCAAAATAGATGGATTTAATATAAAAAGTCTAATTACTTTTCAAGTTTGTAAGTTGCAAAGATCAGTAGCTTTACAGCACAGCAAAATTTTAGACTTGTCCAAATTGAAAGAAGTTGTAGACGTGAATTTCTAAGTTATGAAATCTTTAAAATCTTTGTCTTTTGGGGTAGAAATACTATGGATAATGAAGAAATTGCTACATCTTCATTTCTCACAATGTTTTCCAAAGCTTTTCTTAGGTGCGTAAAAAAATGAAATTGTGTAGGAATGGGTATGGGGCTGGATCAGAATATTCTTTTTACTTTGTGTTCATCAAGCGGTTCATAGACATTATATACTGGATTTTAGGAAACATAGGGTCATAATAGAGTATCTAGGAATATTTTTCGGTCAACTTTCAAAGAAAATAAATTCAGCAGAATGTCGGTCTTGATCATGAAGTGTTTGATGTTTTAGCTTGCAATGAATTATGTTACACCAGCCATAATGTCCTGAAAATGTAAAACATTAGATGAACATGTCAATGTTCTTCAGCATCTTGATCCTGGTCAGTCATCCCTTCCGAGTTTGGGGTTGGGCAAATTAAAACATAAATGGAAAATACTATGTGTAGAGAACATAAATATTGGTGTATTAACATTTTTTTTAATCAAAATACTTGTCTTTTTTGTATTTTGTACATTTTATAAGGCCAAGCTGATAAGAAGACATGTCCTTGTATCATGACTACTCTATGTCGATGGGGTTATAGAAAAAACAAGATGTGTTTGTGAAACACAATGCCCCCGCCGTACACGAGTTTTTTTTTGCTTTATACCTTGGTATGTGACCTTGACCTTATCACTTGACCTTGACATGAGGAGATGCGTATTATGGCAATGTATCAACATGCCAAATATGAGCATTGTATCTTGAATAGGCTGGTATTAATTGGTAATGTTAAGTATTTGGTTAAGTTTCGCAGATAGACCAACAGGCAGAAAGACAGTCAGACAGACAGACGGACAACGGTAAAACAATATACCCGGATCTTTTGATGCGGGGGCATAAAACGAACTGATTTGTGTTGAGCAACCAACTGTTGTATGTGGCCACTTTTCATCAGTCCTTTGGCTGGCTGCATAAGACAGGTTTGACTGTATAAGGGTTCATTATATAGTACATTGCCACAGAGATGTCTTTATTGAACTTTATTTAACTCAAAAGTCATTTGATCTAGGACCTTGGAAATATAGTTCAAAGTTCAAGGTCACCATTAAAATTCGACTGAAAAAACAATACATGCACTAACTCAAAAGCTATATGACATAAGACTTTTAAACTTTATACAAAGATACCTTTGCCCAAAGGATTCTCTCAATTTGTTGGAGATCATAAGTCAAAGGTCAATATCATATAATCATTTGTGTTAGAATCAGATCTATGATCTCCGAAAATACTTCAGTGACAAAGTGCAGGGAGAAGATAGGGTGGGATGGTTATTTGCATTACAACAGTTCTGGTTACACTTAATGAGAAAGCGTTTCTTCCTTGGCATGAAAAAAACCCATGGCAATGGGAGATTTAAGCCATTCCAACAGGAGCCTGCTTTTTAATGCCTCTCAAGAGAAATTTTTGGGAATTAGAAATATTGAAAATAATGAAAATTGCTTGAAACAAGTTATTGAAAAAATCTTCAACTTGAAACTATAAGATGTCTCCCCACTATGCAGATAGAAGGGGTAAAATCGCAGGCATTTATAAAAAATGAGAAAAATTTCTTGTGCAACGACAGATGATACTGAACAAGGCTTCAGTCAGATAATGAAATAAAGTTGAGAAAAACATTTCTTGTTTAATTTTGGATCAGTATTATGAAAGGCAAAATATAGCTTAAATCTTTAAGTTTATTTGCTTTAATAAGATTTGGGGTGCTCAAGTACCTGAATTGCTCCACAGACCCAAAAAATAGATTATGGGGGTAATCTTTTAACACAGGGGCAATTCATGTCAGAAAATATTACCTCATTTCAGTATACTTATAGGGAGGCAACTTCCTTTTATGCAACAAGTGTACTCAGTCCATCAGTATTAAATACCTCCTGTGCATCATTATTTGATTTCTTACCAATGATTTGTGCATCCACAAAAGCGTACTTTCAACTAATTGAAATTTCTTCAGGTATCTGATAGTTTCACCCAAGGATCATAATATCAGCATCTTTATCTTCCTCAATATCAATGGACCATAACAAAAACTCAAACTTGTTCTGTGACTCATTAACTCACATACCAAAAATCTGCTCAGCACCTGCCAGGAGTTGGAAAACAAGAGGTCCTATATCACTCCCCTTAGTATGATTGCTCAAGGCTTTATGATATATACAAAATATCAAAGCCCTACACCAATTCATTTTGGAGAAGATTTTCTCCTTTGATCCAATGTATATTGAAGATCCCACCATATAGTGCTAATTTCCAGTGTTCAGTAATTCTTTGAAGTATTTTAATAGAGGGTCAATAGGAACTGATTCCCACCAGATATTAAAGCTCAAGGCATAATGGTTTAGGCAGAGATTTTCAAAGATATCCTTCTTTATTCATTTCTAAAATCAGGTATACATGGAAATTTTCTTATTTTCAGATTACGCTATGAAGTATTTTGATATTGGGTAAAGAGGTATTGATACACACCAAATATTAATGCTCTAGGCCTTATGGTTTGAGAAAAGATTTTCTTCTTCATTCATTTGTAAAATCAGGGATCACACAGGGCTAATTTTCAAGATACAGTAATTCTTTGAAGTATTTTGGCCAAGGTTAAATCGACATTGATACATAGAAAATATTAAAGCTCTAGGCTTTTTAGCTTTGATGAAAAAGATTTCAAATATTTCTTTATTTCTATGTAAAATTAGGGATCACAAAAAAAGGCCTAATTTTCAGAGCATGCCAATTCTTTGAAGTATTTTAGTAAAAGGTCAATAGATGATGATATATACCAAATATCAAGGCTCTAGACCTTGTGGTTTTGGAGGAGAAGATTTTCTAAGATTTCATACTTTATTTCTATGTAAAAGCAGGGATCACACAGAAAATGGCTTATTTCCAAGATTGGAAATTCCTTGAAGTATTTTTGTAAGTAGTAAATAGATGATGGTTTATACCAAAGATCAAAGCTCTAGGCCTTATTGTTTTGCTTGGAGAAGATTTTTTAATTTCTTTGGTTTCAGTGGCAACCAAGTACTTCATGGATTTCAATGCTTTGAAGTATTTTGAAAGAGCATGACCTATGGATCACTTCAGTGAAGTTTGGTTTAAATTCCATGGTTAGTTTAGGAGGAGATGATTTTTTTGTAATTGTGAATGGACAGACAGACGCTGGACAATGACAGATCACAATAGTTCACTCAGAGAACTTCGTACTCAGATGAACTAAAAAGCTGATTTACCAAACTGATGGATACCCCTTCATGAGGCGTATTACAGTAGATGGATGACGTCCAATCCTAAAGCTCAGAATACCTACCAGTGTTATCCTATAGAACCTTCCCATAATCTATAAGGTTCATCTTTATGACCTAATAAGTACCCTGACCAAGTTACATGAAGATTGAGCCAAAATGATGACCTCTAGAGCGTTAACAAAGAAATTGTCATTAAGGCCCCTTTTCCTGTGTTTGCCAAAAGTACCTTCCTATAATCAATAGGGTTCATCCTTGTGATTAAACAACTATTCTGGCCAATTTTCATGAAAATTGAGCCAAAATTGTGGTCTCTAGAGTGTACACGAAGAAATTGTCATTAAGGCCCCTTTTTCTGTGTTTTCGAAAAGAACCTTCCCATAATCAATAGGCTTCATCCCCATGCCCTAATAATTTTTCTGGCCTAGTTTCATGAATATTTAACTCTAGACTGTAAACAAAGAAATTGTCATTAAGGTCCCTTTTCCTGTGTTTTCCAATGGAACCTTTCCATAATCAATAGGGTTCATCCTTATGACCTAACAATTATTCTGACCAAGTTTCATGAAGATTGAGCCAAAATTGTGGCTCAAGAGTGTAATCAAAGAAATTGTTATTAAGGCCCCCTTTTCCTTTGTTTTCTGAAAGAATCCTCAAATAATCAATAGGGCTCATCCTCATGATCAAACAATTATTCTGACCAAGTTTCATGAAGATTAGGCCAAAATTGTGGAGTGTAATAGAGTGTAAACAAAGAAATTGATTGTCATTAACCCATTCCCTCACAGTGACACTTTTGAACGTCCTCCAGGAAAAAAACAATAGGAAAACATTGTGTAAAATAAAGAAATTGCTTGTTACAAGCAATTTCTTCATGTAACACATTGTTTTCTATCCAGAAAGTTGAAAAAATCTAAAATATCATAAACTTTGAATTTTTGTCTGCAACTCCTTTCAATTTGGACCATTCTAAAATTTTGCTGAGTGGGAATGGGTTAAGGCCCCTTTTCCTGTGTTTTTGGAAATATCCTTGTAATAATCAATAGGGTTCATCTGTATGACCTAATAATTATTCTGACCAAGTTTCATGAATATTGGGTCAAAACTGTGGCTTCTAGAGTGTAAACACTTCAATTGTTGATGGGCACGACGGACATTCAACGATCACAAAAGCTCACCATGAGCACTTTGTGCTCAGTTGAGCTAAAAACTAAACATGGCCAATTACTACCAGGCTATTCAAGATACAATGGTCATATTTGGTTTGATGATACATCTCCATAATACACATCTCCTCTTGTCAAGGTCATGTGATAAGGTCAAGGTCACATACCAAAGTCAAACACCAAAAAAACCCACTCATGTACAAGTCAACAACACTTTTCATAGTTTAAGTTCTGCTACGGAGGCAATGTGTTTCACAAACACATCTTGTTTTCAGTCTAGCATATGTATTTTTAGTGGACCGGAACAAAACTCAAACTTGTTCTCTAACTCATTAATGCGACTCAGCTCTATACCTACCAGCATTTGGGAAAAAATGTATAATTGCTGGAAGGCTATATATAATGTTTTTCAGTGATTTTCAAAATGAGCTTTTGCAGGACTAAAAAGCTACCAATGAATTTTGCACTTAATACTCGTTTTACAATATGATCAAAGGTTATATTAGATGGACTTTTCTAGAATTCTGTTGTCTTAGCCCATTCCAACAGTCCTGATTTTTAATACCCCTCAAAAAATAAGCTTAGGAAAAAACACTATGGAAAATGAAACTATAGATGCTTGAGTATCTGTATTGCTACACAGGCCTGAATGTACAGATTAGGCAAACATTTTCGGGCATTCAGTAAAAACTGAATCATTTTTACCATATCAGGAAATGAAGATAATGCAAAATTCTAAGTCAAAAAAGTGCCATAACTCTTACAAAAAAGCTTTAAGATTTATCCCCCTTGATAGTCTAGATAGCTCTTGTGATGGTCAATACACATGCCAAGTTTCATGAGGATATCTTCAATAACAACAGAGATATGACCAAGGTTAAAGTTTGTCATGCCAACGTCGATGCCGCCAAGGTGATCACAATACCTCAGGTTTTCTCCGAAAACAGCAGAGCTAATAATATATCTAGTCATCGAAATTAGTTCTAGACTTTTCACTGTTTTTGCAAAAGCCAAGACATGTTATGTAAAATTCAATTACTAATTTAGATTAGGTATAAACAAAATTTTAAAAAAACAACATGTTTTTCAACAAATCAAAATTATATAAAGAAATCTGACAAAGAGTATTCTGAGGATCTATCCTCTGAAATTTGGTTGAAATCAACAAGTTTCTCAGAAGTTTTCATCATGTATGGAAATTAGCCCCTCCAATTAAAGCCATGCTTCTGATAAAAATTCTTTGAAGGAATCTGAGAATGGGTCACCCAAGGATAATTCTGTGAAATTTGGTTGAAATCTATCCACTGGTTTCTGAGAAGACTTTCAAAGCTTTCACCATATAGGGAAATTAGCCCCACCCATTAGAGCAATGTTTTTCATCTGATGAAATAATCTGGTAACGGGTGACCCAAGGATAATTTTATTCAAATTTGGTTGAAATCTGTTCAATAAGTATTGAAGTAAAAGTAAATGGATGGGCGGATGACTTGACAAACAAAAGGCGGATACCATGCCATGACAATATCACAATGACATTAGTTGAAGTTGAGGAGTTGCATTTATAATAATTTCTTCATAAAGCTCCCCTTTTTTGTGATGCATGCTAAAATGGCAAAATCATGACTACGCCCAATGTCAGGTGTACTGCAACATTCTGTGAAATTTCTTACAAATTTTTTCATGAATTTAGGAGGATTGATTGATTGAATGGGGTTTAACACCATTTTTAACAGTATTTCATTCATATCGCGGCGGCCGGAGCACCTAACAATTGATTCCAGTATTTCTCATACCAGAACTACCACTACATCCTTTCCTAGCCTCCAACTGCTACCCCACTTAGGTTTACGATTATCCGCCCATTGGTGAGAGACAAATGTCGGAAAGTGTATGAGCACCCATGACTGAAGATTTGGAGTCTGGGGCACTACCGACTGCTCTATGACGGCGGCTGAATTAGGAGGAGATGTATTAATAAGACGTGGAGGGACAGAAGAGATGATACTATTTATGTCTACCTTTGGCAGTAAATGGAATTCAGGAACTTAACGTTGACTTCAAATCGTACCAGTCTTACATTGTGTTGTCTCGCAATGGGTTAAAAGGGTTCATAAAAAACAAAAACATAATTAAATCTTTGAATAACATTTTTTTAATTCTTTAAATAAAGTAAAATACATGCAGTTAATGAACATATTTTCCCGATGCATGTTAAAATGACACCTAATCAGATACCAGCATTAATATCCAGATTGATAAAAATGACAAAATGAAGGTTCATAATGATGAAAAGATGTTAGTACTACAAACAAGAGGACCATGATGGTCCTAAATCGCTCACCTGAGGCCTCTCCAAATTACAGTACTTTTTAGTATAAAAAAGGCACAACTTATAAAAGATATATAAGATTTTGGGCTTTGTACAAAACAATCCAGTGATGTTTTACAATAATAATGAATGCCTTTGGCTTTATAGTTTAATCCATTACCAAACTATCCCAGAATTTGTCACCCTCAGGGAAAATAGGTTTGAAAAATACATAGTGAGAAAGGGAGTGACAAGCAATTTATCCATTTCTCACAGTGTTTTCTACCTGAAATTCTTTGTATTTAGATTTCAATCAAACTCTAATTACTGTCTGCAACTTCAATGGGTGTAATTTTAGCAACCTTGGTAGAGAACAATCTGGATGTACTATACATCAAAATATGAATGCATAACAACTTATACATGAGGAGTGGAAGATATTTGAACATGCTCTTATTGAGCGTTTTTCATATCTTTGGATGCCTTGGGAAGGGCCATGTTTGTCCAAAGGATATAAACATGGTAGAGAACAATAATGTTATCCTTTGTTTTTAATGTAAATGCTCTAGAGCCAATATTTAAGAAGAGTTCTTTCAATGCAATTTAAGCAATTTTCAACCCAGGAGCAGAGACAATTTTATCCTAAGAGCATATTTTCCTGTTATATAGTTCAAAATTATTTAGTCATGCTACATACCAAATATGTATGCCCTTCACCTTATATTTCAGAAGGAGAAGACTTTTGATGTTGCTCTAATTGAGCGTTTTCAAAAAAATTTTACCTCTGGGGCAGTGCCATGTTTTATCCTAGGGCTAACATTTTAGCTAACATGGTAGAGAACCATCTGGTTATGCTATATACAAAATATGAATGCCTTAGACTTTGTAGATTGGGAGGAAAAGACTATTGAACATGGTCTAATGGAGCTTTTTTACAAACTTTGGACACCCAGGGAAAGGGTGTTTATTAACCTACAGGCATAATTTGATCAAAACTGATAGATAACAGCCAGGCTATGCTACACACAAAATATAAATGCCCTCCTCCTTAAAATGAAGACTTTTTTTTAAACATATTGAAATTTTGCGTTTTTCCAAATTTTGACCCCTAGTGCAGGGCCGTTTTTGACCTGAGAAAGACAACTTTTTGTGATTTAGTACAAAACCATCTAGTTATGCTCAATACCAAATATGAATATCCTAGACCTTATAGTTTAAGGGGAGAAGTCTTTTGAAATTGCTCTAAGTAAGCATTTTTCAAAACTTCAGACCTCTAGGGCGGGGCCATTTTAGACCACAGAGATTAAATATTTAAAAACTTGGTAGACAACCATATGATTAAGCTCTATATAAAATATAAATGCCTTTGGCCTTGTAGTCTGTGAGAAAAAAGACAACATAGATTTTCTAAAATTTCCCATTTTCATATGCCACGGTTACAAGAGTTTTTTACAGAATTAAATTCTTTTAACAACTTTTGAAGAGCTTCAACCAAGGAACATCCCTGCAAAGTTTCAGCTTGATTGGCCTACTGGTTTAGGAGGAGAAGATTTTTAAAGATTTTTACAGATTTACTAAAGATTCCCATTTTCACGTGCCGCTGCAACCAGAGTTTTTGACGGAATTAAATTCTTTAAACAACTTTTGTAGTACTTCACATAAGGAACATCCCTGCAAAGTTTCAGCTTAATTGGCCTACTGGTTTAGGAGGAGAAGATTTTTAAAGATTTTAACAGATTTACTTAAGATTCCCATTTTCACATGCCGCGGCAGCCAGAGTTTTTGACGGAATTAAATTCTTTTAACAACTTTTGTAGTACTTCACATAAGGAACATCCCTGCAAAGTTTCAGCTTAATTGGCCTACTGGTTTAGGAGGAGAAGATTTTTAAAGATTTTAACAGATTTACTTAAGATTCCCATTTTCACATGCCGTGGCAGCCAGAGTCTTTGACGGAATTAAATTCTTTTAACAACTTTTGTAGAACTTCACATAAGGAACATCCCTGCAAAGTTTCAGCTTGATTGGCCTACTGGTTTAGGAGGAGAAGATTTTTAAGGATTTTTACAGATTTACTAAAGATTCCCATTTTCACATGCCGCGGCAGCCAGACTTTTTGACGGAATTAAATTCTTTTAACAACTTTTGTAGAACTTCACCGAAGGAACATCCCTACAAAGTTTCAGCTTGATTGGCTTACTGGTTTAGGAGGAGAAGATTTTTAAAGATTTTTACAGATTTACTAAAGATTCCCATTTTCACATGCCGCGGCAGCCAGACTTTTTGACGGAATTAAATTCTTTTAACAACTTTTGTAGAACTTCACCCAAGGAACATCCCTGCAAAGTTTCAGCTTGATTGGCCTTCTGGTTTAGGAGGAGAAGATTTTTAAAGAAATTGTGGACGGACGGACAGACGGACAGACGGACGGACGGACGACGGACAACGACCGATCACAATAGCTCACCTCGCACTTTGTGCTCAGGTGAGCTAAAAAGACATAAAAACAAATATATATTTGGTGGGCCACCAAATAAATTTAACAATGTAACTACAGCTTAACCTTTTCCCACGCAATCCTACCTTTTCACTCCTCTAAAGAAAAAGATTTAGAAAACATTGGGGAAGATGTAACAGGCAATTTCTTCATTATCCGCAATGTTTTTTACTCCAAAAGACAACAATCTTTAAAGTTTCACCAATTATTAATTGTTGTCTGTTTGAGTTTGGACCAGTCTAAAATTTTGTCATGAGCTAATGGGTTAATACTGTGAGCGTAGTAATGATAATTTAGTAGCCAACATGACGCCTTACAAAATTTTCATTGTATCATGTTAACAAAACACCATAAATCCTTTTTTCACTTTTGGTAATAAACATTGTCAATGAGCAGGCAAAATGTCATATCTATAGCTTGAATGAGGTTGTAGTTACATCTTTTTGTATGCCCAATGACAATATATGAATATTCCAAATTCTGAAAACAAAATAAATCTCATAATCAAATGAAAAAGACTGTCAAAGACAGACACACCCCTGCAATAAGTGACTTTTGTCCCTTATATGTGCTGTAATGTGACATGCAACCATAACCATATAATATTAGACCGGTCCAAAGTCTGAGGATTAAGAAAAACAAAAAGACATTAATTGGCAAGTACAGTAGAAAACATTGCGAGGTATGAGTAGTGGGAAACTAAGTTTTTTTCCCCCATAAACAGTTCTCTCTTAACCTATTCCCTCACAATCTCACTTTTTTATGAATTTGGAAAACATTGTGGATAATGAAGAACTTACTTGTTACAAATAATTTCTATTATTTTCCACAAAGACTTATACACAAAATCATCTAAATGACAAAGATTTTCAAGATTTCATTGACTGAAAATTGTCATCTGTAATTTCTTTGAATTTTGACCAGTCTAGAATTTCATCTGTGGGAAAGAATTTATTATGATTTATCAATCATACTTCTCGGATTATATTGAAAAGGGTTTATAAAAAATAATGATTTTTTCTTCAACAATGGGTCCTTTAGCAGAAACATTAAGGTATATATAATCTTTTTCATTTTTTGTGAAGGATCAAAATGTTTCTATCCTGGCTTGAAAGTTTGTGTTGTTGATAATCTCTTTTTGCTCTGTAAAATAATTCTAATGGTAGCATACATGTAATATGTACAAGTCCTCTCTTTACAGAACTACATATAAAAAATACAAAACAATATACATTCATTGATAAATAATTCCTCATCAGGTTTGTTTGTATAGAGTTTAACACTGCTTTGAACAATCTTTCAGTTATGTCACAACAAAATTAACTTATCCATGTACTTCCTGGGTATCACCAGTACTAGCTGGGGACTCTAAAGGAAATCAATAAGTGACCAGCTGCGCGGCCAGGAATTGAACCCAGAACCATTGAGTTCTCTCAGATTACGAGTTGGCCGCCCTAATCACTGAGCCAGGAAGGAATATTTTAGAAGAAAGCTATGTAGCAAAACAGGAAATTGCTTGCTACTAGCAATTTCTCTTATCTTGCAATATTTCCCATCTAACTCAGCAGTAGCTTTTGCTCACTCTGAAATGTTGTCTACAACCTCTTACAATTTGGACCCGTCTAAAGTTTGCTTGACTGGTAATGGGTTAAACTCAGACTTAGATAATGAAATTATAAGACCCATCACACAAAAAGAGATTATTTTACTTGTGAATCTGGTCAGACCAAGCAGAAAGGTCTTTCTGCCTGAGCACAACCCATTCCAGCACAATGATCTTTTTTGACCCCCTCAAGAAAAAAAAGCTTTGGAAAACATTGTGGAAAATGAATAAACTGCTTGCTATAAGTAATTTCTTAATTAATCTCTATGTTTACTCACCAAAAAGTAAAAAAAGAATCCTACATTTTATCAAATTTTGGCGTCAATGTCTGAATTTTGCAGTCTAAAATTTTGTCATCTGTTAATGGGGTTAAGAATGTTTTGCTGATGCCAGCTGACCAGCTGTTTCTAATTTCTTTTCAAATGTTTGCTGTATAATAGTCCCAGTTGATCCCTATCCATATGCAAGATCACACATCCTCTATAACTTGCTATTCAAGAAAGCAATTGACTGACTGTTAGCCACACCCACCAGCCTCAATCGGAACACACTCGGCCATTCCCGTAAACTTTGGGAACAGACCTTGAACGTATATACGGCAGAGTATTATGTAACAAAACAGTGCATTTTGTTAGCCAGAAACAGCGTAGAAAAACAGTATATTATCTGCTAAAACCCAAATGGTTCAGAAGTCTAAAAATTGAGGAAAAGCTTAAACTCCCATTTGTGTTTTATGTTTTGCCCTGGTTAGCTCTGATATCAATTTTCCTTGAAGATCAAACAGAGTGTTTAAAGAACATTTATGAGATGCATTTTACCATGTTTGCTTTGCATAACAGCGCCATTTTGGAAGTTTATCAGATGAAGCTTTGAAATAGTCCCACAACATACATCCAAGGTTGATTTCTAGAATTGAACGAAGACTTCCGATTGCCACTGACCTCTGATAGGATAGTTAGACTGAGATATCGAGTGATGTTCAATCGCAGAGTTTATGGTAAAGGTATTGCATAAAAGGGAGAATTGTCAGCTGGTGACCTAAACATCGTAATCAGAGTTTCAATGAACTTAAATGCTTCTGTGATTAAATTTCACTTCTGGTCTTATGAATGATTTGATTGGTCAATTGTTTTTTGTGGGTAGCAGTGATCCCTAAATTTAAACCAGGACAATTACATTTATCCTTTGACTGTTTTGTTCCCTAGATTGTGTATTTCATTTACACACGTCAAACATCATGTCTTAACAGCTGCATTTCATATTTATTACACATAAAAAGTACTGATAATATATTGCACTTTTGGTATAAAATCTCAAACTTGATACAAGTTTTATAAAACTACAAAAATAAAAATTATATTAAACATATCCTAAAGGCAGAATTCAGATAGTCTGAAATAACTCCTTACCAGACAACAACATTGTACATCCGTCCCAACTGAAAGGTGTTTCACATGACATTTACAAATGTATTCCTTGGCAAATTAGAATAACTTCTTTCCAAAAGAGTACAACATATTCTGAAAAAACCCTTAATACCTGCATTTTCTCACAATGTTTTAGATAGTAGAACCTTTAAACCTTTACCAGATGAAAGAAATAAAACTGGTCATCAATCAAGAATATGCAGGTAATTTCAACCTTTTTTTTTTTTTGCACCTAAATCAGTGAACCCATTTCCACACAATCCTATCCTTTTTAGGCCCCAAAGAAAAAAAAGCTATGGAAAACATTGTGAAAAAACCCCACATTTTCTTTATTTCCAATAATATTTCCTACCCTGAAAGACATTTTTTGCTAAATTTCATGGACCCTACATTTTTGTCAGCAAATTCTTTCAAATCAAGGTCAAATTTTGCAGTCAGGAAATGGGTAAATAAAGAATATTCCCCTTTTATAATTCAGTGAGGAAATAATTCTCTAATTGGAGAAAAACTAAACCAAATTCATTAAATCAACATCATTTTAATCCAAACCAATTACCTTAACCCTTTCCTGTTTTTTGAAAATTTAGACTGGTCCAAATTGAAAATGCAATTTTAAATTAAACCATCCTTAGTGAAAAAAATATTGTGGTAAAAAAAGAAATTGCTTGTTACAAGCAATTTCTTCTTTTATCGGAATGTTTTCTCGAGTAAAGAATCACAGCCACGTAAAATCCCGGGTTTGTACAGGAAAGGGTTATATCAAGATTATCTTAATCCACTGATGAACAATAAGTCACAGTAACTTTTTTTCTTAGTAGCTTTTGCAGAAAAACTTACCGAGACAGAGCCTTTCTTCACCCATTCCCATACAATGATACTTTTTGATGCCCCTCAAGAAAAACAATTTGGGAAAACATTATGTAAAATGATGAAATTTTTTGCAACAAGCAATTTCTTCATTTTACACAATGTTTCATTTACTCATAGACAAAGATTTTTGAAATTTCATCAACTTGAAATTGTCTGAAATTTCTTTTAATTTGGATCAGTCTAAAGTTTTGTTGTCTGGTAGGGTTCAGAGAATTACAGTAACTGATAATAGTGATATGATAAATAATTCTAAAATGATTATATGTCAGGAGACTTTAGGACTCGACGGGGGTGTAACTACTGATGTATTTCTACTATGAGACTTTCTACTCTTCAGTGACAGCCGTCTGGCTGTCCGTAAAAATGTGGATTCTGTCTGTGCTACGGTCTTTTCACTTGCATCACTCCCTGGAATATACACAGAAAATTGTATGTATTTGTACTTTTGTTACATCACCTTAACAGCAAAATTCCAAGACTTTTTGACATATTCCAATTAACCCATCACTAATCAACAAAATTTTAGACCAATCCAAATTGAAAGAAGCTGCAGATGACAATTTAATTTTAATGAAATTCACAAAATCTCTGTCTTTTTATGCAGAAAACATTGTGAAGAATGAAGAAATTGCTTGTAACAAGCAATTTCTTAATTTTCCACATTGTTTTCTCAAACTCATTTCTTGAGGGGCTTTAAAAAGCGGGATTGTGTGGGAAAGGGTTAATAGATCATGGCTGTCAATCAAAGAATCAATCAACCAACCAAATTATTCAAGCTGTAGACATTTCAGTGGCCAGCCAAACATTTCAATTTTTTTGTTACTTATTATCAGCCACAAATTTTTGAAAAATTCAATATTGAAGTGGAAATTCCTGTTTGAACTCAGTGGGTATGGCCAGCAATCTGTTTATTTTTGGCATGTTCTATTTGAATTTGTTTGGTGGGTTTTTGGATTTGGGTCAGATTTTCTTTAAAAAATTGGTATGGCTTAGAACAGAGGAGTAAGAAATCCTAACTTTGAGACAAAACTACTACCAAAAGTGTGAGACTATTAAACAAAATATGTATTCATTTAATGAATTAATATGATTTTTGTTTTGATTTGGTTTCATCGAGAAATATCTCCAAATAACTGCATGTCAAAACGAGAGGCCCATAGGGCCTTATTGGTCACCTGAGTCCAAAGAGCACAAAAACAAATAAAAGTCTACCAGATTATGCTACACACTAAATATCAAAGCTCTAAGCCTTTTAGTTTGGGAGAAGAAGGTTTTTTAAAGTTTTCATTAAACAAGCCTTTGTTAAACTTGGGCGATCTTGGAATAGGCTAATTCTGACCCCTGGGCCATAATTTATACAATCTCGATGGAGGTCCACCAGGTGATGCTACATACAACAAATTTAAGCTCTAGGACCTCCAGTTTGGGAGAAGAAGAGTATTAAATTTTCACAATATGAGCCCTATGTAAAATTCGTGACATCCAGGAATGTGATAATTATGACCCTAGGGCCATAATTCATACAATATTGATAGAGATCCAACAGATGATGCTACATACCAAATATCAAAGCTCTATGCCTCCTGTTTGGGAGAAGAAGATTTAAAAGTGTTCAATATATAAGCCTATGTTAAATTTGAGACATCCAGGAATGGGCTACTTTTAATCCTGAGCTGATAATTTGTACAATTATGAAATAGGTCCACTAAATGATGCTTTATACCAAATATCAAGTTCTAGGCCCTCCTGTTTTGGAGAAGGAGAATTTCAAAGAAGCCTATGTTAAATTTGTGACATCTGGGAATGGGCTAATTTTAATCCTGAGGCAAAAATTTGTACAATCTAAATAGAGGTCCACCAAATGATGCTGTATACCAAATATCAAAGTTCTAGGCCCTCCTGTTTGGGAGAAGAAGATTTTCAAAGAATTTCACTATATAAGCCCTTTGTAAAACTTGTGATGTCCGGGAATGGGCTATTTCTGTCCCTTGGGCCATGATTTATATAATCTTGATAGAAATTCACCAGATGATGCTACTTACCAAATATAAAAGCTCTAGGCCCCCTAGTTTGGGAGAAGAATATTTTTGAAATCTTTACTATATAAGCCTATGTTAAACTTGTGACGTCATGGAATGGGCTAATTTTGACCCTGGGGTTAAAATTTATACAATATTGATAGAGGTCAACTAGATGATGCCTCATACCAAATATCAGAACTGCAGGTCTTTTAGTTTGGTAGAAAAGGATTTCAAAGTTGTCACAATGTTAGTTTATGTGCCCCCCACCCCCACAAGCATGGCCATTTCTTTACAGATTTTTTATCTTGAACTAACTTGATAGTCTTTGCCCTAAAGACTCTAAATACCAAATGTTAATCTAATCTGACCGCCAGTTCATGACAAGAAGATTTTCAAAGATGTACCCTTTTTGGAAATAAATCCATGACGTGTACAAATATGAAGGGCCAAGTTTGGTTGAAATCCATCCAAGGGTTCTTAAGTAGAAGTCGAAAATGTAAAAAGTTAATGCACGACGACAGACAAGACACAATTGCAATAGGTCACCATGACCTTTAGTCAGGTGACTTAAAAAGCATTTTTTCACTGGATCAAAGCCTTTCATTTTTTCAGATTTTTCAACAAAAGAACCAAAAGTATGTAGACCATATGATGCTTTTGAAGCCCATAAGAAAAATGTTTTTGGAAATCATTATGAACAATGAAGAAATTGCTTGTAGCAAGCAAATTCTTTAATGTCCATAATGTTTTTCTACCATAATAGGCAAAGATTTTCTAAATCCAGCAACTTGAAATTGCCCTCTGCAAATGCTTTCAATTTGGACCTGTCTAAAAGTTTGTTATCGGGAAATGGGTTAATACTTAGCACAAATGTAAATTTTGAATCAAATCCAGTTGAAAAGTAACTGTAGATAATATTTTAAGCAAAATGCCAAAGCTCTGTAGTAACCCGATTGGAACATAACCAAAAAAGGATGTGCACTCCTTTGAATGGTACTAAGCTTGTGAAAATTTAGCAAATCCATCATTTAGATTTGGAGGAAATGGGTGGACAAGAGAAAAATACAGACTAACAAACCAGCTGACCAATCAACAAGCTGACTCCTCTAACAAACAAGAGCTATCAGTGTTCATTAACACTCAACTATTCTAAGTGATGCAGCAATTCAATGTCAACGAATGGCATAATAAAACTACATGAATGTCAAGGTAATTAAAATTCTTCTTATTGGAAAAATTATAACAGTTAAACCCTGTGTAGAAAAAAGAATATTATATCTTTAACTAAGAACTTTAAAGTAATAAAGAGTCAAAATTCCTCTAAAAATTGGCGTCAGGTTGATGAACCTTGAATTAAGATCTTTTATAGTTGTGTGCAACATATAAATGCAGAAGCTTTTGTAGCTAATTTTGCACTGACTTACCTTTAAAAATTTCTTATAGGAATTTCTAAAAAGAACAAGATGTGTTTGTGAAACACAATGCCCCCACAACAGGACTTAACTATGAAAAGTGTTGTTGACTTGTACATGAGTTTTAATACCAACAAGGAAATTTTTTTAATTTGACTTTGGTATGTGACCTTATCACATGTCCTTGACATGAGGAGATGCGTATTATGGAGATGTGTCATCATGCCAAATGTGAGCATTGTATCTGCAATGATAAGTTTTTTTGGTTAAGTTTTGCAGACAGACAGAACGACAGACGGAAAGACTGAATGACGGACAGACAGACAGACAACAGTAAAACAATATACCCCCAATCTTTCGATGTGGGGGCATAAAAAGGAAGAAACCCACTAAAATAAATACCAAATTCATGAACATTAGCCTATGATGGATTGCATTTTAACCTATAAGACATGTTTCAAAGCAAAGGCAAAGTTTCAAAGCAAAAGCAAGACACATAATGATCTGACCTGCACAAAAAAAATTTAACAGGGAAAGCCAAAGAAGGGTAAAATTAACAGTGAAGAGCACTACATGTGAATGCAAACGCTTGGCTGATCAAATGCTTGATAGTGGGCAAAATTTCTAAGCAGCATAAATCCTTCAACAAGAGAGTCCTTGGCCCTAAAATGCTCACCTGAGTCAATGACTGTAGAAGTAATCTAAGCGACAGTGACCTGATTTCGGTCATAGTCACCTGGAACAATATCTTGTATAAGAAATCAGAAACAAACAAAAAAACATTTTACAAAGATTCAGAATTGTTGTGCCCCTTGCTAAGATATGGAGACAATATTGACCCAATATGGAGGTAATCAAGCCAAATATTGTAACAAAGTGGGCCTTGGCAGGTGTAAACACTGCTGAATCTTACGGCTCCGCCTTCATTACCTTATATGTATGTCTGATAGTGAATGAATTACCTGGGTAGTATAAATAACCCCGCACTGCTGCAAGGAAGTCAATTTAGAATTTGGGTTTTGAGATTCTTATGAGTTGGAGAGTTAAAGTAGAATAGTATTGATATTCTGTCGGTAGTTTGTAAATAAACGATGTTGTTAGACTTTTACATCAAACTAACAGTGTTCTTACTTTCACCCCATCTTGTGTTCCTGGACTGCCATATTGCTGTGTCACAATATGTTGAATTTAGAGAGCATTCAGTCAATTCTTGATGTTTAACAGAGTGATCTTGTTTTGACCCCATATGATCAAATAAAAATTCTGACATAGAATTCAGGGACCGAAACATTCTGAACAAATATTAAGACATTTGAGACAAAAGTATGGCCTCAAGAATGCACAAAAGGTTTTTTTAAGATTTGACCAATTGACCTAGTTTTCGACCCTATGTAACCCAATATCAAACTTGACAGAGATTTTATGAAGACAAATATTCTGACCAAAAATCAAGACTTTTGAGCTAAAACTGTGGCCTCTAGAGTGCAACAAGGTTTTTCTAAGATTTGACTTTATGTTTTACCTTTCACCCCATACGACCCAATATCAATCTTTACCGAGCTTTCATAGAGACAAACATTTTGAACAAAAATCAAGACATTTCAACAAAAAAGGGTGACCTCTAGAGTGTACACAAGATGTTGACGGATGCTGGACACAGCTTGACCACAAAAACTCACCTTGAGCATGTTGTGCTCGGATGAGCTAAAAATGCATGTTGTTATCCCCCTTGTTGGTGTAGATTAGTCTGTTGATATTTAACATAAAATCCAAGTTTCTAGCGAATAAGTAATACTGTTGATATTACAGAATGTCAAAGATTTTGGACAATGACTCAGACCTGGTCAATACAAATGAGCAACAATACCTCTGATTTTTCTATTTTAAAAAAAGCCAAGCTAATAAAATGAATACATCAAAGTTTTGAGACATTGCCTAGGGAATAATATTACAAGCTAAACACATGTAGCAAATTCTTTTTATAGTTCCAGAGATATGACATGCTGTTCAGACTTGCACATAAAACTTTGCTGAAAAATGGTAAATCTACTATAATGAATATCAAAGAAATGAATATTACCATATGGAGAGGTATTATGGTCACAAAGGTATGTGCATAATTGACCAATCATTGCTGTCAATCAAATAACCAGTTGCCCAATGCTATCATCCATTTAGACAAGAAATGAGTTTAGAACTCCAACATTGGCTGCCATTTTGTTAACCTTTTTTGTTGATTTGATGACTTAAACATCGTAACTATAGCTTATTCAAGATGTAGTTACAACATTTAGGTCACCAACCATATACTCTACCATTTTGTTACATGCTATTTGCCATAAAATTTTGCAAAATAGCGCTGTTTTTAATATCGAAGTGGAACTTCCTGTTGGAGTTAATGAGTGTGGCAAATGGAGTAGATTGACAGGCTAGGGATTTGTCAATTTCAGACCAATGGCAGTTGTAGAAACAAATATATAACACTTGCACTATTGAAAACTTTCACCCATTTCCAGACAACAAAATTTTAGATCAGTCCAAATTGAAAGAAGTTGCAGATGTCATTTCAACAATTGGAAAATTAGTACCTTGGAGGGGGAGTATGTATCAAAAAATTATTTTTGTGTTGGAATGGGTCAAAAACAGTATAATAGAGAAAAGATATAGTGCACAGTAGAATAATCATACTAGATACAGATAATTTGCCAAAAGTTAGAGGTTTAGAACCCTTTGTCTATGATGATACTTATTGTTTAATACCAAATATTAGAGCTCTAAGCCTTACAGATTCAGGGAAGAGTCTTTTTTTAAGTTTTTGACCCGGTGCCATGGAAATCAGTTCTTCATAGATTTCTTTGAAGATTTTTGAAAAAGCATGATATAAGGGCCTTTTCTGTGAAGTTTGGTTGAAATCCCATGGCTAGTTTGGTAGGAGAATACTATTTTGTAATTGTGCACATATGTGCAGAAAAACAGATGGACACCAGACATTGAGCAATCACAATAGCTCACCCTGCTAAGCTAATTATCTACGAACGGCTTACTGCTGTACATAATTCACATACAGTTACTTTGGTTCACATATATTTTTATGCCAGGACGTGCATGAGCGTACAAAGATGAACATAGAAACAAAAATACTATTATGTATACGTGCATTTAAAATTATTAGCATATAAAATGAGAAACTTTATGAGTGTATCTTTTTTCTTAAACCCTTATGATTGTAAGCAAAGAACAAGATGCGTTTGTGAAACACAATGCCCCTGCAACAGGACTAAATGTTTTTCAGACAGACATACAGACTGACAGACGGAAAGATGGACAGACAGATGGACAACAGTAAAAGAAAAAAAAAACTAGATGGTTGTCCCAGGACAACTGCTGTCGAGCCCACAAAGTTTTGTAGGTATCATGCTCCAGATAAGCACAATTTAAGTGTTTGACCTTGAGCTTTGACCTTGAGCTTTGACCTTGAACTTAAAGCAATCCAAAAAAAATCTTTCAAATGGCACATCTACTCATGATGGAGAACAATTGTGCCAATTTATTTTGAAATCCATCCATAATTGTAGGAGAAATGTTCCAGACAAGCACAATTTTAGTGTTTGACTTTGAGCTTGAAGCTATCCAAAAAATTCTTTCAAATGACACATCTACTTATGATGGAGAATAATTGTACCAAGTTATTTTGAAATCCATCCATAAATTTAGTAGTATATGTCTGGACAAATTCAGACGGACGGATGGACGGACAGAGGGACTAACTAACACACAAATGCACATACACAGACTTGTTATAGTGACAACTATGTCTCGCCCACCGCAAGGGCGCTCCACAAAAATTTCATTGGGAGTTATTTCCCTTTCATACGACAGGAAGCATCGCTTTGCTCTTTGAAAATTTCATATAATGCAGACCCTGTTGGCCTTGCTAGTTTGTTTTGAAATAAGTCTCAAAGTCTGCTAATTTTTAACAAAACACAAGATATTTAGGGGTTTTTTGGTGAGAAACTGAAAAGAATTCATATGCAAGAAGAATAACTATAGAATTTGTTTTTGAAATTAATTTCTCTTGTGAACATGACAAAATGGAGCTATTTATTTAATGTTGTACTTTCGTTTTAGCGACATAAATTAAAATCTGCAAAATGTCACAACAAAACCTATTCGATTTCTTATCAAAAAGGTGAGTGGGAAATGGGACAGTAATAAGGCCATTTGGTATTTTCTGCGCCAAAATGGCTTCATTATAAAGGGTTTGAGCTAACAATGAGCCAGCCTGTATGGAATAGCCTACCCCTCAGTTTTCATAAAAACATCTTATAAGCAATATCTTCATGTTATTTAGCCATTACTCTCATATTTAATTTAACCCTTCTAAAATCCAATAATAAAGAAAACATGCTTTTTGAGAAATATCAGATTTCAAAAAAAGTTGGGCTATCCTTTGCTCTAAATTAATCTGAAAACTTATACATGACATGTGACACTTATTTCTTGATTATAAACATGGTTGTTTGTGAAAGAGTTAAGTCTCATATGGTATACTCTTCACTCTGAGAGTAAAGAGTACATTGAAACCAAAGATTTTTCTTTGTACCCCCCATTTTAAAGCCTAAGGGGTGCATGTACCCCAAAATCAAAACCAAGTTGGCATGCTGGGCAATATTTACTTTTCTTTTTACCCGAAGAAAAGAATCTTTAAAACTAGGAAAACTGTATACAAACCATTTTGAATTTTTAAAAAGTAACTTAAAGATTGTCTTTACTTAGTATTTAAATTTTTGTCCTTGAGACAGTGTAATTATTCATATTTCATTAACACATTGTCCAAAACCCATTTGTTCACAATCTTGCATTTTTTGCTGAAGAAAATAATAAAGGGAAAATATTGTAACATGCAATTTCTCCTTTCCAACAATGCTTTCTACTTTAAATTACTCTTTCTTCTCATTTAACCCAAACAACATAATATTGCTTTTATATACGCCCCAAGCAAAATGCCTTGGAAAACATTGTGGAAAATTAAGGAATTATTTGCAACGCTCAATTTCTTCATTATCCACAACGTTTTCTACCCCAAAAGACAAAGAATTTTAAAATTTCATCAACTTAAAATTGTCATCTGAAAATTCTTTGAATTTGGACAAGTCCCAAAGTTGTCAAGTTGGATAGGGTTCTTCACATTGAACAGGTGTCTGTAATGTTTTAAATTGACCATTCTAAAATATTTTTGTCACATATCAGGTTCTCTGAGGTTAAATAAAATCAAAACATTGTAAAAGCAGGGCCTGCTTAAAACGTATCACTGACAAGGGCTGTGTGTTTCAAATATTTAACCGACTACAATTCAATAACATCTTCGACGCCCCAATAAATAAATACTTAAGGAAACATTGTGGGAAAAGAAGATATTGCTCATGACAAGCCATTTCTCACCATGTTTTCTACTATATATAGTCATTATTTTTCAAAATGAAAACACTTTGAAATGTTGCATGCAAATTCATTCAATTTGGACCAGCCCAAAACTTTGTCGTGTTGGAATGGGTTAGAAGATACTTTACATGTTTTCAACACCCTAATTTTTATCAACTTTTTAATTCTTTGAATTTTATTTCAGGATATTTAAAATTGAGATCTTGAATGGCAAGACAAGGCTTAAGAACACAATTTCTTTTCATTTTTTTACCTGTTTTAACATAGTAGTTTAGAGTGTGATTAAGTCTTAATACAACATATAAAATACAACATTGAATTGGGGAAAATATACAACCATGACTGCAAAGTATCATAAGAAAAGGAGATATTACTATTCCAAAAAGATATAAAGTGCTAAAAGTCATATGCAGTTTTTCTAAAATTTACCAAGAAATATATATATATACATGAACTAAAATATTCAGTCAATTTAGCAAACAGTTCTCAAAATTAATGTGTCCCTTCAGGCAACTATGTGCTTCATTTATCAAAGGGACATAACATAACTTGTCTCTTATTATTTTACGCTAGCTTCAAAATGTGTTATCCATTAACCCATTATAAGACAAAATTTTAGATTAGTCCACAGTCAAAGAAGTTATGATGACAATATTTCGTGTCAGATAATTCGAAATTCTTTAGAATTTCTTCATTTTCCACAATGTTTCCCTAAGCTTTTTCTTGAGGGGCCTAAAGAAATCAGGACTGAGTTGGAAATGGTTAAATGAGTTTAACAGTTTGACTTCAATTCTATGATTTTCTGTAAAAATATATTTTTCCTACATAAAAACCTTGCAGTCAAGTGGTTACAAGATGCACTAGATTTGATAACAATTATAACTGATGAGAATTAAATGAAACTTGGTGGTACAACAAACAATATACCTACCAGTTACACTCAACCAATTTTGAAGAGATCCGTGAAGACTAGCAGGAACAGAAAAAGATGGCCACATGTAAATGAAGGAAATGTGTTTATCCCCTTTCCTGTTCAATCCCTGGTTTTTACGTTCCTGTATTTTTTTTTAATACTTGAAAAAACATTTTGAAAAAGAAGAAATTGCTTGTAACACGCAATTCTCTTCTTTTTCCTTAATATTTTTTACCCTATGGAAGGATTATTTTTCATATAATATCAATTTCACATTGTCGTCTGCAAAACCTATGAATTTGGACAAGTTTAAAATTTGAAAACCAAGAAAGGGTTAAATGATATGTTAATAAACAATGTTGTGAACTGATACTATGTGAATCAGCAATAACAGATGTCAGTAGCATCTAACATAGAAATATTTACAACTCTTGGTAAAAGAGACCAATGTCACACACAAACACACACACAGATTTTCTTCCAACAATAACAGAGGGTTCTCATGTTCTTAAAACATTTCTAGACGACAAAATTGTAAACTGGTCCAAATTCAAAGAAGTTGCAGATGATAATTCGAAATTGGTGGAATTCAGAAAATCTTTGACTTTAGAGTGAATATTGAAGAAATTGCTTTTTACATGTAATTTCTTCATTTTCCACAAATAAAAACTTCAGGAGTGGGTGTGGGGTGTGAAAAAGCCGTTAAATTGTTTTTCTTTCAACTACATAAATTACCTTTTTCTTAATGGAAAAAGTGTTCATCATAAGATCCATTTTTGATTTTATAACTTACCATTTGTATAATATATTACATTTTTCTAACATTTTTCACTCAATAGATCTGCTTCCATTTCGAATTGGACAAATTGTGACAAACATGTTCATAATTAATAGAAAATGTTTTGATTATCTGGAGACAGATGTTAATGCAGGCAATGGTTCAAAGTTTATCAAATATGATATTGCCCAAACTAAGCAAACAAACAGTAACTAGAATAAGAATATTGAATGGACCCAATACAAGGGTTGCTATGGAATGGCAAGATTAGCTATCAAATATTTGCAACAAGTTCATTAGGCAAGATAGCAACATTTTCAAAGAATTATGATGGATCAAAATGTCGCAGCCAACCCATTACCAGATGGAAAATTTTAGACTGATCCAAATTGAAAGAAGTTGCAGATGACAATTTAAAGTTAATGAAATTTTTGGCTTTTTCATTCAACTTTCTGGGAGGAAAACATTGTGTAAAAAATTGCTTGTTGCAAGCACTTTCTTTATTTTACACAATTTTTTCCCAGTTGTTATTCTTGAGGGGCTTGAAAAGTGGCATTATTTGGGAATGGGTTAATACCCAGGTGAGATGTAGGGACAAACAATCCTGTTGGCTCAAGACAATTTTAATTACATGATATTTTATGAGTTGGTTGTTGGGAGACCTGAACAAACATTCTTTAATGTTAAGGAAATAACACATAAAGTAACTTTAATGCAAGATGCGTTTAACCTTTGTCAAGCTGATCCCAGAATATTCCTGTTTTGGCAGGAGGTATAGAAAACGATCAGACTGATTTTAGTCTACACCACCTGCTTTTCCTCTTAGAGTCAGAGTTGTTTAGAAGATAAAATTTCAAAACAGACAACATGAAATTAGAAATATCTGTCTTTTCAACCCTTTGATTTTCATGCAATTCTGAGGAGAGATTTTATTCATCATGACAAGGGTTAAAAGCTAAGCTAAATACTGCAACAGATGAGTCATTTTACATTACTATTTTGTTCAAAAACATGCATTTAAGTTTTATAATTCAAAGTAGTCAACTACTTTCCATGCTTTATGAACAAGGGCAAGAAGAAAATCGCAAGCACCTTCTACGATTTAAGGTACTATGCACAAGATGCCAGAACAAGGGTATGGTGCTACCTTCCTCAAATAGTAGAGGGTTCAACCTCACTCACTACCCCAGTCATCTCAACACCTGTTAGGCTGTGGAGACGGCGAAATCCAGCAGGCCAGAAAAAGGCCCCAGGTGGAGAACTTTGTACAGAGACTACAACAAAGAAAGCAAGAAAAACTATAGGCTGTAGTTTAAAGTTGTAATCCTCTGAGATCTTCCTAAGATTCACTGAAAAGCATGGAAGAAAACTCAAAAACAGAAAAAAACCTCCACTGACACGATGCCATTTAAGCTATTAGCAAGAAGGAATATAACACAGGGTAAATCAAACTTCAGCACACAGAGGTTCAATAATGCTGAGAAACCTTTAGAGCACCTGAATGAAAGAGGGTAAATTGCCTGTGGCACAAAGAAAGAATACATATAAGGATTACAGAAAGCTTGCATCATAGCGTTAACCTCTTAGGCAAGGGTATATGCATTCAAAATAGCTTATTTTCTTCTTATTGCAATTGCATGGAGTGTACACATACTATAAATCATTTAATATTGTTCCATATTTTTTGTTCTACTTCCTCCAAACTCTTCTCTTACAATATTATCCCTTGTTCTAACTTGAAAGTAAAATAATGTAAAGCAAAACAGAGACAAAAGGGAGAAATTGGTTGTAACAAGGATTTACTCTCTTGATAACAGTTTTCTACCCTGTAAGATAATTTCACTCACTTTGTATTGTGCTCTGAATTTTCTTGAATAAGATCAGCCTAAAACTATGCCGGTTGAAAATTATTTATAATAAGGTCAGCCTAAAATTATGTTGGTTGAAAATTAATTATAAGTGCACATACATGATGTTTATATATTGTTACACTTTTTTTCTCTACATCCTGGAAACTACTATCATAGAAAGTCTTAATAATTGAAAATTCCAGTCACCCTCAGTAATCAAACTCAAAAGCCCTTATTCTTAAAGCTAACATTCTACCAGAAGACAATAAATCAAAAAGATGATCAACATTTCATGCTGAAGAAAACAATGTGGCTAAAAAAAGTACACCACTTGATGGTGCAAAGCTTGGCTGAAGTAACTGTTTAGGTAAATTCAATTTCCTTCTCTGACCTGAGCATTTTCTGTTCTGTTCTATTGCACTACAGATTAGAATTTAGTGATAAACATAAAACATTTCTCAAAGATTCAAATATTATAATACAAGGTAAGGAGAAATAAATAAACCCTAATAATAAACTGGAGGCACTGAAGTGCATGATTTGCTCTACAGACCAGAATTTACTTTTCATTCAGATTACACTGCAACTCCATTATAGCGCTATCCGTTACTGCACTGAATCCATTATAATGTGGGGTCTGCTGGGGGAGGGGTTGACCACTTTTGGTTGCTACTGTGATGGTTCCTGATTCGACATTAACGCTGATTTAACTGCCATCTTTATAATCTAATTGGAATAGATGGGAGCCATATAAAAGTCAATAATTACCTGAAGCCAGGTAAGTATTAGCTAGGTAAGTATTTCACAGTGGACGGCAGTGGTTAATAATGCCTTAGGTCATAGTTGGTAGCTTTAGGTTTAAATCAATTATCAATATTTATAAATCAAGCATATATTTTTGAAATCTCGCATCATACACGAATCCAATTCAAAGGGTTTTGCAAAAGAAAAATAATAATGCCAAAGTATTGGGATAATTTTTAATTCCATAAACAAAATTATGCAGAATACTCCAAAGTGAAACTAAGCATCCCACAATCTCAAAATCATGTTGATTATTGTGACACATGAAGAATTACAAGAGGACCATAAATTGCTCACCTGAGGCATCTGCAAATTACAGTAACTTTTGTATTAAAAAGACACAGCTTGAGCCAAATAAATAAAACAAATATAAGATTTCGGCTATTGTACAAAACAATCGAGTAATGCTTTATCATAAATATGAATGTCATTGGCTTTATAGTTTAATCAATTACAAAACTATCCCACATTTTGATGCCCTCAAGGAAAATTGGTTTAAAAATACATTGTGAGAAAGGGAGAACTTACTAATTACAAGCAATATCTCCACATCTCACAATGTTTTTAACCCTAATAATTCCTTGTATTTAGATTTCAATCAAACTTTAATTACCATCTGCAACTTCTTTTAATGTGGACCAGTGTTAAGAGGAGAAGAATTTATATTGCTCTAATTGAGCATTTTACCAAACTTGGGGCCCTTGGGACAGGGCCATTTTGACCCAATGGGTATAACTTTAGAAACCTTGGTCGAGAAAAATCTGGATGTACTATAGACCAAATATGAATGCATTACAATTTATACATTGGGAGAGGAAGATATTTGAACACGCTCTTATTGAGTACTTTATTATGACTTTGGATACGTTGTGAAAAACCATTTTGTCCAAAGGATATAAACATGGTAGATAACAATAACATTATGCTATGTTTTTAATATAATTGCTCTAGGCCTTATGTTTAGAAGAATTCTTTAAAATTTAGTGATTTATGAAATTTTTGACCCCTTGAGCAGAGACGTTTTTGATTCTAAGGGCATATTTTCCTGTAACATAGTACAAAATTATTCAAAAATGCTACATACCAAATATGAATGTCCTTTACCTTTTATTTCAGAAGGAAAAGACCTTGAAGTTGCTCTTATTTGGGCATTTTATCAAATTTTGGACCTCTGGGGGCAGGCCATGCTTTATCCCAGTGCTAAGAATTTACCTAACATGGTAGAGAACCATCTGGTTATTCTATATACCAAATATGAATGCCTTAGACTTGGTAGATTGGGAGAAGAAGACTGTTGAACATGGTCTAATAGAGCATTTTTACAAACTTTGGACACCAAGGGAAGAGGTGTTTTTTAACCTACAGGCATAATTTAATCAAAATTGAGAGATAACAGCCAGGCTATGCTACATTCCATATATAAAGGCCCTCGGCCTAAAAGTGAAGATTTTTTTTTAAACTTACTCAAATTTTGTGTTTTTCCCCATTTTTGACCCCTAGTACAGGGATTTTTCACAGAATTAAATTCTTTTAACAACTTTTGAAGAGCTTCACCCACGGAACATCCCTGCAAAGTTTCAGCTTGATTTGCTTATTGGTTTAGAAGGAGAAGATTTTTAAAGATTTACTATAATTTCCCAGCGGCAACCAGAGTTTTTCACAGAAATGTAATTCTTTTAACAACTTTTGTAGAACTTCACCTAAGGAACATCCCTGCAAAGTATCAGCTTGATTGGCCTTCTGGTTCAGGAGGAGAAGATCTTTTAAAAAAGTGTGGACGGACGGACGGAACGAAGGACAACAACCGATCACAATATCTCACCTCGCACTTTGTGCTCAGGTGAGCTTAAAAATAAACTGAGCATATTTTTCTCTTACCAGCTACTAATTTTTAAGTTAAAACCAAATTGGCATTTATCTCGATTGTAAATGCATAGGTTTAGATAATTTTTTGTTATCATACTTTTGACAACAGTAAAGAATTTCGGTGAAGTCCGAGGTTAATCTACGTGACATTTTCTCACGTCAGTAATCCCAGGTGTTTAACAACTTGTCAGTCTCCAAGGAGACGTCGCTATGAGGGATACTTAGATTTTATCCCTTTTCTCTATGGATGGAAATATTTACGTCCATGTAAAACTAAATTTCATTAGATATAAATGCCAATGAGAATCGATAATAATAAAACATGTATCTGGTGAAAATTTTAGCTTTTTAATAATCTGGGACCAAAAGATAAAAATAATTTGTAGATCTGTAGAAATTTACAGATTATTTAGTTCTGATTGACCAGGAAGGTAAGGGTAGAAAATAATAATTTTCATTACTCCGAATTCCTTTGATTTCTGCTGAAATCTCGTAACTACAGTTGTTATAGCAATAACTCCACTCTTCCACTTCTTCAATTTCTTGGACCCCACCAGCAGCGTTTTATAGGAGTTTCAGTGTGTTTAACACAGGCAACTCATTTTGAAAAGAAGAATTTTTTGCATTTTACTTTAAGAAATGCACTATTCTTTTATGCAGCTAATATTCTTTAACAAATCTGATAGAGGGTCCCTAATAGATAATTCCTGTGAAATTGATATTGTAACCCGCAAATGAATATTCGACTCCATCGGGACCTCTCCATCCCGAAGCCATTGCTCTACCACGTCGCTATAAAAGCTAGCTTGTATGGCAAGGCAGTATAAGCACCCTTATA
This sequence comes from Fragum fragum, assembly GCA_946902895.1. Classification (NCBI taxonomy): domain Eukaryota; kingdom Metazoa; phylum Mollusca; class Bivalvia; order Cardiida; family Cardiidae; genus Fragum; species Fragum fragum. The sequence goes on from OX336366.1 coordinate 7,672,792, forward strand.
CACTACCCGGCTACATACACCCCCTCGACAATTAAGATTCTTCCACGAAGCTTCTATAATCATCATCATTAACCTCAAGTCACATAACCACCATCATATGTTGGTTATTTACGGTGGGCGCCAAATGTAACCTGCAAATGAATATTCGACTCCGTCTGGATTCGAACCAGGGACCTCTCCATCCGGAAGCCATTGCTCTACCACGTCACTATAAAAGCTAGCTTGTATGGCAAGGCAGTATAAGCACCCTTATACACTACCCGGCTACAATATCACTAATATTCTTTAACAAATCTGATAGAGGGTCCCTAATAGATAATTCCTGTGAAATTGATATCAATCTAATTTTCATTTGGATGATTTTCCTTATATATATATATATATGAAAATTATCCCTGCAAATAAAAGCAATGTTGTTTTTTTTCATCTAATCAGAATTATTTGAAGGAATCTTATAAATTTTGGAAATTTGGTTGAAATCGAACAACAGTTTTCTGAGAAGATTTTCAAACTCTTCACTTAGTACCATAATAATTATAAACCTATTAAAGCTACGATTTAATCCAATCATTTTTTTTTCTTTGCAGAACCTGATATTTAAGTCAACAAAAAATCATTCAAGTGAAAGTTGGTTGAAATCCATCAAATGGTTTCTGAATGGAAGATTCTCAGTGTTCACTATATACCATATATGTATATAAGCTCAATCCATATAAGCCAAGTTTTTAATGGAATCAATTTTTTTCTATTACTGAACCTTATAGAGTCAACAAAGGATCTGTGAAATTGGGTTTGAATTTATCAAATGGTTACTGAAAAGATTTTCAAAGTTTTCATTATATATCATATATGCAAATTAGCCCCACTTATAACAGCCATGTTTTTTTGGATCACAATTCTTTGAAGGAATCTGATAAAGGATTACCCAAGGATCATTCCTATAAGGTTTGTTTGAAATCTGTACATTTTCCAAGAAGAACAGAAACGGTTTCCAATCAGAGTTCAATTGTGACCTTGACCTTTGACGTATGACCTAAAAACACTAGGGCACTTCCTTGGATCATGGATAACATGTGTATAAAGATTCATGGTCCTAGGTCAAATTGATTATGAGTTAGAGCACCAAAATGGTTTTCAATCAAAGTTAATTTGTGACATTGACCTTTGACTTACATAACCCCAAAATGATAGGGCACCTTGGTCCGCCATGGAAAATATGTGTAAGAAGTTTCATTGTCCTAGGTCACATTGCTTATCTTCTTTAGGTTATTAGCAACAATTGTATGAAGTTACAAGGTTGTAGGTCTACTGGTTCTTGAGTTAGAGCCTAGAAAGAGTTTTCAATTAACAGTCAATTGTGACCTTCGCCTTTGACCTAGGTCAAAAAACAATAGGGCACTACTTTGAGTCATTAGGAACAAGTGTAAGAAAGTACAAGGTTGTAGGTCAATTGGTTCTTTGAGTTAGAGCAAGGAAATGAAAAAGTCTACAGACTGTAGACAGATATGGTGAGACCAATATTTTCCCCTCTACTTTGTAGGTGGGAGAGATAAAAAGATAAGTGTGCAAAAGGAAACTCCTGTTTTGCCACATTGCAGCTCATAGCAAGTAATTTCTTCTTTTCTCACAGTATTTCCTGAGATAAGATTTCTTGTTAAAAGAGAAATTAAACCTTATGCTTTCAACAATAATTTTGATCTCTTGGATATGAAAAATATTGAGATTATGAACTTTATACCATCCTCACAAGAAAACCTGAATATCATAGGCTGTTAGTTGTTATAGGTTGAGGTATTCTATAGTCTAACCATGTAAGAAACTCACCTCGACTCTGTCTAGATGTTGTTGGAGACATCTGTGTCTCAGTTGTGTGTTTGTTATTGTTGTTTGTAGATATTTCTCCTTGTGAGGCAGACGCTGGCATCGATATGGCCAAATCAGATGGCGATTCAACTGATATGAACAAGAAATACAGTATATAAACATTCTATCAGAGATCATTTAGTTAATAATGAGTAAACCCATTAACCCATTCCAACTCAAGCCCTCCTTTTTACGCCCCGCAATTAAAGAGCTTTGGAAAACATTGTGGAAAATGAAGAAATTGCTTGTATCAAGCAATTTCTTCATTATCCACAATGTTTTCTACCCCAAAAGACAAAAAAAATTAAAATTACATCAACTTGAAATTGTCGTCTGCAGCTCCTTTCAATTTGGACTGGTCTAAAATTTTGTTGTGTGGGAATGGGTTAAAAAAAAATATCATAACACGGGTCCATTTTAAATGGATTTTACGTACAAGCAAAATGAAGATGAAAATAAATGTCATGTAAGGTAGAAAATACAAAGGAAATATGGGAAATTGCTTGAAACAAGCATTTTTTTTTATTTTTTGTCATATTTTTCTCATTTGGATTCCTTGGAGAAGTTACAAGTCGGGATTGTATGATAATGAATTAAAAAGGAAAAAACATCAATTTCTATTAACCTGCAATTTCTTGATTGTAGACAACCCCTTTCAAACATTTGCCAATATAGATTTTGACTCCAAGTAATCTGAATGTGAATATATCAAAAGCATCTTATTCCTTATTTCCATAGCAAATGATGAATCACAGATATCAATCAAATAATTACTGACAAATGAAATCATTCATAAAGACTGAATGGCAACATTGTACTCCAACATTAGCTGCCATTCATATGAAACATTTTCTGTTGGTTTGACAACTTCAACATCGTAAATACAGCTTATTCAAGCTGTAATTACCATGCTAAGGTTGCCAATCAACTATTCTACTTTTTGTTACATGATAAAAGATTAAATAAATCTAAAAGATTTTAATTATGAGAAAAAAATATTTGTACAAGTATGGGCCACTTTTTCCCCAAATCATCAGGTGAAAGTTTGCTGTTAACAAGTATTGATTGACTGAATGGGGTTTAACGCCACTATCGATAGCATTTCAGTCATATCAAGCAGCTAACCATATATTTCTCGTATTACTGACACTAGTATTACCACAACATCCTTTCTGAGCCTCCATCTACTCATCACCCCTATGTTTATGGTTATCTAACCAGTAGGAGACAAATACGAAAAATCTGAATTTACATATCCCTGCATATAAAGATAAGCATATGACCGAATATTTCATCATTCCTCAGAAGATATACTAAGGGGTATTTAAGTGAACATCTAGCATAAGGAACTTACTTGATGAGTTAGGAGGTAGAACTGGGGCAAATACTTCTGCTGCAAAATTTTCAAACATGGTTTTATTTAGATGGTTTTCGATCACTGATTCCAGACATCTTGATCTCTCCTCAAAGCTAATACAGGGTTAAGGAAATACTAATATCTTTTTTTTCTTAACAAGAACAGTTAACTTTGTATTAAGCAACCACTCAAGGGATGAGCAAATTGTGGTTGTTTGAGACAATGGTTGCTTAGTACAAATTTTTGTGACATATATGAGGGGTCAGTTTGACTGCATAAATTATTGCCAGTTTCTCACTTAATTCTATGTTGATGTACTCATTAGAATTGTCTCATTGAGATGATTCTTATGAGATCCTTCAACATAGGATTTAGTTTTAATAATTGTATTAGCAAAAATGTCAATTTATGAAGATCCTTTGTTTTTGCACAGGGAATTTTAACGCTGGTTGCTTTAATGCAAGTGGTTGCTTAATACATGTGGTTGCTTAAGCAAGATTGACTGTACTTTTCTTTATATGCGAAGACCATAGAAGCTTCAAACTTTATTAACTGATGACTTTTACTTTAAAAGACTTGGTTTAAAACCTATTCATTTCAACCTATTCCCACACCGTGAATCGTCAAAATTGAAAGAAGCTGCAGACGACAATTTCAAACTGATGGAATTTTAAATTTCTTTGTCTTTTTGGATAGATAACATTGTGCATAATGAAGAAATTGCTTGCTAAAAGCAATTTCTTCATTTTCCACAATGTTTTCCAAAGCGTTTATATTGAGGGGCGTTTAAAAGTGTCATTGTGTGGGAATGGGTTAACCCATTCCAACTCAATCCCTCCTTTTTACGCCCCTCTAGAAAAAAAGCTTTTGAAAACATTGTGGAAAATAAAGAAATTGCTTGTATAAAGCAATTTCTTCATTATCCACAATGTTTTCTATCCAAAAAGACAAAAAATTCAAAATTCCATCAACTTGAAATTGTCGTCTGCAGCTTCTTTCAATTTGGACCAGTCTAAAATTTTCTTGTGTTGGAATGGGTTAAATAAATTTTGAAGCAAGTTCTTAAAAATTAGGCCAATCCTTCTGCAATCCATTTCCTGGAAAATACACCAATTCACACACTGAATGTTTGGGCAAATGAAAGGGCCAAAATTGACAGCCACTTCCTGGAATGGAACTTAGGACCCTTTGATAAGAAAGGTGATGCTCTTTTTATATACCATAGACACCATAACCGTTTTAACTTTATACCATATAAAGCAATTAGCCCCACTCATAAAAGCTATGTTTCAATCCATTCCTGTTTGTAAGAAACTGATATTTATCTAAAAGTTTCCCTGAGGATAATTTTAAGAAAAAAAAATCCACAGAAGAATGAATGCATGGCTGGACACAACACAATGACGATTTCCCAAATGACCTTCAGCCAAATAAACCAATAAATCATAGATGTACAACCTAAACTTTGCAACCACAACTTGAATAAGCTCAACTTACCTTTATATGTAAGGTCAATTCAGGTCTAAACTATTATTGGCCAATGAATAAGACTTTCTTCAATGCTTTACGGTGGATTATTCAGCTTTCTAGATGGATTATCACTACATAAATTCACTGAAAAGTTCAGTGATATTATCAAAACAAGAGCCATGTCGGACATGGCCATCCCCTACCGAAAATGCTTGATAGTAAACTGAAGCCAGTTAGATTTAGGCTTCTTGTGCACTGCATTTCTTCTCAATGAGTTCAATAATAGCTATTATACTATAGATATGCTCCAGACAAAATCTTAGTCTTTTACTTTGACTATGAAAGTTATCAATGAAAAATGTCTCCATACAAAAATGAAGACTCTAACTTGACAAGTCTTGCAGAAACAATAGACTGATTTATTTAAGAGTAGGAAATATACAAAATGTAAAACTACATGGCATCAAACCCCTTTTAGAGTGGAAAGGTTCATTCGGTCAAAAATTTAAATAAACATTACCTAGGGCATTTAATAATCAACATTTATGTAAAGTAACAAGAAATTTTGGCATTTTGTAAAGGAGGTAAATTTGAAAATTAATGACCTTGACAATTTTACCTTGACAAATGACCTTGAACTAAAAACCACCAGAAAGTCCATGTGATAAGCAATGCACATGTAAAATATGAATGCTATATCACTAAACATTGTATACTTATGGGGGATGTTAAAGTTAAAATTTTCAAAATTTTGACATTGAGAAATGACCTTGACCTTGACAGATGACCTTGAACCTAATACCAACAGAAAGGTCATGTCACAAGCAATGCACATGTGAAATATGAAGGCTATATCACTAACCATTGTAAACTTATAGACAATGTTAAAGTTAAGATTTTCGAGCTTCTGACCTTGTGAAATGACCTTGATCTTGATAGATGACCTTGAACTAAAAACCAACAGAAAGGTCATGTCATAAGCAATGTACATGTGAAATATGAGGGTTATATCACTTACCATTGTAAACTTAAGCACAATATAAAAATTTAAAAATTTTGACCTTGAGAAACAACCTTGACCCCAACAGATGACCTTGAACTTAATACCAACAGAATGGTCATGTCATAAGCAATGCGCAAGTGAAATATGAAGGCTATATCACTTACCATTGTAAACTTATAAACAAAGTTAAAGTTGAGATTTTCAAAATTCTGACCTTGACACATGACCTTGACCTATGACCTTGATAAAAAAGGGTTTGTCACAAGCAATGCACATGTGAAATATGAAGACTATATCTGTAACCAATCAAAAGTTATGGCCGATATAAGTTTTTGCAGGACAAAAAGAGAGCTTATGTAAAGCTAATAACATTAAGGCCCCATTTCCCATGACACATTTTTTTAAACATAAATTTTCAATAATTTAAGGTCAAGAGGATCTGATTTGCTACTCAAAGATGAATTTCATAAAATTCTGACTATTAGACTAGGAGAAATTGGCAAAAACTAATTTTTACATTAAGGCCCCTTTCTAAAATTCCATCAACTTGAAATTGTGGCTGCAGCTTCTTTCAATTTAGACCAGTCTAAAAAATTTATGTTGGAATGGGTAAATAATAATTAACATAATCTATCTATATAATTGATAGTGTAAGGTTTGTCCTAGAAAAAAGTTCTTTGAATTGATCATTACCAAGATCAGCTGTAAATATCACTGGTCACCTATAGTTTGAAACAATGAATTTCATCAAAAGGATACTATGTATGATAAAATGGTTTTTGAGATCTGATCACATGGCTGGCGTTGATAGCTGTGGCTCTGACTAGACCTGGTAGGACCTTGTAGTCAACTATTGCACCATTGAACAGAGGACCAAATAACTGGACCTGAATTATAGATACACATCAATCTGATATAGAAAATCTTTTATTTTGCTACAAAATTTAAGACATTAATAACCCAACACCGCACAATGGCATGTTTAAACACCTCTCAATATAAAAGTTTTGGAAAAGATTTTGGAGAATGAAGAAATTGCTTGCAACAAGCAATTTCTTCATTATCGGAATATCCACAATGTTTTCTACTCTAAAACACAAAGATTTAGAAGATTTCAACTTAAAATTATTGTCTGCAATTTCTTTGAAAATGGACCAGTCTTAAATTTTGCAGTGGGGGACTGGAATAAAGTGATAGATGTTGCATTTGACATATCAAAATGGATGTGCAGTATAGGGTATATTTGAAAACATTGTAGCAAAAGGAGATGGTGCCTAGTAATGGCATTTACTCTTTTTGCTGCATATTTTTCAAATTATTTCATGAAGGCTTTTAACTTTGTGGATTGTTTGGAAAAGGGCTAAGTAACCTGTGACAATCTAGTATCATGAATATAATCTTTTGCTACAATGATTTCAGATGACATATTTCTCAGTATGTGAGCATTTGCACAATAATGTGATAAGATGTGTATGATATTTATAGGTGTTTTTGTACACTCTGTCAATTCACTTTAGTCATATGCATCCTGGATATCATTAGTTCAAGACAAAAGCTATGTATGTCTTGCAAACAGACATACCAACATTACTAGTGGTACAGCCAGGATTCCAAGACCTTTGAAGGAATCTGATAAAGGGTTATCTGAGGATCATTCCTGCAGGCCATTTAAGCCATGTTTTTCATCCGATCAAAATTAATTCAAAGAATCTGATAAAGGGTCACACAAAGATCATTAATCTTTTTCTTGAAAATTTGGTTGAATCCATTCACTGGATTCTGAGGAGAAGATTTTTAAAGATTTCACCATATATAAAAATTAGCCTGGCCCATTAAAGCTATGATTTTCATCTGATAAAAATTCTTTGAAAGAATGTAATAAAGTGCCATCCAAGGATCATTTCTGTGAAATTTGGTTGAATTGTGTTCAGTACTTTCTGAGGAGAAGATTTTTAAAGTAAAAGTTTACAGACGGGTAAGTGCAAGCACACATACACGGACAGACTTATGACGGACATAATGCCATGACAAAAGCTTGCTGGCTTTCAGCCATTGGAGCTAAAAATGAAAATGTTTATACCCACATCAGCAAAGACTTGAGTTTTATGCCCACTGATATTACTGGTAGTAAAAACAGCTTATTTTTCGATCTTGCATATACATATATCTAGTCTTGAATCTACCACATGTAACTTACACAATGAATAAGTCTTTGATTTAAAAACTCCTGCAATGATAACTGAATCAATTACTAAGATTAAATGATTATTTCATATCTTATGAATGTATGAACTAAATTTTTTACAGGATGCGACTCGATACCCAAGCCATAACCTTGTTTATGAAAATGTGTCTAATTTCCAAGGGAGATCACTATGAGGGAGTTCAGACTTGAAAACACATCTTGCAAAACTTTAACATGTTGTCAATGTATGTACCTAAGTCGAAGTTTTGTAAGATGTCATTTTGAAGTTTCAACCCCCCCTGGTAGAGGTATATATTGCTGACAATGAATACAAATTACTTGAAATTTTGTACACAGATGGACAGACATATGGACTGACAGACACACAGACAAAAGGCAGGATGATTCCAGTATATCCCTCAAAGCATTCATTTATTTTTTTGTGGGGGGGGATATAATTATTAAAATGATACAGATAACATTGGTTGGCAAGCAAAATGTTGTAACTACAGCTTCAATAAAGCTGTTGTTATGACATTTTTTTGTCCACCAACAATATCCTACATCTAATATAAAGAAACAACCTACCTCAGGTTTTCTATCTATTTGAATTCTAAAGAGTCCAGAACTTAGAGGATATATAATGATTAGTACATCTCCAAACTCTGTAGGAATAATACCTCTACGATAATCTCTGGTATGCTCAGACCATACAATATGAACTTCATCATTCCCAAGATGTCGCATCTACAAAATATCATAAACAATAATATATAGAGTTTATTAACCCTTTCCTGTACAATCACTGGTTTCTATGTCCTTGTGATCTTATACTTGAGAAAACATTGTGGAAAAAGAAGAAATTTCTTCTTTTTCCACAATATATTCTACCCTACTGATTTGTTTGTTTGTATGGGGTTTTACGCCACTTTTAACAATCTTTCAGTCATAATGCGGCGGCTGGAGCACCTAACAATGGATTCCTGGTATTTCTCACACCAGTACTACCATTACATCCTTTCCTAGCCTCCAGCTACTATCCCACATAGGTCTACGATTATCGACCCATTGGTGAAAGACAAATAGTCGGAAAGGATGAGTGCCGCCGTCGGGAATCGAAACCCGGGACCTCTAGATTGACAGTCCGACGCTCTACCCTACTGAATGGCTATTTTCAAATTAAATCCAGTGTATTTTTTCGTCTGCAAAACCGTTGAATTTTGAAGGGTCTAAAAATAAATTAAAACAGGAAAGGGTTATGGAAAGAATCTCTTTAATCTAGAATATTACATATTGCATGATCACTTGATCATATCTTGTTGACTTAAATAGAATTGTATGTTTAAAAGTAAATCAATGTTTATTTCATTGGGTGAACAACTAAAGCTATTTTTTTAACCCATTCCAACACAAGAAAATTTTAGACTGGTCCAGATTGAAAGAAGCTGCAGACGACAATTTCAAGGTGATGGAATTCTAATTTTTTTCTTATTTTGGAATAGAAAACATTGTGGATAATGAAGAAATTGCTTTTTACAAGCAATTTCTTTATTGTCCAAAAAGTTTTCCAAAGCTTTTTTCTTGTGGGGCGTAAAAAGGAGGGATTGAGTTGGAATGGGTTAAAGGGGCAGAGCTACTAGTGAAATTTAGATTTTGTTGATCATAAAATGAAAGATTATTGATCTTAAGTATAAAACAAACAAGTATTCTCTTTCTTTCACCCATTTCCAAACGATGAAATTTTAGACCAGTCCAAATTCGTAGAAGCTGCAGATGACAAGTTCAAAATGATGGAATTTTAGATTTTTTCATCTTTTCAGATAGAAAACATTGTGGATAATGAAGAAATTGTTTGATACAAGAAATTTCTTCATTTTCCACAATGTTTTCCAGAGCTTTTTTCTTGAGAGGCGTAAAAAGGAGGGGTTGTGTGGGAATGGTTTAATGCAAAAAAAGACAAAATATGATATTTTTTTTTCAGAGAAAACCACCACAATTGTGTCAATTTGTGCATGAATTACATGGAAACCTAATAATATCATTATTGATGCCATTGAGATGTTGTTCAGTAACACTAAATGAACAAAAACAGAGCTAAATCTATCAAAAAGTTAGTTTATATCAGTTAGATCATTTCTACAATTTTCTGGTGAAATTATCTAGTGATATTTCTCTGATAATTCACCGAACACCAATAAGCCATTACTGAATGGCAAATTCTTAGATTAGTCGAAATTTCTTTTTGGGTAGAAAACATTGTGGATAATGAAGAAATTGCTTGTAACAAGCTATTTCTTCATTTCCCATAATGTTTTCATAGTTCCCTGGGGCACCCTAAAGAGTCATTGAGTGGAAATTGGTTAATGAAATAATTCTAATGAGTACCAATATACAGAATTTGGTTCAGAAAATGGCTCTTTAACCCTTCTTCACACACTCCCATGTGATTTAGAGAAAAGAATTTAGAAATGAAGAAATTGATTTTTAACTTATTTATTTTCTACTTTGTTTTCTACCCAGATATACAGCAATATTTAAAAATATTTCAACTTAAAATTGTAATCTGTAATCTTCTCTGAATTTTGACTATACTACATTTTTGCCATCTGGTCTTTGCAAAAAGAGGCAATTATTCTTTCCTGTCCAGGAACAGGACATTGTATGGTTGCTTAATGAAATACTTCTACTTGACACATTACAATCAAGCCCTAATTAAAACTAAAATTATATCAAGGAAAACAGAAAGGCAAAAGGAGAAATTGATGGTCACTTTTTCATATTAACTCCAGCTTTGCAATGTTGTCTGCATTGTCTTTCAATTGAACATAACTAAAAAAAATTCTGGTAATGGATTAAAATTTCAACTATCCTATCACTGAATGTGTTCAATGCCTCTTGAGGGCTCCATGTCGCAAAAAAACTTTTTGTCACTGAAATAAAGCTTCTTTTAAACAAAGGGCCATAACTCCAAGAAAGGTAAATGGAATGTTACTAAAACAGAACATGCATGTGTTTTGATGATACCAAGTGCTAGTGCAAAACTAGAATCAAATCCATCAAATAGTTCAAAAGAAAATGGGTAGAAAAGAAAAAGCTACAGACCAACCCACCCAACAACAAGTAAACTCCTATACACTCTCTAAACATAGCTTTTGGGGGACGTGTTGTAACAATACTAGTACCTTGATATGCATGGAATCCTCATTGCCACAGGGGATTCTAGTGGAGACATGGTAAACAACTTCACAAGTAGAGTTGGCATAATAAGGCGCTGTATCTCCTGTTGTCTTGTTTTTCTGTAATCCTCCTAGAAACCCTTTATGAGTTTCTAGATCAATCTAAAATCAAAGATAATCAGTCATTTCATTCTCTGCTTTTACCAATATAAAAGACTACAAAATATCGGACTGGTTCAAATTGATCAAAGTGGCAGATGGCAAGTTTCAGTTGATGAAATTTTAGAAATAATCATCCTTGTGGGAAGAAACATTGTGGATTTTGAAGATATTGCTTGTATCAAGTAATTTCTTCATTTTCCATGTTTTCAAAAGCTTTGTTCTAAAGAGTGTCAAAAAGTGGGTTAAATGAACATACACTTAAAATGATTTTTGTCAAAAGGGTAAAATGCCTTTGTGAAGCATTAAAACCCAAAATTCATATCATTATCTTTGAAATTGTCCCTGATCTTATCAAAAGAATGTCCCACACAGATACATAATAACAAAAAGAGGTGATTGAGCATCTGAATCACCCCACTTACCTCAATTTCTTTTACAAAAGAGGTAACTATTTTTAGAAAGAATTATCTTTTTTAGCAATTTACTTTTACATTTTTAAAGTTTTTACTATATACCATAAATGGAAACAATGTCACATCCATTTAATACTTTTTTTAAATCTGATTAAAATTCTTTGAAAGAATCTGATAAAGGGTCATCAAAGGATATTTCTTATCAAATCTGGTTAAAGCCATCACCTGGTTTCTGAGAAGGTTTTCAAATACTTCCATATATACCATGTGTGGAAATTAGCCCTGCCCATTTAAGCCTTATTTTATTACAATAAAAAATCTTTGAAAATATCTGATAAAGAGTTACAAAAGAAGATTTTCAAAGTTTTCACTGTATACCAAATAGGAAATTAGCCCAGCCCATAAAAGCTTTCTTTTTAATCCAATCATTTTTTTTTATGAGAATCTGATAAACGGTCACCAAAGGATTATTCCTGTGAATTTCGGTTTAACCCTTTCGCATTAAATCCCTGGTTTTTATGTCCCTGTGTTTTATACTTTAGAAAACTTTGTAGAAAAGGAAGAAATTAATTGTATCAAGCAATTTCTTCTTTTTCCACATTTTTTTACCCAACAGAATGATTATTTTTCAAATAAAATTTATTTAGAAATGACTTCTGCAAAACCTTTTAATTTGAACTTGAGTCTCCCACAGGCCTGAATGTACTGATTAAGCAAATGATATTTTCAGGAATCCAATATCAACTGAATTGTCTTTACCTTAGCTGGCAAATAAAACCTGGTCACTAAAATCTTTGAAATAGAAGATCTGGAGAAGCATTTCAAAGTTTTCACTGTTTTAAAACAGTCAAGTTGGGTTATGTAGAATTCATTTACTAACTTAAATGAAAAATTATAATACCATTACTTCCATCCAATCAAATTCATTGAAGAAATCTAATAAAGGGTCGCCAAAGTATAATTCCTGTGAAACTTGGTTGAAATCAATCAAATGAATTCTGAGAAACAAGATTTTTAAAGTTTTCTCTAAATACCATACTTGGATATTAGCCCTGCCAATTAACCCTTTCCTGTTTTTTGAAATTTTAGACCTGTCCAAAATCAAAGGTTTTGCAGACAACAACTCAAAGTTGAATTTATTTTAAAGATAATCATTCAGTAGGGTAGAAAATATTGTGGAAAAAGAAGAAATTGCTTGTTACAAGCAATTTCTTCTTTTTCCACAATGTTTCCCCAAGTATAAAAACACAGGGACGTAAAAACCAGTGATTATACAGGAAAGGGTTAAAGCCATGTTTTACATCCAATCAAAATTCTGTTATATAACCTGATAAAAAGTCACCAAAGGATCATCTTTATGAAATTAAGTTGAAATCAATTGAACCAGGTTTAAGAGAAGAAGATTTTCAAAGCTTTTATGGTTTGTAAGAAGAAGATTTTAAAGGTTTCACAATATAGAGAAATTAGCCTTGCCTATAAAGACCATGTTAGAAGGAATCTGATAAAGGGTCTCCAAAGGTTCATTTCTGTAAAGTTTGGTTGAAATCTATTAAATGATTTCAGAGAAAAAGATTCTCAAAGGTTTCATTATATATGGAATAAGGCCTGCCCATTTAAGTAATTTTTTTCATCTAATCAAAAGTCTTTGAAAGAATCTGATAAAGGGTCACCCAAGGATTATTTCTGTGAAATTTGGTTGAATTTCTTTCGGCACTTTCTGAGATGATTTTTAAAGTAAAAGTTTTCAGATGGACGAGGGGACAGATGCAAGTACAGTAGACACAATGTCATGACAAAAGCTTCACAAACCTTCAGCCAGTGAAGCTAAAGACAGGAAAGGGTTAAATCCATACACCAGTTTTCAAGATATTTCTTCTTTGTCCACAATGTTTACTTAAGCTTTTTTCTTCGAGGGCGTTGAAACATGTCATTGTGTGGGAATGTGTTAATGATTACATTATCCATAAATCATCCTCAGCTATCAAAAAATTATATCAAAACACTTAGGCATAAAGCAAAGCTAGAAATGTGACACAGACAAGGATGACCCCCACATATTTGCTTGTCAGATGACCTTCAGTTGTGACCTTGGAAGTATCCAACAAAACTAATGCATGACAATAATTCTATTTATAGGGAAACAACTGTGCCAAGTGATTTTTGAAATCCATCAATTAATATAGAAGATAATGGTCCGAACAAGAAAAGGACAAACACTTACACACACACACATACTTGCACACTGACAGAGGTAATTCTCTATTCCTGTCTGTTAGATGGCAGGGGCATACAAAAAAAAAAAAAACCCCTATCTAACAGCAAATATAAACATTGACTTGACTTACTTCCCATCCAATCCCTGAGACAAAGTGTTCAAACGCAGTGCTTCCTCCATGATTAGAAAGTATTGAGTTTTTATCCTCCTGACCTGCAGCTACATATATCACAGCAAACTTGTGAGTTTCACGACTGGAAAATAACAGTGAAACTACCTGAATAGGTTTCAAAGGGCAACTTGTGTAGAGACTTTACTGTGACCTTAACTCATTCCCAAATGACAAAATTCTAGACTGGTCCAAATTGAAAGAAGTTGCAGTCTATGATTTTTAGTTTATGAAATTTTAAAAGTCTTTTTATTTTGGGTGGAAAACATTTTGGATAATGAAGAAATTGCTTGTGGGTAAAATCTGAAAACATGATTAAAGAAGAAATTGCTTTTACCAAGCAAATTCTCTGTTTTCCACAATATTTTCCTACGCTTTTATCTTGAAGGATGTAAGAAATTAGAATTGTGTGGAAATGGATTAATTGCCAACCATCACCACATTTAAAGTTTAAAATGGCACATCTGTTCATGCTGGTATTGATGGTATTGGGTTTTGTGTCCACAGCAAAAGTGAAGACACTAAGGTAATTAAAAAATCTTAGAGCTGACAACCTAATTATAATAATTTCAGTCATACGAGAAAAGAACTGGCTAAAACTAGAATGAATCTTGAGTCCATTATAAATTCAACCCATTACCAGACTACATAATTTAGACTGTTCCAAAGTGAAAAGAGCTACAGACGAGATATTTTAGATTTTTCAACTTTCTGTGTAGAGAACATTGTGTAAAATGAAGAAATAGTTTGGTTCAAGCAATTTTTCATTTTACACAATGTTTTTCCAATTATTTTTCTAGAGAGGTATCATTGTGTGGGAATGGGTTAAAATGCATTCAAATGTTCATTGAATCCTATATAATATCAAAGGCCTGAACGGCCTCAAATGCAGTTAGGACTGTATATTAACAATTTGTATGATAGTTGAAGTCATTCTCTGATTTGTTTGTTAAGTTTTCCTTATTATATAATCACATTAAAAGACTTCTAACTCCCCCCTGACAGAATCCCAACCATGTTTTCTCGCCCATAACTGACTTGATCAACAGCGTAATTGTCAAATTCAGACAAAATATACAAAGGGTAGTTTAAGAAGCATCACCCTCCGATATTTTGAAAGATAACAACTGTAGCTACTAGATTTCAGCAGAAACCAACGAAATTCAGCATACTGTGAATTATCCCGCATAGCCACGTCTCCTTAGAACCGACGAGTTGTTGAATACCTGGGGTAACTGATGCGTTTAGAAAGTCACGTGGATCGACTTTCAAACCTCTTTCGCGGTAATGAGCTTGGTCTATATTCTTTACCATTGTTAATAATATGGTTACAATACATCAACAAAGAACTCTATTTTACGAATCCAGCATTTACACGGAACAGATGAACGTGTACAAAACTGGATTAAACTTTGTAGCTGGTAACTTTTAAAATCATAAGAATGAAGGTTATAATAATCAAAAAAATTTGAGACGGCCGAATGTCTAGTTTCACTTTGACTTTGTCTAAGATCGATGAATCGTTGAACACCGAGGCCTACCATACCCATTTTCTGTTAAATGAAATCCGCAATAACGGTAAGTTCAGGCAGTCAATTAAATGATGTCAGAGACATAAATATATATTATTCTATGTCTCTAATGATGTTAACTTTTGACATAACGACAAACCAGAGGATTCCCTCTATCGAGTGGCCTGGATGCAACAATGTTTCAGATGGTATAAAAAGAAGTACCTGTAGAGGTCGTGACCTTAATCACTGCACACATTCAGTGATTCGGCTTTTCACGGTCATTCTTTATGAATGGGCTTACATTTTCAGATAGTATACTACAAGAAAATATGAATCAATTCACGAGCAAGTAAAAAATGTTCAGGTCGTTGTCAGGTTCCTAGAAGCAAAGAGCGGATTCGGGCGATTCCTAGATTACAGCCAGTATCCTGACTGCAATAATAAAAGTGGCATGAATGACAAATATTCTCTATCCTTAAAAGAGTAACTAAATTCTTATCTCTCTTACCACTTTTGAGCATCCAGATTTTTCAGTTCTCTCAACAACTTATCCGACTTTTTAAGAAGATCAAAATGGCATCTGAAATAAAAGACAATCTTTAATTTCAAATGACTTACATGTAAGATTTTTACTTTGGAAGAAAAAACCTTTACAAGACAACAAAAAAACTCAGATATGGTAAAGGTATCACAGACACTGTACAGTAAATGTAAGTTGAATGTAACCCATCTCATTGGGTTACATCTTTTCTGTTTTTCAAAATTTTGGGCTGGTTCATTTTGAAAAACACTGCAGATAACAATCAAAAGAGAGTGTAATTAGAAAAGTAACCAACCCACAGGTTTTAAAACATTGCGGTAAAGAATAAATTGCTTGTTAGAAGCAATTTCTTCTTATCCCACAATGTTTTATCAAGCAAAAAAAAACAGTGGCGTAAAATCCCAGGTTTGTAAAGGATAGGGTTAATGATGGAAATTTTTTTCCTACAGTTCCATGATGTATTTTCTTTCAAAGACATAGATTTTGTACTCTTTCGGTAAACAAACCTTGCACTAGATTTCAAAAATAATGAAAACTTTTTAACCCTAATTTAAAAAAAAATTAAAACAAGATGTATTTCAGATACATCAATTCCCCTGCTACATTGGCAGATGATCTTCACCTTAAGATTTCAGGTAAAACTTATTTTTCAAAACACTCCCAAACAACAAAATTTTAGACTGATACAAACTGAAAGAAATTTGACAAGTTAAAGTTAATTAAATTTTAGAAATCTTTGTTTTCTAGAGTAGAAAACAGTATGGACAATGAAGAAATTGCTTGTCACAAGCAATTTCTTCATTATACACAGTGTTTTCCCATACCTTTTCTAAAGGAAGGTAAAACAGTGGGACAGTGTGGGAATGGGCTAACCATCCCTCAACAAAATGACAAATGAAAGCAAAGATAACTAACCTTTTCTCCCATGAAAACAATCCCAGTTGATCAATCATCATTCTGCACATTTGAAATGGGGATACTGGGTCCTCAATCTCTGTTGGCATCTGTGGTTTGGCCAGCATACTGTAGAGGCATCAATAATAAGTTATACTCATTCAAATACTAGTAAACATTATGACATGATTCAACCCATTCCCACACAGTGACACTTGTAGACGCTCCTAAAGAAAAGAGCAATTGGGAAAACCTTGTGTAAAATGAAGAAATTGTTTGTAACAAGCAATTTCTTCATTTTTCACAATGTTTTCTACCCCAAAAAGTGGAAAAAATCTCAAATTACATAAACTTTAAATCGTCTGCAACTACTTTGAAATTGGACCACTCTAAAATTTTGCTGTGAGGTAATGGGTTAAGACTCATCAACTAAAGGAAAATCATTGATTGACAAACTTAACCCTTGTCATGCTGTATAAATTACCTTACTGAACTGCTGTCAAATCAAAGGGCTGAAAGCACTGATAGAACTTGTTGTTCAAAAATCAATATTTCTTTTAGAAATCAACTTCATAAACAACTATGGCAGGAAAAGTACAAGCAGGAGGTGTAGACTAAGATCAGCCTGCACTTAAGTGCAGTCTGATCTTATTCTACACCTCCTGCCAAAACCAGAATATTCCGGGTTCAGCATGACAAGGGTAAACATTCGAGCTACAACTTGAAAAAAAATCAGTAATGACAATGAGGTTGTAAAAACAAAAGTGCCTTACGTTAATGTTTGAGCTCAAAGTCCAATTCCAGTTTAAGTGAATGACTTGATTGGTCAATCCATCTTTTGACTAACAGCAGTGATCTCTCTCAATTAACCCATTCCAACACAATGACTCTTTGGATGCCCCTCAAGAAAAATAAGTGGGAAAACATTGTGTAGAATATAGAATTTGCTTGAACCAAGCAACATCTTCATTCAACACAATGTTTTCAAGCCAGAAAATTAGGAAAAAAGTCTAAAATTTTATAAACTTTAAATTGTCAGCAACTCCTTTTAATTTGGACTAATCTAAAATGTTGGCGTCTGGCATCTAATGGGTTACAGCACTTTCCTGTACAATCACTTGTTATCATGACCATGATATATTTAACCCATTTCAACAAAGCAAAGTTTTAGACTGGTCCAAATTGAAAGGAGCTGCAGATGATATTTTCAAGTTGGTGGAATTTAAATTTTCTTTGTCTTTTTGGATAGAAAAAATTGTGGATAATGAAGAAATTGCTTGATACAAGCAATTTCTTCATTTTCCACAATGTTTTACAAAGCTTTTTTCTTGAGGGGCGTAAAAATGAGGGCTTGTGTGGGAATGGGTTAAAGAAAAATATCATAGTAAATATGATGGTAGAGGAATGTAACAAGAAATTTCTTTTTCCCCACAATGTTCTCTATCCAATAACTTTTATGTACATGTGCTTGTTCTTGAATAAGACTAACTTTTCAATTTATATTTACTCAGTCTAAAATCTAGTTATGAGTTTAACCCAATCCCTCACAATAAAATTTAAGACTGGGAAAATTGAAAGAAGCTGCAGACGACAATTTTAAGTAGATAGAAATTTAATATTTTCATCTTCTTGGATAGAAAACATTGTGGATAGTGAAGAAATTGCTTGATACAAGCAATTTCTTTATATTCCTGAATGTTTTCCAAAGCTTTTTCTTGAGGGGGTAAAAAGGAGGGATTGTGTGGTAATGGTATAGCCCTTTCCTGTTTTTCAAAATTTTAGTCATGCTCAATTCAATAGAAGTTGCAGAAGACAATCAAAAGTGAGTGTAATTTCAAATTTAACCAAACTACAGGGTAGAAAATATTGTTGGAAAAGAAGAAATCCTCTTGTCCAACAATAATTTCACAAATATCAAATCACTTGGACGTAATATTTGGGGATTGTATATGAAGAATTATCTAGTATGATGTTATAAGACAGGACTAGTTTGTGAAACTCTATGCCCATGTAATGACCCATTTTTCAGAAGTTTGACCTTGACATTGATGGATATACTTGTAATGAGATGTCTACCTAATAAAAGTACCTACAAAATATGATACAAAACCTTGTATCCTAAATAGCACAAAAGAAGTTGAAACTATTTAGTTTTATAGTTTAAGTTTTGCATATAGGTAGATGGGTAGACATGACTGCACATAGGACTAGCAGAAAAGTGTAAAACAAATACAGGTGCAATTAAAGTTTGGACTCATTTGTAGAGCAGATAGTAATACAAATGTGGTGTCAATTCAGGAGAAAGCAGCTTATTTTGTAAAGAAGATGATTTCATTAATCCATGTGAGGTGAAGATTCCAAAATTTTAGACTTGAAATTGAAAGAGGTTGTAGATACAACAAATTTAAGTACATGAACATTTTTAAAACCTTTATTTTTGTAGAAAACAATGTGGGAAATGAAAAAAATTGCTCGTTAAAGAATGCTTTCCAAAGCTTTCTTTTTTTTTTATCTCAGGTCATAAAAATGCAGGTTAACATAAATATGCTCTTAACTGTTTATCTGTATTGCTCCATTAGCCTGGATTTACTAATTTAACCCATTTCCATGCAATTTCACCTTTTTAACAAAAATTATATTGATTCTGGAAAATGTCTCCAATCCTTTCCACCTATCTTAAAATGTTGTTGTATATTACATTTATTTAAGTAGAATAAAAGGGGTTGGTGATTTTGTTTGTTTCTTTGGTGTGGGTTTGTGTGTTTTTTAGGGTTTGGTTGTTGTTGTTGTTGTTGTTTTTAAGCATCAGTCTCATATACATCATTTACTTAGTCAAGAAAACGTTACTTCCTTTGTACTAATGCAAGGTGAAAAATAAAGTTATTCAGCCCAACTGCATTACTTAACTTCCTTTATATTCTAAAATGATTCTTACAACATACACAGTTTCTATTCGATCCATTTTTGCAAGGAATCCAATTTAAGGTCAGCAAAAAAACACTCAAGTTATTTTTGATTGAAAGTAACTAAATAGCTGTCATTTATATTAGTTTTCACTATTTGCAAAATATTGAAACAAGCCATCTTCAGACACTATCCCAATACAAAACAGCCATGTTTTTCATCCAATCAAAATTCTTTTAATAATATGATAAAGAGGACCATTCGAGAGAAATTAGATTGAAATCTAGCCTACAGTTCAGGAGGAATAGTCAATTTCAAAATTTAAACCCTTTTCCTGCTGAATTTTATCCGATTCTCACTACATTTGACATAATTAGATTGATGTTGTGCCTAAGAATTTTCTCAAAACAACAAGAACAGGCGGGTAGTGTAGGCTAAGATCAGACTGCATGTCTGTGCAGGCTGATTTTAATCTATACACCTGCCAAAGCCATTACCAAAGCAGGAATATTCCAGGATCAGCATGACAACGGTTAAGTATGTTCAATGTATAGAAATTAATCCCACCTATAAAAGCCAAATTTCCTTTTGATTAAGTTTCATTGACAAAATCTGATAAAAACTCAATCTAGAAACTTTGTGGTGAAATCTAATTCAATTCCAACCAGTAGTTTCTGAGGAGATGATTTTTGAAGAAAAGGTTAATGGACAGATCGACAGACAACAAACACCTGCTTCTGTAACAGAAATGTCTTTGAAAGACCGTATTTACATTCCCATAAAAGTAATTAAGGGCCTTTTGTTGATAGTCTCAAAAGAAAACTTTGTGTTATGTTGTATTGTGACCATAAGCGAGTGCAAATCTTTAACAGAAAAAATGTATATTCACAGGGTCGTAAATAAAAACATATTGGGTAATGTTTTGTAATTAGGTGATTAGAGAAAAGGAGCAGTTTTGAGGATTTGCCTCAAGTTTAGCATACTGAAATAAACAAAATTTGTATTCCTGTATTCTTTTAAAAACAGTAATTTCATGGTCAACAATAACTTATTGATGAGAAATTCTTGCCATTCTCAGACCTACCTCACCTAATACAGGTACAATACAATAACAAGTACAATAACATTGTTTGACAATTAAACTTTCTAAATGTTTTTGCAAACTTTCTTTAGTATGCAATGGCTTTGTTGACCAGGGCTGAATATCTTTATTATGTTTCAAACATGCTTCCATACAACCAAATTCTTTCTAACCCAATCCCACTCAATCCCTCCTTTTTACACCCCTCAAGAATAAATCAGAAAACTCTGTTAACATAGAAGAAATTGCTTGTATAAAGCAATTTCTTCAAAGTCCAAAATGTTTTCTTCCAAAAAGGACAAAGAACTTTAAAGTTTCATCAACCTAAAATTGTCGTCTGAATCTTTCAATTTGGACCCGTCTAAAATTGTGCCGTTTGGTAATGGGTTAAATGACTAGCAACAAATATCACATGATTTTAATTTACTGTACACATCAAAATGACACCGAAATGTGTGTCAGATGGTTTCCAGCAGTATGGCATTCAATTTTTCAACTGATCAATTCATATGAGGCTAACCAATAATCTATATATATTCACTCTATGATATAACAGTTAACTAGCCTATGGAACTAGTTGTAATCTAATGATTATAAGGTTTTCATTAATCAATGAAACATATTTACTACTTTTTAAATATTCCATTACAGAAACTAAGATCAACAATAAGATATTATCACTAACGATTTGGACATCAACTACCTACTTAAAAAAATGTAGAATGCTTTGTTGCTTTTGAACAGTGAAAAGAACATGATTTGTATGTTAATCACAAATACCGCTGCAAACATCAATTTATTTGATTTATAACCTTGATGCATAAACTTGTTTTTGATGGATCTCCTCAATTCTTGTATCAATGTCTTACCATCATAAATATACATGTAAAATATGAAGAAAACCCCCCAGCTATTACAAGTCAAAGATATTACAAATGTTAAAGTTTTAATGGAACAAGAAAGTCATCCAAGGACAACGTGTCAAGCCTGTCAAATATTTCATCTTGAGCTATGACCTTAACCTTGGAGCAATCAAAAAGTCGATTCATATGGCACATCAGCTCTTAACCCATTCCCACACAGCAAAATTTTAGACTGGTCCAAATTGAAAGAAGCTGCAGACGACAATTATACGTTGATGGAATTTTGAATTTTTTCGTCTTTTTGGATAGAAAACATTGTGGATAATGAAGAAATTGCTTGATACAAGCAATTTCTTCATTTTCCACAATGTTTTCCAAAGCTTTTTTCTCGAGGGGCGTAAAAAGGAGGGATTGAGTTGGAATGGGTTAATAGAGAACAATTTTGTCTATTTTTTTTTTAAACTCATGCACAAATGTAGGAAACAAGCTCCGGACAAGTTAAACTTGACCTTAGAGCTTTCTGAAAATTAGTTACAAATGGCACATCTATTCATGATGGGAGAATATTTGTGCCTAAATATAGGAAATCTGTTTGGATAAAAGGATATGACAACAAGAGGCCAATAGGGCGTTATCAGTCATCTGAGTCCAAAGAGCACATAAGTCCACCAGACGATGCTACATACCAAATATCAAAGCTTTAGGCCTTTTTTTAGGGGGAAAGAAGATTTTTTTTAAAAGATTTCACTATACAAGCCTATGTTAAAAACTTGTGATATCTGGGAATAGGCTTATTTTGACCATGGGGCAAACTTTATACAATCGTGATAGAAGTACCACCATATGATGCTGTATATCAAATATCAAAGCCCTAGGCCCTCCTGTTTGGGAGAAGCATATTTTTAAAAACGTTCACTATATAAGCCCCATTTAAAAATTGTGACGTCTGGGGATGGGCTAGATAGAAGTCCACAAGATGATGCTTCATACCAAAATATCAAAGCTCTAAGCCTTTCTGTATGAGAGAAGATTTTTAACATGTTCACTATATACGCCAATGTTAAACCTGTGACATCAGGGAACAGGCTAATTTCTACCTTGGGGCCATAATTTATTCAATATAGATAAAGGGCCACCAGATTATGCCACATACCAAATATTAGAGCTATAGGTCTTTCGGTTTGATAGAAAAAGATTTTCAAAGTTGTCATTTTGTCATTATGTAAGCTTATGCACCCCGCACCCTCCCCCCTCCTCCCAACCCCCCACCCCCACTCCTCCTAGCACAACCATTTCTCGACAGATTTGTTTTTCTTGTACAAACTTTATAATCCTTGCCCTACCAAATGTGAATCCAATCCAGTTCATGACAAGAATTTTTTTAAAGATGTGCCCTTTTTTGCCCCTGTAGGGCCCCCAGGGGGAGATAACTCCATGTGTACACATCTGAAGAGCCTTCCCATTGGGATGCTTCATGCAAAGTTTGTTGAAAATCTGTGTAAGGGTTCTTAGGAAGAAGTCGAAAATGAAACAAGAGGGCTGTTGGCCCTGGGGCGCTCACCTGAGATAAAGGCTCTTTTTCTTTCAACAGTCTAATTTCATGTTAAGGTTAGGATTATGAAACAAGTGGGCCACAATTACATATTAAGACTATGAACCTGGGAATCCAAAAGTCCAAATTACAAATTCCAAGGCTTTAGTGCCGATTTGAAAGAAGGAAAAAACTTTTTCCATGGGTTATAATTTCAGAAATAAGAAAGAAGTCTGTGAACTTATGCTTCATGCCTATAAACCCCCCCCCCCCCCTGGGTGTGCCCCTGGAGACCCGAGGATCATGATTTTAGTTATTTTGAAAGAGGTCAATAAACTGATGCTTCATGCAAAATATCAAGGCTTTACGCCTTCTGGGTCAGGAGGATAAGATTTTTAAAGATTATTTTGAAATTTCACTTTTGTTGCCATGGCAACCAAAGTTTTTAACGGATTTCAATTCTTTTTGCTATTTTTGAAGGGGACCACCTAAGCAACATCTCTGCCAAATTTGGTTCAAATCGGTCCAGTGGTTTGAGAGGAGATGTCATTTAAAAAATTGTTCTTTATTTCTATATAAACCCCACCCCCCTGGGGCTCCTCCCCTTAGGACCCAAGGATCATGATTTTAGCTATTTTGAAAGAGGTCAATATACTGATGCTTCATGCAAAATATCAAGGCTCTACGCCTTCTGGGTCAGGAGGAGAAGATTTTTAAAGATTATTTTAAAATTTCACTTTTGTTGCCATGGCAACCAGAGATTTTAACGGATTTCAATTCTTTTAGCTATTTTTGAAGGGGACCACCTAAGGAACATTTCTGCCAAATTTGGTTCAAATTGGCCCAGTGGTTTGAGAGGAGATGTCATTTAAAAAATTGTTCTTTATTTCTATATAAACCCCACCCCCCTGGGGCTCCTCCCCTGGGGACCCGAAGATCATGATTTTAGCTATTTTGAAAGAGGTCAATAAACTGATGCTTCATGCAAAATATCAAGGCTCTATGCCTTCTGGGTCAGGAGGAGAAGATTTTTAAAGATTTTTCTAAAAATTCACTTTTGTTGCCATGGCAACCAGAGTTTTTAACAGATTTCAATTCTTTTTGCTATTTTTGAAGGGGACCACCTAAGCAACATCTCTGCCAAATTTGGTTCAAATCGGCCCAGTGGTTTGAGAGGAGATGTCATTTAAAAAATCGTTCTTTATTTCTATATAAACCCCACCCCCCTGGGGCTCCGCCCCTGGGGACCAGAGGATCATGATTTTTGCTATTTTGAAAGAGGTCAATATACTGATGCTTCATGCAAAATATCAAGGCTCTACACCTTCTGGGTCAGGAGGAGAAGATTTTTAAAGATTATTTTAAAATTTCACTTTTGTTGCCATGGCAACCAGAGTTTTTAACGGATTTCAATTCTTTTAGCTATTTTTGAAGGGGACCACCTAAGCAACATTTCTGCCAAATTTGGTTCAAATTGGCCCAGTGGTTTAGGAGGAGATGTCGTTTAAAGAAACTGTTGACGGACGACGCAGGACGCACGACACACGACGCACGACGGACGACGGACAAAAGACGATCACAATAGCTCACTTGAGCACTACGTGCTCAGGTGAGCTAAAAAGTTAACGCATAATACATGGCGCACAACGACAGAAGATACACAACCGTAATAGGTCACCATAACCTTTGTTTTGGTGAACCAGAAACTATTGACCCTGAATCCTCAGGAGAACTTAGAATTGCTATTTCAATAATAAACTGTTATCAAAATATGGTTTTACTTTTAATTTCAACAAGAGCCAAAAATGGCGGGGACAATAATAAACTGATATCAGAATATGGTTTAGTAGTTGTTGAAAAATTACTAATGTGAGCCAATTGCCAATGAAAACATCTTGCAAATACTATCTTTATTAGTTAGTACATAATTCTTTTCTTTTTTTACAAGCACAATATACAGACATTCAAAAGAGCTCATTGGACAATCTTTTTTAAAGAGGATGTTGCAAGAATTTTTTACAAAGTCCTTATCTTTTGTTTACCTGTACAATATATACATATTTTTACAAAGTCCTTATCTTTTCTTTACCTGTACAATATATACATGTCTTTTAAAAGAAAAAACAAAATTCTAGTAGGATATTAGTAGCCTGTGAAAATAAATTTTACTAGAGTGGAAAATGTTATTTAAATAAAGAATAGGTATATACCTTGTTTAATGAGTTACATGATACAGGAAGGATTCAAAGAATATTTTCATAAATTCACTCCCTACTTTATGGTTTAAGTGAACTTCTACCTTTACTTGATAGTCACCAGGTTCGTAAGAAATCATTTTCATTGATTCAGAACTGCATTGATGTTAACTAGCTCATTGATATAAAAAAAAATTACAAATTTAGACTGGTCTGAACTGAAATATGTTGCAAACACTAATTTTAAGTTCATAATTTTTTGAAGTTTCTGTCTTTTAAGGTATAGGAGATAATGGATAATAAAGAAATAGCTTGGTTTAAAAAAATCTTCATTCCCCACTTTTTTTTCAAAGCCCTTTTAAGAATGTGTCAACAAGCATTCATGTGGGGGAATCACTTAAAGTATAATTGCTCTGAACAGTCTGAATATCTTTACCCATTCCATTACAATCATGATATTTTTTCACCCTGAAGATTTAATGCTTTAGAAATATTAAAGGAAAATAAAGACATAACTTTGATCAATTCCATCATGTGGAAAATGTTGTCTGCAAGGTTTTTTAATTTGGACAAGTTTAATTTGGTGTCTGGTAATGGGCCAAGTAATGAACATTGGTACAAATAAATAGTAAGATGAGAGACATAATTTACATTTGCCACATCAACATCCTCATTTAGAGTTGCCAGTAGACAGAAGAGCTTGACTATTCTCAATGCTGGATAGGAAACAATATTTGGGGCATTTACATGCTGACTTCTTTTCCACAAAATAATCTATAAAACATTCCCCTTTGGCCTGAATTTATAAATGAGATAAATGAAACATTGTTGAAAACTGGATAAAAATTGTGTCCAAGACATTATTGTCGAACAAGAGGTCCATAAGACCTTATCAGTCACCTAAGTCCAAAGAGCAGAAAATGCATGGATCTATGGATAAAGCATATACCATATTCCTCATAAGTGTATTGAAGCAAGGGTATAAGAGGCAAAATGGACAACAGACAAAATACAATCATAATAGGTACCTATTAGCAAAAGTAAAGAGAACTGAAAATTCATCATTCTGAAGTGTAATAGACATTGAGCCATGGCATCAGCTCATGTGGTTCTTCAAGAATTTGATGATTCAAATAAGGACCAATTTAAAAGAAGATTCACCTGTCGTAAGCCAAATCACATTATTGCTGTACACAAAGATGTAGATCAGGCCCTGCTAGCTTAATTTAACAGACATAAAGGTGAGAAGATTCATCTTCAGAACAGTTTCATAAGAACAAAATCACTTTTTTGATATATAGAAAGATGTATATCAGGTCCTGCTAGCTTAATTTAACAGACGTAAAGGTGATGTCTTTCACCATAAGGTCTCCAAACACCTAATATGAATCCAATCCAACTTCTGGTTCATGACAAGAGGATGTACCCATGTTTGCACCTTATGGAGCCCCAAGGGAAGATAACCATATCATGGTTCATACAAGTAAATGATGATTAAAGTACAAAAAATGCATTGTCAAGGACATTTTTAGTGAAAGATGGGTCCTCTCTTAGTTTCTTAAACACAAAGTAAGTGTTGGAGACTGTACAAGAAAATAATATCCTGGTACTGGTTAGAGTAAACATTACTTGTGGAAGTAACAGGGATGGGAGGGCGTGTCCATCCTACTTCTGACAGCACTGTCATTATTGTTGTTTAACACACTATCTGATTTGATAGCATATAATTTGATAAAGTAGTCAGAAACCATTCCAGACCTAGACTTTTTAACTTTGTGTAACTTGCTTTTGGAATGGGACTGGAGAGCATTTTCACCTCAATATCTCTTCTGGAACACTGGCAAAATGCTTTATACTTATCCCCCATTTCCTTGATCTATGACCAATCCTAGACACATTTTGCACACAATAAATTTAACGAAATGATAAATTACAAAAAGGGACAAAACTAATACTAGCCATCAGAAAAGCACTTTCAATCCTAATTTCCCAGTTGTCATTAAGAAATCCTGAAATGCAAGCAAGTTATGAGTTTTCAAGAACTCTATTTTAAGACTTCAAGATCACCAATCATTTTTGAACACTTTTCAAAAGTGTGAGAACCTTGCATTGTGTGTACAAACCTGGAGCGCTTCCCCACAGGGATGCGTTCTGCCAAGTTTGGTTAAAATCCTTCCAGTGGTTCTTAGAAAAATGATAAAAGTTAAAGCACAACTGATGACTACATGATTGCAAAAAGTCACCATGATAATTAGTCAAATGACCTAAAACAGTAGCCTCTCAGTTTACCAGCCAATTTTGAATCAGTGAGCAAAATCTGAATAATCTTGATAGAGTTCAACAAGATTATACATCATATCAAACATCAAGGCCTTTCTGTTTTGGAGAAGAAGACATTTTAAGTTTCACTATATAAGCTAATGCAAATCTTGCAACCTCCTTGGACAGGCAAATTGTGACTGTGGAGCCATAATTTGTATAATCTTGATAGAGGTTTTCAAGATAATTTTGAATACCAAGTATTAAAGCTCTAAGCATTCCTGTTTCTGAGAAGAAGATTTTAAAGTTAATACTATGTAAGCCTATCTAAAACATGAGTCTCCCAAGGATGGGCCGATTTTGACCCATGGGCCATTTGAACAATCCTGGTGGAAGAAGAACCTACATACTAAACATGAAAGCTCTAAGCCCTTCTGTCTTTTGATAAACTCTATAAACCTACTCAAAACTCGTGACCCCTGTGGTTGGTAATATTTTGACCCTGAGGCTATAATTTGAACTATCTTGATAGAGGTAAACTAAATGATGTTACATACCAATTAACAAAATGTCTAGGGAGTTCTGTTTTGGAGCGTAAGATTTTTTAAGTTTTTACTCTATAAAACTTGTGACCACTGGACACAGGTAAATTTTGACCCTCTCATCGTAATCTGAACAATCTTGATAGAGGTCCACCAGATGATGCAGTTTGCCAAATATCAAAGCTCTAGTTTTCACTATGTAAGCTTATGCCAAACATTTTCTTGTAAAAGCCTTGAAATCCTTACCCTAAAGACTTCAAATACCAATTTAGAATCAAATCCAACTGCTGGTTCATGACAAGATGTTTTCAAATATACCCAAATTTTCCCCTTTTTTTGCCCCTTGTGGAGTGGTTGGAGAACTTTCAAGAGGAAAAATAATAACAGAAAATCTGAAATCATGAATACAGGTTACCTATGCTGTACAAACATTTTGGCAGACCTCAAGTAAACTATCTTTACATATGACTGGCATGAATTTCCAGTGTCATTAAAATTTTTGATTAGTTAATCTTTTTTCAAATCATTATTAACTAGAACTGTTGCCTGTAAGGGCTGACCAATACCCCCACTGCCACCTCTTTTTAAATGAGGCCAAATTGTAACCATTGAATTTTTGGCCATTCATGATTTATCAAGTGGACAATTTTTTTTTACAAGTTTTAAGTCAATGAGGGGCAATGACTGTGTAAAACAAGATGTGTTTGTGAAACACCATGCCCCCGAAACAGTAATTTTTAAGAAACAGGTGATTTTTATTGGGTTTTTTTCTTTGTTTTAGAGAAAAGGGTTGAATTATGACCTTGACCTTGAAGAAAAGCCCTTCCCCAGTTGCACCTTGTTGAGACCTATCTACATATCAAATATTAGCATTGTAACTTAATTAGGGATGAAGTTATAGGAAAATGTTTAGTTGGCAGGTTAAGTTTTTGAGTAAGGTTTTAGGGAAAAGGGTTAAAATTTTGACCTTGACCTTGATGAAATGACCTTCCCCAGTTGCGCCTTGTTGAGACCTATCTACATACCAAATATTAGCATTGTAACTTAATAAGGGATAATGTTATAGGAAAATGTTTAGTTGGCAGGTTAAGTTTTTGAGTAAGGTTTTAGGAAACAGGGTTAAAATTATGGCCTTGACCTTGATGGAATGACCTTCCCCTATTTGCACCTTGTTAAGACCTATCTACATACCAAATATTAGCATTGTAACTTAATTAGGGATGAAGTTATAGGAAAATGTTTAGTTGGCAGGTTAAGTTTTTGAGTAAGGTTTTAGGGAAAAGGGTTAAAATTTTAACCTTGACTTTGATGAAATGACCTACCCTATTTGCGCCTTGTTGAGACCTATCTACATACCAAATATTAGCATTGTAACTTGATTAGGTTTGAAGTTATAGTAAAATGTTTAGTTGGCAGGTTAAGTTTTTGAGTAAGGTTTTAGGGAAAAGGGTTAAAATTTTGACCTTGACCTTGATGAAATGACCTTCCCCAGTTGCGCCTTGTTGAGACCTATCTACATGCCAAATATTAGCATTGTAACTTGATTAGGTTTGAAGTTATAGTAAAATTGGCAGGTTAACTTTTGCAGACAGACAGACAGGCAGACAAACAGAGGGACACCGGTAAAACAATATGCCCCCAAACTATTGATGCGGGGCATAAAAATAGGGATTTTGTTCAACATTGAAGATGGAAATTATGGATTTCCTGCAACGTCTAACATGGCATTGTG
This sequence comes from Fragum fragum, assembly GCA_946902895.1. Classification (NCBI taxonomy): domain Eukaryota; kingdom Metazoa; phylum Mollusca; class Bivalvia; order Cardiida; family Cardiidae; genus Fragum; species Fragum fragum. The sequence goes on from OX336366.1 coordinate 7,702,861, forward strand.
TTCTGGAATAAACATGTGAACCACTTTTACTTTTTTTAATCTGTCAACCTATTCAGGAGTTATGATTCATTCTCTATATATTGTATATAAGAAAATAAATCAAAGGGGCATTACTCCTGAAACAGTTGATTAATCATTATGAAAATTGCAGGTGCAAAAGTTCCCAGTGCAAGGAAGATTTCGGTAAAGTTTCAGCAAAATTGGTCAGGAAATGTGGGAGGAGATGAGGACACAAAATTATGTCCATGGACAGATGGACAGACAGACAGACAGGCAACCTGGTTCCAGTATACCCCCCCCCCCCCACTCAATTTCTTAAATCAATCATTACAGTTTGTAAATGATGCAACTAAATATGCCAATACCAGGGTGACTGTATGTGTTTCACTAAAGATATAGAAACAATAAGAAAGAGAGCCCACACTTTGAAGATACAGTAAAAACATGCAATAACAATCAGATATGTCTTAAATTACAAGAGGACCATGGTGGTCCTATATCGCTCCCCTGAGTATGATGGCTCAAGGCATAATGATATAATATACAAAATATCAAAGCTCTACACCTAATCATTTTGGAGAAGAAGATTTTTAAAGATTTTCTCCTTTAATCCTAGGTATAGTGAAGATCCAACCATATCAAGCCAATTTCAAGATTGCAGTAATTCTTTGAAGTACTTAAGTATAGGGTCAATAGGCATAAATACATACCAAATATCAAAGCTCTAGGCCTATCAGTTTAGAAGAAGAACATTTTCTATGATATCCTTCATAACTCCTTTCTGGGATTGCACAGATAAGGGCTTATTTTCAGGAAACAGTAATTCTATGAAGTATTTTAGTAGAGGGTCAATAGGTTTTATTACACACTAAATATTACAGCCCTTGACCTCATGGTTTGGGAGAAGAAGATTTTTAAAGATTTCCTACTTTATTTCTATGTAAAATCAGGGATTGCAAAGAAAAGGGCTAATTTTCAGAATACGGTAATTCTTTGAAGTATTTTGGTAGAGGGTCAATAATTGATGATGTATACAAAATATCAAATCAATAGGCCTCATGGTTTGGGAGAACAAGATTTTTTAAGTTTTCCTTCTTTATTTCTATGTAAAATCAGGGATCACACAGAAAAGGGAATATATTCAGAATATGGTTATTCTTCGAAGTATTTTGGTAGAGGGTCAATAATTGAAGAAATATACCAAATTTCAAAGCACTAAAGCCTTATGGTTTGGGAGTGGAAGATTTTCAAAGATTTCCTTATTTATTCCTTGGTAAAATCAGGGATCACACAGAAAAGTGTTAATTTAAGAATACAGTTATTCTTTGAAGTATCTTTGTAGAGGGTCAATAGATGATGATGTATACCAATTATCAAAGCTCTAGGCCTTATGGTTTGGGAGAACAAGATTTTTTAAGATTTCCTTCTATGTTCCTTAGTAAAATCAGGGATTGCATAGAAAAGTACTAATGTTCAGAATACGGTATTTTGTTGAAGTATTTTGGTAGAGGGTCAATAGATGATGATATATACCAAATATCAAAGCTCTAGGCCTTATGGTTTGGGAGAAGAAGATTTTTAAAGATTTCATTCTTTATTTCTATGTTTAATCAGGGATCGCTCAGAAAAGGGCTAATTTTCAGAAAACAGTAATTCTTTGAAGTATTTTGGTAGTGGGTCAATAGATGATGATGTATACCAAATATCAAAGCTCTGGGCATTATGGTTCGGGAGAAGAAGATTTATAAAGTTTTCCTTCTTTATTTCTATGTAAAACCAGGGATCTCACAGAAGAGGGCTAATATTCAGAATATGGTAATTCTTTGAAGTACTTTGGTAGAGGGTCAATAGATGATGATATATACCATATTTCAAAGCACTAGGCCTTATGATTTGGGAGAAGAAGATTTTTTAAGTTTTTCACTCTGTTGCCATGGCAACCACAGTTCTTCATGGATTTCAATTCTTGGAAGTATTTTGAAAGAGCATGACCTAAGAATCATTTCTGTGAAGTTTTGTTGAAATTCCATGGTTAGTTTAGTAGGAGAAGATTTTTTTGTAATTGTGAACGGACGGACTGACGGACAGACAGACGATGACTGATCACAATAGCTCCCCCACAACTTCATAATCAGGTGAGCTAAAAAAGGTCACCAATGTTATTATTACCCTTTTAAGAAATTGTATTCAATCCAACATTCAATGTTTCAACCATTTCCCCACAATGACACTTTTTGACACCCTAAAGAAAATTAGCTAGAAAAACACAGCCAAAATGAAGTAATTGCTCGTTATAAGCAGTTTCTTCATTATCCACAATGTATGCTACCAGAAAAGTAAAAATTTCAAAAATGTTATCAGCTAATTTTTTTCATTTTACTTTATTATTGGTTTGGGGTTTATTTCCGCATTTTGAAAATGTAACCAACAAAATAAAAAGAGCATTGCATGCAAATTCTATGCAAAGAGTTCAAAATCTTGAGAAATTCTAATCCTGTCTTAGTCACATGAACTTTTCTTTCAAGTTAACATTTATTGTTTGAGTGCATTATCCTCAGAATTAGAACTTTCATAATATCCTGATTTGTAAAGAGTACTAAATGAAACACTTTTGCATCCCCAAGAGACCTCTCCTAACCATACAGTAATGACAAACACAGACAATGAAAAGAGAGTGTACATAATCGCCTTCTCTCCCACATAAGCCATTTCCCAAATCTGGATGTCCATAAAACACACAAGTGTTTAAATTAGCTCTAGTCATTAAAATAGTAGAGAAATCTGAGTATGACTAATAGACACTTACTGAACATCATCCATACTTCTGATAGTTTAAAAAAAGAGAAGATATGTAACAATTAGGTGCTATATACTTGGAACAATAAACTACTAATTTCAGTATATAGAGCTACAAACAACAGAAGTTAAAGTATAATCATGCTTAAGAAAAAATTTAATACAAGCAATCAACATAACACAGCCTTAATGCATATATTTCTTTATATTGAAGAATTTGAATAGAGATTTAAGCCGTTTTATGACTATGTCATAGTTATAAAATCATGTAAAAGTTATCTCCCTGCATTTCTTTCTGAGTATCACCAGTACAAGGCTGGGGCTCTGAATCCGTTACCCATGGACATACTCATGTGAGCATTGGCATGTCCCAGACTTGAACTTGCAAACTTAGGATTATAAGTCATGGTTGATATTTCTTTATACAGAAAATCTGTGGTAGATATTGAAATTATAGTGAAAATAGCACATGAACAAAAACATGTCTTATCCACTACTTTGTGTTAGATAACAGTGAACTCATTTAACCAAGATAACATGTAAATAAATATAAAACAATATTTTTTATGTTTTAAACACATCATGCAAAAAATGGTGATTGTTTATGCAGTAGTTTTATCTAAAGTATGGATACCTTGTATATATACTTAAGATGGTTTGCTCTAATATATCAAGACTACATGTTTAATACCAGTATCAAGCTTTACACAAACAAGAGGGCAAATAATCCCCTAAATCCCTCACCTGAGTATTATTTTATAATCTATCTAAGTCTGATACAGCCAGCCCTGCCATGCCCTTAATTTTCAGGGCTCTAAATTTTTAGAACAAGTTTTAAAAAGGGTCCCCTTAGAAACATTCTTGAAAAGTTTGGTCAAAATTTGTCCAAATTGGCCCAACGGTTTAAGAGAAGATTTTCAAAGAATTATTCAATAATTTCTCTCAGTCTGATAAGCTTTGCCCTACCACTCTCACATATTTAAACAAATTAAAATTTTATGAACAAATTTTGAAGGGTGCCTCAGGAAAATTCTTGTTTAGTTTGGTCCAAATTGGCACAGTAATTTATGAGAAGATTTATAAGGAATTATCTAATGACTTCCCTAGGTCTGAAAAGCCCTACCCTGCCGTGCCAACATTTTTGCAAATCAAAATTTCACAAACAAGTTTTGAAAAGGATCACCCATGTTTTGAATAAAATAGCCCAGTGGTTTTTGAGAAGATTTTAAAAGAATTATTTCATGATTTCGCCAAGTTTGAAAAGCCCGACCCTGCCAAGCCGACAATTTTTTATAAATAAAAATTCCACAAATAAGTTCTGAAAGGGAACATTCTTGCCAAGTTTGGTTCAAATTAGCCAAGTGATTTAGGATGGTAAGATTTTAAATAATTGTTCCATGATTTCTCTAAGTTGGTTAAGCCCAGCCCTGCCATGCCCACATTATTATGAAATCAAAATTTCACAAACAAGTTTGGAAAAAGATCACCAAAGGAACATTCCTGCCAAATTAAATCCAAATTGGCCCTGTAGTTCAGGAGAAGAATTTTAAAGAATTATTCAATGATTTCTCTAAGTCTGATAAGCCTGACCCTGCTATGCCCTCATTTTTTTGCAAATCAAAACTTCACAAAAAAGTTTTGAAAAGGACCACTCAAGGACCATTCCTGCTTAGTCTTTTCCAAATTGGCCTAATAATTTAGTCTGAGAAGATGCTTAAAGAAAATGTTGATGTTGCAAGGTGCTCAACGGACATCGAGTGATCCTAAAAGCTCCCATTGGGCATGTTGTGCAATCTTAAAAGCATCTCATGCTCATTTTTCAAACTTATTGAAGAGGAGTTAAAACAGATCTGTAGATAAGAAAGTCTTGTGATCTGTATTTCATCTTAATTGGTCAATAAATATTACAGAACCCAAAATTGTATTTATTAGAAAAACTAACCTATCTCAGTTAACGAAATGGAAATCACACCCTTTATAAAGACTTAAGCAGTCTCAAAACTGCCTTACCTGGCATCATTCTTATGCTTATTGTAATATTCAAGCTCAGCCTCTGTTTGATGTAGGACCATGTCTGTCATCATACTCTCTGCAGTCTCATTCAAGTCTTCTGGAATTGGTCCTTCAATATTTAGGGGCACTCCAGGAATAAGAAGGCATTCTGGGCTGGTGTGACCAACATATCCCAACAGCTGCAATAATTACAGATCAAACTTATCTTTGAATATTAATATATCTTTGAATATTCTGTCATTTCATTGCATTGAAATACTTATATAAATATTTCACTCAACATTGTTTTGGACAAAAATGTTTTTGGCAGAAGAAATTTAAAAGCCATTCATTGACTTGCTACATAAACAATCTGCAAAATGGCATTTCAAAGTTAGTGATATTTCAAAGACTTTTCTATACATGGGACAGTATAAGGATATTATTAGCTTTATTTATCATATGGAAACAAATTTAGTGTAGACTGGTATCAATGCATCACTGTCCAAGCCATATCAACATTAGTTTGTTGGCGCTGTAGATACAACAAACACTTAATTGATAGATCGCTCCTGCAATCAAGGAATTAGTCAACCAATCAAATCATTTAGACTGGAAACTTTTAAACTCCCACATTGGCCAAGATTTATGTTAAAAATTTCTGTTGGTTTGCAGACTTATTAGGTTTACATTTTTTATTACATGATGCTAGCCATACATTTTACAAAATAACACTATTTAGAATTGAAGTGTAGCTATAATCATACATCATTATCTTTTTCCTCAAATAAGCTTGTAACAGAAAATTAACAGAGTTGCACTACAATGCCATTCATCCATTATTCAAACCAAATTATTCAAACAAAATTTCTAACTACATCTATCTTTCAGAAAATCAGTCTCACTTACCCCAAACAAGTTATCAAAAGACTGTTCGGTATCATCCCAATTGGGTAGAACATCCAGTCCTCTTTGTTTGGGAACACATGCTATAACCTCACCGTCCAGGTCATCATGTGGGATCAAAGGCTCCAGTTCAACATCTTTAGACAGGCCATGGAGGGTCCTGGCATCTATACAAATACAACAGATAAAAAAAAAATCTTTAAATACCTCATTAACATAATCCTGCCTATCTAAGACCCTCCAAGTAAAAGATTTAGAAAAGAAATTTCTTCATTTCCAAAGCTGTTTTCCAGAAAGATAAACAATTTTTTAACATTCATGTACTTAAATTGTCCTCTGCAACTTCTCTCAATTTGGACCAGACTATAATTTTACTGTTATCAACAATGAGTTTCGTTGAAAAATAAGGATTTAAGTATGCTGTTACCTCTCCTTATCTAGATCTCTGTATCTGCCAGAGTGTAGTCAGTTAAAGCTCATGCAGAAAATTCTACAGGTAAAGAATGTTGGTTTAGCTCAGAAACACCTCTTGTTTTAACATAAATTTCCAGGTTGACATTGGCTTACCTGTAATAACTGCGCTCTCTTTTGTATAGACTGGTTTGTGATTACCATGGTTTACCCCAGCCTTTACCATAGAGCTATTCAAAAAATTTGGTTCAAATGGCACATCTACTCATGAAAGAGAACAAGTGCTCAAAAGTATTTTGAAATCCAAGCATAAATGTTGGCAATGTACTCTGGACAAGCTCAATTCTGACCTTGTGCTGTGACCCTGACCTTATCTGATTTTTTTCTTTTTTTTTTTTTTTTTTTTGCAAATGGCACATTTTGAATATAGATTTTATTGTGTGGACAAATTCTGGTGAACTAATGTAGTAACACACTTTAAAAATACCTACACAGACTTATCATTGTTACAACTATAGCTTGCTCATTACAAGTTTGCTGCACAAAAATGGTTTTACAATTGAAACATAGACATAAAAAGAGGTTTGTGCAAAAATAATTCAATTATACAATGTCACTTACTTTCAAAGTAAGATCCTTTTGGACACCAAGGAGGTCCATAAAGTACGGAACTTTCCCAGCAATATTTCCCTGTTAAATCCCTCAGGATAACCCTGCAGATTGTCTTAGCTGTTGTAAGGCCAGCAGTTACTCCCCCTCCAGGCAAGTCAAGCTACAAGAAACAATTCATTTAGATACTTTTGAGCAAATTCTTTAATCTTGTTTTGTTTGAACCAAATTTGAATATGGGAATGTTTGTAGCATTCCATCATCTGAAATCTTTTTACAAAATATTCTTCATCTCAATACTTTTCTTTGACTTGTACTCATATTCATAAATACACAGGTAGCAAAGACAAAGAGAGGGATAACGGTTATAATGGTCAAATGACTTTTATTGATGTTAACACTGAAACTTTATACATTATCATATAAGATCTTAAAAATTTCTTACCAAAGCAGGAAGTTCAATAAAGGATATCAAAGTTCTGTGATTCAGTACAAAGAACTGTAAAACAAAGAAGAAAATGTTATTTTATCTGAAATAATATCACAGCAGAATTTATTCATTTATCAAAAAGGTCAGAATCGCTGAGATAAAAATCAGAAAAAAAAATTGAGAAGATCAAAGTGGTGAAAATTTGACCAATATTTTGCCAATGTCATTTTGATGAAGATGCATAAAACATGTATTTGCAAAACATCTCATCAAGATATACATACAATCATATGAAACAATTTTGAATCATGACCATATAGACATTAACCCATTCCCACAAGTCAAATTTCAAAGAAGTTGTAGACAAAAATTTTAAGTTGATGGAATCTTTAAAATCTTTGTCTTTTGGGGTAGAAAACATTTTGGAAAACGAAGAAATCACTTGTGACATTTTCCACAGTGTTTTCCAGAGCTTTCATTTTGAAGGGTGTTTTAAAGCGTCATTTTGTGGGAATGGGTTAAAGTAAGGTAAAAATTTGGGACACAACCAACAAGAGGAAATCTTGGCTCATTATACTACTTGCCAAGGCTCTCAAAGCAAAATGAATCAAAGTAAGCAATTTTTGAAGAGATTGACAAAATAAAACTTGAGACTATCTCCAGTATATCTTTTGACATCAGTCAGCAGGTTTTCATTTGAATAAATTTTACTCCACCCTATCAAATTTTCGACTTCACCAACACAAAATACTGAAAATAAAGTTGGTAAATACAAAGCCAAAAGGAGCCTGTATGGTTCCACTGATTATAACCCATTTTAACACAATCCTGATATTTTACGCATCTAAAAAAATATTGGAAAAGATTGTTGACAGTGAACAAATTCCTTGATACAAATAATTTCTTCATTATCAAATGTTTCCTACCCAAAAAGGCAGAAGCAAAATAAGAATTCAATCAACTGTACATTGTTGTATGTTACTTCTTTGAATTTTAACCAGTTAAGTTTGTTGTCAGGTCATGGGTAGATGGTCTCAATTGTCATAATTTCTAACCAGAGATGAGAAAATCAAAATGCAATTCACTGAAGATTATTACAGATTATGCTCCAAAATATAGCCCAGTCACAAAAAGTATATAATAAATAGGGGAAAGGGTTTGGATGGACTGATGTGCAGATTAAGCTGTGGCTATATGTTTGCCCCTTTCCAGATATTTTTAATTTCAATATTTGACCTTGCGCTGTGACCTTGACCTTAGAACTATCTGAAAATTTGTTTCAAATGGCACATCTATTCAAAAGAGAACAATAAGGCAGTTATTTCAAAATCCATTGATAATTTTATGAGATATGCTATGGAGATGATTAATTTTTATGCTTGACCTTGAGCTGTGACATTGACCTTAGAGCTATCTAAATTTTGAAGTATTTCTTTCAAATGATACAAATGCTTTGTTTGTTTTGTTTGTTTGAATGGGGTTTTACGCCGCTTTCAACAATCTTTCAGTTATATCGCAGTGGCTGGAGCACCTAACAATTGAATCCTGGTATTTCTCACACCAGTACTACCATTACATCCTTTCCTAGCCTCCAGCTGCTATCCCACATAGGTCTACGATTATCGACCCATTGGTGAGAGACAAATAGTCGGCAAGGATGAGTGCCGCAGTTGGGGATCGAACCCGGGACCTCTAGATTGACAGTCCGACGCGCTACCAACTGCGCTATGACGGCGGCTGATACAAATGCTCATGATAGAGATCAATTGTGCAGAGTTATTTTGAAATCCATCAACAATTGAAGGAGATATGCTCTTGACATGCTTAATTTCAATTTTTGACCTTGATCTGTGACTTTGACCTTGAAGCTATCCAAAAACCAGGATAAAAGCAATTGGCACAATATCATAAGGAATTCATAAGTGAGGTTTCATCCCATTTGGCCTAGGGGTTGCAGAGAAATCAAGGTGAACAGACAGTTGGATTGATGGATGACTTCAGATGAAGCTGCAGCTATATGCTCCCCCTTCAGAAAGCATAATCAGAGGACTTTGATTGCTCCCCTGAGAATGATGGTTCAAGGCTTTATGATGCTATACTCCTACTTGTTTTGGTGAAGAAGATTTTTAAAAAATTTACTCCTTTAATCCAAGGTATTCATTTGACCTCAGAATAAAGGACTTAATTCAAGAGTACGGTAATTCTTTTAAGTATTTTGGTAGAGGGTCAATAGGCATTGAAACAAGCCAAGTATCAGTACTCTAGGCCTAATGATTTAGGAGGAGAAGATATTCAAATATATTCTTCTTCATTCCTATGTAAAATCAGGGATTGCACAGAAAAGGGCTAAAGTATACTGGTACAGGGATGATTTATACCAAATATCAAAGCTATAGGCCTTAATGATCAGGAGAAGAAAATTTTAAAAGATTCCCTAATTCGTTCCTCTGTAAAACAGGAATCACACAGAAAAGGGCTTATTTTCAAAGTACAATAATTCTGTATAGATGATGATTTATACCAAATATCAAAGCTCTAGGCCTAATGGTTTGAGAGAAGAAGATTTGCAAAAATTTTCCTTCTTTATTTTTATGAAAAATCAGGGATCGTACAGAAGGTGGTAATTCTTTGAAGAATTTTAAGAGAAGGTCAACAGATGTTGCTTTACAACAAATATCAAAGCTCTAGGCCATATAGTTTGAGAAAAGAAGATAATCAAAGATTTCCATCTTTATTCCTATATTAAATCAAGGATTGCACAGAAATGTGCTAATTTTCAATGTACAGTATTTTGTTGAAGTCGTCGGACTGTCAATCTAGAGGTCCCGGGTACGATCCCCGATGGCAGCACTCATCCTTTCCGACTATTTGTCTCCCACCAATGGGTCGATAATCGTAGACCTATGTGGGATAGCAGCTGGAGGCTAGGAAAGGATGTGATGGTAGTACTGGTGTGAGAAATACCAGGATTCAATTGTTAGGTGCTCCAGCCACCGCGATATAACTGAAAGATTGTTGAAAGCGGCGTAAAACCCCATTCAAACAAACAAACAAATTTTGTTGAAGTATTTTGGTAGAGGGTCAATAGATGATAATATGTACCAAATATCAAAGCTTTAAGCCATATAGTTTTTGAGAAGATGATATACACAGACTTACTTCTTTATTCCTTAGTAAATTTAAATATCGCATAGAAAAGGGCTTAGTTTTAGAGTATGGCAATTCTTTGAAGTATTTTGTTAGAGGGACATAAGATGATGATATATACAAAATATCAAAGCCTCAGGCCTTATGGAGAAGAGATTTTCAAAGGTTTCGTTCTTTATTCCTTTGTAAAATTAGGTTTCGCACAGAAAAGGGCTAATTGTCAGAGTACAGTAATTCTTTTAAAGTATTTTGGTACAGGGTCATTAGATGATGATATATACCCAATATCAAAGCTCTAGGCCTTATAGTTTGAGAGGAAAAGATCTTTTTAAAGTTTTTTTTACTTGGTTGCCAATCAACCAAAGTTCTTCGTGGATTTCAATTCTTAAGTATTTTGAAAGAGTATGACCTAAGGATATTTTCTGTGAAGTTTGGTTGAAATTCCATAGTTAGTTAAGGAGGAGAAGATTTTTTTGTCAAATGTGAAAGAATGGACGGACAGACTTTGTGCTCAGGTGAGCTAAATTCAACATATTTTTAATGAATCAATACTTTTTTAAGGAATTTGGCACATACTGTATTAATTCTAATAATCAATATATTCTAATAAACCCCCACCTCCTACAATACTGCAAAAATGTTGCAATTTTTTGCTGATTTTCAGTAGAATTAGGTGATTCTAATAAATGCCTGACCCCTTCTATGATCGAAAATCAACTCATAATAAATTGACATGTTTTGAATGAAATGAGATGATATTCAATTTCGAGTCTCTAAGATAAGCAATGTATGCCTATCAAAATGTAAAAGAAAAAAAAATTAACTCCATATTTATCCATCATTCGACTTGAATTGCATAAACTTTACTTGTGATATGTTATTTAACTTTGTTATATCAATTTGTCAAGATCGGTTAAAGACTGGATAAGAGCGGAAAGATAAAATTGAGTTTGTCACATGGCATTTTGTATATCTAAAATAATAAACAAAAGACAATCTTTGTCCGAGTAAATGGAACATAGAAGTGATTTTAAATTTTGTTGTGAGGTTCCCATTGTTTCGAAGTCTCTGGGCCTGAATTTCTTGGATTGATTTGTTATTTTTAATTAAAACGAACCTATTTATATTGAGAAAAGTTTAATGTTTGTTATCCAATTAAATGACCAGATCAAGAATGCCTAATGTTTTGTTAAAAAACCTAGATGGTTGTCCCAGGACAACTGCTGTCCAGCCCGCAAAGTTTTGTAGGTATCATGCTCGAGACAAGCATAATTTTAGTGTTTGACCTAGAGGTGTGAACTTGAACTTAAAGCTATCCAAAAACTTCTTTCAAATGGCACATCTTCTCATGTTGGAGAATAGTTGTGCCAAGTTATTTTGAAATCCATCCATAAATGTAAGAGTAATTGTCCTGACAAATTCTGGCAAACGGACGGTGTATTTGACCTTGAGCTTTGACCTTAAATGTGAAGCTATCAAATGAATTCTTTCAAATGGCACATCTACTCATGATGGAGACCAATTGTGCAAATTCATTTTGATTTCCATCCATGATGTAGGAGAAATGCTCCAGACAAGTACAATTTTAGTGTTTGACCTTGAGCTTTGACCTTGAACTTGAAGCTATCCAAAAAATTCTTTCAAATGGAACATCTACTCATGATGGAGAATAATTGTGCGAATTTATCTTTAAAATTTCATTTTAAACTTATGGACATTGTAAAAGGTTTTATTTTTTAAATTTTGACCTAGAGAAATGGCCTTGACCTTAACTGATGACCTTGACCTTAGTACCAATAGAAAGTTTTTGTCATGAACAATGCACATATTTGTTGCTAAGAATTGGAGAGCTATCTTAAAACTAACAAACTTTAAGCTCCCTTTTTCCATGATGCATCTTATTTCCACAAATTTCAAATAGTGAAGGGTCAAGGGCATCTGACTTGCTACTCAAATATGAAATTTCATTTTGATTTGGCCCAAGGGTTATAGAGAAATCACAACGGATGGACGAATTTTCTTAAAGGTTTTACACATTTGTTTCTTCATTGAACATGGGTTTTAGAGGAATCTGAAAGAGCACAATTTATTGAACATTCCTATGAAATTTGGTTTTGAGATCCTAGTTTACACACTTATACACAGATGGATTAAGTGATGCACATGCAGAGGTTCCAATGCTAGGACAATAATACTGCTTACATTGGCCACCAGAACTGCAAATGTTTAAATTCTTAAAAACTCAAGTTTTATGTGTCATGGTTTGGTATGTTACTCTATATGTTAATGCAACAACATATATAGTATACATAAAGGATCATTTCACTTAAGGTAGCTTAGAGCTTACCCAATGATAAAGCAATGTAGCATACCTGAACATTTGGACAGGTAAAAATATCCCCTTTGAGATCATCCATACTTGTCTCTGCTAAATCACAATGTTCTGCTACAGAACTCCCCAGTCTAGAGGCACCAATACCCATTGGGAAATGGGAAAGGTAGTTTACCAGATGGTTCATAATCTGCAATAGATATATAGTTTGGCTGTATTTCACCCATTCTCACAACATTCCTTTTTTTTCCACCACTCAAGTAAACAAGCTTAGAAAACATTGTGAAAAATGAAGAAATTGCTTGTTACAAGCAATTTCTTCATTATCCACAATGTTTTCTAACCCAAAAAATTAAGAATTCATTTTCATCAACTAAATATAGCCATATGCAACTTCTTTGAATTTAGATCGGTCTAAAATATTGTCACATGATTGTGCAGGTTTCGTTTTATGATAGATAGCTGGATTCTTGATAGTTTTAAGCTTTCTTGACCATTATGGTCTATTTTCATAAAGTAAATATAGTCTGCTATCTTTTTCAAACAATAACCTTTTATATTTTACCTATTTAACTCAAAGAAAATACTCTGAGACCTTTCTTCAAAAATTCTTAAATACACAATTCTTAAATACACAAACAAAAACATGCCTATTTATGATAATACAGTTTATTAATTTGCCTGTGTAAGGACTGTGCTGAGAAATGTTTCGGTAAAGAACATAAACCATATGAAACCTACCCCATATCCCATCCTTAACCCATTCCAACTCAAGCCCTCCTTTTTACGCCCCCCGATTAAAGAGCTTGGGAAAACATTGTGGAAAATGAAGAAATTGCTTGTATCAAGCAATTTCTTCATTATCCACAATGTTTTCTACCAAAAAAAGACAAAAAAAAATAAAATTCCACCAACTTGAAATTGTCGTCTGCAACATCTTTCAATTTGGGCGAGTCTAAAATTTTCTTGTTTGGGAATGGGTTAAGAAAGAACAAAAAATGTTACACACTTTCATTCATAACATCTTAAGCACCAAGTCAAACTGACAATTTTTATTGATATGGGAGTCATATTTACAGAGAAGACCTGCAAATTAGAGTAAAAACTTTATCTACTTCTTAAAGGAAAACATATCAAAGTAAAAAATGTAAGTTATCATATCCATACCAGCCTGGCTGCTAGTTTCACACTGTCTGGTTCTTCCTTTTTATGACTGTCTGATGGAGAGACTTTCACCTTGTCTGACCCTGAAGACAAACTGGATATAGAGTCAGAGCTCGACAGCCGCGACAAACTACTGATCTCTCGTAGATTTTCAAACTCAGGATCCTTCCATAACTCAGATACCCAAGCACTGGCTGTTATATAAGACACTGGGGTATGCCCTTGTACTGCTACATTTAACATCTAAAAAGAGGAGTAATTGAAAACTTACAGTTGGCTGTAAGTACTGTAAGTCAACCCGAGTATCTTGATAAAATCATATATAAAAAAGATATAATTCTAATTGTTAACTAGATTATCACTGAAAGTGATTAATACCCCTCAATTCACTCAGTCATAAAAAAAATGTCACTGGAATTAATAGGCAAAAACTCTGAGAAAAACAAGAGGGCCATTGGCCTCTGTGCAATCATCCAAGATAAAGTCTCTTTTTCTTTCAACAGTTGAATTTAATCTTAAGCCTAGGATTATGGAACAAGTTGACAAAACTATACTTTATATACAATGGGCTTTATACATGGGAATCCAAAAGTTATTTAGCTATTGTGAAAGAGGCTCACCTGATATTTCTGCGATATTTGGTTAAATTGTTTTGGGTGAAGATGTCATTTTAAAAAACTTCTTTTTTCTATATAGAAACATCCCCTGACTCCACCCCAGTTGATCAGAGGTTAATGATTTTAGCTATTTTGAAAGAGGTCAATATACGAGTGTCTTTTGAATACTAGATGGTTGTCCCAGGACAACTGCTGTCGAGCCCTCAAAATTCAGACCGTCAACTTGACCATCAATTTAAGTGTTTGACTTTGAGCTTTGACCTTGGAGCTATCCAAAAAACTCTTTCGAAGGGTACATCTACTCATGATGGAGATTAATTGTGCCATTTCATTTTGAAATCCATCTGTAATTGTAGGAGAAATGCTCTTGGCAATTTTAGTATTTGATCTTGAGCTGTGACCTTGAAATTAGAACTATCCCAAAAATTCTTTCAAATGGTACATCTTCTCAAGATGGAGAATAATTGTGCAAAGTATTTTGAAATCTATCCATAAATGTAGGAGTAATTGTTCAAACAAATTCGAATGGACTGACAGACTAACAGACTAACCGACTGACTAACGCACATACACTGACTTGTCATAGTGACAATTATGTCTTGATAACCACAAGCAGGCTCGACAAAAAATTAAGGCGCAAAGTCTTCTGGGTCAGGAGGAAAAGATTTTTTTAAAATTTCGCTATTGTTGCCATGGCAACCAGAGTTTTCAACGGATTTTAATTCTTTTAGCTATTTATAGAGGAAGAGGGGCACAAAAGGAACATTTCTACAAAATTTGGTTTTAATTGGCCCACTGTTTTAGGCAAAGTTGTTTAAGAAGTTATTGACAGACGACAGACATGGACAGACAATTGGACAGAGGGTGATTTCAATAGCTCACATGAGCAACTTGTGTTAATAAATGGAAAGTTACAAAATAAAGTGAGCACATATTTGTTTGATACCAGGTGCTTGATTGAAATTAGAGTCAAATTCATCAAGTAAACAAGAGGACCATGATGGTCCTATATTGCTCCCCTAAGTATGATTGCTAAAGGCTTTATGATATAACATTCAAAATATCAAAGCCCTACACCTAATCATTTTGGAGTAGATGATTTTTTTTAATGATTTTCTCCTTTAATCCTAGGTATAGTGAAAACCGAACCATGTTGAGCTAATTTCAAGAGTATGGTAATTCTTTGAAGTAATAAAGTAGAGGGTCAATAGGCATTAATACATACCATATATCAAAGCTCTAGGCCTAATGGTTTCGAAGGAGAACATTTTCTATAATATCCTTCTTTATTCCTTTCTGAGATTGCACAGAAAAGGTCTTATTTTCAGAATACAGTAAGTCTATGAAGTAATTTAGCACAAGGTCAATGGGTATTGTTATACACCAAATAACAAAGCTCTCGGCTCTATGGTTTGGGAGAAGATTTTTGAAAGGTTTCCATCTTTAAATCTATGTTAAATCAGAAATCACACAGAAATGGGCTAATTTTCAGAAAACATTCATTCTTTGAAGTATTTTGGTAGAGGGTCAATAGATGATGATTTATACAAAATATCAAAACTCTAGGCCACATGGTTTGGGAGAAGAAGATTTATAAAGTTTTCCTTCTTTATTTCTATGTAAAATTGGGGATCCCAGAGAAAAGGGCTAATTTTCAGAATACAGTAATTCTTTGAAGAATTTTGGTAGAGGGTCAAAAGATGATGATGTATAACAAATAATGAAGCTCTAGGCCTTATGGTTTGGGAGAAGAAGATTTTAAGAGTTTTCCTCCTTATTTATAAGTAAAATCAAGGATGAAACATAAGAGGCTAATTATGAGAATGAGGTTATTCTATGATGTTTTTTGGTAGAGAGTCAGTGGATGATGGTTCATTCAAAATATCAAAGCTCTAGGCCTTATGGTTTGGAAGAAGAATATTTATAAAGTTTACCTTCTTTATTTCTATATAAAATCAGGGATCACACAAAAAAGGGCTTATTTTCAGAATATGGTAATTCTTTGAAGTATTTTGGTAGAGGGTCATAGATGATGATGTAGCACAAATATCAAATCTCTAGGCCTAATGGTTTGGGAGAAGAAGATCTTTTAAGTTTTCTTTATTTATTTCTTTGTAAAATCAGGAATTGCACAGAAATGGGCTAATTTTCAGAAAACATTAAAGTATTTAATTTTGAAGTATTTTGCAAGAGGGTCAATAGATGATGATTTGTACCAATTATCAAAGCTTTGGGCCATACGGCTTGGGAGGAGAAGATTTTTTAAATTTTCCTTTTTTATTTCTCTGTAAAATCAGAATCGCACAGAAAAGGGCTAATTTTTAGAATATAGTAATTCTTTGAAGTATTTTGCTAGAGGGTCAATGGATGATGATTTGTACCAAAAATCATAGCTCTAGGCCATACGGCTTGGGAGGAGAAGATTTTTTAAGTTTTCCTTCTTTATTTCTATGTAAAATCAGGAATCGTACAGAAAAGGGCTAATTTTCAGAATATGGTAATTCTTTGAAGTATTTTGCTAGAGGGTCAATAGATGATGATTTGTACAAAATATCAAAGCTCTAGGCCTTACGGCTTGGGAGGAGAAGATTTTTTAAGTTTTCCTTCTTTATTTCTATGTAAAACAAGGGATTGCACAGAAAAGGGCTAATTTTTAGAAATAGTAATTCTGGAAGAAGGTCAATAGATGATGATTTGTACCAAATATCAAAGCTATTAGGCTTACGGCTAGGGAGGAGAAGATTTTTTAAGTTTTCCTTCTTTATTTCTATGTAAACCAGGGATTGCACATAAAAGGGCTAATGTTCAGAATACATTAATTCTGGTAGAAGGTCAATAGATGATGATTTGTACCAAATATCAAAGCTTTTTGGCTTATGGCTTGGGAGGAGAAGATTTTTTAAGTTCTTTCACTCCGTTGCCATGGCAACCAGAGTTCTTCATGGATTTCAATTCTTTGAAGTATTTTGAAAGAGCATGGCCTAAGGATCATTTCTGTTAAATTCCATAATTGGTTAGGAGAAGATTGTTTTGTAATTGTAAACGGACGGACGGACGCCAATCGATGACCGATCACAATAGCTCCTTTGTGCTCTGGTGAGCTAATTAAGGAGAAAATGGACAGGAATAAAAAACAACTTAAGGATCAACAAGTTTACACCTATATACCCCTAAACAAAAGGACCATGATGGTCCTATGTCGCTCCCCTGAGTATGATGGCTAAAGTGTATAAAAGCTATACTCCTAATTGTTTTGGAGAAGAATATTTTTAAAGATTTTCTCCTTTAATCCAAAGTATTTTTTTTTATCCAAGAATATAGCGCTAAATTCCAGAGAACAGTAATTCTTTGAAGTTTTTAGTAGAGGGTCAACAGGCATTGATACATGCCAAATATCCACACTCTAGGCCTAATGGTTTAGGAAGAGAAGATTTTCAAAGATATTCTTCTTTATTCCTATGTAAAAACAGAAATTGTTGAGAAAAGGGTTAATTTTTCAGAAAACAGTAATTCCTTGAAGAATTTTGGTATAAGGTCAATAGAAGATGTTTTATACCAAATATCAAAGCTATATGCCTTGTGGTTCAGGAGAAGATTTCAAACATTTCTTTCTTTATTCATCTGTTAAATCAGGAAGTGTACTGTAATTGGCTTATT
Source organism: Fragum fragum (assembly GCA_946902895.1). Lineage (NCBI taxonomy): Eukaryota > Metazoa > Mollusca > Bivalvia > Cardiida > Cardiidae > Fragum > Fragum fragum. The sequence continues at coordinate 7,720,922 of OX336366.1, forward strand.
TTCAGATTATGGTAATTCTTTGAATTACTTTGGTAGAGGGTCAATAGATGATGATTCATACCTAATATCAAAGCTCTAGGCCTTTTGGTTTGGGAGGAGAAGATTTTTGAAGATTTCCTTCTTTATTCCTGTGTAAAATCAGGGATAGCAGAGAAAAGGGCTAATTTTTTGAGTATGATAACTCTTTGAAGTACTTTGGTAGAGGGTCATTAGATGATGATATATATACCAAATATCAAAGCTCTAGGCCTTGTGGTTTGGGAGAAGAAGATTTTTAAAGACTTTCTTTTTATTCCTATGTAAAATCAGGAATGGCTAATTTTCAGAGAACATCAATTCCTTGAAGTATTTTGGTAGAGGGTTAATAGATGATGATTTATACCAAATATCAAAGCTCTAGGCTTTGTGGTTTGGGGGGAGAAGATTTTAAAAGATTTCCTAATTTTTTCCTTTGTAAAATCAGGGATGGCAGAGAAAAGGGCATATTTTCAGAGTACAGTTATTCCTAGAAGTATTTTGCTAAGGGTCATTAGATGATGATATATACCAAATATCAAAGCACAAGGCCTTATGGTTTGGGAGGAGAAGACTTTTTAAGTTTTTCTCTTGTTTGCCATTGTAACCAAAGTTATTCATGGATTTCAATTCTTTGGGGTATTTTGAAAGAGCATGAGCATTGAAATTCCATCGTTAGTTTAGGAGATGAAGATTTTTTGTAAATTGTGAACAGACGGACAGATGGAAGGACAGACGCTTGATGATGACCGATCAGAATAGCTCACCCAGAGCATTTCGTGCTCAGGTGAGCTAATAAGTTATAAAGGGGTATAAATATGCTACAAATAATATAACTCAATCAAATGACGTCATATTAAGTCACACTTTGACAAATCTCAAAAAGTTCACCAAAACACTAACAAGAGGACCATGATGGTCCTAAATTGCTCCCCTGAGTATGATGGTTCATGGCTTTAAGATATAAACAAAATGGCAAAGCCCTCTGTCTAATTATTTTGGATAAGATGTTTACAGATTTCTCTTTTAATCCTAGGAATATTGATGATCCCACCATATAGCACTAATTCCCTATATATGGTAATGCTTTGAAGTAAAGACATCAATACATACCAAGTATAAAAGCTGTAAGCCTAATGGTTTAGGAGAAGAAGATTTTCAGAGATATCATTATTTATTCCTAACTAAAATTAGGGATTGCACAGAAAAGGGACAATTTTTTTAAGTAATTTGGTAGAGGGTCAATGGCTGATGATATGTACCAAATATCAAACTTCTAGGCTTTATGGTTTGGGAGAAGTAGATTTTCAAAGATTTCCTTCTTTATTCCTTTGTTAAATCAGGAATTGCACAGAAAAGGGCTAATTTTCAGAATACAATAATTCTTTGAAGTATTTTGGTAGAGGTCAATATATTATGATATTTGCAAAATATCAAAGCTCTAGGCCTTACGGTTTGGGAGAAGAAGATTTTTAAAGTTTTCCTTCTTTAATTCTATGTAAAATCAGGGATTGCCCAGAAAAGGGCTAATTTTCAGAATAGGGTAATTCTTTGAAGTATTTTGGTAGAGGGTCAATAGATGATGATTTGTACTAAATATCAAAGCTCTAGGCCTTATGGTTTGGGAGAAGAAGATTTTAAGTTTTCCTTCTTTATTTCTATGTAAAATCAGGGATCATTAAGAAAAGGGCTAATTTTCAGAAAACATTAATTCTTTGAAGTATTTTGGTAGAGGGTCAATAGATGATGATTTATACCAAATATCAAAGCTCTAGGCCTTATGGTTTCGGAGAAGAAGATTTTATAAGATTTCCTTCTTTATTTCTATGTTTAATCAGGGATCATTAAGAAAAGGGCTAATTTTCAGAATACAGTAATTCTTTGAAGTATTTTGGTAGAGGGTCAAAAGATGATGATGTATACCAAATATCAAAGCTCAAGGCCTTATGATTTGGGAGAAGAAGATTTTTAAAGATTTCCTTCTTTATTTCTATGTAAAATCAGGGATCATTTAGAAAAGGGCTAATTTTCTGAATACAGTAATTCTTTGAAGTATTTTGGTAGAGGGTCAATAAATGATGATGTATACCAAATATCAAAGCTCTAGGCTTTATGGTTTGGGAGAAGAAGATTTTTAAAGATTTCCTACTTTATTTCTATGTAAAACAGGGATCATTAAGAAAAGGGGTAATTTTCAGAATATGGTAATTCTTTGAAGTATTTTGGTAGAGGGTCAATAGATGATGATTTATACCAAATATCAAAGCTCTAGGCTTTACCGTTTGGGAGGAGAAGATTTTTTAAGTTTTTTCACTCCGTTGCCATGGCAACCAGAGTTCTGCATGGATTTCAATTCTTTGAAGTATTTTGAAAGAGCATGACCTAAGGATCATTTCTGTGAAGTTTTGTTGAAATTCCATGGTTAGTTTAGGAGGAGAAGATTTTTTTGTAATTGTGAACGGACGGACGGACGGACGACGGACGATGACGATCACAATAGCTCCTCCAGAGCACTTTGTGCTCAGGCGAGCTAAAAAGAACAATATGAACAATATGATATATTCAGTACACATTACCTGAAAAACATTACTCAAGCAACCTTTATCAGACTCCGATGTTTCTAACAAGGATTGTACAGGTATTTTGAGGCACCATTCTCCTACACAATAGATCATAGACACCAACAATCTCTTCTCATCTGTACTGGTTTGATAATTCTCATTGGTAGGTATCAACATTGTTATAGTAGCTGCTATAATCTATAAAAGAGCAAGTTTACTTTTCTGAACCTTGATGTATAGAGGTCCTCTACCACGCTTGAATTCTGCACTATGCATTAATTTACAGTGCAGATGACTTTTATAGTACATATCACCTTAGGCTTATCACATCTTGACTAGGAAAAAATGTTCAGATAACTAAGATCAAACTCAAAATGAAGGTTAACCATGAACACCACACTAGACTGCAGGTGCTGGAGTTTGAAAAAAATCTTATACAGAAAAGGGACACCATTTCTCCAACTAGAGGTGCTTGAGCGCCTGGTTCGCTCCACTGGCCTGAATTTACTTAGCATTTCAGAGAAATTTGGTTGAAAACCATCCTGCAGATTGTAGCTTTTCACTGTTTACCATAAATGGAAATAAGCTCAATCCATTAAAGCAATGTTAACATCCAATCAATTCCTTTTTAGCAATCTTATAAGGGGTCAAAGAATCATTCGGGTGAAATTTGGTTGAAAGCAAAAAATGGTTTCTTAGAAGAAAATTTTCAAAGCTTTCACCATATATGGAAATAATTCCCGGTCCATTAAAGCCATGTTTTCTGTCCTATCAAAGCTTTAACCATATATGGAAATAATTCCCCGTCCATTAAAGCCATGTTTTCTATCCTATTAAGAAGATTTTTAAAGCTTTCACCAAAACATGACAACAGCTCACTGGCTTTCAGCCAGTGGATCTAAAAACGCTTCAAAAGTTATCCCCTAATTGGTAAATATTTCTCTTGTGATATTAAACGGGAATGCCACATTTCAAGTTAATATCTTCAATACATTTTGACGTTGGTCCCACCACTTACTACAGAGCTAGCCACAATTACAAATACACCAATAGCCTAATTTTTGTTAAAACACCCAATTTAAATTAACATTTACCTTGATCATATGGTCTTAATTGATTAACCCACTACCAGACCACAATTCAAAGTTGTTGTAGACAACAGTATTTAATTGGTGAAAGTCTAAAGTTTTTTGTCTTTTTGGGGTAGATATTATTGTGGAAAATGAAGAAATTGCTTTTTATCTATCCTTTGATCAATACATGTGTATTGACCAAAAGGAACTTCTACTAAATATGAGCATTATACCTCAGATGGTTTTGAAGTTACAGGAAAATGATAGGTGTGCAGGTATAGTTTTGGACAGACAGATGGACAAATGGCTGGACAGGGTAAAACATGGTGTCCCTGATTTTATCAATCTGAGGGTAGACCAAATTCAACGCAAATTATTAACTAGAATTGTGGCCAAGCGAACTTATAAAAGTTCAATTGTGAACTATGAACTGTGACTTACATGTCGCAGAAACGAAAGGACACTTCCTTTACTAATGGCAACAATTGTATGAAAGTCAATTGGTCCAGGAGAAGGAGCAGGGGTAAAAGTGTACAGAGGACAAACAGACGGATTAACAGACAGGATGAAAACAATATAGCCCCCTCTACTTTGCAGAGGGGGGGGGGGTTATAATGATGTAGTCTTAAGAGCACTTACATTGACAATTCTTTTTGGCAAGTCAGGATGAAAATCTCTCAGGGTATTAACATGGTCACACAAGAGTGTCAACATATCTGATGAGGTCTTGGCAACATTACGATCCCTACACTGAAATGTTATTGATATCGAATTACATCTACAATTATGCAAATGTACTATAAAAACAGGCTTTTATAGATGAATTATTACTAATTTCAAACATTCTTACAAGAAAACTACTTATCTATATTTAACAAATTACCGGACAACAGAATTGAAGACTGGTTCTTGAGGGATGTAAAAAGTCTGGATAAGTGGGAATAAGTTAAAAGGGTCATAATTCCTTCAAAAATGCATTCATGGTTATTTTTCTTGTTGGAATAGATTTCTCTTTTTGACATTGAACATATATTTTATGAGTTTCAAGTTCAGAAATACGAAATATATTACAAAATGTAAAAGTTTTAAGACACCAGGGATTTGGATGCTGATGACAACCTGGCTATATCAACACCTCTGGTTTTCTTTGAAAACAGCCAAGCTTAAAATAACAAGTAACATTATGAATACACTACATAACAATTTTCTGTTTTTCTGACAAGCATATTGTTTCTCACAGCCTACACAAACAGTGCAAGAAAAACCTTCTGTCTTGCAAAATCATTTACAGAAAAAACCCCTCCTTACGACCACCCCGGAAATATGGGCACCCCGCTATTACGACCAAATTTTTACAGAACAGATTTTTTGTACTTTATTTTAATGGTTGCGAACCCGTCTAAAACGGGTACCCCGCTATTCCGAATTACGACCACTAAATTCAGTACCAACTATAGCTGATACACTATTCTGAACCCCACTAAAACGACCAGTAACTTCACACATTGAGACCGACCACCCGAATTTCATACTTGATAAGAGCGACACTATTTGGGTATGAATGCATTGTCAATACAATATCCGATTTTTGATTATTTGATATCGAACCCTTATTATAATAGGCGTTATTTCTATACAAAAGATTATAGTTGCCGATCACTTTTAGAAATTATACCTTGTAATAATCTTAATTGTTATTTGAATATGTCACTGGTTTTGACTCGAGTAATAAAAGTTTCCGAGAAGTTACGATTAATTTGTTTACGGTGTTCCTAAAAGATAATTAGCAATCAATTTTGATTTCAACTTAATTGATGTTTGGTATTCACATTATAGAAGACATTATACCAACTGTTTGACACTTTGAACCTGTACTTACGTATAAATAATCTGAGGTCGGACTTCTGAATCAGATCAAAATGGAGAAGAGAGAAAGTAAAACTTATCAAATATTGTAATTTTGAAAATGACATAAGATTCCCTGTAAGACATGTTTTTATAGTTTTATTTTCTGTATGTATAGTATTAATGTATTCGAATAACGAAGATAAAATAAACATGAAATACCCGACAACAAACGACCAAAACTCAGTATTACGGCCACCCCGCTATTAGGACCACTTTAAGAAAGTACCGCAAGTGGTTGTATTAGAGGGGTTTTACTGTATTTTGGAAGTATCTTACCTAAAATGATATCAATAAAAGAACTTACTCCAAGGGTAGCTAGCAAAACATTAACAGCTTCAATAAACTTTGAATGCAGTGTTCCATGGGTTAACTCCTCATACAAATATATACCAAGACCATTCAAAGCTATGCATCTGAAAAAATGTCAAAAGTGTGTTATACATTTTTTTCCAAGACCTCTCTTTCCTGCCTAAATTAAAGTTCAAATTTTTTTTAACTATTACCACACAATTACACCGACACCCTGCCCTGAAAAATACTATAATTTAAAACGGGAAAAGGAGCAATTGACTGTCACAAGCAATTTCTCCTTTTCTCACAATGTTATCTACCATATATGAAATTTACTTTCCAATTTTGATCAATTTGAATTGTTGTCTGCATTTGTTTTCAAATTGGAAGAGGCTAAAATTTTACAGAATGGCAATGGTTTAAAAAAAAATGTTTGTGAAAAAATAATGCCCCAGTAACAGTAATTTTTTTCACAAGTTTTACCTCAACCCTTTATCACAATCCCTCCTTTTTACGCCCCTTAAAAAAAGGCTTTGGAAAACATTGTGGAAAATGAAGAACTTGCTTGCAACAATAAACTATTTTTGTCTGGTAATGGCCACCATTCAATGGGCTTTTTGTTCTCAATCCTTTGAAACCAGTGTGTAGAAGTTGCTCTTACAAGCAATTTATTGATTATCCACACCTTTTCTATCCCAAAAGGCAGAAAAATATTTATATATATATTGGTACTCCCAACTTTAAAACCTTAAAATTTGCAGAGGTCACTCTGTGTAACTGATATTAGTTTTCACAGGAGACGATTTTTACGTAAATTCATGTCAAAATGAGCCAAAATAGCAACTATAACTGTGTAAAGCTTCAATTATTTGGGTCTCAAAAACAAGAGGCCCATGAGGGCTTGAGACGCTCTACTGGTTATCAAGTTTTCCGTTAAAGAAATCTGATATTTAAGGAAGTTAATTGCTCAAAGAAGAATACATACAGAAAAAAAAGGGGGCTTTATCCCCTTTATCATTTTGAGCAACAATCCTCAAGGCCCCTTTTCCCATGTTTCACGACGGATCCACTCCATTTCCAAAAGAAAGTTACCTTATGACCCTACAATCATTCTGTGAATATTTCATCAGAATCTGACAATAATTGTTGACTTAATCAAATGAACAGGATTGTTTTGAATGAAAATCAATAAGGCCCCTTTTCCTGTGTTTTCTGATGGATCAATTTCATTTCAAAAGGAACTTTCCTTACAACCCGACAATTGTCCTGTGAAATTTAAAAGACAACTTGATAATGATTGTGATCTTCATCACATACACAAGAATGTTTTGAATGATAATCTGTAAGGCCCCTTTTCCTGTGTTTCAAATGCCACAATTATTCCATGCATCTTTGAAGAGAATCCAATAAAACTGTTGACTTTATTGTGTTAACAAAGATATTAAATTCAAGTTCTCATAAGGCCCCTTTTCCCGTGATATTTTACCAACAGTTAAAAGTGAATCCGATGAAATATTGGGAATTCATTATGTTTACTAGAATATTTTAAAAAAAATCATATGTCCCCTTTTTACATGATACTTGATGGATTGGACCCAGTTCTGAAAAGAACCATCTAAGTATTTGTACAATCATTCTGTGTAATTTTGAAGTGAATCCGATGAAATCAAGGGACATCATTGTGTTAACCAGAATATTTAAGAGAGTTTTTCATAAGGCCCCTTTTTATGTGACCCTTGCTATAGTCAGATCCACTGTCAAAATCAACAATTGGAATGATGGTACAATCAATCTGTTTAATCTGTGGAATTTATTGTGTTAATGAGTTTATAGTGAAATATTCATAGGGCCCCTTTTCTCATGATACTTTACAGAACAAACCAAATTTCAAAAGGAACAATTCTAATGAAGGTAGAATCATTCTTTAAAAGTTAAAGAGAATCAATGAAAACAGTGGGCTGAATTGTGTCAAGAATTTTTGTAACTAAATTTTCATAAGGCCCCTTTTTCCGTGAAACTTAACAAATCAGACCCAATCTACAAAGGAACAATCCTAATGATATATTGAAGAAAATGATAAAGACTGAGGACTTTATTGTAATAATGATGTTTTGTAATAAAATTTTTATAAGGTCCCTTTTCTTGTGTCACTTAACCAATCAGACCTAATTTACAAAGGAACAATCCAAATGATGGTACAATCATTCTATTAAAGTTTGAAGAGATTCTGATAAAGACTGAGGGCATTGTTGTGTTTATGAGGATTTGGTAATAATTTTTCATACAGCCCCTTTTCCTATGATACTAGACAGATCAGGCCCAATTTGGAAAGAAACAATCCTTATGATGGTACAAACATTCTGTGAAAGTTTGAACAGAATCTGATGAAAACTGCAGACTTTATCTTGGTGTCAAATTTTAAAATAAAATTTTCATAAGGCTCCTTTTCCTGTGATACTTGAAGGATCAGGTCTCATGTCAGCATCAACAATCATGATTATTGTACAATGATTCTGTGAAGGTTTTAATAAAATCCACTGAAAGCTCTGGACTTGGTTACAAAGATTATAGATAAAATTCTCTAAAGGCCCCTTTTCCCATGATACTAGACAGATGACGCCTAATTTGAAAAGAAAGAATCCTCATGATGGAATAATCATTCTGTGAAAGTTTTAACAGAATCTGATGAAAACTGTTGACTTTATTGTGGTACAATGATTTTAAAATTAAATTTCATAATGCTCCTTTTCCTGTGATACTTGACGGATCAGGTCTAATGCAAACATCAACAATCATTATCATTGTACAATTATTCTGTGAATGTTTGAAGAAAATCCGATGAAAGATCTGGACTTGGTAACAAGGATTTATAAATGAAATTTTCATAAGGCCCCTTTTCCTGTGCTTCTTGACAGTTCAAACCCTGTTATGAAAAGAATGATAGTTATGACCTTCCAATCATTCTGTGAAAGTTTCAACAAAATCCGATTAAAGCTGTGGGCTTTATTGTGTTAACAGGGTTTTATTAATTGAATTTTCATATAGCCCCTTTTCCCATGTTACTTGATGGATCTGAACCAATTCCAAAGGGAACTCTTCTTACAAAAGTATAATTATTCTGTTTGATTATAAAGACAACCCCATCTCATCTGTGGACTTACAAGCATTAATTAAGATTTTTTTAATTGAATTTTCCTAAGGCCTCTTTTCCTATGTTTTTCAATGGATCAGACCTAATTTGAAAGGAACAATCCTTATGATGGTACAATCATTATGTGAAAGTTTGAAGTCAATCAGGTGAAATCTAGGGCCATTACGTGTTAACTAAGATTCTTTTTAATAAATTTTCATAGGGCCCCTTTTCCCATGAAACTTGATGGATCAAACCTACTTCCGAAAGGAACAATCCATTTAATGTAATAATCATTCTGGGAATGTTTGAAGAGAATTTGTTGAAAACTATGGACTCTATTGTGTTTATGAGGACTTTTTCAATCCAGTTTTAATCCGGCCCCTTTTTCCTGTAGTCCTTGACTGATCATACCAAATTTTGAAAGGAACAATTCTTAAGATGGTACAATCATTCTGTGAAAGTTTGAAGTCAATCAGATGTAAACTGTGGACTCTAGAGTGTTAACAAAGATCTTTGAATTAAATTTTGATAAGGCCCCTTTTCCTATGTTTCTTGAGGAATCATATCCGATTCCAAAAGGTACAATCCTTATGATGGTACAATCATTCTGTGAAAGTTTGAAGAGAATCCATTGTAAATTGTTGGCTCTAGATTATTAATGAGAATTTTTTATTAAACATTTCATAAGGCCCCTTTTTCCTGTGTTTCTTGAAGGATCATAGCAAATTTCAAAAGGAATAATCCTTATGATAGTACAATCATTCTGTGAAATTTTGAAGGGAATCCGATGAAAACTATTGACTCCAGAGTGTAAAAGAGTATTTCTTAAAAGATTTTTCGATTAAATTTTCATAAGGCCCCTTTTCCCGTGTTTCCAGATGGATCTGACCAAATTCCCAAAGGAACAATCCTTATGATGGAACAATCATTCTGTGAAAGTTTAAATACAATCTGATGAAAATTGTGGACTCTAAAGTGTTAATAAATATTTTTTAATTAAATTTTCACAAGACCCTTTTCCCCTGTTTCAAGACAGATCAGACCCATTTTCGAAAGGAACAATCCTTATGATTGTACAATCATTCTGAGAAAGTTTGAAGAGAATCCGATGAAAACTGTGGACTCTATTTTGTAAATGAGGATTTTTAATGGAGTTTTTAATTGAATTTTCATAAGGCCCCTTTTCCCATGTTTCTTGACGTATCATACCAAATTTGGAAAGGAACGATCCTTATGTTGGTACAATCATTCTGAAAAAGTTTGAAGAGAATCCAATGAAAACTGTGGACTCTATCGTGTAAACTAGGATTTTTAATTGAATTTTTAATGAATTTTCATAAGGCCCCTTTTCCCGTGTTTCTTGACGGATCATACCCATTTTCGAAAGGAACGATCCTTATGTTGGTACAATCATTCTATGAAAGTTTGAAGAGAATCTAATGAAAACTGTGGACTCTATCACGTAAACAAGGATTTTTTAATCAAATTTTCATAAGGCCCCTTTTCTCGTGTTTCTTGACGGATCATACCCATTTTCGAAAGGAACGATCCTTATGATGGTGCAATCATTCTGAGAAAGTTTGAAGAGAATCAGATGAAAACTGTGGACTCCATCGCGTAAACGAGGATTTTTAATTGAATTTTAAATTAAATTTTCATAAGGCCCCTTTTCCCGTGTTTCTTGACAGATCATACCCATTTTCGAGAGGAACAATCCTGATGATGGTACAATAATGCTGTGAAAGTTTGAAGAGAATCCGATGAAAACCGTGGACTTTCGCATAAACAAAGATTTTTTAATTAAGTTTTAATTAGGCCCCTTTTCCCATGTTTCTTGACGGATCTGACCCAATTTCGTAAGGAACGGTCCTTATGAAGGTACAATCATTCTGTGAAAGTTTGAAGAGAATCCGATGAAAACTGTGGACTTTATTGCGTAAACAAGGAAAAGTTTAACGGACAGACGACGGACGGACGGACAGACGGATGGACGGACGCACGCACGGATGCCGGACAGGAAAAGGCCATCGCTATAGCTCTAGTGGCCTTCGGCCAGTAGAGCTAAACAAGAGGCCCAGTGGGCCTTAACGGTCACCTGAATTAAAGAGCACCAAGACAAGTGATTTTGTTTGAAAGAATTAGAAAAAGGTTTGGTTGAAATCCCCTCAGTAGTTCTTGAGAAGAAGATGAAAATGTTTAAAAGTTACCAAAAATGACCCCTTTTTGGTCCCCATTTTAGGCACCCCTGACCTCCAGCCTTTTAATTTTCACAAATCTGTATAATCAGTACCCAATGATGCTTTTCACCAAGTTAGTTTGAAATTGGCTAAATACTTCATCAGAAGAAGATGAAAATGTGAATTTTTTAACATGATGAACTTTGACCTCTGGGTGTGGCCCCATACATGACCCCAGGGACATGAATTTCACAATTTATAATATACCTGTCCTAGTTGTCAGGCACACAGAATATTTAAGCTCTGGCATTCACGGTTTATTAGAAGAAGATTTTTAAAGAAGTACCAAAAATTACCCCTTTTTGGCCCCTATTTGGGCCCCTTCGACCCCCAGAACCCCTATTTTCACAAACTTGAATTGGCATCCCCCAATGATGCTTTCTACCAAGTTTGGTTGAAATCCACCCAGTAGTTCTTGAGAAGAAGATGAAATATTTAAAAGTTACCAAAAATTACCCCCTTTTGGTCCCCATTTTAGGGCCCCCTGACCCCCCAGCCTTTTTATTTTCACAAATTGGAATAACCATAACCAAATGATGCTTTTCACCAAGTTTGTTTGAAATTGGCTTTGTACTTCATCAGAAGAAGATGAAAATGTGAATTTTTTAACATGATGAACTTTGACCTCTGGGTGTGACCCCATACATGACCCCAGGGGCATGAATTTCACAATTTATAATATACCTGTCCTAGTTGTCATGCACACAAAGTATTTAAGCTCTGGCATTAACGGTTTATTAGAAGAAGATTTTTAAAGAAGTACCAAAAATTACCCCTTTTTGGCCCCTATTTGGGCCCCTATGACCCCCTATTTTCACCCCTATTTTCACAAACTTGAATTGGCATCCCCCAATGATGCTTTCTACCAAGTTTGGTTGAAATCCGCCCAGTAGTTCTTGAGAAGAAGTTGAAAATGTTTAAAAGTTAACGGACGACGCACGACGGACGACGGACGTTGCACGACGACGGACAAACGATGATTGCAATAGGTCACCATGACCATTCGGTCAGGTGACCTAAAAACAAGAGCCATGTCAGAAATGGCCATCCCCCACCGTAAAAGCTTGATAGTAAACTGAAGCCAGTTAGTTTTAGGCTTCTTGTGCACTGCATTTCTTCTCGATGAGTTTGATAATAGCTATTATACTTTCAGAGATATTCCCTGGACAAAATCTTAGTCTTTAACCCATTCCAACACAGCAAAATTTTAGACTGGTCCAAATTGAGAGAAGCTGCAGACGACAATTTCAAGTTGATGGAATTATGAATTTTTTCGTCTTTTTGGATAGAAAACATTGTGGATAATGAAGAAATTGCTTGATACAAGCTATTTCTTCATTTTCCACAATGTTTTCCAAAGTTTTTTTCTTGAGGGGCGTAAAAAGGAGGGATTGAGTTGGAATGGGTTAAACAACAAAGTGCAATAACTCCAAAACTATGCAAGCAAGAGTTGTGGTTCTTGTGCACTGCACTTCTCCTCAATGAGATCTATAGACCTGTGAAGTTTCAAGTTGATAGCAATTATACTCTCAGAGATATGCTCGGGACAAGTTTAGTGATGAAATGACGGAAAACCCTGGATACTATGGTTCCCTAGTATTTATCACTCAAGTACTACCACCACAACCTTTCAGAGCCACCAGCTGCTCATCCCACTTAGGTTTATGATTATCCACTGATAAACCTACCTGGCCAGACCAGCTGGCTCTCTTCTTCCTGCTTTCAAAAGCAAGTTCACAATGTCATCCTGAAAGTAGAAGATTATTTTTATACAATTCAAGCAACAATCATAAACTAACAGCGTAAAAGATGAAACACAATGCCCCCACAACAGGACTAAACATTTGACCTTGGTATGTTACCTTGACCTTGACATGAAGAGATGCATATCATGGAGATGTACCATCATGCAAAATATGAGCATTGTATCTTGAATAGGCTGGTAGTAATTGGCAATGTTAAGTTTTTTAGTTAAGTTTTGCAGACAGACCGACAAACTAAAGACTAAATGATGGACAGACAGACAGACTGACAACCGTAAAACAATATGCCCCCGATCTTACTATGTGGGGGCATAAAACATTTCATTTAGGTGACCATTATACAGTAAAACAGCCATGAGAGACAATCTATGCCCCACCAATGAGTTATTGTCATATAAATTACAAAATATATCAACTGTGGTAAATAGCACTGATAACAGCACTAAAGTATTTCATTCTATGGTGATCTCTCTGTAAAAAAAATAAAACACAAACCATGTCAAATGCTTTTTTTACACTCTTATACACAATATCCTCAATCTTAAATAAAAATCTTTAATGTATCTTAAAAAATCAAGCCTACCTAAGTCCACTATTTCAACCTTTCAAATGCTAATTAATAGTTATCCATTTAATATTCAGGTAAATTGGGATTTTTTCTTTAAGATTGCTAATATTTCTGTAAAATTTCAATGAAATCTAGGCATTAGTTTAGGAGGAGAAAATCTTTAAGGAACTTGTTTCTTATTTCTTTTTAAATTTCAAATACCTACAATATAGGGCTTATACAAATCACAGCACCATGACCTGAACTATTTTGGTAGAAGACTGTGAATTGATGTTACATGCAAAATTTGATAACTCTAGGCCTTGCAGTTTAGGAGGAAATGATTTTTTAAAGAATTCCTGAGACATTCCTTTTGGTTGTTATCAACCAATTTTGTAAGTATTTTTGAAGGCCATCACCCTAAGATCTATGTGTTAAGTTTCATTGTAATCTGATAGTTGATTGGGAGGAGTCAATTTTTAAAGATTTGTTCACAAACGGATGGAAAACCACTGATCACAATAGCTCCAAGAGCACTTCATGCTCAGGCGAGCAAAATGCATACAGATTGACAAGCAAAAACTCTTATCATATTGGAGGAGATTGGAAACTTTCCCTAAGAATGAAAAGGCCCCATCTTTTTTCATTTTCTTTTCAGTATCAGAACGTAAGAGTATACAAGAGCACTGTCCACGGGTGCCAACTCTCGGCTGCAGGAGCTGGAAAATGCAAAAATTATCAAACAAGATGTGTTTGTGAAAAACCATGCCCCCGAAAAAGGAATTCTTTAGAAACAGGTGATTTTTATTTTTTTTTTTTTTTCTTTGATTTAGGGAAAAGGATTAAAATTCTGACCTTGATGAAATGACCTTCCCCAGTTGCGCCTTGTTAAGACATATCTACATACCAAATATCAGCATTGCAACTTAATCAGGGTTGGAGTCATAGGAAAATGTTTAGTTGGCAGGTTAAGTTTTGCAGGCAGACAGACAGACGGACTGACAGACAGACAGACACCGGAAAAACATTATGCCCCGATCTTATCAATGCGGGGGCATAACTCTTACAATTTTTTTAGAGTTATCCCCCTTGATAGTTTAGATAGCTCTTGTGATGGCCAATTCACATGCCAAGTTTCATGAGGATATCTTAAATAACAACAGAGATATGACCAAGGTTAAAGTTTGTCACGCCAACACAAACGCCGATGCACTTGACGCCAAGGTAATCACAATACCTCGGGTTTTCTCCGAAAATAGCCGAGCTAACAGACATTTTTCGAAGTATCATTAGATTCATATTTATTAGCTCAATCATGCATGCATTGTAAAGTTCAGGAATAGATCTGTAAAGCTAGCAAATACCTTTAAATTATCCATTTTGATTGTAGATCTCTCCATGTCTTGGTGAAGCGCTGGTACATCCTTATAGTGGTTGGGAAAACAAACTAAAGAGCCTAATATTGTTAGAGCCTCCAATCTGGGTGTCTAAAAATATACAATGAAGGACATACATCATTTTGTTGCTTGGAAGCAAAGTAAATTTTCTTATTCTATTCAGTTAGTTGTTCTTCTGTAAACAAACAATCATTAGATGAAATAATCTGTTGAAGACATACAGCTTCTTGTTATCTGACATTTAGAAATCAGAATCGCAAAATTCTGGAGCTGAAGTACTGTTAAGCAACTTTTGATAGTTTAGAACATATATGACTATGCTTTTCAAAATTCAAGTTCAAAAGGATCAATTACCTAATCATAAAAATTTGCTTGTTTTCAGAAGAATAAGTTTTTAGATAAACTCTGCATCAGCTCTGCTACAACCTTATTTACTTGACAATCAAAAACTTATGACATTTTGAGAAGGGTCACCAAAAGAAAATTCCTGCAAAGCTTAATCTAAATTAGCCTAGTTATTATAGACTAGGATTCAGAGTGAAAAATGTTCTGTACTGCCATGATAATATCTTGAGAAATGATTTTTTTCCCAGCAGGGTCATGAGAAGACTATTCCAAGATACACTGCAACCCCATTATAACAACATAGGGGGATTCAAGAAAAGAAACAGCATGAGAAGTGGGGTAACACTCCTCCTGGTGACTAAATTAGACCCTTGGATTGGAACCAGACATAAAATTCGTCGTACAAACTTTTGTAATAACAGTCCTTGATGTCAAAACCTAGAAAGTTGATTCACGACATGTTTTATTATCCTTGCTAGTTGTCGATATTAATTCAAACCAAATTAAGTTTTGAATCAGCTAAATATTTTCATTCTTGATAGAAAGGGATAAAATCTAAGAAAGCCCAATTGTGATATCTCCTTGGAGACGGATGAGTTGTTGAACACTTTGAATAACTGATGTGTTGAGGAAATGTTACTTGGATCGACCTTCAAACCTCTTTTACAGCTACAGACTTTGCTTAACCAATTACCAGACGGCAAAACTTTAGGCTGGTCCAAATTGAAAGGAGTTGCGGAATGACAATTCAAACAAGTTGCCAAATTGTCACAAGATACACCCGTCACACTGCTTAATATTAACTGGGTTTGAATAGAACTGAGGTTATTTTGAATGAATATTTTTTGTCAAATAAAGTATGAAAAACAACTAAGGGCAATAACTCAAAATATACGCTAGGTAGAGTTATGGTTCTTGTACACTGCACTCCCACTTGGTGAGCTCTATCCATCCATGAAGTTTCATCATTCTAGCTATTATACTTTTAGAGATATACTCCGGACAACATTCAAGTATGAAAAACAACAAAGTGCATAACTCAAAATATACGCTAGGTAGAGTTATGGTTCTTGTACACTGCACTCCCACTTGGTGAGCTCTATCCATCCAATAAATTTCATGATTCTAGCTGTAATACTTTTAGGGATATACTACGGACAAGATTCAAGAATGATAAGCAACAAAGGGCAATAACTCAAAAAATAGGCTAGGTAGAGTTATGGTTCTGTGCACTGTACTCCCCCTTGGTGAGATCTAAACACCCATGAAGTTTCATGATCCTAGCTATAATACTTTTAGAGATATACTCCTGACAAGATTCAAGTATGAAAAACAACAAAGGGCAATAACTCAAAAAATAGGCTAGGTAGAGTTATGGTTCTTGTACACTGCACTCCGGCTTGGTGAGCTCTATCCATCCAATAAATTTCATGATTCTAGCTATAATACTTTTAGAGATATACCCCGGACAATATTCAAGTATGAAAAACAACAAAGGGCAATAACTCAGAATATACGCTAGGTAGAGTTATGGTTCTTGTACACTGCACTCCCACTTGGTGAGCTCTATTCATCCGATAAATTTCATGATTCTAGCTATTATACTTTTAGAGATATACTCCGGACAAGATTTAAGTATGATAAACAACAAAGGGCAATAACTCAAAAATTAGGCCAGGTAGAGTTATGGTTCTTGTGCACTGCACTCCCCCTTGGTAAGATCTAAACACCCATGAAGTTTCATGATTCTAGCTATTATACTTTTAGAGATATACTCCTGACAAGATTCAAGTATGATAAACAACAAGGGCAATAACTCAAAAAATAGGCCAGGTAGAGTTATGGTTCTTGTACACTGCACTCCTACTTGGTGAGCTCTTTCCATCCATGAAATTTCATGATTCTAGCTATTATACTTTTAGAGATATACTCCGGACAAGATTCAAGTATGAAAAACAACAAAGGGCAATAACTCAAAAAATAGGCCAGGTAGAGTTATGGCTCTTGTGCACTGCACTCCCCCTTGGTGAGATCTATACACCCATGAAGTTTCATGATCCTAGCTTAAATACTTTTAGAGATATACTCCAGACAAGATTCAAGTATGAAAAACAACAAAGGGCAATAACTAAAACAAGAGGACCATGATGGTCCTAAATCGCTCACCTGAGGCATCTGCAAATTAAAGTACTTTTTTGTATAAAAAAGACACAACTTGAGCAAAATAAATAAAACAAATATAAGATTTTGGGCTTTGTACAAAACAATCCAGTAATGCTTTAAAATGAAAATGAATGCCATCATGGTTTAATGGATTACCAAACTATCCCAGAATTTGTCACCCTCAGAGAAAAAGGTTTAAAAAAGCATTGTGAGAAAGCAAGCAATTTCTCCATTTCTATTTAAGAAGAATCCTTTCAATGCGATTTATGCAATTTTCAATCCCAGGAGCAGAGACATTTTTTATCCTAAGAGCAAATTTTCCTGTAACATAGTACAAAATTATATAGTCATGCTACATACCAAATATGAATGCCCTTCATCTTATATTTCAGAAGGAGAAGACTTTTGCTCTAATTGGGTGTTTTCCAAAATTTTGGACCTCTGGGGCAGTGCCATGTTTTATCCCAGGGCTAAGAATTTAGCTAACATAGTAGAGAACCATCAGGTTATGCTATAAATCAAATATGAATGCCTTAGACTTTGTAGATTGGGAGGAGAAGACTGTTGAACATTGTCTAATCGAGCATTTTTACGAACTTTGGACACCCAGGGAAGGGGTGTTTTTTAACCTACAGGCATAATTTAATCAAAATTTATAGATAACAGCCAGGCTACACTCAAAATGTATATACCCTCCGCCTTAAAATGAAGAATTTTTTTCAACAAACTCAAAGTTTGCATTTTTCCAAATTTTTGGACCCCTAGTCAGGGCCGTTTTTGACCCTTGGATGAAAAATTTTTGTGATAATAGTACAAAACCATCTAGTTATGCTACATACCAAATATGAATATCCTAGACCTTATAGTTTAAGAGGAGAAGCCTTTTGAAATTGCTCTTATTTAGAATTTTTCCAAACTTCGGACCTCATGGGCGGGGCCATTTTTGACCCCAGAGATTAAATATTTAAAAACTTGGTAGAGAACCATATGGTTAAGATCTTTACAAAATATAAAGGCCTTTGGCCTTGTAGTCTATGAAAAAAACAACATCAAAGATTTACTAAAATTTCCAAATTTCATATGCCGCGGTTACAAGAGTTTTTGACGGAATTAAATTCTTTTAACAACTTTTGAAGAGCTTCACCCAATGAACATCCCTGCAAGGTTTCAGCTTGATTGGCCTACTGGTTTAGGAGAAGAAATTTTTTTAAGATATTTAAAGGATTACTAAAGATTCCCATTTTCATATGCCGCGGTTACAAGAGTTTTTGACGGAATTAAATTCTTTTAACAACTTTTGAAGAGCTTCACCCAATGAACATCCCTGCAAAGTTTCAGCTTGATTGGCCTACTGGTTTAGGAGAAGAAAATTTTTAAAGATATTTAAAGGATTACTAAAGATTCCCATTTTCATATGCCGCGGTTACAAGAGTTTTTGACGGAATTAAATTCTTTTAACAACTTTTGAAGAGCTTCACCCAATGAACATCCCTGCAAAGTTTCAGCTTGATTGGACTACTGGTTTAGGAGAAGAAAAATTTTAAAGATATTTAAAGGATTACTAAAGATTCCCATTTTCATATGCCGCGGTTACAAGAGTTTTTGACGGAATTAAATTCTTTTAACAACTTTTGAAGAGCTTCACCCAATGAACATCCCTGCAAAGTTTCAGCTTGATTGGTCTACTGGTTTAGGAGAGAAAAATTTTAAAGATATTTAAAGAATTACTAAAGATTCCCATTTTCAAATGCCGCGGCAACCAGAGTTTTTGACGGAATTAAATTCTTTTAACAACTTTTAAAGAACTTCACCCAAGGAACATCCCTGCAAAGTTTCAGCTTGATTGGCCTACTGGTTTAGGAGGAGAAGATTTTTAAAGAAATTGTGGACGGACGGACAGACGGACAGACGGACGGACGGACGACGGACAACGACCGATCACAATAGCTGACCTCGCACTTTGTGCTCAGGTGAGCTAAAAATAGGCCAGGTAAAGTTATGTTTCTTGTGCACTGCACTCCGTATTGATGAGAAGAATATAACTGCCAAGTTTAAAGTCAATCGGTCTTACGGTGACAGAGTTATGCTCCGGACAAAGAAGTGGACACCGCCCGGACACAACGGGTGATCCCATAATACGTCCCGTCTTCGACGGGCGTATAAAAATTATGAAATTTTAGTTTTTTTCCACTATCTGGATAGAAGAGATTGCTTGTTACAAGCAATTTTTTCATTTTACACAATTTTTTCTCAATTGTATTTCTTGAGAGGCATCCAAAAGCGTCACTGTGAAGGAATAGGTTAAATTATCTATCATTTACGAAAATGATGTCATCTTAGACTACCTTATATGGAACCCTATTTGACACTGTCAGATTGTCAGCCCGATTAGCTCAGTTAATAGAGCACTTGACTTCAAAACTCAAGATCACGGGTTCAAGCCCGTTGATCATATCAACTAACACAACTAATTGTCTTTCTGATGAGAGGTTAAACCGAGGCCCCGTGTGACGGTGCTATCCATTGAGCACGTAAAAGAACCAGGCAGGCCTTTCAGCAGTTGCGTCCTGTATCCTTGCACTTTCCCTGTAACAACTAACCGTCTTCTGGGGGTGTCGCTCATATGGGCATGTGCTACGATAGTGTCCATAAATAAACGGAAATACATACTGTCAGATACAGATTTTTTCTGACATGTCTGATTTTGGATGTGTGGAATGTATGTACTCTACTAGAACTATTTACAGCTATATAATAAAAACAACTTATTGATCAAATAAGTCAAATGGTACCTCTTTTAAATCAATAGAGCTGATGACAGATGCTGAAGCTGTAATCATGTCCTGTGTCAGCAGTGTGATGCCCTGTAGTGACGTTGAGAAAAACCTCTGACCACAGTGCTTTACCAATACATTCTTCACATCCTACAAGATAAAATGGCATTTCACTACCTCACAATTTCACTATATAAGCCTGTTAAATTTGTGACATCCGGGAATGGGCTAATTTTAATATTGAGGCAATAATTTGTACAATCTTGATAGAGGTCCACCAGATGATGCTGTATACCAAATATCAAAGTTCTAGGCCCTCTTGCTTGGGAGAAGAAGATTTTTAAAAAAATTCACTATATAAGCCCTTTGTAAAACTGTGACATCCGGGAATGGGCTAATTCTGTCTCTGGGGCCATGATTTATACAGTCTTGATAGAAATTCACCAGATGATGCTACATACCAAATATAAAAGCTCTAGGCCCTTTAGTCTAGGAGAAGAAGATTTTTGAAATTTTCACTATATAAGCCTATGTTAAACTTGTGATGTCCAGGAACGGGCTAATTTTGACCCTGGGGTTAAAATTTATACAATACTCATAGAGGTCCACTAGATGATGCCACATACCAAATATCAGAGCTGTAGGTCTTTTAGTTTGGTAGAAAAAGATATTCAAAGTTGTCACTCTTTAAGCTTATGTACCCCCCCCCCTTTGCCCCCCCCCCCAGCACGGCCATTCCTTGACAGATTTTTTTTTTCTTGTACAAACTTGATAGTCCTTGCCCTAAAGACTCTAAATACCAAATGTGAATCTAATTTGACAGCTGGTTCATGACAAGAAGATTTTGAAAACCTTATGGAGCCCCAAGGGGAGAAAACTCCAAATCTGAAGCGCCTTCCCATAAGGATGCTTCCTTCCAAGTTTGGTTGAAATCTGTCTAAGGGTTCTTAAGAAGATGTCGAAAATGTAAAAATTTGACGCATGACAAAACACGATCGCAATAGGTCACCATGACCTTCCGTCAGGTGACCTAAAAAAGCTATCTTAAGCTCACTCGCTTTGTAACCCATTCCCATACAACAAAATTTTAAACAGGTCCAAATTGAAAGAAGCTGCAGATGACAATTTCAAGTTGATTGAATTTTTTTCATCATTTTTGATGGAAAACATTGTGGAAAATGAAGACAAGCAATTTCTTCATTTTCCACAATGTTTTCCAAAGCTTTTCCTTGAGGGGTGTAAAAAGGAGGGATTGTGCGGGAATGGGTTAATACCAACCAACTTTGTTTTGTTGTCTGCAGCCTCTTTGAATTTGGAATAGTCTAAAATTCTGTTCTTTGAGAACAGGAGATTATCATGTCAACCTTGGTGAGATTAATACCTTTTCTATTCTACATGAAGTTTAAGGTCAATTTATAAAAAAGATAATTGAGTTACAGATTCTTTACTCTTAAAAATCTTTCTTGTGTCTCAGATAAATCAATACCGAGCCGGATTGAGCATTCAAATGACATCATTTAAAAAGTGAAATCATACATGTGTAAGACATGGCTGTATGTGATGGTAAACAAGGGTTCTTTTGGGAAAAAAAGTTGAGCAAGTGGATACCTTAAATCTATAGAAAGTAAGTTCTTACTAGACTCTTACGAGACTGATCTGTTGTAGCAACTCAATAATGTAAAGTTAGATAAATGCCTTTTATCTCTAAATAAGACTTTTAAAAAATCTTTCAGGGAAAAAGTCAAATTGACTGACCTGGTCATGGGATGTGAGTCCATGATGTAATATGTGATAAAACTTGGCCAGTAGGTCCTGAGACAGGGACATGTCAGGCTGTCTTACCATCATCTGGCATAACAACTGATAGGCAAGCAATTTTCCTCTCTTGTATTTGTCAGTCAAAGTAAGGCACTGGAAATATAAAACTTACAGATTAACAACAAAAATATTAGTAAAAAGAAGATTCTAAAAGTCATCAAAGTTATCTGTCAAGGAGAGTTAATCATATATTGTTTTCAAATGAGCTCCTTTGAAGTCATCTGTTTCTGTCTCTTAGAATGAACCCTGAATTTAATAAGTTTCCAACATATAACAATAAGTCGTTTTTTCCCTTTACCCTTATGTATTTTTGCTACAGCAAAAGGCCTTTGAAGGGCTATTTAATTCCACTGGTGCAAATCTAAAGCTCATATTTTATTGTACTGAGAAATATTGAGTTAGATTAAATTGTTAAAAAAAATTTTTATGTTTTTAATCCAGAGCCATTTTTAACCTAAAAGTTCTTGAAAAATATCTAGAAATAACGGCTCTTGAGCACCTATATTGCTCCACAGGCTTGAATGTACCAATTTAAAGAATGTTTTCTGGAAATCAAAATAATATGAATTATCATCTTCCCCATATCAAACAAATCTTGTCATTCTAATCAGAGAAAACATTCTAACCTTTCATTATTATACAATAATTAAGTAAAATTTATTTACAGATGCAAGTGTTTTAAAAACAAACAAGAGAACTATAATGGATCTAAAATACTCATCTGAGTCATCTGCTAATAAAATTACTTGTTTGTATAAAACAAGAGGCCCACAAGAGATTCATAGGGTCCTATCAGTCACCAGAGTCCAAAGAGCACAAAAACAGATTAAAGTCTAATGGATGATGCTACATACAAAATATCAAAAGCTCTAGGCCTTTTTGTTTGGGAGAAGAAGATTTTTTAAATGTTTTCACTAAACAATTCTGTGTTAAACTTGTGATGTCTTCAAACGGGCTAATTATGACGGTGGGGCCATTTATACAATCCTGAGAGAGGTCCACCAGATGATGCTGTATACAAAATATCAAAGATCTTTGTCCTCCTATTCGGGAGAAGAATAGTTTTAAAAATTTTAATATACAAGCCATATGTTAAACTAGTGACATCCAGGACGGGCTAATTATGACCCTGGGGCCATAATTTATACAATCTTGATAAAGATCCACTAGTTGATGCTATGTACCAAATATCAAAGCTCTAGGCCTTGCTGTTTGAGAGAGGAATATTTTTAAAGTTTTCATTGTGGCCATAATTTAAAGAAACTTGATAGAGGTCTGCCATATGATGCTGTATTACAAATATCAAAGTTCTAGGACCCCTGTTTGGGAGAAGATTTTTCAAATTTTCACTATATAAGCCCTTTGTAAAACTTGTGATGCTAATTATTACCCTGGGGCCAAGAATTAATCTTCATAGAGATTCACTAGATGATACCTCATACCAAATATCAAAGCTCTAGGTCTTCTTTTTTGGGGAGAAGAAAATTTGAAAATTTTCACTATTTAAGTCTATGTTAACTTTTGATGTCTGATAACAGGCTAATTTTGACCCTGGGGTTATGATTTTATACAATATTGTATATTGCGCCAGATGATGCCCCATACCAAACATCAGAGCTGTAGGTCTTTTGGTTTGGTAAAAAAAGATTTTCAAAGGTGTCACTATGTAAGCTTATGCACCTTCCACACATTTGCCTTCGCACTTCAGGTGACCTAAAATAATATGCAATAGGAGCCAATGGCTTGGTACATATAAAAAGATTTTTTTTTAATGTACCAAGCCATTGACTAATGCTTCATACCAAGAATGAATGCTTCAGGCTATATGGTTTAATCCATTAACAAACATACTACATTTTGATTCCCTCAAGGAAAAAAGGTTTGGAAAACAGTGAAAAAAGTAGACCTTGCTTATCACAAGTAATTACTCCATTTTCTATTATCTTTTCTACCATAAAGCTACCTTTAATCAAATTTCAACCCAATTTGAATTGTCGGTCTAAATTTTGGCATCTGGTATTAAAATTGGTTTGAATTCTGGGGCAGGGCTATTTTTGACTCAATGGGTATAATTTAGCAATCTTGATAGAGGCCCATCAGGATACACTATATATCTATCATGAATTAATTAAACTTTATACATTCTGAGGGGATGATATATACACATTTATTGAGAGTGTTTTGCATAATTTTGGATGTCTTTTGAAGGGCTTTTTGGGGGCTCAACTTCAAAAACATGGCAGATAACTATAAGGTTATACTACATTCCCTATGTAAATGCTCTAGGCACCATAGTTAAGAATAATTTTTTATCCAACTTGCAAACTATTTTCCAAATTTTCGACCCCAGGGGCAGAGATATTTTTACCCTTGGGGCATAATTTCTAGTAACAGTACTAAATCATCTCATATTGCTACATGCCAAATAAAAATGCTTCAGGCCTAGTTATTAGGAGAAGCCTTGCTCTTGCTCATATTGAGCGATATTCCGAATTTGGACCCCTAGGGTTGGGCATTTCTAATAACATACCATCTAGTTACATTACATACCATATCAGAATGCTATGGGCCCTATAGTATAGGATGAAATGATTTTTGAATTTGCTCTAATTGTTTTTTCCAAACTTTGGACCTGTGGGGTAGGGAAATTTATGACCCAGGTTATAGTTCTTGAAAATCTTGGTAGAGATCCATGTGGTTATGCTACATTTGAAATATGAAAGTGCTTGGCCTTGTAGTTTCTGAAAAAAAAATCCAAACAATTTCCCACTTTCAAATGCCATGGCAACTAGATTTCATGGAATTGAATTCTTTTAACAACTTTTGTAAAACTTCACCCAGTGAACATTCCTGCAAAGTTTCAGCTTGATCAGATTACTGATTTAGGAGGAGATGTTTAAAGAAATTGTGGACATATGGACAGAAAGATGATGGACAATGACTGAACACATTAGCTCACCATGTACTTTGTGCTCAGATGAGCTAACAACACAACTTTATAGAGTTAGTAGTGCTTCTTACACCAGCTTGAGTGAATGTGAAGCAATAGAAAATGATTAAGAAAAATAAGGGTTTTTTTCTGTTGTTGTTGTGAGTTCAAAGTGAGACAATCCTGTGATAAATTCATACCTGCTCCAGCAGCATTTATATTCCTTGACATAATATATTCCTATAGGAATATATCCCCCCTACCCCCAGAACAAGCTATGATTTACCCATGTTTTTAAATAAATCAGATTTTCATCATGGAATCTTATAAAGGATCACCCAAGGATCATTTTCTGAATTTTGCTTGAAATCCATCAACCATAAGTCTGAGAAGAAAGTTTTCAAATTCTTTACTATAAACCGCATGAGGATTTTAGCCCTGCCTATAAAGCTATGTTTTTCATTCAATCAAAATTTTCACAAGACATTTGACAAAGCGTCACCCAAAGATTATATGTGAAATTCTTTACTTATTGAGTCAATAGGTTCTGAGGAAAAGATTTCCAAGATTTTCACCATAAAAGGAAAGTATATCTAGGCTTAACCATAAAAGCTATCTTTTTTACTGAACAAAGTTCTAGTTTAGAAACTGTATAAAATCATTGGAAAAATTCACTATTATGTGCTCATAAACCTCAAATATAAGCTGTATTTATCACCAATTTATTTATCACCTAACCTATAATTCTTCAAATATCTGAAACAACCTTGCCAAATATCATTTGTATGAATTTTGGCTGAAATCAATCCACTAGTCTCTGTGGAGATTTATAAAGAAAAAGTTTATATCAATGCATATTAACCTAGGCAGCCACAATCATCACAGATCTATGACAAAAGCCCAATAGGATTTCATCCATTGGAGCTTACATTTGAGAAAGATTTCAAAACTTCTATGGATGAATGTCAAATGTCCACTGTAGAGGGGCTTGCTAACTTACCTCAAACAACCATGAAGCAAATATTGTTTGTGGAGGAATAAACTCTGGAGGAGTAGGGGAGGTTTGATTGTCTGTACTCACACCAAGGTTTTCTCGCATCTGCAACAGAATAATTATTCTACTATTGTAGAGTCTCTTATTATGATGCCCCTGGAAGCAACATCAAGGAAAACATTGAGTGAATACTGGTAAATAGGTATATACTCTTTTCTTACAATGTCTTCCAACCAAGTGTTTTCCTAATCAATTTCCATGAACTTTACTACAGCTTTTTCAGTTTAAGCTAGTTTAGAAGCCTGTTGTAGGGTTTAGGATCAAGAAAACTATTTAACAATTGACCCATCACTATACGTCAAAATTTTAGACTGGTCTACATTTAAAGAAGACAAATTTTATTTGTAAAAACTTTAATATTCTTTATCCTTTGTGTTATGATTTAATATTTATTTTTGTCTATCAAAAACAAGCGTTCTGATTGGTCGAAAAAAATTATTCATGACTCCATGAACAAAATTTTGAGCACTCAGGGATTTTGTATGCTTCCGCACGAAATAGTCCCATACAAA
This sequence comes from Fragum fragum, assembly GCA_946902895.1. Lineage (NCBI taxonomy): Eukaryota > Metazoa > Mollusca > Bivalvia > Cardiida > Cardiidae > Fragum > Fragum fragum. Next base: position 7,747,442 of record OX336366.1, read on the forward strand.
AAGGTATCAAAATTTGTAAACCTCTTGTTTTATTCGCTGGCTGCTATTAAATTATAAGAAATGAAGAGAATATTTTTTGTTTTCATGGAGGAATGAACCGAAAAACCTAATCACACAATGTATGAATCCGCTTCGCGGATTCATACAGTGTGATAAGGTTTTTCGGTTCATACCTCCATGAAAACAAAAAATATTCTCTTCATCTCTTAAATGAAATATTGTTGATAATGAAAAATTGCTTGCTACATGCATTTTCTTCATTTTCCACATTGTTTCCAAAGTTTATTACTTGAGGGGGGGGGGGGGGCTGTGTTGCAATGGGTGAACAAAGCTCTGGGCCTTCTAATTTACAAAAAAGATGTAATTTTCTCCCATATTTCTGCCATGGCAACCAGTATTTCAATACTTTGAAATATTTTAGCAGAGCTTCACCAAAGGTACATCCCTGTGATTTGTTATGATTGGCTTACTGGTACAAGAAGTTTAAAGAAATTGTTGATAGAGGCACAATGATAAAAGATGAACAATGTCAGACATAACCTTATCCTAAGCCATAATAATAATTATTAATGTCAGTTTAATCTATTCCAAAATGATCCCACTTTTTTACACTTCTCAAGAAAGGTACTTCAAAAAACTATTTTTGACAATAAATAAATTGCTTGTAACAAGCAATTTCTTCATTGTCCATAATGTTTTCTACCCAAGCAGCTAAATCTTTTTATTTCACAAACTTGAAACTGTCGTCTGTAACATCTTTCAATTTGGACCAACAAATTTTGTTGTGTGGTAGTGGTTTAAGAAAGGTACTTTGTAAGATTACAAATTTATAGCATACCCGCAATAAGGTTTCTTGAAGGTCACACAAATGTTCAAATACAGAGGCATGAATGTTTGGATCTTCAATTTTGTTGACATCTCCTAGGGCTCCCAACATTCTTCGCCATAATATCACAGACACGTCAGGCAGCCAGCCCTGTACACTGCCCCCAGCTAATACACTTTTGAACTCTTCCATTGAACCTGGTATATATGTATAGATGGTTAGAAAATAAGAGGGATATGACTAAATCATGCAGCTGGACATACATTTTGATGTGGACTCAATAACTCGAATTAATTTATTAGAATATACTTATTTTCAGTAAGCTAAAGATTGGGCCACAACTGTGACCTCCATAATAAAACAGGGATATCACCATTAAGGCCCCTTTCTGCTTGATAATGGTAAGAATATTAACTAGTTTCAAATGCAATCTTCCTTGTGGCTTTACAAACACTTTCAGCAACTTTGAGAAAGAATTAGCCCATAATATAGCCTGTAGAAGGGAAAGATGGAAATTGTCAATTTGGCCCTTTACAGCATATTTGGCATATGAATATCCCAAATGACAGAACAAACTTTTTCAGCAGCATAATGAAAATCCGGCCAAAAATGAGAACAAGAAAATTGTTAATCTTTTCACCTGAAATTGGACAGAATGACAAGGTAACAGATAGGGTTCTATCTTTAAGCTTTACAAGCATTTTCACTAAGTTTGAAAAAGATTGTGCAAGTTTTAGTGACCTGTAGAGTGATAGCAAGGACATTACAAATACAGTCCCTCTGAGGTAAATATTGAATGGAGTGTCAACTCAATAAACACATTACTTCCTTGTGACTATAGAAATATTTTTAGCAAGCTTGAGAAAGACTGAGCTGAAATTGTGACCTATAGAGTAGTTACACTGAAATTATGACAATGTACACTGAACAAGTGGTAGTGGATTATTGTGGATCACAAAAGCTTACCATGAACATAGTAGCTTTGCAGAATAATATCCTAAATTGATGGATCACCACTGTCAACTTGGAAGCCATAACTACAGCTTATTCAACTTAGTTGTATACAATTTCTAAGTTGGCATCCAACATCTGGCCTTTTCATGTTGACCCTTTCCTGTTTCGCAAAATTTTAAAACTGTCCTCCAAGTTCAAAGGTTTTGCAAACAAAAAATTTAAGTTCATTTGATATAAAAATATAACCATATATATATAACCATTATTATATATAACCATTTAGTAGGATAGAAAATACTGTGGAAAAAGAAGAAATTGCTTGTTGCAAGCATTTTTTTCTTTTCTACATAGTTTTTTCAGATATAAAATCACAGGGACAAAAAAAACCAGGGATTGAACAGGAAAGGGTTAAATATTCCTGACAATGAACTATGCAATAAAAAAGATGTTTAATGTCTCAGTACAACTGTCTGGTTGGATGTCAGTGGGTAGGGCAGTTGGTTCGTACAATCAGATGCAAGGGGGAATCTTGACATAATGGCACACTGCCTGACAAAAACAGGCATTTTCGACTCAATTGGCTATTTCACTTTCTGAAAGACGTTGAGCCTTTTTTATTATTTTGTATACTACTCTACCAAATCAATCAATGAATTTTGTTTCTAGAAGATACAAAATTTACCTGTATTTTCATGATTATCATTAGTTGCTACCATCTCTATATGAAGACTATCTCTGTCAGGTGTAGGACTGTCTTTATGTTGGTTTGGCACATTCAGGTCCACCGTTAGCTCACTACTAGGGGTTGGGGACGGGGTCCGGGTTCCAACTCGATATTGCACTGATGAAGGAGAGGGAGATCTTGAACCTAGAAAAGGTAAATGGCCTAGTTTACCTGACCATTTCCACTCAATGACGCTTTTTGAAGCCCATGCATTTATTAGAATATATTTTGATTTTAATGTTATGTTTTCTGTAACTTATTTTGGTTTTAACACTTATCGGCATTTATCATGAAATATCAACTATCCTGTATGGACATTTGATTTTTACCAAGCATCATGACTTATAATTATGGTATTTATTTTCTGTCATTATATCTCGATTTTTTTTTTCTGGCAATAAATGAATATTTGTATAAAAATCTTTTGACTCGAAAAGAATTTTTTCGCAATCAACTCACATTCTATTCCTTTTCTTTCTATGCCGTACTTACGCTACAGCAGAACTTGACAAAAAGTGAAAGTCAATCTTTGTAAAATTAATCAAATCTTCACAAATGTGTCTCCGAATTTCAAACACACGGTTAGTGACTGGGCGTTTGTTAGAGGCTTTAAGATTTCCGAAAATCAAAGGGAAAATGGTCCTTTTTGACGTCAGAAGTAGGGGATTGGCGTTTATTAGAGCATGCACGTTTATTAGAATTTTTACGGTAAATATGTACATATACTATATTCGAGAATTAAGTTAAAAGTAGCATATTTTCAGCAGCAAGGTTCACAGCTTGCTCCTGCAATGGTGCTAGCTGATTATCTGGGAAAAAAAAAAACATACCAGAAGCTACAACTAAATATCATCTGTAATAATAGATATGTCATGTTAAAATTGTGCTAACTCTGATAACACCAGGCTGGACATAAACAAGTGTTTTGGTATCCAGTCAACATGATTTAAACAAATTCTGCCTATCTGTTGTAAAGTTACTTTGAAATTTTCAATTGATTCCTCTATGAAAACTTGTATCTTTTATCCCTAAATAACTAAAACTCACACAGATTCTATTTTACCTATTGTAAAGCTGCTTTAAAGTTTCCATTTGACTCCTCAGTGAAAACTTGGTATTTTATTTCCTTCAACTTACTACAGCAAATGCATGCAGAATATTTTGGATCAGATGTAATACAAGAATAATGGTAAACATACTGATCAGACAAGAATTCAATGAATTATGAGTCTTAACTTATTCCCACAAAATAACACTTATAAAACGCCCCTCAATGTGAAAGTTTGGGAAAGCTTGTTAGAAGCAATTTCTTCATTTACCACATTTTTTACCCCAAAAGAAAAATGTCTTAAAGATTTCACCAACTTAACATTTTCGTCTGAACTTCTTTGAATTTGGACTGGTCTAGAATTTTATGGTTTGGGAATGGATTTAATTCTTGTCTAGCTGAGCCCGTAACAATATTTCCATTATATCCCAACTACTGATACAGCTAACTTTTGTTTCCCGTCATATCTGACACCAGCACAACCAAAACATTCGATCCAACTCATCAGCTGCTCACCCCACCCTATCTGGATATTAGGCTACATTAAATCTTCCTGTTATATTTGCATTTTACTTTGACTCTAAACAAGTATAAAAGTAGTACCCACTGGAATATGAAACAAGATTGGCTTTAACCATTTCCACACAATACTACTTTTTACACACCTCAAAAAAAACTTGGAAAGACATTGTGGAAAATGAAGAAATTTGCTGTCACAAGCAATTTCTTCGTTATCTACAATGCTTTCTCTTCTGTAACACCAAGATTTTATCAACTACAAAATGTTATCTGCATTTTTTTTCTATTTGGACCAGTCTAAAATTTAGTTGTGCCGCAACTGGTTAAAAATCGTGTGTTGGGCATTTGCTAAATAATGCAAGTATCTATAAAGCATGAGGAAATAGATTTGAAACTTAATTGTTTACAAGAGTTAATCACAAAACATACGTTTAACCAATGTGTCTGCATCAGACCGTTCAGACGTAACACTGCTTGCAGCACTAATGTCCATGGCATCATGGATACAAGATACAGTCTCACTGGACGGTGTTTCTGCAGGTGTTGATACTATAGAGGCAACTTCATGGTCTTCTCTCTGTACATCACCTGAGGAGATAAAAAAATTGTTTTGAGTTGCCTGTTTGCATAAGAAATTATGGTGTTTTTGTTATAGGGTGATAGGGATGAGTCCAGCCAGTAAAAAGATTTCTGGTTTACTTTTTAGAGAATCAATCTGCAGTAGTATTCTTTAACCCATTACCACATGAGAAAATTTTAGACTGGTCCAAAATGAAAGAAATTGCAGACGACAAACTTTAGATCATGATATTTTGGACTTTATTTACTTTTGGGGTAAGAAACATTGTGAATAATGAAAAAATTGCATGCAATAAGCTACAATGTTTTCCAAAGCTTTTTTCGGACCTGTTCATGTTTCACAGAGCAGTTGATTTTATCCAGATTTAAACAAGAAACATGCAAGTCAAAACTCACTGAGCATACCCCTAGCTTTCACTACCACATACTACAGTGAAAATGAAATTCTCCCTCAATGAAAATATTCAGTAAGCACCATGTAGGACTATACCATCAATGTCCGAATAAGAACTAAGTCGTAAAACAGGAAGTATTAAACTTGCGAACCTAAATTCTGTAAAGGCCACGTAGGACCCCTAGATGAACCTCAAAACCAATTTAAAAGTCAATGCTATGAATTGTTGCTGAAAAAGTGCACCGAATATATTCCACCATACCAGTCATTGTCCAAATATAAACAGTCTTAAAACAGGATATAGTCAACTTGTGGACCTAAATTCAGTAAGCTCCTGTAGGACCCCCTAGATGAACCTCCACACCAAGTCTCAAGCCGATGCTATGAGTAGTTGCCGAAATAAGTGCCTTGAAAATATTCTACCTCAACCGTCATTGTCCGAACATAAACAAGGTCGTAAAACAGGAAGTATTAAACTTTCTCACTTGAATTCGATAAGCGCAATGTAGGACCCCCTAGATGAACCCCCAAATTGAGTTTTAAGTCAATGCTATGAATAATTGTTGAGAAAAGTGCAACAAAATTATTCTCCTACACCAGTCAATGTCTTAATATAAACAAACTCATAAAACAGAAAGTAGTTAACTTTTGGATCAAAATTTGGTAAGAGCTATGTAGGGCCTCTAGATGAACGTCCACACCAAGTTCTAAGTCAATGCTATGAATAGTTGCTGAGAAAAGTGCGACGAAAATATTTTACTACAACTATCATTGTCAAAATATAAGCAAAATTGTAAAATAGGAAGTAGTCAACTTGCGGACCTAAATTCCGTAAGCGCCATGTAGGACCCTACATGAGCCTCCACAGTAAGTTTCAAGTTGATGCCATGAACAGTTGCAGAAAAAAGTGCAATAAAAATATTTGTTACAGATGGACAGATGGACGAACAAGGATAAACCATTCTTCAGAGTGGGGGTATAATGAAATATGTCACATGACAATTTTTCTTCCAAAGCCACTAGATTAGTGGAATTTATTCTAATCAAGTCTAACTATTTACAATGCAAATGGTATCATGAGAATGATTGAAACAGGTTTTATAAAAGATCTTTTTTGATGCCAATATAATTGACTCATATTCACTGCAATGAAGTTAATGATATGCTTAGCAAGAAACAATTGTAGTCTATTATCCATATTTTCTGATCATGTTGGAGGAAAGGTTAAACAAGATGGCCATTGGCCCTTAACCCATTCCAACTCAATCCCTCCTTTTTACGCCCCTCAAGAAAAAAACTTTGGAAAACATTGTGGAAGACGAAGAAATTGCTTGTATCAAGCAATTTCTTCATTATCCACAATGTTTTCTACCCAAAAAGATTAAAAAATTCAAAATTCCATCAACTTGAAATTGTCGTCTGCAGCTTCTTTCAATTTGGACCAGTCTAAAATTTTGCTGTGTTGGAATGGGTTAAGGGCTCACCTGAGTCGATGACTATAGAAGTAAAAGAGCACAAGTGACCTTATTCTAGCCAGAAGTGACCCATTACCAATTCTTGTCTAAGAAATCAAGAAAGACATTCGCACCAAATTTCAAGGTATTAGTGCAAGAAAAGTAGCAAGTAAATTGGAAAGAAGATTTCTTTATATCAGACCTTGCAACCTAGTATTTGATCCCATGTGACCTAATATCAAACTTGACAAAAAAAATTATGAAGACAAAAATCTGAACAAATATCCAGTTAATTGATTAAAAAAATGTGGCCTCTAGAGTAAAAACAAGATTTCTCAGATTTGTCCTAGTTTTTTTACACAAATTCACCCAAATTTGAATATGGTTGAGATATTTTGAAAGCAGACATTCTGACCAAATATCAAACCAATTAGGCCAAAAATGTGGTCTCCAGAGTATAAAGGTATTTCTAAGATTAGGCATAGTAACCTAGTTTTTGACCCTATGACAACCAAAGTCTAACTTGGCAAATATATCATGGATGAAAATATTCTGACCAAATATCAATTCAATTGAGCCAAAATAGGATCCCCAGAACTAAATATTTCTAAGATTTGACCTAGTGACCTAATTTTTCTTCCAATGTGACTCAAATCTATACTTGGCTAAGATATCATTAAAACTAACATACTGACCAAATATCAATTCAATTAAGCCTAATATGGGATCCTTAGAGTGCACAAAATGTTTTTCTAAGATTTCACCTAGTAACCTAGCTTTTGACCCCATGAGACCCCAATTTGAAACTGGCTGAGATATCTTGGACACAAACATTCTGACCAAGTATAATTTGATTTGCGCCTAAAATGTGACCTCCAGAGTGCACACAAGATTATTTCTAGGATTTGGCCTAGTAACCTAGGTTTTGACCTCAAATAACCAAATATCAAACTTGACCTAGATATTATGCAGACAAGCATTCTGACCAAATATTAATTCAATGTATCAAAAAAAATGGGGCCTCTGGAGTCTACACAAGTTATTTCTAAGATTTGACCTTTGACATAGTTTTTGACCCCATGTGACCTAAATTTGAACTTAGTTGTGAAAACATGGACACAAACATTATGACCAAAATGAGCCTAAAATGTGACCTCCAGAGTGCACACAAGATTATTTCTAGGATTTGATCTAATGACCTATTTTTTTACTTCAAATAACCCAATATGGCTCTTGACCTAGATATTATACAGACAAACATTCTGACCGTATATCTGACCCAATATTGAACTTGTCTGGGGTTCTATGGAGTCAAAAATTCCGACTAAATAAGACATTTGAGTGAAATTGTGGCCTCTAGAGTGCACACAAGTTGTTGACACGACGGACAATGGACACAACTAGATCACAAAAGCTCATCTTGACCATTTTGTGGTCGGTGTGCTAAAATTGTATTTATGGTGGCCTTATATCTCTCATCTGTGAATAACTGTTGTAGGATTTAAAGATTTGGAATGTGTTTTTCCCTCTACGATTTTCTTCTTGATGAAAAATAGTGGATATTGCACCAGTTCCGATACATATCATAGGCCTAATCTTCAGAGAAGAGTAAGTCTTAGTTTTTGGTGGCAGGTCATATGGCAATGATAAATGCCAAATATCAATTCCTAGGCCTTAAATTTTGTGAGATTTTTGAATGTTTTTCCTTTGGTTATCACTACTCTGAAAGAACATGGCCTAAGGATCACTTCTGTAAAGTTCAGTTGAAATCAGTTCATTAGTTCAGAAAGAGATATTTTGACCCCTCCAGATCAAGTTTCAAGTCAATGCCATGAATAGTTGTTGAGAAAAATGTGACAAAAATATATCACTATACCATCAATGTCCAAAAATAAACAAAGTCATAAAATAGGAAGTATTTATTCTGAGGGCCTAAATTGGGTAAGCGCAACTTAGACGCCTAGATGAACCTCCACACTATGTTTCAAGTCAATGCTATGAATAGTTGCTGAGAAAAGTGCAATGAAAAATATATCACTATACAAGGCAATGTCGGAAAATAAACGACTTTGTAAAACAGGAAGTAGATAAGTTACGGAGCCAAATTTGGAAAGCACTATGATGTACCTCAACACTAAATTTCAAGTTGATGCTATGAATAGTTGCTGAGAAAATGCAGTGAAAATATTGGTTACAGACTGATGGAAGGACAGACAAGGGTAAACTATCATACCCCCCTCTTCCTTAAAGTGGGGGTATAACAATGACACTTTTTGAAGCCCCTTAAGAACAAGAGGGCAAGAATGGCCCTAAAATCGCTCACCTGACTAATGAAAGATGATTCAAAATTTTGCCAACACTTTTGAAAAGGGTCACCCAAGGAATATCCATTTAAGTTTAGTTGAAATTGGCCCAATGGTTACTGAGGAGATGTTAAAAAATTTCAAAGTAAAAAAACTGCTACGCCCTGCCACGCCCATATTTGGGCGTAAATCAAAATTCTGCAAACACCTTTTGAAAAGGGTCAACCAAGGAACATTCATGCCAAGTTTGGTTGAAATTGGCCCACTGATTACTGAGGAGAAGATATTTTAAGATTTCTAAATAAAAAACTGCCCCACCCTGCCACGCCCATATTTGGGCGTCAATCAAATTTCACAAACAACTTTTGAAAAAGGTTCACCAAAGGAACATTCATGCCAAGTTTGGTTGAAATTGGCCAAATGCTTACTGAGGAGAAGATATTTAAAGATTTCTAAATAAAGAAAAAGCCTCACCCATATTTGGGCGTCAGACAAATTTCCTAAACATGATTTGAAAAGGGTCATCCAAGGAACATTCATGCCAATTTTGTTTGAAATTGACCCAATTGTTACTGAGGAGAAGATGTTTAAAGATTTCTAAGTCAAAAACTGCCCCATCCTTACAGCGCCCTAATTTGGGCATCAATCAAAAATTCTATAATAACTTTTGAAAAGAGTCACCCAAGGAACATTCATACCAAATTTGGTTGAAATTGGCCCAATAGTTACTGAGGAGAAGATGTTTAAAGATTTCAAAGTCAAAAACTGCCACGCCCATATTTGGGCATGAAACAAAGTTCTGAGAACAACTTTTGAAAAGGGTCAATCAAGGAACATTCATGCCAAGTTTGGTTGAAATTGGCCCAATGGTTACTGAAGAGAAGATGTTCAAAGTCAAAAAAGTGCCTGACCTGCGACGCCCATATTTGGGTATAAATCATAATTTCACGAACCACTTTTAAAAGGGTCACAAAAGGAACATTCCTACCAAATTTGGTTGAAATTGGCCCAATAGTTACTGAGGAGAAGATTTTTAAAGATTTCAAAGTCAAAAACTGCAACGCTCATATTTGCGCATGAAACAAAGTTCTGCGAACAACTTTTGAAAAGGATCAACCAAGGAACATTCATGCCAAGTTTGGTTGAAATTGGCCCAATGGTTACTGAGGAGAAGATGTTTAAAAATTTCAAAGTCAAAAACTGCCACGCCCTGCCACGCCCATATTTGGGTATAAATCAAAATTCAAGAAACAACTTTTGAAAAGAGTCACCCAAGGAACATACATGCAAAGTTTGGTTGAAACTGGCCCAATGGTTACTGAGGAGAAGATTTTTAAAGATTCCAAAGTTAAAAACTGCCACACCCATATTTGGGCACAAATCAAAATTTCGCAAACAACTTTTAAAAGGGTCACCCAAGGAACATTCATGCCAAGTTTGGTTGAAATTGGCCGAATGGTTACTGAGGAGAAGATGTTTAAAGATTTCTAAGTCAAAAACTGCCAAGCCCTGCCACGCCCATATTTGGTCATAATGCAAAATTCCACGAACAACTTTTGAAAAGAGTCACCCAAGGAACATTCATGCAAAGTTTGAGAAGATATTTAAAGATTTCAAAGACAAAAACTGCCACGCCCTGCCACGCTTATATTTGGGGGTCAATCAAATTTCCGCAAACAATTTTTGAAAGGGGTCAACCAAGGAACATTCATGCCAAGTTTGCTTGAAATTGGCCCAATGGTTCCTGAGGAGAGGATGTTTAAATATTTCAAAGTCAAAAACTGCCACGCCCTGCCACGCCCATATTTGGGCAGCAATCAAAATTTGCATACAACATTTGAAAATGGTCAACCAAGGAACATTCATACCAAATTTGGTTGAAAATGGCCCAATGGTTACTGAGGAGAAGATGTTTAAAGATTTCAAAGTCAAAAACTGCCACGCCCTGCCACGCCCATATTTTGGGGTCAATCAAATTTCACAAAAAACTTTTGAAAAAGGTTCACCAAAGGAACATTCATGCCAAGTTTGGTTGAAATTGGCCAAATTCTTACTGAGGAGAAGATATTTAAAGATTTCTAAATAAAGAAAAAGCCTCGCCCATATTTGGGCGTCAGTCAAATTTCCTTAAAACGATTTGAAAAGGGTCACCCAAGGAACATTCATGCCAAGTTTGGTTGAAATTGACCCAATTGTTACTGAGGAGAAGATGTTCAAAGATTTCTAAGTCAAAAACTGCCCCATCCTTACAGCGCCCTAATTTGGGCATCAATCAATATTCTAGAATAACTTTTGAAAAGGGTCACCCAAGGAACATTCATACCAAATTTGGTTGAAATTGGCCCAATAGTTACTGAGGAGAAGATTTTTAAAGATTTCAAAGTCAAAAACTGCCACGCTCATATTTGCGCATGAAACAAAGTTCTGCGAACAACTTTTGAAAAGGATCAACCAAGGAACATTCATGCCAAGTTTGGTTGAAATTGGCCCAATGGTTACTGAGGAGAAGATGTTTAAAAATTTCAAAGTCAAAAACTGCCACGCCCTGCCACGCCCATATTTGGGTATAAATCAAATTCAAGGAACAACTTTTGAAAAGGGTCACCCAAGGAACATTCATGCAAAATTTGGTTGAAACTGGCCCAATGGTTACTGAGGAGAAGATTTTTAAAGATTTCAAAGTTAAAAACTGCCACGCCCATATTTGGGCATAAATCAAAATTTCGCAAACAACTTTTAAAAGGGTCACCCAAGGAACATTCATGCCAAGTTTGGTTGAAATTGGCCGAATGGTTACTGAGGAGAAGATGTTTTAAAGATTTCAAAGTCAAAAACCGCCACGCCGTGCCACGCCCATATTTGGGCATAAAGCAAAATTCCACGAACAACTTTTGAAAAGAGTCACCCAAGGAACATTCATGCAAAGTTTGGTTGAAATTGGCCCAATGGTTACTGAGAAGATGTTTAAAGATTTCAAAGACAAAAACTGCCACGCCCTGCCACGCTTATATTTGTGGGTCAATCAAATTTCCGCGAACAACTTTTGAAAGGGGTCAACCAAGGAACATTCATGCCAAGTTTGGTTGAAATTTGCCCTATGGTTCCTGAGGAGAAGATGTTTAAATATTTCAAAGTCAAAAACTGCCATGCCCTGCCACGCCCATATTTTGGCATAAATCAAAATTTGCATACAACTTTTGAAAAGGGTCAACCAAGGAACATTCATACCAAATTTGGTTGAAATTGGCCCAATGGTTACTGAGGAGAAGATGTTTTAAGATTTCAAAGTCAAAAACTGCCACGCCCATATTTTGGGGTCAATCAAAAATCTGCAAACAACAATTGAGAAGGGTCACCCAAGGAACATTCCTACCAAGTTTGGTTGAATTCGGCCCACTGGTTACTGAGGAGAAGATGTTTAAAGAATTGTTGACGCCTTCCTACGCACGACAGACAAAAGGTGATACCAAAAGCTCACCTTGAGCATGTTGTGCTCAGGTGAGCTAAAAACAAGAGGACCATGATGGTCCTAAATTGCTTCCCTGAGTATGATGGTTCATGGCTTTATGATAAAACAAAATAGCAAAGCCCTCAGTCTAATAATTTTGGAGAAGATGTTTAAGGATTTCTCTTTTAATCCTAGGTATATTGATGATCCTACCATATTGTACTAATTTCCTGAATATAATAATGTTTTGAAGTATAGACATCAATACATACCAAGTATAAAAGCTCTAGGCCTAATGGTTTAGGAGAAGAAGGTTTTCAAAGATACCATTATTTATTTCTAACTAAAATTAGTGGTTGCACAGAAAAGGGCTAATTTTTAGAATATGGTAATTCTTTAAAGTATTTTGGTAGAGGGTTAATAGTTAATGATATGTACCAAATATCAAAGCTATAGACCTAATTGTTTGGGGGAAGAAGCCTTTAAAAGATTTCCTTCTTTATTCCTTTGTAAAATCAGGGGTCGCACAGAAAAGGGCTAATTTTCAGAATACAGTAATTCTTGGAAGTATTGTGGTAGAGGGTCATTGGCTGATGATATGTACCAAATATCAAAGCTCTAGTCTTCATGGTTTATGAGAAGAAGATTTTTAAAGATTTCCTTCTTTATTTCTTTGTGAAATCAGGGATCACACAGAAAAGGGCTAATTTTCAGAATATGGTAATTCTTTAAAGTATTTTGGTAGAGGGTCAATAGGTGATGATATGTACCAAATATCAAAGCTCTTGGTCTATGGTGTAGGAGGAGATGATTTTTAAAGATTTCCTTTGTAAAATCAGGGGTTGCACAGAAAAGGGTTAATTTTAAGAGTACAGTAATTCTTTGCTGTATTTTGGTAGAGGGTCAATAGGTGATGATATGTACCAAATATCAAAGCTCTAGGCCTTATGGTTTGGGATGAGAAGATATTTTAATAATTGTTTACGGACTGACAGACAGACAGACGGACACCAGACAATTACCAATTACAATAGCTCACCTTAACAATTTGGAAATCATTGTGTAATATGAAGAAACTCCTTGACCAAAGCAATTTCTTCATTTTCCAAAATGTTTTCAACCTAGAGAGTTGATGAAATTGACAAGTTTGTAAACTTTAGTCTTCTGCAACCACTTTCAATTTGGGCCAGTCTAGAAATTTCCCTGTGGTAATTTGTTGAGCCTCCTCTCTAATGTAGATGAAAGTCATGATAGTTATACTGCCTGGACTAAAAGTGATGAACTATATTTTTTGTCCATGAAACTTCTATAGCACTTTCCTGTTTTGATTTGAGACAATAAATCTAAAGTGGGTTTAATTTGAAAAATAAGAATTCAATAGGGTAGAAAACATTGTGGGAAAAGAAGAAATCCCTTGTAAGAAGCATTTTCTTCTTTTATTACAATGTTTTTCAAGGGTAAAATTCCTGGGACGTAAAAACCAGAGACTGAACAGGAAAGGGTTATACTAAATACCCATTATGAAAAGCAAAATTTTGTTGAACATGATTTAAAAGTGATTGTTATTTAACCCGTTCCCACACAATGACATTTTTGGACGCCATACAAGAGAAACAATGGGGAAAACATTGTGTGAAATTAAGAAATTGCTTAAAACAAGCAGCTTCTTCATTTTACAAATTTTTTTATCTAGAAAGTTGAAAAAATTTGAAATTTCATAGACCTCAAATTGTTGTCTGCAACTCCTTTCAATTTAGACCAGTCTAAAATGTTGCCGTCTGGTAATGGGTTTAAATGTAAAATGTCATCTCTTTTAACCAATTTCCACTCAGCAATGCTTTTGGACGCCCCCAGAGAAAATAGCTATGGAAAACATTGTGGAAAATGAAGAAATTGCTTATAACAAGCAATTTCTTCATTTTCCACAATGTTTACTACCCGCAAAGTTGAAAAAATAAAAAATTTCATTAACTTCATATTGTTGTCTACAACTTCTTTCAGTTTGAGCCAGTCTAAAATTTTGCTGTTTGGGAATGGGTTAAATCTTTTCTCAAATAAAAAAAAATCTTCAATCCCGTATTCCCATAAACCTTTTATCATGGTTCATACAACATTATTTAGTTGATATACATAATGCAAGATGCATTTAATCCATTCCCAATCAACGAAATTTTATACTGGTCCAAATTGGAAGTAATGCAGACACAGATTTCATTTCATGAAATTTTAAAAATCTTTGTCTTTTCATGTAGAAAACATTGTTGATAATGAAGAAATTGCTTGTAACAAGCAATTTCTTCACTTTCCAAAATGTTTTCCCAATTGTTTTTCTTCAGAGGCATCAACAATCATCATTGTGTGGAAATTTGCTAAATAAACCCATAAAGGCTATTGAAGCTAGCACAGAAGTCCAAATGGATGATGAATAGTGATTATCAACTATATGATAACCTATATTCTTTCCATCATTTCCAAGTAATAAAGCACATGCTGTTACGATACCACAGAATTAGTTATAATCCACATACTGCCATGTACCTACCTATTCAGGCAGCTTATTGTTTCTTTATGAAGTCCAACATGCATAAGAAAATCTCTTAACCAAGGCAATTAATTCCAATATTATCCTCTTACAGAGATAACATGTTAAATGTGCATACAAAATCAGAAATTACATTCTACTCACATGCAATATCTTCTTCTTAACCCATTCCAACTCAATCCCTCCTTTTTACGCCCCTCAATAAAATAGCATTGGGAAACATTGTGGAAAATGAAGAAATTGCTTGTATCAAGCAATTTCTTCATTATCCGCAATGTTTTCTATCCAAAAAGACGAGAAAATTCAAAATTCCATCAACTTGAAAATGTCGTCTGCAGCTTCTTTCAATTTGGACCAGTCTAAAATTTTGCTGTGTTGGAATGGGTTAAGTAAGAAGAAATCTTGGGAGAAAATCTCCATAAATGAGAACCATGGAATTACACTTAGAACACTACTACACATCAATGTAATTAGACATTTGACATGTCTAACACCTCTATCATGAGCTTTCTGCAGGCCAACTTTTCCCAGATAATCAAATCACCATGATTTCAAGATTTTTTCTTGGATTTATTTCCTCAAACTGTCACCATGACAACAAAGAATCAATAGGATTTGGCCAACAACACAAACTAGTTATCAAGATCTTTTTTCAAAACAAATATTTGACCCTACTGAGTAACAAAATAACAACATGGCATATCTGCTAAATAATACTTTAAGGATTGAAAAAGAAAATCTGTAATACTTTTATTTCTTTATTCCACTTAATGTGTCTGAGAACATCTTATAGTGTGGAATTCAGAAGACATTTCTACCGTCAAGTTAATTCTCTTTTCTAACATTTAACTAAACAATTATACAAGCAAAATTTAAAGCTTCCAATCCCAAATAGAAGGTTTTGAACATAAATGTTCTCATATTTTCTATTGATAGTAAAACAGTTTATCCCCATAGAGACTTTTTCCCTTTTTTTGAGAGAGATAATCTTTTTTAAGAACATTTTGTAATACCTAGTACACTTTGCAGCTCTATTACACGGCGCGTTGTAGCAGAGCATGACCTTTGATTTATTTTAAAGTTTCTGTAAAACCTGATGAGAATTCTAGAAAAATATTTACAAAGACAAAAACCTTAACAGAAATTGGACTTTCCCTGATCAGTCAAGCACTCAATTTTTACCCAAAAACACAAGGTAAAACACTAAAACTGGTCCAAATTTGTGAAAGATGCAGTGGATAAAAGTTAGTTGATGAAATTTTAAAAAAAATGTCTATTGTAACAAGCCATTTCTTTATTTTTCACAAAGCTTTTTTCCATGTAGGTGTGTAGAAGGGGGATTGTATGGGAATAGGTAAACCCTTTAATGTTCAATCCCTGGTTTTTACGTCCCTGTGATTTTATAGTTGAGAAAACATCGTACAAAAAGAAGAGATTGCTTGTAATAAGCTATTTCTTCTTTTTCAATAACATTTTCTACCCCTCTGAATGGTTATTCTATTTATTGTCTGCAAAACCTTTGAATTTGGACAGGTCTAAAATTTTGCCAAACAAAAAAGGTTTAAAACAAAGTACAAAATGTACATGTTATGCTCCCAAATAGTAGGCATATCAACAAAATATATAACTAAACACAATTCAAATATTCTGGATCAACCTATATTTCAAACATAAAAAATCAGACATTTTGTATTTAACTATGAAAAATTGGCACAGTTAATACACACATAATGAAGGCAATAATTCAAAATCAGAAAACCATAATCCACCTTTATTATCCAGCTATCACTTTCATACTTTTATTGCTTTTTTGCCTTCCAAAGTCCTTAACAATTTAATGAAGTAAAGTTCAGCTGGTATCCCACTCTCAACTAATGCATTTGAAAAGAATCCCTGCAACATTATGACTGAAAAGCTACAGTAAAATATGTGATTTGATTATGAATAATAACCTGTTTTAACCCATTCCCACACAATAATGCTTTTGACCCCCTCCCCCCCCCCAAAAAAAAAAATTAACATTGTGAGCAAGATGTGTTTGTGAAACACAATGTCCCCGCAACAGGACTTAATTATGAAAGAGGTTGTTGATTTGTACATGAGGTTTGGGTTTTTTTTGTTTTTTTTTTGGTGAGTGACCTTGGTATGTGACCTTGACCTTATCACATGACCTTGACATGAGGAGATGCGTATTATGGAGATGTATCATCATGCCTGCTATGAGCATTGTATTTTGAATAGGCTGGTAGTAATTGGCAATGTTACGTTTTTTAGTTAAGTTTGACAGACAGACAGCAACGGTAAAACAATATGCCCCTGATCTTTGGATGCGGGGGCATAAAAATGAAGAAATTGCTTGTTGCAAGCAATTTCTTCATTTCACACAATAATTTCTACCAATAAAATCGAAACAAGAGCACCCGCTATGGGTGCCTTCGCTCGGCTATTGGGTGCTGGATAGTGGATAAAAGTACAAAATGCATCTAGAGTTATCCCCCTTGATAGTATAGGCTTCAACAAGTGTGACAAGTTCCAAGTGAATGCATTTAGTATAACCGAAGATATCACATTGTCAAAGTTTTTGTATGACTACGACAACAACAAAGACGACACCAAGGCTATAGCAAAACCTCGGGTTTTCTCTGAAAAGAGCCAAGCTAAAAATGTAAAATTTCATAAACTTTTAATTGTAGTATGCAACTACTTCCAATTAGAACCAGTTTAAAACTGTGTCATTTTGTAATGGGTTAAGTTGAAAAATTTATGCTTAAACCCATTCTACAAAATCATGCTTTTTCACGCTGCTCAGCCATTGTGGAAAATGAAGAAATTACTTGTTACAAGCCATAAACAATGTGTCATAATCAACATTGTCCACATTGTTTTCTTCCCCTAAAAACAAAGATTTAAAATTACATAAACTATGAATTTTAGTCTGTAACATCTTTCAATTTGGACCAGTCTTAAGTTTTGTTGTTTGTGATGGGTAAACACAAAACAGTTTTAAGATCTGTCACACTATTTCAAGCATTATTTGCATGTTGTTATTTCTGTACAACACAATTAAATATGTGTCTTACATAGAAATAGGTGTTTAATCAATCTTCAAAGTTTCAACTTTTCAAGAAATTTCTGGAATATCCTTTAAGATGATTCATTTATTTTCTTTTTTTTAAAAAAAAAAATAAACCGTTTTTGATTAAGGCTTGAAAAAGAGAGCAGGTGTGTGTGAATGTTAAGATCATGTGGGATGAAACAAGATGAAAATTGGTCAATTGAGCTCAATCATATTGAAATATGTCAAAGGATGTAAGTTATATTCTAAACATGAGTTTGACTAAGGTGCTGACCTTAGACCTACCCCCAAAAAATATTTAAATGACAGCTCAACTACTCAAGTTTGAAGGCAATAGTGAAATATAATTTTGAAATCCGTCCCCAAATGTAAAAGTTATAGCCCCGACAAATAGGACAGAATACATATACACACATCAACTTGTGCAATATCCTCAACGAAAACATTGTATTACTTAAGATAATCATACAGATTTAAGTTTCCAACTGTTAACAATGAATCAGTAACAATATTCTAACAGGCACTTATTACATAACATTTTCTAGACAAGATGTGCTACTAATCGAACTTCCAGGTATATCTTGTCAATATTGATTAGCTTGGAAACTTAGCTTTGCTAATGACTGCATTGTTTAAGTGTTTCTAATAGCTTCACTCTTTTCAAGAATTTTGGGAACAAGAATAGATCTCTATCTGTTAGGTAAGAAATTAATTTAGTTCAAAAAGTAAATGCTGGTCATCACTTTAATTTTCTTCAAATAATTCTATCCCTAACTGGTTTTTTATTTTTCAATTTATATATATTAACCCATGATCGGACGACAAAATTTCAGACTGGTCCTAATTGAAAGTTGTTGCACATGATGAAATTTTTGAATTTTTTTACTTTTGGAGTAGAAAAAAATGTGGATAATGAAAAAATTGCTTTTAACAAGCAAATTGAATAAGTTCCTTTTGACAAGCAATTTCTTCATTTTCCACAATGTTTTCCAAAGCTTTTTTTCTTGGGGGGCATCCAATACGTCATAGTCTGGGAATGGGTAAAAAGTCTCTTGAACAGATTTTCAGGAAAATTTGAGAGCTAAAATTGTTCTTTCATAATCTGTGTAAGAGCCTTCAATAACTATACAAATGAATTTGAAACCTATGGCAATGTTTTTTTTAACCGCCAAAATGGCGTAATAATGTATATAATGACATAAATTTACAAACTACGTAGTATGTTTTGCAGAAAATCATATATCAATTTATTCTGTTGAATTTTAGTGATTTATTGCAAAAATCAAGGTTATAATTATCATAAATACAACATCGAATTTGAAATAATAAAACCTCAAATGTATTTAACTTGTTATCAAAACCAGATAAAAACTTGACGGAGACTCGTCTTTTTCTATTTATCAAGGACTCGTTTGATAAATTTGGTATTCTTTTACCACTTATTCAATATCCTTTATCTGTTTTCTCCTCTAATTTTTACTCTTCAATACGTTAAAACTGGCAATTTTTGCATTTGACAAACTCCTGTTTGACCCATTTACATACACATACACACATAAAACAAAAAGCTTACATACATTAAAACAGAAGTATGACTCTTTTCTTCAAATATGATCATGTAAGAATTGAAAATTAGAATGCTATATAATGAAACTCGTAAAAAATTAATCAAAGAGAAATTTTAGAGTCATTATTATTGGCTAATCGAACCCCTATTCCTAGGTTACATTTAATATATAAGTATCTCACAGCTTTCATGACTGTCAAATAGCATGACAAATGTATTTTTATGTCAAAACAGTGATTTTTCCATCGTAACTTGAAATTACAGGCACTTCTTTGAAGAATTCTTATAAAGGGTCGACAAAGAATCATTCCAATGTAATTTGTTTGAAATACGTCTACTGGTTTTTTGAGAAAACAATTTTCAAAGTTTTCACTATGTACCATATGTAAATTTATCCAAATCCATTCAAGCTATGTTGTCTATACATTATTTTTTCATTTATTGTTTTCAATGATTCCAATAAAGAATCACCCAAGGATCATCCATGAGATATTTTGTTTAAAACCATCCTGCTAGTGCGAAAAAGATTTTGTTAGTTTTCACTATAATACAATTTAAATTAGTTTTAACTATATTTCATGTATGACAGGAACTTTGTCCACAGGACACAGATGCCCCCACCGGTAGCTTTGATAATAACAAAGGGCAATAACTCCAAAGTTATGCAAGCAAGAGTTGGGGTTCTTGTGTAATGCACTTCTCCTCAACTAGGTCTATCAACCTGTGAAGTTTCAAGTTGATAGCTATCATACTTTCAGAGATATGCCCCGGACAAAATGTAAGTCTTTAAAATAACAAAGGGCAATAACTCCAAAATTATGCAAGCAAGAGTTGTGATTCTTGTGCACTGCACTTCTCCTCAATGAGGTCTATCCACTTGTGAAGTTTCAATTTTATAGCTATTATACTTTCAGAGATATGCCCCAGACAAAATGTAAGTCTTTAAAATAACAAAGGGCAATAACTCCAAATTTATGCAAGCATGAGTTGTGATTCTTGTGCACTGAGCTTCTCCTTAATGAGGTCTATCCTACTGTGAAGTTTCAAGTTGATAGCTAATATACTTTCAGAGATATGCCCCAGACAAAATGTAAGTCTTTAAAATAACAAAGGGCAATTACTCCAAAATTATGCAAGCAAGAGTTGTGGTTCTTGTGCACTGCACTTCTCCTAAATGAGGTCTATGCACCTGTGAAGTTTTAAGTTGATAGCTATTATACTTTCAGAGATATGCCCCTGACAAAATGTAAGTCTTTAAAATAACAAAGGGCAATTACTCCAAAATTATGAAAGCAAGAGTGGTGATTCTTGTGCACTGCACTTCTCCTCAATGAAACCTATCCACCTGTGAAGTTTCAATTTGATAGCTATTTTACTTTCAGAGATATGCCCCGGACAATTTCTGGACGGAAGGAAGGACGGAAGTTCGGCCGGACGGACAAAGGCAAATCTATTATGCCCCCCACACATCAAGTGGTGGGGGCATAAAAATTAATTTCCCCAAACAGCCATGTTTTTAAGGGTTGCCTGGATCACAAGATCATTACAGTGAAATTTGGTTGAAATCTGTGCAGTACTTTTGGCGAAGATTTTTAAAATTCTTTTTTTTATTAGGGATAGAAAAAGTTGTGGATAGAGAGGAAATTAAATTTAAAGAGCAATTTCTTCAATTTTAGAACAATGTATTCATACACTTTTTTTTGTTTGTTTCAGGGGCATAAAAAAGGGCATTGTGCAGGAAGGGTTAAACAGATAGCCAATTAAACCTGATTAGATCTTTCTTCTTTTTTCTTCTTTTTTTTTTCTCTCTCTCTTTTTCAAATACTTGATCATTTTACTGATTTCCAAGATGGTCCATATCTGAATGACAGGTCAAATTCCATTTAAAACAATCCCTAATTATCAGTCTATCTCACACTAATTTAAGCTCCTCAACACCTGATGACATACCATAAATCACATGTCTCTAGAATTTCTGACAACAGATATTCTGGGTATCAATTATAGGCCGATGAAGATGCTTCTCTGAACTAACCCAGCACCCCACAGTGCCTTACATCAAAAGAAAAAAGAATCGGGCTGCAACTAGCATACCTTCATTTCCTATACATGAAAAGGTGCTGTTTCTACATACATCAGTTCTGCAACTTCTTTGACCCATTTCCACACTATCCCACTTTTTGAACACCCCGAAAGAAAACAAAGGGGCTTAGATAGCCCTAAATTGCTCACCTGAAAATGATTTTAACTAAACCCTACCTGCCACACAGATGATTTTTAAAGAATAATTCCATGATTTCTCTTAGTCTGATAAGCCAGGTCCTGCCATGCCCACATTTTTGTGCAAATCAGAATTGCTCGAACAACTTTTGAAAAGGGTCATTCAGGAAACATTACTGCCAAATTTGGTCCAAATTGGCCTAATAAGGAGGAGAAGATTTTTAAAGAATTGTTTCATGATTTCTTGAAGTCTAATAAAATCAGCCCTACCACACCCGTTTTTATAAAAAATCAAAATTTTTACGAAAAAGTTTTGAAAAGGGTCAAGTAACATTCCTGCCATATTTGGTCCAAATTGGCCAAACGGTTATAGATGAGAAGATTTTTAAAGACTTATTCCGTGATTTCTATAAATCTGATAAGCCCGGCCCTGCCATGCCCATTTTTTTTTTTCAAAATTTCATACACTATTTTTAATAAGGGTCACCCAAGGTACATTCCTGTCAAATTTTGTCCAAATTGGCCGAATAATTTAAGAGATGAGGATTTTTTAAAGATTATTTCATGATTTCTCTTAAGTCTGATTAGCCAGCCCTGCTGGCCATGCCCGTTTTTTTTAAAATTTCACAAACAAGCTTTGAAAAAGGTTACATAGGGAACATTCCTACCCAATTTAGTCCAAAATAGCCAATGGTTTAAGAGAATAAGATTTTAAAGAATCATTTCATGAGTTCAGAAAATCTGATAAGCTCAGCCGCACCATGCCCATGTTTTTTGCAAATCATAATTTCACAAACAAATCTTAAAAAGGTCACCCAAGGAACATTCCTAAGAAAGTTTCTAAGTTAAAATCAAATACCATTCTTAGTGACACATAACTAAAGTAAGAGAAGAAATGATATAGATTAATTTTAGTTCACCATTTTCCTTCCAAAGGCCTAGAAAGGTTTTCTTCACACCAAACAGTCAAGGAAGTCTTTGATGAGATAAAAGTGTAACAATAAACATAATGGCAGCTGTGGTATTTGTTTTGATGTCAAAATTCAAATGTAAACCTTTTCAACCAATAAATAAGCTGATGATTTTGCTTCTGGAAACACTTCCATTGATTCTTTTTCTATCAGATAATTTGCTTTGCAGCTGTAATCTTCTTAACTCCCAAAACAATGAAAATTAACTAGATGTAACAAGATGTGTTTGTGTAATATGACTGCCATTGCCAAATGGTTTAAGTTACCTTGACAACTGAACTGAAGTTTAATACTTAGAAAAGTAGGGTTTAGAGTGCACTTTAAAACTTTTTAAACAAATGTATACCTATAAGACTCATAACTTATAAAAAAAACCCAAAAAACTGAAGAAATAGAAACCTTTTTTTTTATCTTCATTTCAGACAATCATTGTGCAGAAAAAAATGGAAAAATCAAAGGACTGAAGGTCCTGAATGTCGTCATGTTCCAGATGGGTTTATGATTTCATTAGTCATAGAGAAATTAATCTAAAATGTCACTAAGTAACATTCTCAGTTTTAGGGAGAGAAGTAAGAAGTTTAACAAAAGTATCACAGATCTTATATAATGTACAATTAGTCGACACTAATTATCTCAAAATTGGAACTCTTGAATTTCCGGATATGTCGAGGTAATATTCAAGTCTCAACTTCATACGTTCTTTATTTCATATAAAATTGAATCTTTATCTTGTATCAAAAATATCAGCTATTCCTGTTATGTTGCGTTTTTAATGTTGTTTTTCTTTTTATTGAGCTGAACTTCAAATTTCAGGTTGAAATTTACCTGTTAATCAGATAATATGTCTATCAAACACCATTTGAAGAAGTAATTTTGATTCTGAGTAACCAACATTTGACATTTATTTCATTAGAATGATTGTCAATTTTTTTACCGAGGTATAAAATTGATTAATTCGGAGAGTTTAATACCACTTTTAACAGTATTTCAGTCAAATCGCGGCAGCTTGAGCACCTAACCATGGGTTCATGGTATTTCTCACACTAGTACTACTACAACATCAATTTTGAGTCTACAGCTGCTCATCCCACTTAGGTTTACTATTATCCAGCCATCAGGGTTGGTGACATAAACTCTTAAGTTTAAGCATATAATGAAATATATTTCATTCTTTTTCCAGACAATTTTCAAGATCTATAAAAAAACAGAATTTGAAAAGAAAAGGATTGAGTAGGTTATTGATTAGAAAGGCTGACTCAAATTAGACAGGAAGAGAGAATTTTTTATTTATCTCCCTTTGACCATAGAATGTATTTGGAAATGGTTGCTATAAAAAAATACTACACTTGAAAAGCATTGAACAGAAATAATCAAGAATATAACATGTATTTTTATTGTTGTAAGCATTAATTCAAAGACTATAAATTAAATGGAAACGATTTCACACACTTAACCAAACAGAAATAAAATAAAAGGATTTGAAAATAAGAGAACTATTTTTTAGTCTAAATAGCTGAGTTATTGGGACTGGACCTTACACAAAAAACACAATCCACCATAAAGAAATTCAAGCTCCAGATAAAGAGAGTGATTTCCATTTTGAAATGTAAATTTCTCTTGTGATTAATCCAACCCTTTGTTGTTGGTACTCTTAAGGAGCTCAGAATAGGGCTCAACAGGAGCCATGTCAGACATGGCCATCCCCTGCCTAAAAAGCTTGATAGTAAACTGAAGCCAGTTACATTTAGGCACTGCATTTCTTCTCAATGAGTTTGATAATAGCTATTATACTTTCAGAGATATGCTCAGGACAAATCAAAGTCTTTAAAACAACAAACGGCATAACTCCAAAATTATGCAAGTAAGAGTTGTGGTTCTTGTGCACTGCACTTATCCACAACGAGATCTATCCACCTATGAAGTTTAAAGTTAATAGCTATTATACTTTCAGAGATATGCCCCGGACAAAATCTTAGTCTTTAAAACAACAAACGGCAATAACTCCAAAATTATGCAAGCAAGAGTTGTGGTTCTTGTGCACTGCACTTCTCCTCAATGACATCTATCCACCTATGTAGTTTCAAGTTAATAGCTATTTTACTTTCAGAGATATGCTCCGGAAAAAATCTTAGTCTTTAAAACAACAAACGGCAATAACTCCAAAATTATGCAAGCATGAGTTGTGGTTCTTAAGCACTGCACTTTTCCTCAATGACATCTATTGACCTATGAAGTTTCAAGTTGATAGCATTTTTACTTTCAGAGATATGCCACGGACAAGTTTAGTGACAGAAGGACGGAAGGACGGACGGAGACCATGACTATATTCCCTTCGCCGAAACGTCGGGGGGGGGAGGGGATAAAAAGACAATACCAAAGAGTTCTTACAAGAAGAGGAATAACAGAGTTAGATTGGTATCACACTTTGTTATCTAGATCTAAAGAGTCAGGCAAAATAACTACTAACACCCTTAACACCGTCACCATTAACCCTCATGACTGCAATAATGTCAGCTAAACTGAAGTTTAGCGACATTAATAATTGTTTGTGAGAAGCCCCCTAAGGTTATACTGGCTAGAAATTTAAAATTAGGGAAAAAAGAATTTTGTTTGATCTAAATTTTGCCTGGAAACAGACAAAAGATCTTCATAGATGACTTTGACCTTGATAGACAATTTTGAGAAATAAAATAATTAAACAAATACATATTCACCAATAGAAACCTTTTCCCTTTCAAAGATTCATAAATATCAAAATTATGAATTTTATCAGGTAAACAAGAGGACCATGATGGTCCTACATTGCTCCCCTGAGTATGATTGCACAAGGCTTTATGAAATATCAAAGCCTTATTTCTAATTATTTTGAAGATTTTTAAAGATTTTCTTATTTAATCCGAGGAATATGTTACAGATCCCACCTGAAAGTGCAAATTTCAAGAGATGGTAATTCTTTAACCCATTCCAACACAAGAAATTTTAGACTGGTCCAAATTGAAAGAAGCTGCAGACGACAATTTCAAGTTGATGGTATTTTGAGTTTTTTCGTCTTTTGGGATAGAAAACATTGTGGATAATGAAGAAATTGCTTGTTACAAGCAATTTCTTCATTGTCCACAATGTTTTCTAAAGCTGTTTTATTGAGGGGCGTAAAAAGGAGGGATTGAGTTGGAATGGGTTAAAGTATTTTGTTCGAAAGTCAACAGGCATTGATACATACCAAATATCAAAGCTCTAGGCCCAATGTTTAAGAAAAAGAAGACTTTCAAAGATTTTCGTCTTTATTCCAATCTAAAATCAGGGATTGCCCAGAAAAGGCTTATTTTCATATTACAGTAATTCTATGATGATTTATACCAAATGTCGGGGCTCTAAGCCTTATGGTTTTAGAGAAAAAGATTTTCAAAGATTTCCTTCTTTATTCCTATGATAAATCAGGGATTGCAGAGAAAAGGGGCTTATTTTCAGACTACAGTAATTCTTCAAAGAAATTTGTTAGTGTGTAAAAAAGATGATGATTTATACCAAAAATCAAAGCTCTAGGCCTTATGGTTTGGGAGTAGATTTTCAAAGAATTCTTTCTTTATTCCAATGTAAAATTTGGGATCGCACAGAGGACTAATTTTCAGACTATGGTAATTCTTTGAAGTATATTTGTAGAAGGTCAATAGACGATGGTTTATACCAAATATCAAAGCTCTAAGCCTTATGGTTTTGGAAGAGAAGATTTTCAAAGATCTCCTTCTTTATTCCTATGTTAAATATGGGATCACAAAGAAAATGGCTAATTTTCAGAGTACAGTAATTCTTTGGAGAATTTTGGTAGAGGTCAATAGATGATGATTTATACCAAATATTTAAGCTTTAAGCCTTATGATTTGAGATAAGAAGAATTTCAAAGATTTCCTCCTTTATTCCTCAGTAAAATGAGGGATCCCACAGAAAAGCTCTATTTCTCAGAGTTCAGTGATTCTTTCAAGTATTTTTGTAGAAAGTCTAGAGGTGATTACACTGCAACTCCTGTATAACGCTACCTGGCACAGCGCTGACTCCATTATAACGTAGGGTCTGCTTGGCTCCCAAAATTTTGGAGGGGGGGGGGGGGCATTTCGGGTTGCGGATGCTGAGATACGACGTTAATGCTGATTTGGCCGCAATTTTTTTATCCCGTCTTCGGCCCGCTCGAAGAAAAAGGGTTGCACATAAAAATCGATAATTACCCGAAGCCAGGTAAGTTTTTAACACCTTACGTGGATGGTTCTGGTCATTAATGCATTACTTCAGAAGTAATTGCTTTGTTTGATTGATGACACGCGTTGTGTTTCAATTTACAAAATCAGTTTGATTGTTTGGTCTTACTGTTTGATATTGAGATGATCAATGCCTTAGGTCTTTTATATTTCTAAAATCAATAGAGAATAGGCACGCACCTCAGTATCCTTCACTTATAAACCTTGAAGGTGGTGCGATTAAAATATCAGACTGTTTCACTCTCGGCGTTCTTAATTTTCTTCAGTCCCGGGTAGGACGTGTTCTTAAAGTAATGCGCGAGCGTGAAATTAGACAAATTGACTTGAGCCTACTTTTTATTTCACTTCATAGTTTGCTGGTATCCGGAGCTCGTAGAGGATAGTGGCTTCAAGATAAAACCGCAACAATGTGCTTTGAAAACAATCAGTCGTAGTTGCGACGTTTTCGCTAAATACAGAAAATACGTGAATTTGATTTGTAAATGTCACAATATCGGAAGATTCTCATCCGAAACGGGATGGATAATATAAGTAGACTAAAATATCAAAGCCCTGAAGGGCCTGAGAGTCGCCATAACAGACAAATTGTTGGGTATTGGCTATTGAACATTAACTTTAGGCTGTTTGCCTTTGATCACTTGAGATTAATTTCACGCATGAAGCAGATTAAATCATGTAAATTCTGTTCACCCAATCCAACATAATGAAATTTTAGACTGGTCCAAATTGAAAGAAGCTGCAGACAACAATTTCAAGTTGATGGAATTTTAATACTTTTTGTATAGAAAACATTGTGGATAATGAAGAAATTGCTTGATACAAGCAATTTCTTCATTTTCCACAATTTTTACCAAACCTTTTGAGGAAGGTAAAAGGAGGGAATTGTGTTCGAATGGGTTAATGAAGCTAAGTCGATTTTCATTTGATTAAATGGGGTATAACACTGTTCAAAGAACAATGTTTCAGTTATATCATGGCAAAGTTCAACTATTCATGTACTTCAGCCATGGCCATAGCACATTGGTAGTACATAGGACAGTCCGACTCCTAGTCATGGGGTCCCGGATTTAATCCCCGGCCACAGCAAACTTCCTGTCCGACATAAGTTAGCACACCAATGTGTGGATGGCCAAAAACCTTATTGGGATGAGAAGCTGGAGACTCAGAGAATGTACTGGTTGTACCGGTGTGAGAAATACCAGGAATCCATGGCGCCAGCCGCTGTGATATGACTATAATACTGTTAAATTGAGTTGTGTTAAACTTCATTTAATCAATCAATCATGTACTTGCTCAGTGCCTCTAGTACTATGTTGTGACTGAATGCCTTGCCAAAGGACATACCCAGGTCTTGAATATACCCACATAATCAGTGGCATGGCTATGATTCCCCACAAAAGTAATTGATAATGATGGTTTAAGCTTAAAATAAGACCTCTAGAGTGCATGCAAGCATGTTGAAAAAGACTTTCATTTCTTGCACTTTACTTCATTTCACACAGTAGGTTCTATGCAAATAATTCATTCATCTGATTCATGTTTAGAAAGATGAATAACATTTCTAGATTTCAATTTTTGTGTTGCATAAAAGCAATAAAAATCTCTTGTGGGACATTACTTTCTCTTGGAAAATGTAGAGGGCTAAAAATAAGTTCTTGTTCTGTAGGGTCTTTTATTTACTATCTGCCTCGATGACCCAGTGGTATAGGTGCTTGACTCGAGATCTGAAGGTGACGGGTTCGAGCCCCAACATCACTGTGGTGAGTTTACGGGCAAGACACTTAATAGCCAGCGCCAGTCTACCCAGCTGTAAAAGTGGGATTTAGCCACTGCCTTTCTTTCAAGGTCATGAACACATTTGGATTGTGAGTGTATCACCTGCCAGTAATACCCGAAAGGGGAGTTAGGCAG
This sequence comes from Fragum fragum, assembly GCA_946902895.1. Lineage (NCBI taxonomy): Eukaryota > Metazoa > Mollusca > Bivalvia > Cardiida > Cardiidae > Fragum > Fragum fragum. The sequence goes on from OX336366.1 coordinate 7,776,228, forward strand.
TATATATAGATAGCAGCATATATAGATAGATAGGAAGTCATCTCTGTTTCATTCTATTTTTAGCTTGGTGTGGTATGAACAGATTATACTGCAATCTATGGTCAGTAAATTTTTCAATATTTGGCGTGATTGTTTGAGAAATGTTTGTCAATCATTATTTGTCAGATTCAGAGGTATACATCCCTTTCTCAGAAGCATATTTTACGTGTCCATATTGATGTTCCAAAATAATTCAATAAGAACAGCTAGCACACATATTTTACCCCTAAGGTAATAAGTATTATAATTCACACCCATAGAATTTCCCAATTTGTTGAATTTAAATATCTGTAAACCAATCTTAATGGAATGGCTTGTTTTCAGACTCTTGACAATTTCAAACTGACAAATATTCATAAATGGGCTATAAGATCTTAACATCACATGGGTAAAATTAAGAAGTCCTGAACATTTTTGCTGGTGGTTCCTGATGGGTCCTGGATGTCGAGTAATAAACAATCACAGAAATTGCTCTTGTAAAGAATAGGACAACTTGATAAATATTATTGTTTGACTTTGAAAGAAAGAAAATAACTGAAAATAAAGAAAATCAAACATGATGTGTGTGACTACGGTATTCACTGACCTTTTTCAATGCGGATGACAATCTAAACTTGATGCACTGGAAACGACGGATACGTTTTTAAAGGAACTGGCCACGCTAATTCGTTAAGACAGCTATTCACATTGGTGATTATTCTATAATATTTCTCTTATTGTTTCTCGATTGAAGAAACATCATTTCAAGACTATTAAAATGAATAAACGCCGTAATAAATATCGAGAGTTCAAAAAGAACTCAAACGCCTCCATTGTTGTTGTTGTCGACATCCAATTGTCCCCGAAACGCCTTGCTATTTACCGCAGAAAACCCCGGGACACCTGATGTAGAGTAATATTGCCATATATATTGAGTTGGGTTTAGGGAATTGTGATAACTAACTCTCTTGTAATACTCAAAATTTCGTTTTGATTTATACGGGTGCTGTCCGTAATTAGCATTACAGGGAACCGGCCCATCGTGAAACCGGCCCCTGGTCAAACAGGCCCAATAAAGTCAAACCGGCCTCTCCATTAAAAAAAAAAAAAAAAAAAAAAAAAAACAACGTTAAACCGGCCCACATATGGTCAAAGCAGTCCCAAGGTCGCCAAACCGGACCCAAGGTAGTCTTCTAATGCTTTAACATATATCAATAAAATATTCAAGTTTCCCAACTTCTATTCATTCATTTTATTTTGTCAATAAATTTTGTTTGTGCAGAAATTAAAACCTACGTATGAAGATCTGAATTTCTTTTATTCGCCATTAAAAGAATGCTTGTAACGCTATTCATTTAAAAAATACAAATAAATAAATATTGTAACTGTTGATCAAGCGTTTTCAATAAACCGTATACTGGAACATGCATATTACGGCCTTTCAGCAAATTGATTTTCGACATTTATACATTCTTCATTTGAACTTTCAAACTTGTGGAACCATCAGGCAGTAATATACAAATGCTTTATGAATTTCTTAAGAAGTGTTTGACAGCCGATAAGCTCATTTGGTAGAGCACTTGACTTCTAATCTCATCATCATGGGCTCGAGCCCTTGGTTGACCAAACCAGCAAACTGATTGTCTTTTGGGTGAGACGTTAAATCGAGATCCCGTGTGATGATGCTTTAAAACCATCTTAGCGACGATAGATGAACAGAAGTACCCTTTAAGTAGTGCAAATTTTAAATATACGGGGGCAAATTATTTTACTGGTGTCCGCCCGCCTGACCAGTTTGACAGTTAAGCACACTAGATATCCCGGAATTAGTTTTTGTCATTTTAAAAGAGGAACACATTCTACAACCCTACTGTTTAAATTATGAAAAACCTATTCAATGTTAACAAGTTATTACACTTGATCTGTATTCAATACGTTGTCTAGCCATATCGTGTACCCCGGGAATTGGTTTAATCTATAATAATTCATTGGAACAATTTGTGATTGCACCAGCGGGATAATTTAAGTGATTTGAAGTTTAAAAAATCAGAGATATTGAGAGTGTATATAATCATACCTCGGATGAATGCGTACTTTTAAATAATGTTTGGCTGACCCGGGGTACATTTAAAAGAGATACCCGAATGTCAAAATTATTTCATTTGCATATCGATTAAACAGAGACAAATACTATAATTAGATCCATATTTCAGATCTATGAGCATCCCGGGTGATTTCACTTTAATATATTCAAAGGTAAACAATGGCGGTAGTTTTAGTATAAAGTGCATATTGACTTTCTTTGACGATTTCACATACGCTCGGACTCTCCATAAGCAAGATAGCATAGTCTTGAAAATATATCTCGTAGTATTTTCATATATAAACATTTATAAACATGCGTTGAAATGCTCCGACACCGTAATATCGTTTTATTCAATTCTTAAGATTAAGAAGATGCATTCAAATCCGTAGAACGTCTATTACATCTTCGGATTTCTATCAAAAACGTAATACCTACAGCTTGACAAGATATTGAAAGAACATTTAGGGAAAAAATAAGATAGCGGAAATAATTTTCCAAACCTTATACGAATGCTTAACTCTTTCCCAAATTGGTGTCTCATCTTTTCGTACAATCTAATATCAGTGAGTAAATACATTGACGATTGGTCATTATTCCATTTTCCGTCGATCGCTTCGTTTCTTAAATCACATGGAAACTCAGGTACCTCATGACTCTTTCTGCTTCATTTTGACGGCAATATATACTCAATGTTGCCATAGCTATCTATTTTTTCACTGTATTGAATGTGTGTTTTACCTCGATACTCTTTCATCTTTATTGCGACGGCAATATTAGCTCCGAGTACTTTTGTTCAAAATTGAAAGAATGACGGCGACACTTGTTTGTTTGTATCAAACATTCACTTAATGTGGTCTGGATTGTTTCATTCAATATAATTAGCGTTACCTTGTTAACTAACTTACCATTTTTCAATTATCACCCCAGTACTTTGGCAAGTAAGACTATGTTTGATTTGATTTCTTGTCTCGCTATACACATACTTTTTTCATTCATTTGAAATGTATGCACTAAGCAATGATGATGCCATATTAAGCTTCGCAAAATAAACTAATACCTAGATGATTTCATATTCATGTATTCTAAGCGATCATTTCCGTTCTGAATTTTCCCCGATACTTTGAAATTAAACTATTTACAACTCGATTCATTGCCCCTATTCTGTACAATCATTATCAATCGGCCAAAAAGTAATTCCGATGAAGCTTTAATAATGCTTACAACTTTCGTCGGTAATTTTCGGTTTCTTTCTCACCCAGAGATGACGCCTTCATTACCTTAAAATGCTTTTTATTTTACGTACGGAAAAATTAACTCAAACTGGCTATCTAAATGTCTCACATAAAGAACCTATTCGTTACCCCGGGACTCCCTCGGTTTGCTTAAAACGTCGATGGTAACTCTATGAGCCCTAGGGTAAATGAATTGTTTAGATTAATAACATCAACCCGAGACCTTTTTTCATTTATGACCAGTATATGATCTAATCATTTGTAAACAGGAAATACGATTAGATTAACTAATTAATATTCTCAATTCAAATAAAAAATAAAATAGAATAAAATTGCTAGAATGGACATGGATTTTAAGTTTTCTTTTATTTTTCCAAATATGAAACACGTTAATCTCAAATGGGGTCGCAAAATTAATGCAATTTTATGAAGATATACTATAAGTAAATATATGACAATATTTTTTACATATGTCAGGCATCTCAGGGTGTCCTTGTTTACAGTCAAAACGACCGAAAGTCAAAACGGTCCAAACTTGTATTTATATTTGGTCCGAATTCAGAAATTCTTCATAAAAGTTTATATTTCGATAATTTTCAAGATCTACTTTATGAAAATTTCCTTTTGAGCCGTTTTGACAAGTAAAATCACTTTAGGGTCAATCCGACAAATTACAGGCTTGTTTGACCTCGGGTCGTATTGACTTCGGGCCGTTTTGACTTAAACACGGTGTCCCGGGGTAAATAGTAAGACAGTCCCTAACTACGCGGATGATTTATTTTACATCCGCGAAATGATGAACAGTAATGGTTTACATATCCAATTTTGATTTAAAATGAATTTCAACATCTATTTTATTTGAAAATGCAAATCGAATATGACGTTATGCAATATACATAGGGAAGTATGGTCATTTCATAAGAACTGTCGACCTCTCTTTTAGTACGTACTTTGGCTTTTTCCGCGCTGTAACTAGTTCGCGTTTAAAACTAGAAAAATGACAAAGTTTACGATTGTTTTGCTTCAAAACCGTTAAATATACAAAAATTAATCTTCTAACTGTTTCCGAAATGTTCTTATTTATCCAATTAAGATACAATTGCAGAGTTATAACATAGGCAGTCAGGGGTGGAAATTGGTTCAGGACTTTTGTAACAGAAAGATCGTGCGATAGCAATGAGTCGCTTCCGAAGCTTTCAGCTTCAGCGACTCAAAAATACCGTTATTTTTCCGCATTTCTTTCAATAATCCGAAAATTTAATGCCATCCAGTATGATCAAACACTCGGCAAAAAGCTCGTCGACAAATTAGAAGTCAAGGTTTTTCGGGTACAGTTTATTTTATTCTGAGGGAGGAAAGGTGAGCGTTATAGCATAATAACTCCACTTCTTCCGCTGTTTCATTTCTTGGACCCCACCAACAGCGTTATAGTGGAGCTGCAGTGTATTTATGCCAAATATCAAAGCTCTTGGCCTTAATGTTTGGGAGAAGAAGATTTTGAAAGATTTCTTTATTCCTATGTAAAATCAGGGATTGAACAGAAAATGGCTAAATTTCAAGGTATGGTATTTCTTTGAAGTATTTCGGTAGAGGGTCAATAGATGATAATTTATACCAAATATCAAAGCTCTAGGCGATATGGTATAGGAGGAGAAGATATTTTAAGTCTTTTAACTTGTTTGCCATTGCAACCAAAGTTCTTCATGCATTTCATTTCTTTGAAGTATTTCGAAAGAGCATGACCTTAGGGATCATTTCTCTGAAGTTTTGTTGAAATTCCATGATTATTTTAGGAGAAGATTTTTTGTAATTGTTAACAGGCAGACAGATGGAGTTACGCTGGACAATGAACGATCCCAATAACTCCTACAGAGCACTTTATATTCAGGTGAGCCAAAAAGGAATTTCTTAATTTAAGGAAAAGGGAATTTTTCTTAGGTGACCCATTATCAATCCGCCCTGATTTTACACTATAACAGACCACATTGATGAGAGAGGGAGTGAGATGAGAGACTTTGTAATAAAAGAATACAACGACAAACAAAGAACAGAGACGTAATATTCATTATACAAAACAGCACTTTGGAATAGGAGCGCACTACATTAAGAGTAGAAAAGAGTCTATGTTGGTGCGGTTTACTTTCATTCAGTCTGATCTGCACCTTTATTTACATTTAGCATGAACTTTAACAAACATAATTGAATTTACGTAATTCATAATTTGCAACAGGTTATATCTAACAACAGATAGTGAAAACATTCTGAAAATATGAAAAGAATCCCATGAAAACTGTGCAATTTATATTGCTGAAAAGAATATCAAACTAGATGGTTGGCCCTGGGGACAACTGCTGTTGAGCAAGCAAAGTATGGTAGGAATGATGCTCCAAACAAGCACAAATTTAATGTTTGACCTTTAACTTTGACCTTGAAATTGAAGCTATCCAAAACATTCTTTCAAATTGCACATCTACTCATGATGGAGAATAAATGTGCCAAGTTATTTTGAAATCCATCCATAATTGTAGGAGAAAAGCTCTTGACAATCACAAATTTAGTATTTGTCATTGAGAAGTGACCTTGACATTAGAACTATCCAAAACATTCTTTCAAATGGCAAATCTACTCATGATGGAGAATAATTATGTCAAGTTATTTCAAAATCCATCCATAATTGTAGGAGTAATTGTCCAGACAAACACAATTTTAGTGTTTGACCTTGAGCTGTGACCTTGACATTAGAACTATCCCAAAAATTCTTTCAAATGGCATATCTATTTATGATGGAGAAAGATTGTACCAAGTTATTTTGAAATCCATCCATAAATGTAGGAGTAATTGTCTGGACAAATTTGGACAGACGGACGAACAGACTGGCAGACGGACAGACTAACATTCTAATGCACATACACTGACTTGTCATAGTGACAACTATGTCTCGTTTTAGTGTTTTACCTTGAGCTTTGACCTTGAACTTATCCAGAAAATTCTTTTCAATGGCACATCTACTCATGATGGAGAAAATTTGTGCCAATTTGTTTTGAAATACATCCATAATTGCAGGAGAAATGCTATTGACAATCACAATTTTAGTGTTTGACATCGAGCTGTGACCTTGACATAAGATCTATCCAAAAAATTCTTTCAAATGACACATCTGTCACGAGGGAGAATAATTGTGCCATGTTTTTTTGAAATCCATCCATAAATGTAGGAGTAATTGTCCAGAAAACACAATTTTAGTGTTTGACCTTGAGCTGTGACCTTGACATTAGAACTATCCCAAAAATTCTTTCAAATGGCATATCTACTCATGATGGAGAATAATTGTGCCATTTGATTTTGAAATCCATCCATAAATGTGGGAGTAATTATCTGGACAAATTTGGACAGGCAGATGGACTAACAGTTTAACGTACTAACGCACTAAAGCACTAACGCACATACACCGACTTGTCATAGTGACAACTATGTCTCTCTCACCGCAAGCAGGCTCTACAAAAAATCAAGTCTGAAAAACAACAAAGTGCAATAATTCAAAAAGGGGACCATGATGGTCCAAGATCGCTCACCTAAACTGTCTGCTTTTAAAACAAGAGGACCATGATGGTCCTAAATCGCTCCCCTGAGTATGATGGTTCATGGCTTTACGATTTAAACAAAATAGCAAAGCTCTCTGTCTAATTATTTTGGAGAAGATGTTTAAGGATTTCTCTTTTAATCCTAGGTATATTGATGATCCCACCATATAGCACTAATTTCCTGAATATGGTAATGCTTTGAAGTATAGACATCAATACATACCAAGTATAAAAGCTCTAGGCCTAATGGTTTAGGAGAAGAAGGTTTTCAAAGATATCATTATCTATTCCTAACTAAAATTATGGATTGCACAGTAAAGGGCTAATTTTTTTAAGTAATTTGTAGAGATCAATGGCTGATGATATGTGACAAACATCAAAGCTCCAGGCTTTATGGTTTGGGAGAAAAAGACTTTCAAAGATTTCCTTCTTTATTCCTTTGTAAAATCAGAGATCGCCCAGAAAAGGGCTTATTTCAGAATACGGTAATTCTTTAAGGTATTTTGGTAGAGGGTCAATAGATGATGATTTGTACCAAATAACAAAGTTCTAGGCCTAATGATTTTGGAGAAGAAGATTTTAAAAGATTTCCTTCTTTTATTCTATGTAAAATCAGGGATAAAAAAATGATTCATTTTCAGAATACAGTAATTCTTTGAAGTATTTTGGTAGAGGGTCAATAGATGATGATTTGTACCAAATATCAAAGCTCCAGGCCTTATGGTTTGGGAGAAGAAGATTTTTAAAGATTTCCATCTTTATTTCTATGTAAAATCAGGGATCGCCCAGAAAAGGGCTAATTTTCATAATACGGTAAATCTTTGAAGTATTTTGGTAGAGGGTCACTAGATGATGATTTGTACCAAATATCAAAATATCAGGCCTAATGATTTGGGAGGAGAAGATTTTTAAAGATTTCCTTCTTTATTTCTATGTAAAAACAGGGATCACAAATAGTCTGATCTTGGTCTACACCTCCTGCTTGTAATTTTCCTGCCAGGGGTGTCAATAAAATTGATTTTCAAAAGAAGTATCGATTTTTTAACAAGTTCTATCAATGCTTTCAGTCCTTTGATTTTACAGCAATCTAGTTTAGTAATTTTTATAGCATGACAAGGGTTAAGAAGAAGTCAAAAATGTAAAAAGTTAAAGTACAACACATGACAGACCATGGCAGACGAAACACTATCACAAAAGGTCACCTCAACCTTCAAGTGACCCGAAAATCAATAATTTCATCAACTAAAATTTTTGTCTGCAAAATCTTTGTACTAGGACCAGTCTAAAATGTTGTCGTTGTAATGGGTTAAACAAGTCCAAATCATTTGAAGAAATTACTGTACATTTAGGTATAATTCAGAGAGGTAGAAATGTAAAGATTTTACAGCCCTGGACAAAAATGCACAGATGGATGTAATAACAGATAGACACATGTTAGGCACAGTGCCATGAAAATATCTCATTTGCCTTAGGCCAGTGTAGCTTAAGGTGGATAGTACAAATGAGCAAAATATGCAAATTATCAGTAATATATCAATACATGCTAATTCACCCAGAACCATTGAAGTAAATCTAAAAATGTTATACAAATAAGCTTGATAAGGATACATATCTTTAAAAAAAACTTTTGACGTGCTTGCAACAGAACTGAAGAGTAAAACTTGTAATTTTCATCTGATTCTACATTTTATGTAAGGCATCACCAAAAAAATTATAGATTCTCATTCTCTCCTACCCATTGCTGATACCCTCCATTCCAATTTTTTTGAATTTGGCATTCTGAAGAAGTCGAAAAATGATGTGCCTTGGTTTTTTCAAGGATTGAAGGAAACACAAATTTTGTATTTATTTACTAAATTATTTGAATGATAAAAAGTACTCTCCAGTGTAGTGGTCTTTTAACTCATTTGTATATAATCCCTCTATTTTACCCTTTCCTGTTTGGCAAAATTTTAGACTTCTCCAAATTCAAAGGTTTTGAAGATGGAAATTAAAAGTGGATTCAATTTGAGAAATTACAAGCAATTTCCTTATTTTTCTACATTGTTTTCTCGGTTATAAAATCATAAAATCACAGAGGCGTAAAAAAACAGGGATTGAACAGGAAAAGGTTAAGCTACTCCAGAAAAGAATTTAGGAAATCAATGTGGAAAATAAAGAAATTGCTTGTTTAAAGAAATTCCTTCATGCTTCCCACTGTTTTCTACCTAGTTAGCCAGGCATATTTACAATTCTTTGAACTTGAGACTACCATGTGCAATTTTTTTTAATTTGGACCAGTCTAACATTCAGCCATGGGATAATGGGTTAAATTGGCATCATCAAACAGTCCCTTAAGCTCATGAAAAATAGAAATAAAAGTTTGCGTTCCATCTGCTTAAATCTTCATGAATTTAGAATGAGAATCTAAAAAATAGTCTGGTAAAGCAAAAGTTTTGTCATTTCTTTACCAAAACAGAATTCCTTGTAATCCTTGGGGGGTTTTGGGGTTGGGTTTTTTTCATTCTCACGGTGAACTCTACATAAAGACGTTATAACTTTTTAAATATTTCAGTCCAAAATTATTTCAGTGAGGCTAGGTTTGCTAATAAGCTGTTGCACTTATGTCTTCCAAAGATATGTAATATTGATTGAGATACAAGGTAGATAACCTGTCTTCAGGAAAGGCCAACAAAGTTCCAACCAACTAGCAATTCCTAGGAATACAATACAATCCAGAATTAGGCAAATCTACTTTATTCAATTTGACCTGTATAAGAAAATGTAGAGGTTAACAACATTCAATTTTTACCATGTAAGAGAACCTTAAGATTTACAATATTCAAATTTTACAGTGTGAGAGAATCTAGAGGTTAACAATATTCAATTTTTACTGTGTGAGAGAACCTAGAGGTTAAAGACATTTGACCTGTGTTAGAGAACCTAGAGGTTTAAATTATTCAATTTTGACATGTGTGAGAACCTAGAGGATTATTAATTCCAATTTTTACCTGTATGGGAGAACCTAGAGTGTTATAACATTCAGTTTTGACCTGTGTGAAAGAACCTAGAGGTTTACAAAATTTAATTTTGACCCCTATGAAAGAACCTAGAGGTGTATAACATTCAGTTTTGACCAGTATTAAAGAACCTAGAGATTTATAACATTCAATTTTGACATGTTTGAGAACTTAGAGGCTTACAACATCAACTTTACCAGGTTATTTTGGAATGCATCCATAAATATAGCAGATATGCTCCGGACAAATTTGGAAGGACTGATGCATAACCAGACACTGACCAGTTATAGTGACAACTGTGTTTTGGTCAAGGCAAGTAGGCTCACAAAAAGGTATTATGCTGGTTGCTCCATGGACCTATCACTTTACCAAGCAATTGTGAACAACCAGAAGAACTAAATCTTAACTTAGCATTTCTATCAGTTAAATCAACCACTTAACCCATTCAAACTCAATCCCTCCTTTTTACGCCCCTCGAGAAAAAAGCTTTAAAAACATTGTGGAAAATGAAGAAATTGCTTGTATCAAGCAATTTCTTCATTATCCACAATGTTTTCTATCCAAAAAGACGAAAAAATTCAAAACTTCATCAACTTGAAATTGTCGTCTGCACATTCTCTCAATTTGGACCAGTCTAAAATTATGCTGAGTTGGAATGGGTTAACCAGTAAAATGATCATAATACAGGTTTCTTTAATGACTGTCATAATTTTACATTGAGGATTTTTGGTAGCCATATTGAAAGTAGGTCAATTCTCGGAAGTTCTCATCCCACTGCTGACTTTACTTATAAATGTACTATTTATTTTCTACTTGAGGATAACGCAATAAAGAGACAAAGGGAAACTCTGCAATAAACTGCTATCAATGAGAAGATGGGCAGCTAGTATACATTACTTCTTCTGAATGAAATTATCATTTTATAACAGAACTAAAATGAAATAAGGAGACAAGCATAACCCAGTTGACCTTTGATAATAATATATATCCATTCCTCATGGATATACATTAAAACCAGAGGATATTATTGTTTGTTCATCAGCTATTCCTGCTTAATGTTGCTACTTTTACAACATTTCAATTCACCCATCACTAAACGACAAAATTTTAGACTAACCAAAATCCAAAGAATTGTAGACAGCAATTATAATTGATGAACTTTTAAATTCTTTGTCTAATGGGGGTAGAAAACATTGATAAAGCAATTCCTTCATTTCACACAATTTTTGAACAAGTATATTTCTTAAAGGCCATAAAAAAATGAATTGTGTGGGGATGGGTTATTATTCCATCATTACAAAGTACTTACATAAATACAAAAACTATCTTTTCCATTCAAAGGTGCAATTAATAGTTTTTCTATTACACGCATATTTGGTTGGGGCTTTTGTTCATACAAAGTTATAATATTTCTGAAAGAGAGCATATGATAACCCATTGATAACCAATGACGCTTTTAAACACACTCAACATGAAAGCTTTGTAAAACATGGTGGAAAATAAAGAACTTGTTACAGGCAATTTCTTCATTTTTCACTTTGTTTTCTACCAAAAAGTCAAAGATTCTCGAAATTTCATCAACTTATCCTCACTACCAGCCATCCTTAGGTATTACATCAGAAATTTTGTGGCAAAATAACAATAAGAGCTTATAAGTGATCCAGTAATCTTCAATTAAAACTCTTGCTACAAACACAGTAAAGGTAAATAAAAGGAATATGCAATTCCAGACAAGTCTAAAACTCAATCAGTTTGCTTTGTACAATCTTTCAGTTGTATTAAGACAAAGTAGACTTGTTCACGTGCTTCCTGGGCATCTCCAGTACTAGGCTGGGGCTACGAAATGTCTTGCCAAAGGACATATCCATGTGTCCAGTGGTACAGATGGGATTCAAACCTGCAACATATATTATGAGCCTTGCACTCTAACCATAGAGCAAAAAGGAGCCCAAAAACCCAATCAGAAGATTGAGAGTTTTTTTCTTACGATTTTACTTGTGACCAATATCATAAATTGAGTACTAGAAATGTGTGAAAGACACCTATTAACCCATTGCCAAACAACAAATTTTAGAGTAGCCCAAATTCAAAGAAGTTGCAGACGACAATTTCATGAAATGTTTTAAATAATTGTCCTTGGGGGTAGAAAACAATGTAGACAAGCAAATTCTTCATTATCAACAATGTTTTCCACTGCTTTCATATTGAGGGGCGTTTTAAAGTGTCATTGTGTGGGAAAGGGTCAATTAACCCTTGTCATGCTGATCCTGGAATATTTATGCCTTGATAATGGCTTTGGCAAGTGCATAGACTAAGATCAGCCTGCACAGACGTGCAGTCTGACCTTAGCCTACATTCCTTGCTTGTTGTTGTTGTTTTAAGGGATCTTTTTAACACAAGTTCAATCTGATTATGTCAAAGTCTATGAATATAGTGAAAAGAGGAAAAATATTCAGCATGACAAGGGTTAATGTTCACATGACTTCAGTTGTAACTTTGAACTTGAGAGTCTCCAACAGAGCTTGGCATGAAACTAGTACTCTTGAAGGGGAACAATTATGCAGAGTTATTTTGAAATCCATCAATTAATGTAGAAGATATACTGCAGACAAGAATTGGACACACACAGTAACACGCCCATCCACACTCTCACACATTGAACAACTCTATATGCCAATTGCCATTAAAAGCCTAAATAAACAAGTGAACAAATGCCTCAATTTTAGAGATATCTGTTGAAAATGATTTAAGAGACAGAATCCTTAAAATGCTTTTTCAATTTGTATCCAAAAAGGGATGTTAACCTAGAGGAGTGTTTTAAAGCTAAAATAACAGATTATTGGAATCTTGTGCAATGAAAAGATTTGAAAATCCTCTAAAAAAAATCCCTAATTATTTTGTGTAATGCCTATCTAATAACTGATCATAATGATATTCAAATTAAGCAGTTACTGTATATAAATTGCCTGAAAATAAAAGATAATGATGGAAATAATCTATTCTTTTGTCTTTTGATATTTTAAGTAGAGGCGCTTTAGTGCCTAAACTGTCTACTGACCTGAATATAGTTTTCTTTAACACCAGAGGCAACTCTTATTCAAAAGAATTACTTTCTAGCAATTTACTTTGACAAAGGTACCTTTCTTTATGCAATAATCTCAGTCAAGCAGTTTCATTTATTTCCCTTGCGTTACCTTTGATTCCTACCTAAAATGAGCCCAATCCTTCAAAGCAATATCATAAAACTTATCAAACATTTTTCAAGAATTCTGATAAGGGTCACCTAAACATCATTCGTGAGAATCATATTTTAAACCCATTCTCCAATTTCCAAGAAGAGTATCTTCAAAATTTTCCCTATATACCATACATTTTGCGTTCAGCCAGAGTTACCATCCATATAAAGATATAGATTTCTAGTTAGATAGTGACCATTAAATACCGTAATTAAAATAGATATCACAAAATTCCCAACCTTTTTTCCTCTATGACAACATTGATGACTAAACAGCTATAACAATATCTCAAGTTTTCTATGAAAACTATTTAGCTAAAAATTCATTTCTATAGAACAATAAGTTCTATGACAACCTGCAACAGGCAGTTAAACCATTGTTATGCTTAAAAAAATTCTTTTCAGAAAAGAATTTAAATCAAAGGGTTGAAAGTTGATTTTGGGATCAATATTTCTTCTGAAACTTACATACAAATATCTTTTTCGAACGTCCCTTAGCTAAATTCTCCCTACATCAAACTTATTTCAAAGTCTTGATCTCTCAATGTATGTAAACCTTAATATGTCATTTGCTTTTTGCTCATAAAATATCCCCACATTAATTACATATCAAGGAACATTCACCAATGTTTGCCATCATTCACACATCTATACAATAAACTTGAATTTTAACCCATTCCAACTCAAGCCCTCCATTTTACGCCCCTCAAGAAAAAAGCTTTGGAAAACATTGTGGAAAATGAAAAAATTGCTTGTATCAAGCAATTTCTTCATTATCCCCAATGTTTTCTACCCCAAAATACTGGAAAATTTAAAATTCCATCAAATTTAAATTACCGTCTGCAGCTTCTTTCAATTTGGACCAGTCTAAAATTTTCTTGTGTTGGAAAGGGTTAAGAGATGAAGTTCTAATATCAAATAAGTAAGACAGAACTTTAAAAACAGAGTTATGTTCAATCAACCCTTCAAAAAGTATTTTTCAACTGCAGTCTTCATTACCTTGATTATTACATCATATTGTTCAGCCATAGATGTGAAAAACTTCGATAATCTACATGCTAAAATTTCTATAATACAATCTTTTCTCATAAGTCCTAAAATCTTTGAGGTATAAATAATTTAATGTTATTCAAAAAATAACTCTGGCTATAAAGGGACTAACATGTAGTTTATACTAAGATCAGACTGCATGTAGGCTAATCTTCTTTACCTACCAAAACGAGTATTATTCAGAGTTCAGCATAAGAGGAGTTCTAGGGGTATGAAATCTTGAATAATGCCAAATCAATACTATCATATGCATTTACCTGTAAAATATTAGAAATTATACATTGTGACTTTTCTATCCTCCCTTAACCCATTCTCAAACAATGCTGCTTTTTATGTCCCTCCAGAAAAATAGTGAAACAAGCACTTGTAACAAGCAATTTCTTCATTATCCTAAATATTTTCTACCATGAAAGAAAAAGATTTTCAAATTTTTATCATGTAAAAATTGGTGTCCGCAACTTCTTTGAATTTAGACCAGTCTAAAAATTATTTAATCATGCAGTGTCATCAGCTTATAAATAATCCATTGTGCAGCAGCAAATAGCATTCTAAGCAAAAGCCTTAGCATTATCAAACTCAAATAATAAACCTAAAAGTAAACAAACATAGAACCAAACAACTGTTCTAAACACAGGCTATTCTATCATGCCTTTGTGCACAGACATGTACATACCAACAGACTTTGAGGTTAATTCTTGCTGTGCCATTATAACATTGCCAAGACTGTGAGAACTCTTATTTGGTGTGGACATCAAACTTCTATTAATAATACCTAATAAATGCACAAAATAATACAATGCACATAAAACACTTATGTATTACTTGAGCAATTACATAATACATAATCAGATTAGTCAGTGATGGGTTGAATTTCAGAAAAGTTAAACAATTCAGCATCATAATAAACTTCAGTCAAATTACTAGACAACACTTCCTTTTTATGGTTTGTAGTGAACTGTGCATATTTTTGCTAGTAAAATACAAAGGATTTCTTCTTTTCAAACAGAATTAGATATGAACTAAATTATGTACTAGTTTAAATTATAACCCTTCTACACAGATTTTCTCTCTTCTTTGAATAGTGCAAGAATTGTCCTAAGATGAACAAGGTCTAAGTTTGAAGTGGGTCAAAGGTCAAGGTACTAAATTTCAAGTGAAAATCTATCGACTGTTAAACTAACAAGAGCACCGCCTACTGGTGCCAAAAATCAGCTGTTGGGTGCTTGAAAGTGGATAAAATGCATCTTGAGTTACCCCCCTTCATAGTATATGTTTCTCTTTTGATAGTAAACAAGTGTGCCAAGTTTCAAGTGAATGCCTTTAACCAGAGACAACAACAACATCAACAACGACGTCTACAACACCAAGGCTATAGCAATACCTGGGGTTTTCTCTATGATAACAGCCGAGCTAAAAATGAAGAATGATGTTGTAGGCTGCTGCTAGTCAGTCTGTAAACTTTGATCCTTTTCTTATTATGAAAACATCAACACTAGACCTGCATACACCTTTTTCCACAATGTTTTACAGTTTCAAGTTTCTATGTAGTGTTTGCACCTTGGAATATCACTTTGCACCTTGGAATATCACATTATGACTAGTCATGCATGGATTCCAATGTACAAGCTGTCATTCTATTAGGTATTTGGTCTTACATACTTCATTCATCCAAATTGGTCTAATTCTTATTCTGGTCCAGTTCAACTACAATTCGTAGTTTTGTGTTGGTGCCTAAGAGATATGAAGTAAGAGGGTTCTTATTTGTATTTCAAACGTATTCACAGTTAAACCATGTGGTAATTACCTAATGTAGTTGTCTTAGGTCCGGGTATTAACCAATTTTTCCTTGATTGAAGCACAAATTTACCTCAATGGCATCTATTTTGGATGTTTATTCCATTGCATACCGGGAGTTGTCTAGCTGGCAGTCTGCCTTCTTTTTGCTTAAATCAGCAATTTTAGGCTTTTCTCATGTTTGTCTTATAGTTACGGGGTATTCTTTCATTTTAGTGAAAGAAGTTTTCTAACTGTCCAGTGAAGATGAGAGACTGCACATGATTTATTGCGCAGTGTTAGTGCACTGCACAATGCTTTAAGCCTGTTATTGCTGGGCACCTTGGCAATGTGCATTTCCCTAAAGCTTGTGTTCGAATTCATAGATATATCTTTGTGCGGCCAGGAACAACCATTGCTGATTTTGATGAGTAATAGAGTCTTTGCACAAACTGTTTCCTTAGACTTTGAATTCATTTCAATAACTGAAGGTGTTCATATTATGTTTGTATATCTATTCTTTTTCAGATTAATTATCAAAAAGCTTAAAAATACCCGCCAGGACACATGAAATTAATGATTGTTCGATGGAAAAATACTTAATAAACAATTCACTTTACAAAACAAGAGGGCCAGAATGGCCCTAACATTGCTCACCTGACTAATTTAAGATGACTGAAAACAAAATTGAAAGGACACAGGCATGTTTGACATTGAGCTGTGACATTTTTTATTTTAAAGTCAAAAACAGCCCCACCCTGCTATGCCCATATTTGGGCGTAAATCAAAATTTCACAAACAACTTTTGAAAAGGATCACCCAAGGAACAGTTATGCTCAGTTTTGTTGAAGATGACCCAATGGTTACTAAGGAGAAGATGTTTAGAGATTTCAAAGTCAAAAACTGCATCGCATTGCCATGCCCATATTTGGGAGTAAATCAAATTTTTGGCAAAAAAATTTTGAAAAGGTCACGAGGAACATTCGTGCCAAGTTTCATTGAAATTGGCCCAATGGTTACTGAGGAGAAGTTGTTTAAAGATTTCAAAGTCAAAAACTGCCCCGCCCTGCCTATCCCATATTTGGGCATAAATCAAATTTTCACAAACAACTTTTGAAAAGGGTCACCCAAGGAACATTCATGTCAGCCCAATGGTTACTGAGGAGAAGATGTTAAGAGATTTCAAAGTCAAAAACTGCCCTGCCCTACCAACCCCATATTTGGGCATAAATCAAAATTTCAAGAACAACTTTTGAAAAGCGTAACTCAAGGAATATTCAAGCAAAGTTTGGTTGAAAGTGGCCCAGTGGTTACTGAGAAGAAGATGTTTAAAGATTTCAAAGTCAATAACTGCCCTGCTCTGCCACACCCATATTTGGATGTAAATCAAAATTCCTCAAACAAATTTTGAAAAGGATCACCAAAGGAATATTCATGCCAAGTTTAGTTGAAATTGGTCCAATGGTTACTGAGGAGAAGATGTTTAGAGATTTCAAGTAAAAAACTGCCCCAACCTACAACTCCCTTATTTGGACATCAATCAAATTTTCGCGCACAACTTTTAAGAAGGGTCACCCAAGGAAAATTCATGCCAAGTTTGGTTGAAATTTGCCCAATGGTTACCTAGGAGAAGATGTTTAAAGATTTCAAAGTCAATACCTGCCCCGCCCTTAGTAACCACACCCATATTTGATCGTAAATCAAAATTTTGGAAACAAGTTTTGAAAAGGGTCACCCAAGGAACATAAACGCGTAGTTTGGTTAAAATTGGCCCAATGGTTACTAAGGAGTAGATGTTTTGAGATTTCTAAGTCAAAAACTGCCTCACTTTGCCACGCCCATATCTGGGGGTCAATAAAAATTCCGCCAACAACTTTTGAGAAGGTCACCCAAGGAACTTTCCAGCCAAGTTTGGTTGAAATCTGCCCATAGGTAACTGAGGTGGATTAAGTGGATGGTAAATTCTTTTCTGTCATTGTTGTTTAAATTGAAAACAAGAGGCCCATGAGGTTGTTAGATGCTCTAATGGCTAGCAAATTTTCCCTTACCCCTTGTCATACTGGATAATATCTTTTACACAATTAAATTTAAATCAAAGGACTGAAAGCAAAAGGAGTAATTTTAGTTCAATCATCAATACATCATTTGAAAACAAAACTTGCTTGAAAGGAGACAAAAGGTGTAGAGTAAGATCAAACTTAAAGGCTGATCTTTATCTATACCTCCTGCTAAAACTGGAATATTCTGGGGTTAGTATGACAAGGGTTAATTTAATCTAATAATCATGGAAGTTAATTCCCAAACAAATCTGGCTTTATCCCTATTCTTTTTTAGCAAAAAAACTTAAGGCACCTTTTAAATTGTTTCCCGACAGATCAACTCCATGTTTAGAAGGGTCCGTCCTTTTGACTCTACAATAAACGGTAAAAATTCAAAGAAGATTGAATAATACATGTAGGCTTTATCACATAAATGAATATTCTGTAGAAGCTTAGAAAATGAGGGATTTATTTCAAATTTCTTTACATCTGTAACTAACACAAACGGCCATTTATTGCCCTTTTTAAATTCATACAGGTATATCTTGCGTAATAAAATACATTTTAGACACATTTCATGATAGATTGTAGCTTGTATAAATTTCTTCTATTTTAATTCTTCATTCTCATTCCTGACTAGGGATGAAGCATAAATAAATTCCCACAGAAACAAGAGGCCCAGTGGGCCTTAACGGTCACCTGAGTAAAAGAGCACCAAGACAAGTGATTTTGTTTGAAAGAATTAGAAAAAGGTTTGGTTGAAATCCCCTCAGTAGTTCTTGAGAAGAAGATGAAATTGTTTAAAAGTTACCAAAAATGACCCCCTTTTGGTCCCCATTTTAGGCACCCCTGACCTCCAGCCTTTTAATTTTCACAAATCTGTATAATCAGTACCAAATGATGCTTTTCACCAAGTTAGTTTGATTGAAATTGGCTTTGTACTTCATCAGAAGAAGATGAAAATGTGAATTTTTTAACATGATGAACTTTGACCTCTGGGTGTGGCCCCATACATGACCCCAGGGACATGAATTTCACAATTTATAATATACCTGTCCTAGTTGTCTTGCACACAGAATATTTAAGCTCTGGCATTAACGGTTTATTAGAAGAAGATTTTTAAAGAAGTACCAAAAATTACCCCTTTTTGGCCCCTATTTGGGCCCCTTTGACCCCCAGAACCCCTATTTTCACAAACTTGAATTGGAATCCCCCAATGATGCTTTCTACCAAGGTTGGTTGAAATCCGCCCAGTAGTTCTTGAGAAGAAGATGAAATAATTAAAAGTTACCAAAAACTACCCCCTTTTGGTCCCCATTTAGGGCCTCCTGACCCCCCAGCCTTTTTATTTTCACAAATCCGAATTACCATTACCAAATGATGCTTTTCACCAAGTTTGTTTGAAATTGGCTTTGTACTTCATCAGAAGAAGATGAAAATGTGAATTTTTTAACATGATGAACTTTGACCTCTGGGTGTGGCCCCATACATGACCCCAGGGGCATGAATTTCACAATTTATAATATACCTGTCCTAGTTGTCATGCACACAAAATATTTAAGCTCTGGCATTAACGGTTTATTAGAAGAAGATTTTTAAAGAAGTACCAAAAATTACCCCTTTTTGGCCCCTATTTGGGCCCCTATGACCCCCAGAACCCCTATTTTCACAAACTTGAATTGGCATTCCCCAATGATGCTTTCTACCAAGTTTGGTTGAAATTCACCCAGTAGTTCTTGAGAAGAAGATGAAATATTTAAAAGTTACCAAAAACTACCTCCTTTTGGTCCCCATTTTAGGGCCTCCTGACCCCCCAGCCTTTTTATTTTCACAAATCTGAATAACCATTACCAAATGATGCTTTTCACCAAGTTTGATTGAAATTGGCTTTGTACTTCATCAGAAGAAGATGAAAATGTGAATTTTTTAACATGATGAACTTTGACCTCTGGGTGTGGCCCCATACATGACCCCAGGGACATGAATTTCACAATTTATAATATACCTTTCCTAGTTGTCATGCACACAAAATATTTAAGCTCTGGCATTAACGGTTTATTAGAAGAAGATTTTTAAAGAAGTACCAAAAATTACCCCTTTTTGACCCCTATTTGGGCCCCTATGACCCCCAGAACCCCTTTTTTCACAAACTTGAATTGGCATCCCCCAATGATGCTTTCTACCAAGGTTGGTTGAAATCCGCCCAGTAGTTCTTGAGAAGAAGATAGATTAATTAAAAGTTACCAAAAACTACCCCCTTTTGGTCCCCATTTTAGGGCCCCCTGACCCCACAGCCTTTTTATTTTCACAAATCTGAATAACCATTACCAAATGATGCTTTTCACCAAGTTTGTTTGAAATTGGCTTTGTACTTCATCAGAAGAAGATGAAAATGTGAATTTTTTAACATGATGAACTTTGACCCCTGGGTGTGGCCCCATACATGACCCCAGGGGCATGAATTTCACAATTTATAATATACCTGTCCTAGTTGTCATGCACACAAAATATTTAAGCTCTGGCATTAACGGTTTATTAGAAGAAGATTTTTAAAGAAGTACCAAAAATTACCCCTTTTTGGCCCCTATTTGGGCCCCTATGACCCCCAGAACCCCTATTTTCACAAACTTGAATTGGCATCCCCCAATGATGCTTTCTACCAAGTTTGGTTGAAATCCGCCCAGTAGTTCTTGAGAAGAAGATGAAAATGTTTAAAAGTTAACGGACGACGGACGACAACGGACAAACGATGATTGCAATAGGTCACCATTACCATTCGGTCAGGTGACCTAAAAATGCTTTAAACCATGACATTTATGCCTCGAGTACTCAAGGGTTTCTTATTAAAATTTTAAGAAGAATGCATATTGTCCTATATAACATATAAAGTTCATGTTCTTGGATAAAAATGTGTACCCCCCACTTTTATTTCTTTATAATCTGTCAACCTGTTCAGGAGTTACGATTTAATCTCATATACATATTCCTTATAGGGAAAAGATTTGGAGTCCCATCAATTTTTAAATACTTAGTTAATCACAATGAAAAAGTTTGCAAAGCTTCAACAAAATTGGTGAAGAACTGCAGACACTATCTTTATATTCTATTTAGGATAATAAATTCAAAAGGGCAAACTTCTAATAGTTGATAAGTTATAAATGAAATTACAGGTGCAAAAGTCTCATTGAAATTAGGTTTTCAATAAAGTTTCAGGAAATTGGTGAAGAACTGTGGAAGGAGGAGCAGACACAAAACTGTGTCCATGGACACACAGACTAACATTTGATCTGTTTTTTCACCCAAAACGGATGACATGATTCCACTTCTTGAGGGGGTATAGTGAGTAGATGATTATTCTGAAACTGATAGAATTACCTCTATAACATATTAATAATTAAAATATTTCTTTCGTTCACAAAATTCCACAAAAAGAAACTTTTTGCTTGGTAACTTATTTATCAACATCTCATACTTTATAAAATACACCATGTTTTTGAAGACAATGTTTTCAGATCTCAACAAATGAAACAGACATTCAAAATTATAATAAAATTCAATTCTTTCTTTCTTTTTTCAACAGACAAAATTTCATTAAATATCAATCCTGAAAGACAATTAAACCTGCCCTTAGAAGTACCATTAATGATAGCTCTTCATGATGAATTAGAATTATTTTTGTGAAACCTAAGTTCTACATGGAACACATTTTCTTAGGAATCTGAAAGAAGACCATGCACATTAGAGAAATTCCTATAAAATTTGGTTCAAATTGGAATACTTGTTTCAGAGAAGAGAATCCTTCTGAAATAAGATTTCTTTGCGGAAAAACACGCCCCCATAGCAGCCTGTTTCAGAAATGTGAACTTGATAAGTGACATTGACATTGTCACATGACCTTGATCATGGTAATTGCAGATGAATATTGTTGAGATCTACCTTCATGCCAAATATAAGCATTCCATCTTGAATAGGCTTGAAGAAATTCTAAATGTTAAGTTTTGGAGTTTAGGTTTTGCAGAACTTTGACCTTAACAAATGACCTTGACATTGTCACATGACCTTGACCTTGGTATCTGCATATGCGTATCTATCATCATGCCAAATTATGAACATTCTATCTTGAACAGGTTTAAAATAATTGCAAATTTGAAGTTTTTGGTCATGTTTAAGACAGATCAACAGACAGAGGGTGCCCTTATCTTTCAATGTGGAGTCATAAAAATCAGAGACAGATGCACAGGCAAAAAACCAAATTATGCCTAAACGAGAGCCTTGCTGGCCTTTCATCTAGTGGACCTAAAGACTAAAACATCTGTGATTTAGGGAAGGTCAGGAGTAACAAAAGGATGCAAATTATTGGTCTTTCCCAATACTTAAATCGTCAATGAGATACAGATGTCTGTAGCACATATACATGCAATTATATTGGCTATAACACACAAGATCAGATGCAAGTTAATTAAAACATTTCCAAATAATCCTGGTTGTTTATAATCCTGGTTGTAAACAATTCTGAGATGTTTTAAGTTAATACATTTTTTTTATTCTTCCCTTGCCTTTCAAAACATTGTTAGTTTATTAATGTACTAACACTATCAATCCATCAGTCTAAATGCGCTTTCCTAGAAATGGATTTTTTTAGCCTAACCATGGCTGTTAGAGGTTTGCAGACAATGAAGGGCACAGCACTATCAGACAAAATGGGCAGATCATAATAATATGAACTCCTTCCAGCCAACTGTCATTAATCCATTACCAGACCATAAAATTTTAGACTGGCCAAAATTCAAGGAAGGTGTAGACAATTTTTTTTATGTGATGAAATTTTAGAGAACTTTGTATTTTGAGTAAGAAAACATTAGGTATAATGGAGAAATTGCTTGTAACAAGCAATTTCTTTATATTCCACAATACATTCAAAAGCATTTTTCTTAAGGGGTGTTCAAAAGCGTCATCATGTGGAAAAGAGTTAAGTTTTGTCTATCTGTAATGTGCTGAGCTCTCTAGCTGGAGTAAAGAGTACAAATCTCAGCTCCACAAAATTCTTCCTGACATCTGACAACAGCCGATGACTATTTTAAGCAATTTCCCTACATCAAGGTCAAGGGCAAAAATTCCAAAAGACTTGAGGGATCAAAATAATGTTGTTGTTTTTTTGTGTGCACAACCGGACATCGCTGCAAGTTTCAGTTCATTCCATTTGATTGATTGATTGATTGGGGTTTAATGACATCTTTAACAGTATTTCAGTCATATTGCAGCGGCTGGAGCACCTAACAATTAATTACTGGTATTTCTCACACCAGTACTACCACTACATCCTTTCGTAGCCTCCAGCTGCTATCCTACTTAGGTTTATCATTATCCAACCATTGGTGGGAGACAAATGTCGAAAAGGATATGTGCTGCCACCAGGGATCGAACCAATGACATACAGTGATTGAAGATTGGAAGTCTGGTGCACTACCTACTGCGCTATGACAGCGGCTCATTCAATTTGAAACTGTAGAAGATTTACCAATACATTCAAGATCATAATGGCCACAAATTGCTAAAGTGAATTTACTGTAAAAAACACTCTAATTTTCAAAACCTTTGAGATAAAAATGTGATAAAGATGACTTAATTCAAAACTCATTTATAATCATATCAAAAAAATATTGTCTCTAGATAGTTTTCTAAGACTTGACCTGGTTTTTACCCAAAATGGCAAAACTTTGAATTTTTCAAGATTTCTTCAAGTTCAACATTTTAACCTATTTTTTATATTAATTGAGCAAAGAAAGTGGCTTTTAGAGAAAGCATAAGGTTTATTTTACAAATTTGACCTTCATTATCCGTAGTGACCTAATTTCAAATCTTCATGGGTTTTATCATTGTCCAAATTTCATCAAAACAAATACCCGGACCAACTTTCAGGTTGATTAAGGTAGAAACAAGTCCTGCAGAGAGCCTGGAAGGTTTTTCTTTGAATTGATCTTTTGACCTGCTTATTGATCCTAGAAGACTCAATTTCAACATTGTTCATTATTTCACCAAAGTCAACATTCTGACCAATTAGATTTGTTTGAATGGGGTTTTACACTGCTTTCAACAATCTTTCAGTTATATCGCGGCGGCTGGAGCACCTAACAATGGATTCCTGGTATTTCTCACACCAGTACCGCCATTATATCTTTTCCTAGCCTCCAGCTACTAACCCACATGGGTCTACGATTATCAACCCATTGATGGGTGACAAATAGTCAGAAAGGATGAGGGACGCCGTCGGGAATCGAACCCGGGACCCTTAGATTGACAGTCCGACGCGCTACCAACTGCGCTATGATGGCGGCGCCTGACCAATTAGAAGGTTGATTGAGCAGAAATTGTGGCTTCTACAGTGTATACAAATAGATGAACAACCAAGGCTAATCATAATACCACTCTTCAGGCGAATAAAAAGGGCACCTAAAAGGAATGAGCAGCTGTAGGCTCTTGATGAATGTTGTGAATGTACAGGTAAGGTGCATCAGCTACCTAGGTATAACTTAAATACTGTTTGAATGACATTGAACCACTTGCGATTAACTCATTCACTCTTCATAAAATTGAATTAACTCATTTCCACAGAACAAAATTTTAGACCAGTGGAAATTGAAAGAAGCTGCAGACAACCATTTCAAGTTGGATTTTTTTTTCATCTTTAGGGATATACTTCATTTTCCACAATTTTTTTAATGTTTTTTCCATGATGGACATAAAAGGGGGGCTTGTGCAGGAATTGGCTAAGCAGTAGCCATAGCTGTGAAATTTTGTCAATTGTCAGTAAAAGGATGTTGACCAAGCATGGGCTCAATTCTAGACCTCAGGGTGATGAATAAAGCTTTACAGACTGAGCTAGCTAGGTTTGGCATATCCAAACAAACTTTTGACATGACACTAGCACTTGACCTCAAGCCATAACCTTGACATTTGTTGTAATCAAACATAAATTTGTAATGAATCTAGTTACCATCACAGGGAACAACAGTTTTACTGTGACTGTAGCTCTGGCTTATGAAAATGATCCTCATTTATCAAAACAAATCATGAATGCACTTATGCAAATTAACTATTTATAAAAATCTATATAAATAGAAAGATAAAGGAAGAAGGGAGAGGCACAAAAACCAGAAACTAGTGCTCTTTCACTTATTCCCACATGACAAAAATTTAGGCCTGTCCAAATTCAAAGAATTTAAAGACAACAGTTTTAAGTTTATGGAATTTTTAAAATATTTGTCACTTACAGTAGAAAACATTTTGAAATAATGAAGAAATCACTTATGACAGGCAAATTCTTCATTTTACATAATGTTTTTTTCTTGATTGAGTTTTAGCCTGTTAACCCCATTAGAATATCCTCTATGAATATCATGATTTGAGATTGTAGAAATAATAATGGTAAAAGATTTGGACTCACCTTGTTTTAATCTCTCTGCCAGCTGTAAGGGGTCTGCTAGGTTTCCCTCACTACTGCTTCGTAAAATTCCACCGGGTACAGATGATGTGGACGCTGAACGGGAGTGACTAGGAGATGGCGACCCACTCTGGGATTTCTGCTTGGACATATCTGGACGGGATCTGCTCCCTCCAGCACCTACAACATAGAAATTTCCATCATCAAATTCCAAAATAATTATGCACCCCTTATTACAAAATTAATACATGAAGTGTCACTCTTGCAAAACTTACACAAAAAGAGATAATGAGGAATATTCACTCCAAGATGAATATCTGTACAAATTCAAACCTAGGTTACTGATGTGTGTTAAATTATGATCTGGACATTTTAACATTTCACCTATCTCAAATTTTGTTTTACCCTTGTTCATCTGTCCTTCTCTCCTTCTACCTGTAACCAAAAGTTTTCTCAGCAACCACTCAAAGCATTGACTTGAAAACTGGATGTGGAAGTTCAGCCAGAGGTTCTACAAGGCCCTTACCAAATTAAGGTCCACTAGATAACTTCCTTCCTGTTTTACAACTTAATTCATTTTAGGGCATTGACTTGTATAAAGCTATATTTTCATTACATTTCTTGGAAAATATTCAGAACATGGACTTAAAACGTGATTGGAGGTTCATCTACGGGTCCTATATGGTGCTTGACAAATTTAGGTGTGCAAATTAACTACTTCCTGTTTTACATTAGTTTGTTTACAGGCAATGACTGGTATAGTGGTATATTTTCATTGTATTTTATTTTCAAACATTGTCCAGTATACTCATATATTTTCGTCATGTTTTCCTCAGCAAAAACATTTCATAGCATCAACACTTGAACTTTAACTTGATGTAAATATTGATGTATAGGTCCTACAGGGTGCTGACAGAATTTATGTCTAAATCTTGTTATCTGGTTTAGTATATTTTTCGGACATTGCCCATTACAGCACATCCTGTGTTTTCTGATGGATCAATTTCATTCCAAAAGGAATTTTCCTTACAACCCGACAATTGTCCTGTGAAATTCAAAAGACAATTTGATAATGATTGTGATCTTCATCACATACACAAGAATGTTTTGATTGATAATCTTTAAGGCCCCTTTTCCTGTGTTTCGAATGCCACAATTATTCCATGCATCTTTTTCATAGCATCAACTTAACTTGATGTGGAAGTTCATTAAATTTTTTGAGAAAAACATCCTGAATTCTCACTTGGACTTTATCATAAACAAAGCATGCATACTAGCGCCAAAAGTCAATAAAACAAGAGGCCCATGAGGGCCTGAGACGCTCTACTGGTTATCAAGTTTTCCGTTAAAGAAATCTAATATTTAAGGAAGTTAGTAAAAGAAGAATGCATAAAGAAAAAAAAAAACAGGACTTTATCCCCTTTATCATTTTAAGCAACAATCCTCAAGGCCCTTTTTCCCGTTTTTCATGACGGATCCACTCCATTTCAAAAGAATGTTACCTTGTGACCCTACAATCATCCTGTGACATTTTCATAAGAATCTGACAAGAATTGTGGACTTTATCACATAAACAGGATTGTTTTGAATGAAAATCAATAAGACCCCTGTTCCTGTGTTTTCTGAGGAATCAATTTTATTCCAAAAGGAATTTTCCTTACAACCCAACAATTGTCCTGTGAAATTTAAGACAATTTGATAATGATTGTGATCTTCATCACATACACAAGAATATTTTGTATGCCACAATTATTCCATGCATCTTTTTCATAGCATCAACTTAACTTGATGTGGAAGTTCATTAAATTTTTTGAGAAAAACATCCTGAATTCTCACTTGGACTTTATCATAAACAGGACTTTATCCCCTTTATCATTTTAAGCAACAATCCTCAAGGCCCTTTTTCCCGTTTTTCATGACGGATCCACTCCATTTCAAAAGAATGTTACCTTGTGACCCTACAATCATCCTGTGACATTTTCATAAGAATCTGACAAGAATTGTGGACTTTATCACATAAACAGGATTGTTTTGAATGAAAATCAATAAGACCCCTGTTCCTGTGTTTTCTGAGGAATCAATTTTATTCCAAAAGGAATTTTCCTTACAACCCAACAATTGTCCTGTGAAATTTAAGACAATTTGATAATGATTGTGATCTTCATCACATACACAAGAATATTTTGTATGAAGTTCTGTAAGGCCCCTTTTCCTGTGTTCCAAATGCCACAATTATTCCATACATCTTTGAAGAAAATCCGATAAAACTGTTGACTTTATTGTGTTAACAAAGATATTAAAATCAAGTTCTCATAAGGCCCCTTTTCCTGTGATATTTTACTGTTGGTTTTATCATTCTGTGAAAGTTAAAAGTGAATCCGATGAAATATTGGGACTTCATTATGTTTACTAGAATATTTAAAAAAAAATCATATGGCCCCTTTTTACATGGGGCTGTATGAAAAATTATTACCAATTCCTCATAAACACAAGAATGTCCTCAGTCTTTATCAGAATCTATTCAAACTTTAATTGAATTCAAACTTTAATAGAATGATTGTATCATCATTTGGATTGTTCCTTTGTAAATTAGGTCAGATTGGTTAAGTGACACAAGAAAATGGACCTTATAAAAATCTTATTACAAAACATCATTATTACAATAAAGTCCTCAGTCTTTATCATTTTCTTCAAACTATCATTAGGATTGTTCCTTTGTACATTGGGTCTGATTGTTAAGTTTCACAGAAAAAGGGGACTTATGAAAATTTTGTAACAAAAATTGAAAAGAAAGAATCCTCATGATGGAATAATCATTCTGTGAAAGTTTAAATAGAATTTGATGAAAACTGTTGACTTTATTGTGGTACAAGGATTTTAAAATTAAATTTCATAATGCTCATTTTCCTGTGATACTTGACGGATCAGGTCTAATGCAAAAATCAATAATCAATATCATTGTGTATCTTGTCGGATCATACCAATTTTCGAAAGGAACAATCCTTATGATGGTAAAAATCACTCTGAGAAAGTTTGAAGAGAATCCGATGAAAACTGTGGACTCTAGAGTGTTAACGAGGATTTTTAATGGAATTTTTAATCAAATTTTCATAAGGCCCCTGTTTCTTGACAGATCATACCCAATTTCCACAGGAACGATCCTTATAGTGGTACAATCATTCTGTGAAAGTCTGCATACAATCTGATGAAAACAGTACACTCTAGAGTGTAAACGACGATTGTTTATTCAATTTTTAATGAAACTTTCATAAGGCCCTTTTTCCCACGTGTCTAGATGAATCAATCCAAATTTCGAAAAGAAAGAACCTTATGTTGGCACAATCAATCTTTGAAAGTTTGAATTGAATCTGATGAAAACTGTGGACTCTAGAGTGTTAATAAGGATTTTCTAATTAAATTTTCATAAGGCCCCTTTTCCCGTGTTTCTTGACGGATCATACCCGTTTTCGAAAGGAACGATCCTTTTGATGGTACAATCATTATGAGAAAGTTTGAAGAGAATCTGATGAAAACTGTGGACTCTAGAATGTAAACATGGATTTTTAATGGGATTTTTAATTAAAATTTCATAAGGCCCCTTTTCCAATGTTTCTTGGCGGATCTGACCCAATTTGGAAAAGAACGATCCTTATGATGGTACAATCATTCTTTGAAAGTTTGAAGGGAATCCGATGAAAACTGTGGACTCTAGAGTGCAAACAACGAAAAGTTTAACAGATGGACGACGGATGGATGGATGGACGGATTGACACACGGACACCGGACGGGCAAAAGCCATTGCAATAGCTCTAGTGGCCTTCGGCCAGTAGAGCTAATAACCCCGGGTAAAATTAATTCAACAGGCAGTTTACTCAAAAATCTAAATGATCGGAGACAGAATAGTTCCGTCTCAATTTTGTCATACCCCTTACTTTCTACCACAGTCAATTGAAATGAATCCTTTTCCCCTTCCTTTAAATCAGAAATTTTTCCAAATTGTCCAAAAGATTTTCAAAGAACAATTACCAAATGTGTCCATTCAAATTCAGAAATTGAACCTGCCTATAGAGAGGAAAAAATGTGGAAAAAGAAGAAATTTATGCAAGACCATCTCTTCCTTTGCCACAATTTTTTCACTAGTTTCCATTCAAAGGGACATGAAATTGAGCAACTATAAGTATTAGAGCTGTTACGATACACTCGAATATTCGGTGAATCGAATATTTTTTTACAGCTATTTATTTGTTGTCAAGTGGCATTTTGGGTAGTGAATGATAGATTAACTTCTAATAAAAAGGCCAATCGACGCATGACTTTGACCGTCAGTCGGACCTCTGTTAATACTAACAATCATAAATCATATTTTTTAAGTCAAAGTCTTAGATCTACTAGATCTTTTAAATCAAGATTTTCAATTCAAATTCTAGTATTTATGGCCTAATTTTTATATCTTATAGACCATTAAATGCAGATTCTGAAGAAATTGAATGACATAATCTCTCCGAGCAAAGACCATTGACTTAAATTATGAAACGTATAAATTACCTTCCTTTAACAAATTAAAAGTTAAGCTGTGGCTGCATGTCCAATATACCTTGAATGTTGGCTAAAATTTAAATATTTCGTCTTTTCATTATAAGTGATGAATTCCTGGTGACTACAATTTTCATATTGATAAGTTTGTAACAGATAGAAGTTTACAACATAATTTAAAATATACAAATTTAAAAGTATTAATACATGAAAGCCATGATAAAGAAATGATTACATTGAAATTATCCAGCATCAAACCATGATGGATCTTGACTTCATCCTTTGTTTGGCTTGAAACTGCCTGACACCTTTGATTGGTATATTGTATTATTGTATAAATAATAAAATAGATAACTTAAAATGGCTCTCTGTAGCTGTAGGATCACAGATAGGCACAAGTTTGTTTCCTGCTTTACTCAAAGAAATATATAAATAATTATGTCTGTTCCTAGGAAAAAGTTGTATTCATGAATAAATATTCATATTCATCTTGTATATTTTCAACGCATTTTCCTCAGCAACTATTCATAGCATCAACTTGAACCTTGATGTTAAGGTTCATCTAGGGGTCCATCATTGCACATACACTGCAGCTCCACTATAACGTTGTTGGTGGGGTCCAAGAAATGAAACAGCGGAAGAAGTGGAGTTATAATGCTATAACGCTGCCCCCCCAACCCGATTAACTCGACCGTCGGATCCAAAAACCCGGTAAAATCGTGATGACACTACCACATCCACTAAAATGTAACAAGTTTAATTTCATAGATGTAACTAGTCAGGAAATGAAAAACAACAACTGTAGTTACGAGATTTTAGCAGAAGCCGACGGAATTCGGCAAATTGAAAATTACTAGAATCTACCATTACCTTCCCGGTCTACCAGAACTAAATAACCCGTAGATTTCTACAGGTCTACAAATTATTTTTCTCTTTCGGTCCTGAATAATAAGCTAGAATTTTCACCCGAGACATGTTTTATTATCATTGATACTCGTTGGCGTTTTTATCTAATTAAATTAAGTTATACATCGGCGGAAATGTTTCCATCTTTAAAGGAAAGGGATAAAATCTAAGTGTCCGGCATAGCGACGTCTCCTTGGAGACCGAAGAGTTGTTGAACACCTGTGGTTACTGACGCTTTGAAAAAATGCATGTGGATCTACCTTCGAACCTTTTTGGCGGTAATGGACTTAGTCTAATTTCATTACAGTCGTTAAAAATACGGTAACAATAAACAAAGAACTCTATCTGAACCATGTCATTTACGAATCAGGGTATTACAACGACCAGCTGCATGTGTACAAAATTGGATTTAACTTTGTAGCGGGTAGCTTTTAATTGTGACAATGAAGGTCATGATAAATGAAAAAAATCCGAGACGGAATGTCTAATTTCACTTTCCACTATGGCCAAGACCGACGAATCATTGAACGTCTGGACCTTCCTGCTGTGAGAAAAAATACCAATTTTTGTTAAATGAAATTAGTAATGTTGGTAAGTTTAGGCAGTTGATTCTTTAACGACAAGGGTAAAATTTCGGTCACCAAGAAGTCTCATGGGGTACGCGTCTGGCACGTGTCAACTCCGGAAACTCTCCCATAAATAGCTGAACATCTGGCGGCAGTGCCTTTGATCACATTTCATCCCTCATAATAAAATAAACTGTTCTCGAAAAACCCTACTTCATATTTGTCAACGAGCTTTTAGTCGTGTTTTGACCATACAGAATGGGATTAAATTTCTAGATTATTGAAAGCAATGCGGAAAAATAAGGGTATTTTATTTTAATCTACCAATATTATCTATCCCGTATCGTATGACTGAAGCCTCTACCCTCTATGAGCTCCGGATAAGTGAAATAAACAGATGGCTTAAGTCAATTTGTCTAATTTCACGATCACGCAATATCTGCAGAAAATTAAAATCGCCGAGAGAGAAACAAAGTGTGATATTTTAATGGCATCATCTTCAAAGTTATTAACTGAAGGATACCAAGGTGCGTGCCTATTCTCTATTGATTTAAAGTTATCAATGACTTAAGGCATTAATCACCTCAATGTCAAACAATTTGACCAAACTACGGAACCGAATTATAAATTGAAACACTACGCATGTCATCAATCAAACAAAGCAATTATCTCTAATCTAATGCTTTAATCGCCTCAACTGGCCACTGTAAGGTGTGAAAAACTTATTATTATCGATTTTTATATGCAACCCTTCTTCTTCGAGTTGACCAAAGATGGGATGAAAATTCGCGGTAAAATCAGCGTCAACGTCGTATCTCATCATCAGCAACCCAAAATGATCCCCCCACAAATTTCGGGAGACAAGCGGATCCCGCATTATAATGGAGTCAGTGCTCTGCCGGGTAGTGTTATAGAGGAGTTGCAGTGTACTGAATTTGAATAGACAAGTTATCCATTTTTTGCTTTAGGACTTGGATAATTTTTAGAATACATGTATGTGTGGTATAGTAGTATATTTCCGTAGCATTTTTCTCAGCAACTATTCATAGCATCAAATTGAAACTTGATGAGGTTCACCTAAGATTCCTTCACCGTGTCGAGCAAATTTAGGTCTGCACATTAACTACTACCTGTTTTATGGCTTAGTTTATATTTTTCAGACATTGTCTGATATAGTCGTAAATTTTCATAATATTTTTCACAGCAACTATTGATGGTATTGACTTCAAACTATGTATGAATGCTCAACTAGGGACACTCCTTGGCTTTTAACAAATTCAGACCTGTATGTTATCTACTTCTAGTAGTTTATTTTCAGCCAATAGTTCAATTTTGGACATTTTTAGGTGTAGTTGTATTTTTTTCATGCTGTGAGTGAGGTGCAGCCAGGTGGCCTACATGGTGCTTACTGAATATGTTCAATTGAGGGAGAATTTTATTCACTGTAGATATGGCAGTGCATTCAGGGGTATACTCTGTGAGTTTTAACTAACAGATTTGTTTCAAACAGCCGTTTTAACAACTAGATGGTAGTTTTGTAGGCACCCTGCTCCGGACAAGCACAATTTTAGTATTTGACCCTGATAAATGACCGACAATTTGACCTTGACCAATGACCTTGAACTTAATACCAACAGAAAGGTCATGTCATAAGCAATGCACATGTAAAATATGAAGGCTATATCAATTACCATTAATCAAAAGTTATGGCCAATGTAAGTTTGTTGCAGAAAAATGGAGAGCCAACGTAAAGCTATCAAACACTAAGCCCCCCTTTTCCACGACACATCTTATTTCCGCTAATTTCAAATAGTTCATGGTCAAGGGCACCTCATTTGCTACTCAAATATGACATTTCATTAAATTCTAACCATTAGACTAGGAGAAATTTGAGAAAAACTATATTTTACCCCAAGTCCCCTCGTGATGTGGCCTCAAGTCCCAAAACAAGGAAAAATATATCAACATTATATCATAGGGAGTTCACATGGTAAGTTTCATTTGATTTGGTCCAAGGGTTATGGAGAAATTGCTCCAGATGGACAGACAGATGGACAGACAGACGAAGCAGCGGCTATATGCTCTCCCTTCAGGGAGCATAAAAATTCTTTCAAATGACACATCTACTCTTAATGGAGAATGATTGTGCCAAGTTATTTTGAAATCAATCCATAATTTGGATGGACAGACTAACACACTAACAGACTAACGCACTAACACGCATACACCGACTTGTCATAGTGACAACTATGTCTCACTCACCACAAGCAGGCTTGACAAAATGGAGAATAACTGTGTCAAAATATTGTGATTTCCATTCATAAGTTCAGTAAAAACTTGGTAGTCCATAGTGCAATGGACTGGAAAATTTTATACCAACTAAGCATTGTACAAACCAAAGGGAAGGCAGGTCAACATTAATGGAAAATTGCTCATCTTTTATTTTCACTTTATTATCACCATGACAAATTCAACATTTATTTCAAACAAAGTGTATATATTCGGTTCTACCTCCATTGGTGTATTTTCCCTCTGTGCTTTGTTCAAATCACACAGAAATCTATCATAAAGGACAAAATTAAGTATGATTAGTATGATTAGTATGATTCAGCATGTGTGAAAATTAAGGTAAGTGGAGATTAGGAGACATGTACCACTTTATAGGTCCATGATAAAATAGAGCATATCTACTAAATAATTAAACATAGGAGTTTGTGCTATAATTATATTTTCGTGACTTGAATTGGGCTACAAGCTACAAACTAAAAAACACTGATATTCAAATTAAACAGTTTTTTAAACAAAAGATAAAGAATGAAAAAAAGAAGAAGAATGATTTGATTGGTCAGTCAATATCTTAACCTACTATCCATCAATTGTTTGAAATGACACAAACAGGCTTATATACAGCTAACTTTGAAATATGGAATGACTCACCATCACTTTTGTATTTGCCCTGTGACCTTTCAAATGAAGTCTGTTGTGTAAGGCTGGAGCTGATTGGACGATCTGGTATACTCTGACTTTCACTTTTACTCCAAGCACGAGAGAAACTATGATCATCTGGCTTTGTTTTGGTTGGAACATCTAAAACAGGAAAAATATCTGTCAAAATTCATCCCTTTTAATTTAATCAGCAATTATGAAACAACCATGATTTAGCACTCTAACCATTTATCATCAAATAGAAAACCTCTTCAAGAGGGTAAACCTTAATGTGTTACCAGGCAACAAAATTTAAGACCAGTCGATAAAGAAAGTAATTGCAGATGATAATATTCAAATTTGCTGTTTTTATAACAAGAGCATAGAATGCTGATGCCAAGGCTTGGCTGTTCACATGCTTGATAGTGGGTAAAAGTCTAAAGAGGGGAATACCTTGTTCTAATTGCTTTTAGATTTATTCCCATTGATGGTATAGATTGCCCTTTCAATAGTGAACATATATTCCAAGTTTCAAGTGAATGTTTTTGGTAATACCAGAGCAAGCAATTTTTTTCATTTTAAACAATGTTTTCTATCCAGAAACTTGGAAAAATCTCAAATTTCATAAACTTTGAATTGTCTTCTACAACTCCTTTCAATTTGGACCAGTCTAAAATTTTGTCGTCTGGTAATGGGTTAATTATTACAAAAATTTGAGTTTTTTTCAATAACATTTAAGTAAGTTTCTTTCAAACCTTGGCTTTTTCCTCTTCTCCTCTTTTCTTTTTGTTCACTTAGTCGTTGTAGAGGTAGATCTAACAGGTCCAAGTTATACACATGTCTTGCCAAAACCCTTGTCAAAGTTTCCATAGTTTTCTGAAAGATAACCAAGACGAAGTATTTGGTAAATGGCATGATCTTTGCAGCTTTAAAGCAGAACATCTTTACTCTTGAAGCAAAACAGGTAAAAGTAATAACATTTACAACAGCTTTAAATCTTCAAGCACGACTTTGTTTGTTTGAATGAGATTTAACTTCATTTTTGGCAGTGTTTCAGTCACACTTTGGGAGCTTGAGCACCTAACCATGGATTCCTGGTATATCTCAGTACTTCCAATTTATCCTTTAAGAGTTTCCAGCTGCTTATCCCACTTAGGTTTACAATTGTCCACCCATTAGAGGGAGACAAAATGTTAGGGTATATGCCAAGGCCAGGGATTGGACCCTTGACCTCATGATTAAGAGTCCGACACACTACCAACTGCACTATGGTTGCAGCCTAAGAGTCTGACGCACTACCAACTGCACTATGGTTGCAGCCTAAATCATCAACGAAATGTATAAACACAGATTAAATTGTAAAAACATCTCATAAATATAACAAATTGACACTTATTAAATTCTACAAACAACCTTGTTCCAGAATCCACTTTTTCAACCATTGACTAAAATTGTTGTTGATTCTGGTGCTCAGAAAGGTATCTAGATGTTACTAAATATATATATATCATAGTGAAAGTCTTTTTAAATTGATTTAATGGAGTTTAATGTCACTTTCCACTGAATTTCAGTTATCACAGCAACTGGTGCATAAACATATGGCTTCCCATTATTTCTTATAGCAGTATAAAAACAATATTTTATCAAAGCTAAGAGCTTCTCATCTCACTTATCATTTGCCCATTGGTGAGAGAAAAATGGCACTTGCTACAATATTACTTTTGTCAATGTCGGAAATAATGTTGGCTCACAACCCCAGGATTGAGAGCTCAAAGAATTAAACATATAAACTATCTGATTTGAAATGTTATAAACCTTTCAAAAGTTAAAAATTATTAATATGTATCATTAATATTTTATGATATCAGTTTACCATTCATTATTGTAATATTGTCAAAGTAGATTGATTGTCGGCTCTCTGAATTTTCAGAATTGATTATCTGTACGAGGAAGTCATCCTAAAGACAATATTATAACTTACTGCCCATTCTGTGATCAGCTCTGCCCATGCTGTGAGTGATGAAAGCACATTTAGAAATTGATCCCATAACTCAGTACAGATGTATACATTCAAATTGGCTTTGATCCATGTTACAATAAGAGTCTGAAAATAGAAGAAAAGATAAAGATTTTTTTTCATTAAGGTATGAACTTTCAATCTTAATCACACTGTATAGATATACAAAAAGATTTTTCTTTCTTTTCATTCAGGTTTGAACCTAAAAATCTAAATTCACTGTATAAACAAACAAATCAGATTCAAACATTAGAGTGATCAAGTTTTTAGATTCATACCTTTTAGGAAAACAAAAAAATATTCTCTTCATGTCTTATAATCTAATGCTTTCTAGCAAAGCAAGTAAATATGTCACCAATTCTGAGTAAAATTTAACCCTTGTCATGCTGAATAAAAATTGGTTTCCAAGAATACTTTTAAATCAAAGCACTGGAAGTGACTAGAAGCCACTGAAAAGGGCTGGTATCTGTTTTGAAAATAATTTAACAAATAAATACAGCTTAATCCATTCCCACACAATGACACTTTTTGACGCCCGAAAAATGATTGAAAAAACACTGTGTAAAATGAAGAAATTGCTTGTAACAAGCAATTCTTTCCATTTTACACAATGTTTTCTGGCCAGAGAATTTGGGAAAACAAAAAAAAATTCATATACAGTAAAACCCCTCTAATGCGACCACTTGTGGTACTTTCTGAAAGTGGTTGTAATAGCAGGGTGGTCTTAATACTGAGGTTTGGTTGTTTGTTGTCAAGTAATTTATGTTTATTTTATCTTCATTATGTGACTACATTAATAATATTCATACAAAACATGGGCTATAAAAACATCTATTACAGCGGAATCTTAAGACATTTTCAAACTAACAATCTTTGATAAGTTTTACTTACCCTCTCCATTTTGATCTGATTCAGAAGTCCGACCTCAGATTATTTATATGTAAGTACATGCTCAAAGTGTCAAACTGTTGAAATCATATCTTCTATAATGTGAGTACCAAACATAAATTAAGATGAAATCAAAATTTTAATTGCTAATTTACTGTTCAGAACACTGTAAACAAACTAATCATAACTTCTTGGAAACTTTTTCACTTTCGACTTTATTACGAGTCAAAACCTGTGACTTATTCAAATAATTAAAAATAATACAAGCTAGAATTTCTAAAAGTGTTCAGCCACTTTAATCTATTTAATAGAAATAACGCCTATCATGATAAGGGTTCGATATCACATAATCAAATATCTAATATTGTATCGACAATGCAATTGTACCCAATTAGTGTCACTCTTATCAAGTGTGAAATTTGGGTGGTCGGTCTCAAGGTGTGAAGTTACTGGTTGTTTAAGCAGGGTTTAAAATAGTGTATGAGCTAAAGTTGGTACTGAATTTAGTGGTCGTAAGTTGGAATAGCGGGGCGCCCGGTTAAGAGGGGTTCGCAATTATTGTAATAAAGAACAAAAAATTCCATTCTGTTAAAATTTCAGTTGTAATAGTGGGGTGCACGTATTTATTGGGAGGTCGTAAGGAGAGGTTTTACTGTACTTTAAATTGTCGTCTGCATTTCCTTTCAATTTGGACCAATCTGAAATTTTGTCCTCTGATAATGGGTTAACAGGTACATCAGGTGGTGTAAACTAAGAACAGACTGCACTGTATGACAAGAGTTAATAGATCTACTTTGTGCACAAGCATACAAAATAGTCATGTGCTCAAAATTCTATTCATGGAAGTATGTTTCTCCAATCAATAAACTTTGATCTTGATAGTAAAATTTGAATTTAATCATAATGTTGAGAACAAATCACATTTACCCATTCAAACGGCACATCTACTAATGATTGAGAATAATTGTGCCAAGTTATTTTGAAATCCATCCTTAAATGTAGGAGTAATTGTCTGGACAAACACAATTTTAGTGTTTGACCTTGAGCTGTGACCTAGACATTAGAACTATCCCAAAAATTCCTTCAAATGGCACATCTACTAATGATGGAGAATAATTGTGCCAACTTATTTTGACATCCATCCATAAATGTAGGTGTAATTGTCAGGACAAATCGGACAGACAGATGGATAGACAGACTAACGCACTAACACACATACACTGACTTGTCATAGTGATAACTATGTCTCGCTCATTGCAAGCAGGGTCAACAAAAAACATGATAGAGGTCCACAAGATGATTCTACAGACAAAGTATCAATGATTTACACAATCTGGTTTCATAGAAAACCAGTTTAAAATAGTTCCATCTTTGTTTTCTATTTGACATGGAATCTACCCTGACTAAACAAAAGTATGACCATAGTGCAATTAAGTGAACAAAGTTAGTAGAGGTCTACTAGATAATGTTACATACCAAGTATTAAATTCTCTACATCTCTGGTATCAGAGTAGAAGATTCTGGAAAAATTGAACTTTTTTTCAAATGTAAAAGTGAGAGTTACTGCAACACTGCCATAAGTGCCTAGTTGAATGTAGGCTATTACAGCAGTACTGCACCAAGGCCAAGAAATTGAATCTTCCCCAAGAGGACCTCAGATATAGCCCTAGGGGCATCGTATGAACGACTTTGGTAGAAGTCCAAAAGGAGATGCTGCATTCAAAATATAAACATTTTAGGCCTCTGTGTTTCAGTATAGAAGTTTTTTAAATACTTTTTTTTCTTCATTTACATATAAAATGGAGTCCAATCAAGATGAAGCTCATATAAGACCCCAGGGGCACAAAATGAGAAATCTTTATTGAAGAAGAAATTATGCATACCAAATATCAAAGTTTTAGTCATTCTGGTTTTAGAGAAGATCTTAAAAGAATTCCTTATTTACTCCCTTTAACCCTTTCCTGTTTAAACCCTTGTTTTTACGTCCCTATACATTTATCATTGGGAAAACATTGTAGAAAAAGAAGAAATTGCTTTTCATCTGCAAAACCTTTGAAATTGGACAGGTCTAAAATTTTGGAAAAAAGGAAAGGATTAAGAGGATCTTAAAAGATTTCCATATATACCCCACTCGTTGAAATAGCAACAAGATTAAAGCGGTAGATTTAAAAAAGGTAAGTACATGTAATTTATCCAGGGAACTTTAAATTAATCAGATCATGGACAATTCAGGTTAGACACTGGACAATAGCTCAGTGCTCAGGCAAACTAAATCAAAGGACTGAAGGGCCTGAAAACAACAATACAGCAGACACAATTTTTCACCAAAGGGCCATAACTCTGTCAAAAATCAATGGACTGTAACCAAAATGGAATATGCACATCTCTGCTTGATACTAATTATATCAGTGAAGTTTGAATCAAATCTGTCCAATGGTTGCTTTGAAATTGAGCGGACACGAAAAAGCTACAGACGGACCGACAAACCGACAAGATGACTCCTATATACCCCCCAAGTATATTTTGGGGGGTATAAAAATATATAAACCTTATTTCCACTGAGCTAAAGCTTGCCTATGCAAGGGAAGTAACTAAAGAAAAATGCCTACTCATACTCCCTTGTATCCTTGATCTATTTTTAGAACTGCATAAAGGAATACTTCATATTTTTTTGGAACTGCATTAAGGAATTCAAAGTGTATGAACACAAAAACAAGGGGATCATAATGTTCCTATATCGCTCACCTGAATATGTTAGTTCAAAGTCTTTAGACCCATATGGGATCCAACATTAAAAAATTGTGGCCACTAGAGTGCTAATAAGGAAATTGTCATTAAGAACCCTGTTTCCTTGTTTTCCGATGGAATATTTCCATTTTCAATTGGGTTTATCCTTATGCTCAGACAAACTTTCTGACCAAGTTTCATGATGAATAGGCTTAAACTGTGGCCCCTAGAGTGCTAACAAGAAAATTGTCATTAAGACCCCTTATCTGTGTTTTTCAATGGAAGTTCCCTTTTTTAATATGGTTCACCCTTATGCTCAGACAAAGTTTCTGATTAAGTTTCATGGAGAATGGGCCAAAATTATGGCCCCTAAAGTGCTAGTGAGGAAATTGTTGATGACGGACATTCAACAATCACAATAGCTCACCTAAGCTTGAACACGATGTGCTCAGGTGAGCTAAAAAATGCAATACCAATTTACCGTAAATAACTAAATTATGAATTCTGAGTTACAGCAGTATTCCTCAGAAACCAGGTGGTAGATGGTCCATCCATGCATAAATATATATACGCAAAAACCCACTCAGAAACTTACTTTACTAAAGAGACAGTAAAAACTCTGCCATTCAAGATCGGCAATTCAAAAATCATATTTAACTGACTGCACACTCAATCCTTTATGTCTGAAAAACAGTAACTGTATGACCCCTCGGCCAGTGTCAAGCAAACTCTAACCAACACTGAGGCAAAGTCAAACATTTATATAGGTGAGCCATCGCACGATGAAATAGCTTCAGTTTCAGCGTCTCAACTCTCACCATTAATGTGATATTAAGATAAAGATATCAAACAAGAGGGCAGTTGGCCCTGGTGTGCTCATCTGAGACAAAGGCTCTTTTTCTTTCAACAGTCAAATCTAAACATAAAGTTAGGATTATGATACAAGTTGGCCTCACCGTACTATATAAATATTTAGTCTCTGTACCTAGGATCCAAAAGTAAAGATTATAGCAATATTCATAGGAATTCATAAAAACACTTAGTGACAAATATCTAGGCTCTTATTTTTGATTTTTGAAAGAATACCACCAAAAAAACACTTCAGCCAAATTTGGTTGAAAATGGCTGAAAAGTTTGGGAGGAGATTTCATCTACAAACACTTCTATATTTCCATATAGACCCCACCCACTGAAGCTCCATCCTTGGGGACCTGAGGGTAAGGATTTTAGCAATTCAAAAAGAGGTAATTTTTCTGATGGTTCACTGAAAATATCAAGAGGCTACGCCTCCTAGGTCAGTAGAAGATCATTTATGATTTTTTTTAATGATTTAACTTTTGATACCATGGCAACCAGAGTTTTCAATAAATTTCAATTTTTAAGCTATTTAACCCATTCCCACTCAGTGACGCTTTTAGACACCCCAAAGAAAAAGAGCTTTGGAAAACATTGTGGAAAATGAAGAAATTGCTTGTCACAAGCAATTTCTTCATTTTCCACAATGTTTTCTTCCCAGAAAGTTGAAAAAATCCAAAATTTGATAAACTTTAAATTGTCATCTGCAGCTTCTTTCAATTTGGACCAGTCTAAAATTTTGCTGTCTGGTGATGGGTTAAAAGGGGGCCACCTCAGACACATTTCTGCTAAATTTTGTTGAAATTGGTCCAGTGATTTGGGAGATGTTGTTAAAAGAAATTGTTGATGGACAATTAGGTACACATGAGGGTTGGATGCAGGATATAGGATGAACGCAACACCTCACTTGAGCACAAAGTGCTCAGGTGAGCTTTAAACATAATATATAAAGAGTATATAACCAAAACTTTCAGAAATAGCAATTAAACTGTATCAACATCTGTCTAGAGAACCACAATCAAAGACTTGGCTTCAACAGCATATGATGTATCTACAAAGAGCATCTCTCTACCACTTAAAAATAGAACAAGTAACCTCTAATCAAATATAAAGTGTTCACTTAAGTTAGTTTACTTTTAATTCAAACAAGACAGCCATTGGTCCTGGTGAGCTAACCCGCAATAATGGCTCTTTTCCTTCAATATTCAAATTTAATGTTAACCAAATCCAATTCAACAAAAATTTAGATTTGTCCAAATTGAAAGACGTTGCGGACAATTTAAACTATGTGAAATTATGGACATTTCAACTATCCAGGAAGAAAACATTGTGGAACATGAAGAAATTGATTGGCACAAGCAATTTCTTCATTTATACAATGTTTCCCCAATTGTTTCTCTTGAGGGGCTTCCACAAGCCTCACTGTGTGGGAATAGGTTAAGGCTAGGATTATGATGCAATAGGGCATAACCATATTCTAATCATATATTGATTTTGTGCCATATTTGGAACAAATATGCAACCTAAGTTTTCAACAGATTTTTATTTTTTCAGCTATTTATAAAGGGGGGCACCTAAGGAACATTCCTGCCACTTTTGGTTCAAATTGGCTTGGAGCTTTCATTCAAAAATCCTTCTTTATTACTAAATAGAATCACACACACCCGGAGCTCTCCCCCTTGGAACCTGAGAGTAATGATTTTAACTTTTTTAAAAGAGGTCAATATACTAATATTTCATGCAAAATATCAAGCCTCTAGGCCATTTGGGTCAGGAGGAAAAGACTTTTAAAGATATTTTTTAAGATTTCACTTCTGTTGCCATGGCAACCTGAGTTTTCAACGGATTTTAATTCTTTCATCTATTTATAAAGGGGGCACCAAAGGAACATACCTGCATAATTTGGTTCCAATTCGCCTGATGCCTGAGGGAGGAGATGCTGTTTAAAAATCCTTCTTTGTATCTATTCAGATTACATCCCCCCCCCGAAGATTGGAGGGTAATAATTTTAGCTATTTTGAAAGGGGTCAATATACTGACATTTCATGCAAAATATTCAGGCTCTAAGCCTTCTGGGTCAGGAGTAGATGATTTTTCATAAATCCATTTTTCTTGTCATGGCAACAGGACTTTTTAACCGATTTCAATTC
The DNA here is from genome assembly GCA_946902895.1 of Fragum fragum. Lineage (NCBI taxonomy): Eukaryota > Metazoa > Mollusca > Bivalvia > Cardiida > Cardiidae > Fragum > Fragum fragum. The sequence goes on from OX336366.1 coordinate 7,819,249, forward strand.
TTTTAGCTATTTTTAAAGGGGGGCACCTAAGGAACATTTATGCCTACTTTGGTTTGAATTGGTACAAGTGTTCTGGAGATGTTGTTTAAAGAAATTGTTCTATGTTTCTATATAGAAAACACCCTCCTTTTCAATGTATTTTAATTCTTTTAGCTATTTTTAGAGGGGAACATTTCTGCCAAATTTTGGTTGAAATTAGCTCAGTGGTTTTGGAGATGTCTTTTAAAATTCTTCTCTGCACTTTATAGAAACACCCATCCACTGAGGCTCCATCCCTGTGGACCGGAGGGTAATGATAATAGCAAATTGATGTTGCATTGAAAATTTCAAGGCTCTAAGCCTTCTGGGTGAGGAGAAGATTTTTAAAGATTTTATATTTCACTTTTATTCCATGAAAACCATACTTTTCAGTGGATTTAATTTTTAGCTACAAACACCATGCCCCCGAAACAGGAATTTTTTAGAAACTGGTGATTTCTATTGTGTTTTTTTTTTCTTTGTTTTAGGGAAGAGGGTTACATTTTAACCTTGACCTTGAAGAAATGACCTTCCCCAGTTGCTCCTTGTTAAGACCTATTTATATACCAAATATTAGCATTGTAACTTAATTAGGGATGAAGTTATAGGAAAATGTTTAGTTGGCAGGTTAAGTTTTTGAGAAATGTTTTAGGGAAAAGGGTTAAAATTATGACCTTGACCTTGATGAAATAACCTTTCCAAGTGAAGCCTTGTTGAGACCTATCTACATACCAAATATTAGCATTGTAACTTAATTAGGGATGAAGTTTAGGAAAATGTTTAATTGCCATGTTAAGTTTTTGAGTAACATTTTGGGAAAAGGGTTAAATTTTGACATTGACCTTGATGAAATGACCTTCCCCAGTGAAGTCTTGTTGAGACCTATCTACATACCAAATATTAGCATTGTAACTTAATTAGGGATGAAGTTTAGGAAAATGTTTAGTTGGCAGGTTAAGTTTTTGAGTAATGTTTTAGGGAAAAGGGTTAAATTTTGACCTTGACCTTGATGAAATGACCTTCCCCAGTTGCGCCTTGTTGAGACCTACCTACATAACAATTATTAGCATTTTATCATTTAAGGGATGAAGCTATAGGAAAATTGGCGGGTTAACTTTTGCAGACCGACAGACAGACGGACAGACGGACACCAGTAAAACAATATGCCCTAGATCTATCAATGCAGGGGCATAAAAAAGAGGGGATTCAAAGGAACAGGTCTGCCAAATTTGACTGAAAATAGCCGAATGGTTTGGGACGAGATGTTGTTTCAAGAAATTGTTCACTGATTAACTCTTTCCTATACAAATCCAGGATTTTATGTCACTGTCATTATATTCGTGGGAAAACATTATGGAAAAAGAAGGAATTGCTTGTTACAAGTTTTCTTCTTTTTCCACAATATTTCTACCACATTGGATGGTTTCTTTTCAAATTACATCCAAGTTTCATTGTTGTATGCAATCTTTTTCCACAATATTTTCTACCACAGTCAAGGGGTGTTAAAAAGCTTTAAATATTTACATTCTGATTTGAAATATAGGAGTTGTTCATATAAAAAGTACTATTTCATCTTTATCCCTTCTTTAGTAGAGGGGCAGATAATTCCAAACTTAGAAAGAAATTATAATTATGATCTAATACACAACTAGACAATAAAGATTCATAGCAACAAGTTTCAGTGTATTCCAGTTGAAAATATTGGAGTAGTTGTGCACAAAACAATTGCTAATGAACAGACAGACATGCAAACAACAGGGTCATTAAAATCATATGACCTTTCAGGCATATAAAAAGCATTGTTTAAGCAGAAAATATTTTTCCAATAAATTGGAATGTATAAATTTCACGTCACTGTGATTTTATTCTTGAGAAAACATTGTGGAAAAAGAAGAAATTGTCATAACAAGCAATTTCTTCTTTTCCAATAATCTTTCTAAGGCCCTACCACACCCACATTTCTTGGGTAATCAAAATTTCACAGACACGTTTTGAAAAGATTCCCCCACAAAACATTCCTGCATATTTTTGGTCAAAATCGTCCAGGTGGATTAGGAATAGATGTTTAAAGAAAATGCTAACGGTGGAAGACACATTACGGAAAATAGATATTGAGTGATCCTAAAAGCTTCCCTAGAGCATGTTGTCCTCAGGTGAGTTTAAAACAGACTCAGGTGAGTTTAAAACAGACTCAGGTGAGTTTAAAACAGACTCAGGTGAGTTTAACCCTTGTCATGCTAAACCCGGAATATTCCGGTTTTGGCAGAAGGTGTAGACTAAGATCAGACTGCACTTATGTGCAGTCTGATCTTAGTCTACACCTCCTGCTTTTACTTTTCCCGCCAGAGTTGTTTATTAAGTTGATTTCTATAAAAATGGATTTTTGAACGACAAGTTCTATCAGTGCTTTCAGCCCTTTGATTTGACAGCAATTCAGTAAGGTAATTTATACAGCATGACAAGGGTTAAAACAGACATTACCTGGAATATTGGCTGAGCTAGTTTCCCGCCAAGACATCTAGATCTATTTTCAATGGGATGCTGGCCCTGAACTCCAGATGTAATACATAACAAAACTCTCAACATTTGTTCCCTGAAAATGAAGGTAAGAATAACAATTCATTATCAGCTGATAAAATCCAAACCAAACATTTCTAACATATATAGAAAACAGGACAATCAGAAAAAAGAAACAGCTTTAAAGATATTTGCATCAAACACTAAAATAAACATAGTGAAGGCTTGTAAGTCTTGAGGAGTACATATCATGATTAATAAACATTTATCCTATCCCATAGGTTTCTACCCCTTCATCCATTAATGAATGTTCTTCATCCAGATAAAAACCAAACCAAACAAGAGGCCCATGAGGGCCTGAGACGCTCTACTGGTTATCAAGTTTTCCGTTAAAGAAATCTGATATTTAAGGAAGTTAATTGCTCAAAGAAGAATGCATAAAGAAAAAAAAAGGGCTTTATCCCCTTTATCATTTTAAGCAACAATCCTCAAGGCCCCTTTTCCCATGTTTCATGATGGATCCACTCCATTTCCAAAAGAAAGATACCTTATGACCCTACAATCATTCTGTGAATATTTCATCAGAATCTGACAATAATTGTGGACTTTATCACATAAACAGGATTGTTTTGAATGAAAATCAATAAGGCCCCTTTTCCTGTGTTTTCTGATGGATCAATTTCATTCCAAAAGAAACTTCCCTTACAACCCGACAATTTTCCTATGAAATTTAAAAGACAATTTGATAATGATTGTGATCTTCATCACATATGCAAGAATGTTTTGAATGATAATCTGTAAGGCCCCTTTTCCTTGGTTCGAATGCCACAATTATTCCATGCATCTTTGAAGAGAATCCAATAAAACTGTTGACTTTATTGTGTTAACAAAGATATTAAATTCAAGTTCTCATAAGGCCCCTTTTCCCGTGATATTTTACTGTTGGTTTTATCATTCTGTGAAAGTTGAAAGTGAATCCAATGAAATATTGGGAATTCATTATGTTTACTAGAATATTTAAAAAAAAATCATATGGCCCCTTTTTAAATGATACTTGATGGATTGTACCCAGTTCTGAAAAGAACCATTTAAGTATTTGTACAATCATTCTGTGAAATTTTGAAGTGAATCCGGTGAAATCAAGGGACATCGTTGTGTTAACCAGAACATTTAAGAGAGTTTTTCATAAGGCCCCTTTTTATGTGACCCTTGCCATAGTCAGATCCACTGTCAAAATCAACAATTGGAATGATGGTACAATCAATCTGTTTAATCTGTGGAATTTATTGTGTTAATGAGTTTATAGTGAAATCTTCAGAGGGCCCCTTTTCTCATGATACTTTACAGAAAAAAACAAATTTCCAAAGGTACAATTCTAATGAAGGTACAATCATTCTTTAAAAGTTAAAGAGAATCAATGAGAACAGTGGACTGAATTATGTCAAGAATTTTTGTAACAAAATTTTCATAAGGCCCCTTTTTCCGTGAAACTTAACAAATCAGACCCAATGTAACAAAGGAACAATCCTAATCATAGTTTGAAGAAAATAATAAAGACTGAGGACTTTATTGTAGTAATGATGTTTTGTAATAAAATTTTTATAAGGTCCCTTTTCTTGTGTCACTTAACCCTTTCCTGTTCAATCCCTGGTTTTTACGCCCCTGTGAATTTATACTTGAAAATATATTGTAGAAAAAGAAGAAATTGCTTGTTACAAGCAATTTCTTCTTTTTCCACAATATTCTTTACCCTAATGAATGGTTATTTTTCAAATTAAATCCACTTTGAATTTTCGTCTGCAAAACCTTTGAATTTGGGCAGGTCTAAAATGTTGCAAAACAGGAAAGGGTTAAGCAATCAGACCTAATTTACAAAGGAACAATCCAAATGATGGTACAATCATTCTATTAAAATTTGAAGAGATTCTGATAAAGACTGAGGACATTGTTGTGTTTATGAGGATTTGGTAATAATTTTTCATACAGCCCCTTTTCCTATGATACTAGACAGATCAGGCCCAATTTGGAAAGAAACAATCCTTATGATGGTACAAACATTCTGTGAAAGTTTGAACAGAATCTGATGAAAACTGCAGACTTTATCTTGGTGTCAAATTTTAAAAATAAAATTTCCATAAGGCTCCTTTTCCTGTGATATTTGAAGGATCAGGTCTCTTGTCAGCATCAACAATAGTGTTTATTGTACAATGATTCTGTGAAGGTTTGAATAAAATCCAATGGTTACAAGGATTATAGATAAAATTCTCAAAAGGCCCCTTTTCTCATGAAACTAGACAGATCACGCCTAACTTGAAAAGAAAGAATCCTCATGATGGAATATCATTCTGTGAAAGTTTGAAGAGAATCCGATGAAAACTGTGGACTCTATCGCGTAAATGAGGATTTTTTAATTAAGTTTTAATAAGGCCCCTTTTCCCATGTTTCTTGACGAATCTGACCCAATTTCGAAAGGCCCGATCCTTATGTTGGTACAATCATTCTGTGAAAGTTTGAACTGAATCTGATGTAAACTCTGGACTATATCGCGTAAACATGGATTTTTAATTAAATTTTCATAAGGCCCCTTTTTCCCGTGTTTCTAGACGGATCATACACATTTTCGAAAGGAACGATCCTTAGGATGGTACAATCATTCTGAGAAAGATTGAGGAGAATCCGATGAAAACTGTGGACTCTATCGCGTAAACAAGGATTTTTAATGGAATTTTTAATTAAATTTTCATAAGGCCCCTTTTCCCGTGTTTCTTGACGGATCATACCCATTTTCGAAAGGAACGATCCTTATGATGGTACAATCATTCTGAGAAAGTTTGAAGAGAATCCGATGAAAACTGTGGACTCTATCGCGTAAACGAGGATTCTTAATTGAATTTTTAATTAAATTTTCATAAGGCCGCTTTTCCCGTGTTTCTAGACGGATCATACCCATTTTCGAAAGGAACTATCCTTAAGATGGTACAATCATTATGTGAAAGTTTGAAGGGGATCCGATGAAAACTCTGGACTTAATCGCGTAAGTGAGGATTTTTTAATTAAATTTTCATAAGGCCCCTTTTCCCGTGTTTCTTGACGGATCATACCCATTTTCGAAAGGAACGATCCTTATGATGGTACAAACATTCTGTAAAAGTTTGAAGGGAATCTGATGAAAACTGTGGACTTTATCCGCGTTAACAAGGAAAAGTTTAACGGACGGACAACGGACGCACGGACGGACGCCGGACGGGAAAAAGCCATCGCTATAGCTCTAGTGGCCTTCGGCCAGTAGAGCTAACAAGAGGGCTGTTGGCCCTGGGGCGCGCACCTGAGATAAAGGCTCTTTTTCTTTCAACGGTCTAATTTCATTATGAAACAAATTGGCCACAATTACATATAAAGACTATGAACCTGGGGATCCAAAAGTCTAAATTACAAATTCCAAGGCTTTAGTGCTGATTTGAAAGAAGGAAAAAACTTTTTCCATGGGTTATAATTTCAGAAATAAGAAAGAAGTCTGTGAACTGATGCTTCATGCCTCTACCCCCCCCCCCCTGGTACGCCCCTGGAAACCCTAGGATCATGATTTTAGCTATTTTGTAAGAGATCAATATACTGATGCTTCATGCAAAATATCAAGGCTCTACGCCTTCTGGGTCAGGAGGAGAAGATTCTTAAAGATTAGTTTGAAATTTCACTTTTGTTGCCATGGCAACCAGAGTTTTTAACGGATTTAAATTCTTTTAGCTAATTTTAAGGGGGACCACCTAAGGAACATTTCTGCAAAATTTGGTTCAAATCGGCCCTGTGGTTTGAGAGGAGATGTCATTTAAAAAATCGTTCTTTATTTCTATATAAACCCCATCCCCCTGGGGCTCCACCCCTTGGGACCCGAGGATCATGATTTTAGCTATTTTGAAAGAGGTCAATATACTGATGCTTCATGCAAAATATCAAGGCTCTATGCCTTCTTGGTCAGGAGGAGAAGTTTTTTAAAAATTATTTTAAAATTTCACTTTTGTTGCCATGGCAACCAGAGTTTTTAACAGATTTCAATTCTTTTAGCTACTTTTGAAGGGGACCACCTAAGGAACATTTCTGCAAAATTTGGTTCAAATCGGCCCAGTGGTTTGAGAGGAGATGTCATTTAAAAAATTGTTCTTTATTTCTATATAAACCCCACCCCCATGCGGCTCCACCCCTGGGGACCCGAGGATCATGATTTTAGTTATTTTGAAAGAGGTCAATATACTGATGCTTCATGCAAAATATTAAGGCCCTATGCCTTCTGGGTCAGGAGGAGAAGATTTTTAAAGATTATTTTAAAATTTCACTTTTGTTGCCATGGCAACCAGAGTTTTCAACAGATTTCAATTCTTTTAGCTATTTTTGAAGGGGACCACCTAAGGAACATTTCTGCCAAATTTGGTTCAAATTGGCCCAGTGGTTTAGGAGGAGATGTTATTTAAAGAAATTGTTGATGGACGCACGATGCAAGACGCACGAGGGACGATGGACGGACGCCGGACAAAAAGGGATAACAATAGCTTACTTGAGCACTACGTGCTCACGTGAGCTAAAAACTAGAAATTATTGCAAAACTCATCGATATAGATATATAGACATGTTCACCTAGGTTTCTTGTTTCATGTTCTTAGTGAATGATATTTAAAATAACTGAAACATATTTCTTTTGTTGAACAACCAAATAAAAATCACTTATAAATGAACTACATTTTGATATCATATCAGCCAGACCAAATTATCTTGAGAAAAGTAGAAACTGGAAAAGGCTCTATTTTTATTCACTACCCCAAATCATTTGTCTCTTTATTACAGTTGAAAATCTTGCTATATTCGCTATTATTTGATAATTATCTTTCGATGACATTTTGATATTCTACTTTACATGTGGCTAAGTCTTGCTTTTCTCTAAATTACATTTCTTCTGTCCTGCATTACTTATCTTTAAATCAAAGGCCTGAAAGACCTCAAATGCAGTCAGGACTGTATATTAACAATTTGTATGATAGTTGAAGTCATTCTCTGATTTGTCTGTTAAGTTTTCCTTTTTATGAAATCACATTTGAAGACTTCTATATCCCCTCCGACAGAATGAAAACCATGTTTCCTTGCCAATAACTGACTTGATCAACAGCGTAATTATTGAATTCAGACGAAATATACGAAGGATAGTTTAAGCAGCATCACCCTTCGGTATTTCGAAAGATAACAACTGTAGTTACGAGATTTAAGCAGAAACCGACGAAATTCAGCAGGCGGAGAATTATTAAATTCTACCCTTACCTTCACAGTCTATCAGAATTGAATAATCCGTGAAAATGTATAGGTTTACAAATTGTGGTTCTCTTTCGGTCCGCGCCCAAATTTTTATAAGCTAGAATTTTCGCTTATTATTATTGATAGTTGTCATAATTAATCTAATTGAATTTAGCTTTACACAGACGTAAATATTTCCATCATTAGACAAAAGGGATGAAATCTCAGTATCCCTTATAGCGACGTCTCCTTGGAGACCAGTGAGTTGTTGAACACCTGGGGTAACTGACGCGTTGAGAAAATGTCACATGGATCGACCTTCGAACCTCTTTCGCCGAAATGGACTTGGTCTAATTTCTTTACCATTGTTAAAGATAAGGTAACAATAAATCAACAAAGAACCTGGGAATTTACACCGAACAGATGCACATGTACAAACCTGGATTAAACTTTGTAGCTGGTATTTTTTGAAAGTGTAAGAATGAAGGTTATAATAATCAAATAAGAGGACCATGATGGTCCTAGATGGCTCACCTGAACTGTCTGCTGTTAAAAAAAATGCAACTAGAGACAAATAACCATAATCAGTTTCATGAGTATTGAGGCAAAACTGTGACTTCTATATTGTAAACAAAGAATTTGTCATCATGGCCCCTTTTCCTGTGTTATCCTATAGAACCTTCCCATCATCTATAAGGTTCATCTTTATGACCTAACAAGTATCCTGACCAAGTTACATGACAATTGAGCCAAAATGATGACCTCTAGAGCATTAACCAAGAAATTGTCATTAGGGCCCCTTTTCCTGTGTTTTCCAAAAGTACATTCCTATAATCAATAGGGTTCATCCTTGTGACTAAACAATTATTCTGGCCAATTTTGATAAAAATTGAGCCAAAATTGTGGTCTCTAGAGTGTAAACAAAGAAATTGTCATTAAGGCCCCTTTTCCTGTGTTTTCCAAAAGAACCTTCCCATTATCAAAAGGCTTCATCCTCATGCCCTAATAATCATTCTGGCCAAGTTTCATGAAGATTGAGCCTAAATTTTGGCCTCTAGACTGTAAAAAAAGTAATTGTCGTTAAGGCCCCTTTTCCTGTATTTTCCAATACAACCTTTCCATAATCATAAGGTTTCATCCTTATGACCTAACAATTATTCAGACCAAGTTTCATGACGATTCAGCCAAACTTGTGGCCTCTAGAGTGTAAACAAAGAAATTGTCATTAAGGCCCCTTTTCCTATGTTTTCCAATAGAATCCTCCAATAATCGATAGGGTTCATCCTAATGATCGTACAATTATTCTGACCAAGTTTCATGAAGATTAAGGCAAAACTGTGGCCTCTTGAGTGTAACAAAAAAATTGTCATTAAGGCCCCTTTTCCTGTGTTTTTGGAAAGATCCTTCTGATAATCAATAGGGTTCATCTCTATGATCTATTAATCATTGTGGAAAAGTTTCATGAAGATTGAGTCTAAATTATGGCCTCTAGAGTGTAAACAAAGAAATTGTCAATAAGGCACCTTTTCCTGTGTTTTCTAATAGAACCCTCCCATTATCAATAGGGTTCATCCTCATGACCTTACAATTTTTCTGACCAAGTTTCATGAAGATTGGATCAAAACTGTGGCCTCTAGAATGTAAACACTTCAATTGTTGACGCTGCACGACACACGACAGACATTTAACGATCATAAAAGCTCACCATGAGAACTTTGTGCTCAAGTGAGCTAAAAATCCGAGACGGCGAAATGTCCAGTTTCACTTGCTTCTATGTCTAAGTTCGACGAATCGTTGAACACAGAGGTCTACCATACCCTTTTTTTGTTAAATGAAATCTGTAATGATGGTACGTTCAGGCAGTCCATTAAATGATGTCAGAGACATAAATATACATCATTCTATGTCTCTGATGGTGTTAACTGTTGACATAACAACAAACCCGGAGGATTCCCTCTATCAAGTGGCCTGGATGCAACACTGTTTAAGATGGTATAAATAGAAGTACCTGTAGAGGTCGTGACCTTAATCACTGAACACATTCAGTGATTCAGCTTTTTGCGGTCATTCTTTATGAATGGGCTTACATTTTCAGAGAGTATACTACAAGAAATTATGAATCAATTCGTGAGCAAGGAAAAAATGTTCAGGTCGTTGTCAGGTTCCTAGAAGCAAAGAGCGAATTCGGGCAATTCCTAGTATCCTGACTGCAATAAAAAATTATTCCAATTGATGGACTGCAACATTAATCAACAAGAGCCATCAGAGACGGATTATGCTCCCCTAATAAGGCTTTTGTCACAGAACTATATGCCACAATTGGACAAAAAACTTTTTATTGAATGCAACTATAGTTTGAGAGTTCAGTTCACAAGAAATTTGGAAGTTTGACAAACATTGAAGGAAGCTGTTTGGCTTCACAGGCCTGATTCTAGTAAAATTCAATATCATTATATGATAAAGGGTTAAATATTTTACCTTCACTATCCAAGTTATCAATGAAAAATGTCTCTATACAAAAAATGAAGACTCTAACCTGAGTAGTCTTGCAGAAACAATAGACTGATTTATTTTAGAATAGGATATATGCAAAATTTAAAGCTACATGGCATTAAGCCCCCTTTAAGCATGGTAAGGCTCATTGGGTCAAAAATTGTAATAAAAATTACCTAGGGCTTTTAACCAATCTAACTCAAGCCCTCCTTTTTACACCCTTCAAGAAAAAAGATTTGGAAAACATTGTGGAAAATGAAGGAATTGCTTGTATCCAGCAATTTCTTCATTATCTACAATGTTTTCTATCCAAAAAGGTGAAAAAAAATAAAATTCCATCAACTTGAAATTGTCGTCTGCATCTTCTTTCAATTTGGACCAGTCTAAAATTTTGTCAAGTGGGAATGGGTTAATGAACAACATTTATGTAAAGTAACAAGAAATTTTGGCAATTAGTGAAGGAGGAATATTTGAAAATTAATGACCTTGACAACTTGACCTTGACCAATGACCTTGAACTTAGTACCAACAGAAAGTCCATGTCATAAGCAATGCACATGTAAAATATAAAGGCTATATCACTTACCATTGTTAACTTATGGGAGATGTTAAAGTTAAAATTTTCGAAATTTTGACATTGAGAAATGACCTTGACAGATGACCTTGAACCTCATTCTAACAGAAAGGTCATGTCATAAGCAATGCACATGTAAAATATGAAGAGTATGTCACTTACCATTGTAAACTTATAGACATTGTTAAAGTTAAGCTTTTCAAAATTTTGACCATGAGAAATGACCTTGAACTTGACAGATGACCTTGAAATTAGTACCAACAGAAAGTCCATGTCATAAGCAATGCACATGTAAAATATGAAGGCTATATCACTTACCATTGTATACTTATGGGCTCTGTTAAAGTTGATTTTTTTTAAATTTGACCTCGAGAAATGACCTTGACAGATGACCTTAAACTTAATTCCAACAGAAAGGTCATGTCATTTGCAATGCACATGTGAAATATGAAGAGTGTGTAACTTACCATTGTAAACTTATAGACATTGTTAAAGTTAAGCTTTTCAAAATTTGACCTTGAGAAATGGCCTTGATCTTGACTGATGACCTTGAACTTAGTACCAACAGAAAGTCCATGTCAAAAGCAATGCACATCTTAAAGATGAAGGCTTTATCACTTAACATTGTAAACTTATAGACAATGTTTAAGTTAAGATTTTCTAAATTTTGATCTTCAGAAATGATCTTGACCTTGAATGATGACCTTGGTACCAACAGAAAGGGTTTGTCACAAGCAAAGCACATGTGAAATATGAAGACTTCATCTGTAACCAATCAAAAGTTATAGCCAATTTTAGTTTTTGCGGGGAAAAAAGACAGTAAACGTAAAGGTTATAACATTAAGGCCCCTTTTCCCATGACGCATTTTTTTAAACGAAAATTCCTGTTAGTTTAAGGTCAAGGGGATCAGATTTGCTACTCAAATATGAAATTTCATGAAATTCTAACAATTAGTCTTGGAGAAATTGGCAAAAAAATTTTTTACATTAAGGCCCCTTTTTCCATGACACAGCCTTGAAATAAGAAAAATCAAAAAACGGGTCTTGGAAATTTCCTAGGAAGATTATATATGAAGTTTCGTCCAATTAGGCCCAGGGGTTGCTGAGATATGACTTTGGACGGACGGACGCACAGGCTGGCGACTATATCCTCCCCCCAAAAAGTTTTTCGGGGAGCATAAAAACTGTTTGACCAATCATATTGTTCATTTATACCAGAAGTGATCTTTGAATTCCGAAATTGGACCAGTATTTATGTGAAATATTTTCGATTGTTGAAGACTTCAGTGTTGTAAAGTAGTTACAACATTTGAGTAGCTGACCATCCACTTTACTATTTTACTTTTTTGTTTCAAGTTATTGGCCAATAAATTTTGCAAAGTAACAGCATTTAACCCTTGTCATGCTGAACCCGGAATATTACTGTTTTGGCAGGAGGTATATACTAAAATCAATCTGCACATATATGCAGTCTGATCTTAGTCTACAACACCTATTAGTCCCTTTCCAGAGATAATTGTTTATTAAATTAACTTTCAAAAAGAGTTATTTGCCCACAAGTTATTGATTACAGTGCTATCAGCCCTTTGATGTAAAAGTGATTCTGAAGAGGATTTTTATTTAGCATGACAAGGTTTTTACAAATGGGCATGACCAGGGATCTGTCAATTCAGAATATAATTACCATGTTTTCTGGTCCATGTTAATTTTCATCACCATAGTTCTATAGATGTTTAATACCCTCTTGCAGACATCAACCTAGACAGAAAAACAAGAGGACCATGATGGTCCTAAATCGCTCCCCTGAGTATGATGGTTCATGGCTTTATGATATAAACAAATTAGCAAAGCCCTCTGTCTTATCATTTTGGAGAAGATGTTTAAGGATTTCTCTTTTAATCCTGGGTATATTGATGATCCCACCATATAGCACTAATTTCCTGAATATGGTGATGCTTTGAAGTATAGACATGCATACATACCAAGTATAAAAGCTCTAGGCCTAATGGTTTAGGCGAAGAAGGTTTTCAAAGATGTCATTATCTATTCCTAACTAAAATCAGGGATCACATAGAAAAGGGCTTATTTTCAGAATATAGTCAATCTCTGAAGTAATTTGGTAGAGGGTCAATAGTTGATGATATGTACCAAAAATGAAAGCTCTAGGCCTAATGGTTTAGGCGAAGAAGGTTTTCAAAGATGTCATTATTTATTCCTAACTAAAATCAGGGATCACTCAGAAAAGGGCTTATTTTCAGGATAAAGTCAATCTCTGAAGTAATTTGGCAGAGGGTCAATAGTTGATATGTACCAAATATCAAAGCTCTAGGCCTAATCATTTGGAAGAAGAAGACTTTAAAAGAATTCCTTCTTTATTTCTTTGTAAAATCAGGGATAGCACAGAAAAGGACTAATTTTCAGAATAAAATTAATCTTTGAAGTAATTTGGTAGAGGGTCAATAGGTGATGATATGTACCAAATATCAAAGCTCTAGGCCTAATCGTTTGGGAGAAGAAGACTTTAAAAGAACTCCTTCTTTATTTCTTTGTAAAATCAGGAATGGCACAGAAAAAGGCTAATTTTAAGAGTACAGTAATTCTTTGAAGTAGAATGGTAGAGGATCAATAGTTGATGATATGTACCAAATATCAAAGCTCTAGGCCTTATGGTTTAGGTGGAGAAGATTTTTTAATAATTGTTTATGGACGGAAGAACAGACGAACAGACGGACAGACGGACGTCGGACAATTACATATCACAATAGCTCACCTTGAGCATGTTGTGCTCAGGTGAGCTAAAAAACTCAGTCAATTCAAATACTTAACAGGAATACTACATGTGAATGCCATGCTCGGCTGCAGGAGCTAGATATTGAAAAAATCTTACTCACAAAATGGGTATAATTCTAACTAAAATGCATTGAGATTTAACCCCATTGATAGTTGGGTTGCCCTCTGTGAGAATCAACATGCAAGTCAAGTTTCAATAATATGAGCGATACGGCCAAGCATAAAGCTTTTCATCTCAACAACAACACTATCAAGTATTGACAATCAAATCTTAGTTAATCAGCAGCCAAGCTACAAATGATTGTACAGTTTGATTTCACTTATTTGTGAATACCTGGATACAAGTGGGGTTGTTTTTACATTTTTTTAATTGTTGGAGAATTAAACTTATGTTATAGATGATTCCATAACATTTTTAGAGAATACCATTTTTCAGATCTTTCTTGGGTAGCCTTTACTAATATAGGACTTGATCCACTCAAATATGTGGCTACAAAACTATGACTGTACAACGGAGCTACATGTATGACAGAAGAGTTACAGAACAGTTTCACACAAGGTAATGCAAATCGCCCTCCCGCCTGCCTACATTCAGCAATCTAATAACCAGTTTAACCAGTTTTTTCCTTTGTTAACCCTTTCCTGCTTTACAAAACTTTAGACCTGTCCAAATTCAGAGGTTTTGCAAGTGAAAATTTAATTAAGGTGGACTTAATTCAAAAATAATAATTCAATAGAATAGAAAAATATGTGGAAAAAGAAGAAATTCTTTCAAAATGTTTTCTAAATTATAAACTCACAGGGATGTAAAAAACAGGGATTGAAAAGGAAAGGGTTAATAAAAGATAAGGAAAGAAAATTCATGACTTTTTTTTAAATTCACAGCTATAACTTGAAACAAAAGGTTTTAACCAGTCCATATTCAAAGAAGTTGCAGACGACAATTTCAAGTTGATGAAATATGTAATATCTTTGTTATTTGGAGGTGAAAACATTGTGGATAATGAAGAAATTGCTCGTAATTGTCTTGATTTCCACAAGGTTTTCAAAAGCTTTTATGTTGAGGGATGTTTATAAGTGTTATTGTTGGTTAAAATGTCTTCCAAATATTTTGAATATACCTGTTCCTGAAGCGCTAAGTCAGAGTCAGCAGCTAACAGGAATACATTTGCAGCATTTGTGACACAGATCTGTATGAGTTTTTGTTGACCAGCCCTCACATCATAGTGAGACAGATCTCCTCCGTCTGCCAGATCTTGAATGGCTCCAAGATATGATGCATTTCTCAGCCAGGTTTTTAGATCTCCTGAATCTCTCGATATCTGCAGAGGCATGTTTGTTGGTGCAGACTCCTGTCCAGATGTATACATACACAGTAAATAATACATTCTCAAAAGATTGTTAAACCCATTACCATATGGCAAAATTTTAACAGGTCAAAATTGAAAGACATTGCAGACAGCAGTTATTAGTTGATGGTTTAAACAAGAGCCATCGGAGGCGGATTATGCTCCCCGAATAAGGCTTTTGTCACAAAACTGTATGCCATTATTGGACATAAAACTTTTTATTGAATGAAACTATAGTTTGAGAGTTCAGTTCGCAAGAAATTTGGAAGTTTGACAAACATTGAAGGAATCTGTTTGGCTTCACAGGCCTGATTCTAGTAAATGTCAATATCATTATATGGTAAAGGGTTAAATATTTTACTTGGACTATCAAAATTATCAATGAAAAATGTCTCCATACAAAAATTGAAGACTCTAACTTGCAGAAACAATAGACTGATTTATTTTAGAATAGGATATATACAAAATGTAAAGCTAAATGGCATAAAGCCCCCTTTTAGCATGGTAAGGCTCATTGGGTCAAAAATTGAAATTAACATTACCTAGGGCATTTAATAAACAACATTTGTATAAAGTAACAAGAAATTTTAGCAGTTTGTAAAATTAATGAACTTGACAATTTGACCTTGACCAATGACCTTGAATTTAGTACCTACAGAAAGTCCATGTCATAAGCAATGCACATGTAAAATATGAAGGCTATGTCACTTACCATTGTATACTTATGAGGATGTTAAAGTTATAATTTTCAAATTTTGACCTTGAGAAATGACCTTGACCTTGACAGATGACCTTGAACCTAATACCAACAGAAAGGTTATGAAGGCTATGTCAATAACCATTGTAAACTTATAGAGAATGTTAAAGTCAAGATTTTCGAAATTTTGACCTTGAGAAATGACCTTGATCTTGACAATTAGACCTTGAACTTATACCAACAGAAAGTCCATGTCGTAAGCAATGCACATGTAAAATATGAAGACTATATCATTTACATGTGTATACTTATGGGCAATGTTAAGGTTAAAATTTTCCAAATTTTGACTTTGAGAAATGACCTTGACCTTGACAGATGACCTTCAACCTAATACCAACAGAAAGGTCATGTCATAAGCAATGCACCTGTGAAATATTAAGGCTATATATACTTACCATTGTAAACTTATAGACAAAGAGACAAAGTTAAAGTTAAGATTGTCGAAATTCTGACCTTGACCTTGACAGATGACCTTGAAATTGACTATCAAAAAGGCTTTGTCACAAGCAATGCACATGTGAAATATGAAGACTATATCTGTAACCAATCAAAAGTTATGGCCAATATAAATTTTTGCAGGACAAAAAGAGAGCTTATGTAAAGCTAGTAAGATTAAGGCCCCATTTCCCATGACACTTTTTTTCAAACGTATTTTTTCCATAGTTTAAGGTCAAGAGAATCTGATTTGCTACTCAAAAATGAAATTTCATAAAAGTCTGACTATTTGACTAGGAGAAATTGGCAAAAACTAATTTCTACACTAAGGCCCCTTTTTCCATGACACAGCCTTGAATTGAGAATATTCAAAAAATGTCTGCTGGAAATTTGCTAGGAAAATTATATGTGAAGTTTCATCCAATTAGGCCCCAGGGTTCCTGAGATATGACGTCGGACAGATGGCCAGACAGAAGGAAGGATGGATGGACGCCCGCACAAGCCGGCGACTATATGCTCCCCCGAAAATTTTTTCAGGAGCATAAAAATCATTGTCTTTTATGGCAGGAAACATATTGTATAATGAAGAAATTGCTTGTCACAAGCAATTCCTCCTCATTTTACACAATGTTTTCCAAAGCCATTTTCTTAAGGGACATAAAAAATGAGATAGGGTGGGATGGAAAAAAGACAAAGGGGATTGGATGGTGTTAATAAATCTTCGTCCTGCTAAATAACCTGACAAGCAGACATTATAGCAAAGATCAGACTGCATGTACATGTAGTATTCTGTGTATGCTGGCTACCTCAGTGAGGATATTCTGGCAAAAATAGAAGGTCAGAAAAAACTCTCTGATCCTTTTCTTTTTTGTAACATTTTAGACCTGTCTAAAATTGAAAGTGAATTTAATCTGAAAAACAAGAGCCATGTATGACATGGCCATCCCCCGCAATAAAAGATTGATAAACCAAAGCCAATAAGATTTAGACTTTTTGTGCACTGCATTTCTTGTCAATGAATCCGATATAAGCTATTATACTTTCAGAGATATGCTCTGGACAAAATCGACAGTCTTAAAAACAACAAAGGGCGATAACTCCAAAATTATGCAAGCAAGAGTTGTGGGTCTTGTGCACTGAACTTCTCCTCAACGAGGTCTATCCACCTATGAAGTTTCAAGTTAATAGTTATTACACTTTCAGAGATATGCTCTGGACAAAATCAAAGTCTTAAAACAACAAAGGTCAATAACTCCAAAATCATGCAAGCAAGACACACAATCCTGTTTTTTGACGCCCCTCAAGACAAAAAGCTAGGAGAAGCATTGTGGGAAGAGGTAAAATTGCTAATAATGAACTTGAAATAAGCACATTCATCAATTCTCACAGTGATTTCTACTCACTGACAAAGACTTTTACAATTTTAACAAATTGAAATTATTTAGTCAGGTGACCTTAACTAGAGCAATTGAGCGTCTGTATCACTCCACAGGTGTCTAGAGAAGCATTTCAAACTTTTCATTGTTTTTACAAAAGTTAAGTTATGTATAATTCATTTACTCAGTCAGATAAATAAGCATTAACAAAATTTCAAAATTTTCACTGTATATCATATATGGAAATAGGCCATCACCATAATAGCCAAGCTTTCCAACCAAGCAAAATCATATGAAGGAATCAAACAAAAAGTTATCTGAGGATCAATCCTATGAAATTTGGTTGAAATCCACTAACAGTCAATTTTCAGTATATACCCCCGTCCATTAAAGCCATATTTTTCATCCGATCAAAAATCTTTTTGATAATGTGATAAAGGGGTCCCACGATCAATATGGTAAAATTTTGTTGAAATCCATCTACTAGTTTCTGAGAAAAAGAATTTCAAATCTTTTACTGAATATGGAAATAAGCCCTGCCCATTAAAGCTATGTTTTCAATTGATCAAAAATTCTTTGAAGGAATCTAATAAGGGTCACCCAAGGATCATTTCTGTGAAATTTGGTTGAAATCTAACGATTGTTTCTGAAAGATGATTTTCAATGCTTTCACCATATATGGAAATTATTATTATCCCCACCAATTAAAGCAATGTTTTTTAATCCCATAAAAATTCTTTGAAGAAATGTGATAAAGGGTCACCCAAAGATCATTTTTGCGAAATTTGGTTGAAATCCATCAATTGGTTTATGAGAAGAAGAATTTTAAAGCTTTCACAATATATTGAAATTAGCACTGCCAATTTAATCCATGCTTTTCATCCAATCAAAATTCATTGAAGGAGTCTGATAGAGGGTTACCAAAGGATCATTCTGTGAAATTGGTTGAAATCTGTTCAGTACTTTCTGTGGAGCAGATTTTTAAAGGCAAAGTTTACAGAGTGACAAATGGACGGATCGACAAATGGAAGGAGGGAGGCACGATCAATGGACACCAAGCCATGAAGATAGCCCTCTGGTTTTAGCCAGTGGAGCTCAAAAGCATATAACATTAGCCCATTCCCACACAAGCCTACTTTTTTACACCCCTCAAGAAAAAGCTTTGGAAAACCATTTTTGAAGATGAAGGAAATTACAAGCAATTTCCTTATTTTCAACAAAATAAAGATTTTTCAAATTCCATCAACTATTGTCATTTGCAACTTCTTTCAATTTGGACCAGCCTAAAACTAGTTATTTGGTGATGGGTTAAGATAAGTTAGATATCTAAATGATGGATTACAATCCACCTAAGCATATCATAGCATATGTATCAATATCATGGAGTGCACCAGATTTCAAAGAAAACTGCACTAACCAGTGTCAAATCTAATGGACAAAGGGACATTTAAACTCTTCAATTTCCTACATATATTATGCAGTAAAGTATTGAATCCATTACGTAAATAGTATAAGGTAAATTGAATTTATTGAAGAAATTAAATAAAGACCAAAACAAAATTCTATGAAATAATATATGGCAAAGGTATAAAGTAAAAATTCTACAAAAGCAAAAGAAAATAACTTTCATGCATTTAATGTCTTTGCAATTGGGCTAACCTCAAAGTAAAAGTGGCTAAACAGAAAAATCTGAGCTATCAAAGCCAGGCATAAGAATAAGGTGATCATGCACAACAGAACTAATATCCTGTATGTTAAATGCACAATATTAATGTTGAACGAATATTTCATCCAGTCCTATTAATTAATCATCAATAATTTATAACATATTAAAAAAAAATTCAACTTTTTGACAGCCCTGAAAAAACGCCATGGGTAACATGACTAGAGGTGCTTGAGTGCCTGTATCGCTCCAAAGGCCCAAATGTACTAATTAAAAAAATTATGTTTTCAGGAATTCAATATAAATTGAATCCTCTTTGCCATATCTAGCAAATAAATCTAGTCACTGAAATTTTTTAAATAGTTCTAGAAGCTTTTCAAAGTTTTCACTCGTTTACATAAGTCAAGTCATGTAATACTGTAAATCGGGTAATTTTTGTGTCGTCTCATTTTTGCATCAGCAGGACCCCAAGACTAATAGCGTGTTCATGATTTCGCTAGTGGCCTTGTGGTATATGGGTAATTTCTGCAAATATCCCCAAAAATACACTGGCAAAGAAAAAAAATTATTTACGATTACAACCCAATTTGATAACAATCTTTGAATAGAATCATTACTGGTAATCCATTTAAAAACATTTTTACCTATTCTCTATTGGCATAGTTTGACGATTTCTCACCTGAAATCGCTGTAAGATCGCAAAGTAAGCGTCAAAGTTAAAGAGAAAAAAGAATTGAAACGATCAAAAACAAGAGGCCCATGAGGGCCTGAGACACTCTACTGGTTATCAAGTTTTCCGTTAAAGAAATCTGATATTTAACCCTTTCCCGTTCAAATACGGGATTTTACGTTCCTGTGATTTTATACTCGAGAAAACATTGTGGAAAAAGAAGAAATTGCTTCTAACAAGCAATTTCTTCTTTTTTCACAATATTTTCTACCACATAGGATGGTTTCATTTCATATGGCATCCAGTTTTCATTGTCGTATGCATCCTCTTTCAATTTGGACTAGTCTAAAATTTCCAGAAACCGGAAAGGGTTAAGGAAGTTAATTGCTCAAAGAAGAATGCATAAAGAAAAAAAAGGAGCTTTATCCCCTTTATCATTTTAAGCAACAATCCTCAAGGCCATTTTTCCCATGTTTCATGACGGATCCACTCCATTTCCAAAAGAAAGTTACCTTATGACCCTACAATCATTCTGTGAATATTTCATCAGAATCTGACAATAATTGTGCACTTTATCACATAAACAGGATTGTTTTGAATGAAAATCAATAAAGCCCCTTTTCCTGTGTTTTCTGATGGATCAATTTCATTCCAAAAGGAACTTTCCTTACAACCCGACAATTGTCCTGTGAAATTTAAAAGACAACTTGATAATGATTGTGATCTTCACTCCATTTCCAAAAGAAAGTTACCTTATGACCCTACAATCATTCTGTGAATATTTCATCAGAATCTGACAATAATTGTGCACTTTATCACATAAACAGGATTGTTTTGAATGAAAATCAATAAGGCCCCTTTTCCTCTGTTTTCTGATGGATCAATTTCATTCCAAAAGGAACTTTCCTTACAACAAGACAATTGTCCTGTGAAATTTAAAAGACAACTTGATAATGATTGTGATCTTCATCACATACACAAGAATGTTTTGAATGATAATCTGTAAGGCCCCTTTTCCTGTGTTTCGAATGCCACAATTATTCCATGCATCTTTGAAGAGAATCCAATAAAACTGTTGACTTTATTGTGTTAACAAAGATATTAAATTCAAGTTCTCATAAGGCCCCTTTTCCCGTGATATTTTACTGTTGGTTTAATCATTCTATGAAAGTTTAAAGTGAATCTGATGAAATATTGGGAATTCATTATGTTTACTAGAATATTAAAAAAAAATCATATGTCCCCTTTTTGCATGATACTTGATGGATTGTACCCAGTTATGAAAAGAACCATCTAAGTATTTGTACAATCATTCTGTGAAATTTTGAAGTGAATCCGTTGAAATCAAGGGACATCATTGTGTTAACCAGAATATTTAAGAGAGTTTTTCATAAGGCCCCTTTTTATGTGACCCTTGCTATAGTCAGATCCACTGTCAAAATCAACAATTGGAATGATGGTACAATCAATCTGTTAATTTATTGTGTTAATGAGTTTATAGTGAAATCTTCATAGGGCCCCTTTTCTCATGATACTTTAAAGAACAAACCAAATTTCAAAAGGAACAATTCTAATGAAGGTAGAATCATTCTTTAAAAGTTCAAGAGAATCAATGAAAACAGTGGACTGAATTGTGTCAAGAATTTTTGTAACAAAATTTTCATAAGTCCCCTTTTTCCGTGAAACTTAACAAATCAGACCCAATGTACAAAGGAACAATCCTAATGATAGTTTGAAGAAAATGATAAAGACTGAGGACTTTATTGTAATAATGATGTTTTGTAATAAAATTTTATAAGGTCCCTTTTCTTGTGTCACTTAACCAATCAGACCTAATATACAAAGGAACAATCCAAATGATGGTACAATCATTCTATTAAAGTTTGAAGAGATTCTGATAAAGACTGAGGGCATTGTTGTGTTTATGAGGATTTGGTAATAATTTTTCATACAGCCCCTTTTCCTATGATACTAGACAGATCAGGCCCAATTTGGAAAGAAACAATCGTTATGATGGTACAAACATTCTGTGAAAGTTTGAACAGAATCTGATGAAACCTGCAGACTTTATCTTGGTGTCAAATTTTTAAAATAAAATTTTCATAAGGCTCCTTTTCCTGTGATACTTGAAGGATCAGGTCTCATGTCAGCATCAACAATCGTGATTATTGTACAATGATTCTGTGAAGGTTTGAATAAAATCCAATGAAAGCTCTGGACTTGGTTACAAGGTTTATAGATAAAATTCTCTAAAGGCCCCTTTTCCCATGATACTAGACAGATCACGCCTAATTTGAAAAGAAAGAATCCTCATGATGGAATAATCATTCTGTGAAAGTTTTAACAGAATATGATGAAAACTGTTGACTTTATTGTGGTACAATGATTTTAAAATTAAATTTCATAATGCTCCTTTTCCTGTGATACTTGACGGATCAGGTCTAATGCAAACATCAACTATCATTATTATTGTTCAATTATTCTGTGAATGTTTGAAGAAAAGCCGATTAAAGCTCTGAACTTAGTAACAAGGATTTATAAATGAAATTTTCATAAGGCCCCTTTTCCTGTGCTTCTTGACAGTTCAAACCCTGTTATGAAAAGAATGATAGTTATGACCTTCCAATCATTCTGTGAAAGTTTCACAAAATCTGATCAAAGCTGTGGGTTTTATTGTGTTAACAGGGTTTTATTAATTGAATTTTCATATAGCCCCTTTTCCCATGTTACTTGATGGATCTGAACCAATTCCAAAGGGAACTCTTCTTACAAAAGTATAATCATTGTGTTTGAGTATAAAGACAACCCCATCTCATCTGTGGACTTACAAGCATTAATTAAGATTTTTTTAATTGAATTTTCCTAAGGCCCCTTTTCCTATGTTCAGACCCAATTTGAAAGGAACAATCCTTATGATGGTACAATCATTATGTGAAAGTTTGAAGTCAATCAGGTGAAATCTAGGGCCATTACGTGTTAACTAAGATTTTTTTCATTAAATTTTCATATGGCTCCTTTTCCCATGAAACTTGATGGATCAAACCTACTTCCGAAAGGAAAATTCAATTTAATTTAATAATCATTCTGGGAATGTTTGAAGAGAATTTGTTGAAAACTATTGACTCTATTGTGTTTATGAGGACTTTTTCAATCCAGTTTTTATCGGGCCCCTTTTTCCCGTGGTCCTTGACTGATCATACCAAATTTTGAAAGGAACAATTCTTATGATGGTACAATCATTCTGTGAAAGTTTGAAGTCAATCAGATGAAAACTGTGGACTCTAGAGTGTTAACTAAGATCTTTGAATTAAATTTTAACAAGGCCCCTTTTCCTATGTTTCTTGAGGAATCATATCCAATTCCAAAAGGTACAATCCTTAAGTTGGTACACTCATTCTGTGAAAGTTTGAAGAGAATCCGATGAAAATTGTTGGCTCTAGATTATTAATGAGAATTTTTTATTAAACATTTCATAAGGCCCCTTTTTCCTGTGTTTCTTGAAGGATCATACGAAACTTCAAAAGGAATAATCCTTATGATAGTACAATCATTCTGTGAAAGTTTGAAGAGAATCCGATGAAAACTGTGGACTCTATCACGTAAACAAAGATTTTTTAATTGAATTTTCATAAGGCCCCTTTTCCCATGTTTCTTGACGGGTCATACCCAATTTCGAAAGGAACAATCATTATGATGGTACAATCGTTCTGTGAAAGTTTGAAGAGAATCCAATGAAAACTGTGGACTCTATCGCGTAAACGAGGATTTTTAATGGAATTTTGATTAAATTTTCATAAGGCCCCTTTTCCCATGTTTCTTGACTGATCATACCAAATTTCCAAAGGAACGATCCTTATGTTGGTAAAATCATTCTGTGAAAGTTTGAAGAGAATCTGATGAAAACTGTGGACTCTATCGCGATAACGAGGATTTTTAATTGAATCTTTAATAAATTTTCATAAGGGCCCTTTTCCCGTGTTTCTTGACAGATCATACCCATTTTCGAAAGGAACGATCCTTATGTTGGTACAATCATTCTGTGAAAGTTTGAAGAGAATCTGATTAGAACTGTGGACTCTATCGCGTAAGCGAGGATTTTTTTATTAAATTTTCATAAGGCCCCTTTTCCCGTGTTTCTTGACGGACCTGACTCATTTTCAAACGGAACAATCCTTAAGTTGGTACAATCATTCTGAGAAAGTTTGAAGAGAATCCGATGAAATCTGTGGACTCTATCGTGTAAACGAGGATTTTTAATTGAATTTTTAATTAAATTTTCATAAGGCCCCTTTTCCCCTGTTTCTAGATGGATCATACCCATTTTAGAAAGGAACGATCCTTATGATGGTACAATCATTCTGTGAAAGTTTGAAGAAAATCCCATGAAAACTGTGGACTTTATCGCGTAAACGAGGATTTTTAATTGAATTTTTAATGAATTTTCATAAGGCCCCTTTTCCCGTGTTTCTTGACGGATCATACCCATTTTCGAAAGGAACCATCCTTATGTTGGTACAATCATTCTGTATGAGTTTGAAGAGAATCTGATGAGAACTGTGGACTCTATCACGTAAATGAGGATTTTTTAATTAAATTTTCATAAGGCCCCTTTTCCCGTGTTTCTTGACGGATCATACCCATTTTCGAAAGGAACAATCCTTATGATGGTACAATCATTCTGTGAAAGTTTGAAGAGAATCCGATGAAAATTGTGGACTTTATCACGTAAACGAGGATTTTTAATTGAATTTTTAATTAAATTTTCATAAGGCCCCTTTTCCCGTGTTTTTTGACAGATCATACCCATTTTCGAAAGGAATGATCCTTATGATGGTACAATCATTCTGTGAAAGTTTGAAGAGAATCTGATGAAAACTGTGGACTTGATCGCGTAAACGAAGATTTTTTAATTAAGTTTTAATTAGGCCCCTTTTCCCGTGTTTCTTGACGGATCTGACCCAATTTCGAAAGGAGTGATCCTTATGATGGTACAATCATTCTGTGAAAGTTTGAAGAGAATCTGATGAAAACTGTGGACTTTATCGCGTAAAAAGGAAAAGTTTAACGGACGGATGACGGACAGACAGACAGACGGACAGACGGACAGACGGACGCACAGATGCCGGACGGGAAAAAGCCATCGCTATAGCTCTAGTGGCCTTCGGCCAGTAATGCTAAAAAACACTAGGTTTACCAAACTGTCAAAAGATGTATATCTGGTGTCAAAACAGATACAATTATTGATTCTAATTGATTATTACGCATCATCTGCTGCTTTCCATTGTTAAGTTCATTAGACTAATTGGAGTAACTTGGCAGGTTATAAAATTTTGTCCTGTTCTCAAAACTGATTTATTTGGTTTTTATGCAGAGGTGGAAATAATCCCAATATGAATGAAATATGAATGAAATAAATTTAATGACAGGTAAATCATTTGATCTTCGTTGGTCCGCGCCTTACTTCGGACCTCTCCGAATTTTTATCTGTACAAAATGTTTCAATTTATGTGATATTCTTGAATTCGCAAGCTCATCGACTTGCAATTATAAGCGAAGACAAAATTCTTGCTTATAAAACCCAATTTACAGTATTCATTTACTAAATAAAATCAAAGGCCTGAACGGCCTCAAATGCAGTCAGGACTGTATATTAACAATTTGTATGATAGTTGAAGTCATTCTCTTATTTGTCTGTTAAGTTTTCCTTATTATGAAATAACATTTGAAGACTTCTATCTTCCCCCCGACAGAATCCCAACCATGTTTTCTCGCCCATAACTGACTTGATCAACAGTGTAATTGTCGAATTTGGACAAAATATACGAAGGGTAGTTTAAGAAGCATCACCCTCCGATATTTCGAAAGATAACAACTGTAGTTACGAGATTTTAGCAGAACAGACAAAATTCAGCGTGCAGAGAATTATTAAATTCTACCCTTACCTTCCTGGTCTATTTGAATTGAATAATCCATAAATTTCTACAGGTTTACAAATTGAGGTTCTCTTTCGGTCCGCGCCAAAATTTAAAAGCAAGAATTTTCACCCGAGACATGTTTCATTATTGTTGATAGTTGTTGGAATTAATCTAATTGAATTTAGCTTTACACAGACGTAATATTTCCATCCTTAGACAAAAGGGATAAAATCTAAGTATCCCTCGTAGCAACGTCTCCTTGGAGACTGACGAGTTGTTGAACACCTGGGGTAACTGACGCGTTGAGAAAATGTAACCTGGATCAACCTTCAAACCTCTTTTGTGGTAATGGACATGGTCCAATTCTTTACCATTGTTGAAAATACGGTAACAATAAATCAACAAAGAACTTTATTTTATGAATCGGGAATTTTACACTGAACAGATGCAAGCGTACAAAACTGGATTAAACTTTGTAGCTGGTAACTTTTAAAATCGTAAGAATGAAGAAAAAATCCTAGACAGTCCCAAAGGTTACAAGTCATTTCTTCCTTTTATGCAATGTTTTCCTTCCATTCTTGTCTCAAGGGGCATCAGAAAGCACCACTGTGTGAGAATGGGTTAAGACAAGTACAAGAAATACCCACGTCATTTCTTTGAAAGAAGAAATGGAGAAAAGACCAGTCATGGTATGGAGGTATTACCATTCACAAGACATCCGAGGTGATAACTCAAGTGCATCACTACCTGCCTGTCAAACCTTCCAGCTGCAATGAACCTACTCTAACTGACCAATCGCTAGCACCACCCACTGACTCCTTTCGCCATGCCCATTGCCTCTGACAGGAAGTTCTGCTTCAATTTTTGAAGGTATTATTTTGCAAAATTCATGGCCAGTAGGAAGTTATTAGGATTAGAACAGTTGGTTGGCCATCTAAAGATCCTAACTACAGCTAGAATAAGCTAGCCAAACTAACAAAAATGATGCACCAAAATGGCAGACAATGTTGGAATTAAAACTAAACTTCTAGTCTAAATAAATGATTTGATTAGTTAACCCATTCCAACACAAGAAAATTTTAGACTGGTCCAAATTGAAAGAAGCTGCAGACGACAATTTCAAGTTGATGGAATTTTGAATTTTTGGATAGAAAACATAGTTGATAATTAAGAAATTGCTTGATACAAGCAATTTCTTCATTATCCACAATGTTTTCCAAAGCTTTTTTCCTGGGGGGCGTAAAAAGGAGGGATTGAGTTGGAATGGGTTAACCGATTACTTGATTGACAGCTGTAATATGTTAACTTCTCTGTCACAGTTGAAATTTGAATTAAGGAAAACAACAATTAAAGATATTTTGTAATTTTTTTTTGTTTTTGGTTCTTTATGTCAGACTTCTTCACTTCTACAAAGATAGAACTTTGTAACAAGTAGGCTTTTTTTTACCGTATCCATAATTTCATCAAATGCCAGGACACACATTGAGTTATTATTTCATGCAAAGAAAAGACAAAATAAACAGAATGCCAGATAATTACAGATAATATTTCTCATTAAGTATCAATTCGTTTGCACCTTTATAGAAGTCAATTTATGCATTTTCAATACAAAGACATTGTCCTAAGCTGGAGGTAATTTTTGTCACCACTCCAATAGATTTTTTACAAAAATATTTTGTATAGTACCTATTTTTCTATTCAATATCTGATTCATTCCTTTATAAAAATAGCCTTTTGGTGGTTTTGGTTACATTTGGGGGAGAAAAAAAGATGGTAAAACCCACCCTACCCCCAAATTTCAGAGCTATTCTGATCAAGTCATCAAATAGCATAGTTCTATACCAAACCTCCTTGAGTTGGTAAAATCTTTGTTGAACATAAAATAGTGATTAGGCATCTGTTTTCATATCATAACAAAAACATGTTCTTGCTATCTCTTAGATATTTGATAGACAAAGATGACAGGACTAGATGAAATGATTACTCTAACATACCGTAGAATCTGTGGAGCCGTCTTCCTCCAGGATATCAGAAAGGCTATGGGAGAGGTCTAGGGGCAGTCCCAAAGGGAGCCCCGACTCGCTGGGTTCTAACATAAACACAGGTTTGCTCTCAGTATCATGCTGAACCAAGGAAATAAAGCACATAACACAGTTACATAGGCATAGATTAATATAGGCAGTTGTGTAAGCTATATTAGTTTGGAGGGAGGGCAATTAATTATGCTTCTTTTTATTAAAACAAGAGGCCGAAGCGGCTCTGTGTAGCTCCATCAGCTTAAATATGTTCACCCACAGGATGTAGTTCATTTTCTATCATGTTCTTTACCCATTAAGACAAACATTTCAAAATTTCATAAACTTGAATTTGCCATCTGCAACATCTTTCAATTTGAAAATTTAAAAAATAAAATTTTGTTGCTATTAAAGTATTGAATAAGCTCTCACCCTTTTCTTCTATCCACCGATTCCCTTAATTTCTATAATCAACCAACTTTGCATGTTATACGAACAATAAGTCTCATATCCAACTAATATCTATGGTATAAGGGGCACTACCTATTTGTATCACAATTTTACCAAATAGTAAGTAGTCATAAATCAATCATTATTGATTGAATGGGGTTTAACACTACTTTAACAATACTTCAGTCATATCGCGGCATCTGGAGCACCTAACCATGGATTTCTTGAATTTCTTACACCTGTTATTACCACTACAGCCTTTCTGCTAGTCCAACTTAAGTTGATGATTATCCACTCATTGGTGGTAGTCAAATGTTGGAAAGGGTATTTACCGCAGCCAGGGATCAAACCAGGGACCCCATGACTCTCTACTGCACTATGGCCAAAGCTAATAAGTAAAACAACTATACATATTTGCCATATATGGAAAATAAGCCCGCCCATACTAGCCCTGATTTTCTTTCTTTTATTTTCCACAATACATTCTATTAACCGTTTTAAGTTTCATCAATTTAAATCATCATCTACAACATTTTTCCGTGGACCAGTCAAAAATGTTGTTTTCAGGCAATGGGTTGAATACCCATTATTCCTTTTTTCAACATCAACCAACTTTGCAAGTCAATATAATGACAGGTCTTTTCTCAGACAAAGACGTAAGATACAAGGGAGTCTATTTACTCATTTGAATAAATTACGATACAGTACTTTTTGTCTCCTTTAGACCATAAATCAAATTCAATATATCAACTACATAATTATATCATATATTATAAAAAAAAAGTCCAACCCATAAAAACCAATTTTTTGATGAGTCAAAATAATTTCATGGAATAAGGTAGACCTTAATGCAAGGAACATTTCTGAAAAAGAACAACGCAATCAAACAGACAGTTTCAGAGAAAATAAGATCTTTAAAGAATTTCTACTTTGGTTGCAATGGCAACCAGAGTACTTTACTGAACATAATTATTTGAAGGGATCTTATAGAGGACCATCAAGGGAACAATCCTGTGAAGTTTGGTTGAGACCTGACCAGTAATTTTTAGAGAAAAGAATTTTTAAGACATACGGATGCAAGAGAGAAACCGCAACATGACACTAACTTGCTGGCCTTTTGCCAGTGGAGCTAAAAATTGTAATAATTTTTCCTGTTTCAATAATAATTATTTCATTAAAAAACAATTAATGATAAATAAAATTCAATATGTTTTACAAGGATTAAAATAGATGAATAACCTCAAACAAACAGAAGAAAAATAAACAAAGAACTTTATAAACAAAGAAAATTTCATAAATAAAATAGATGCTTTAAAACTTTTAAACTTCCTGATGGCCATTATCACTAAATCTGTCATGATTACCTTGACCATAATACATTACCTTGACCCTATCAATAAGGAATGTGCAATAGAGATAGGTATGCATTTCTATACATGATGATATAATAAATTTTTTTTTGACGTTTAAAGCCTGTGTAAAGCATGATTATTAAAGAAATATTTGGGAAAACATAAATAAACAAGTGCCCTCTGAGACACTTGATGCTCCCTGAAAAAGTATTTGTCATAAATTGCATTAAGTTAATAGAAATTAGCTACTTTTTTGAGAAAATTATCTGTTTTGGGTCAAAATGCAATTACTATGTTAGGAATATCCAAATATACATATTTAAGTAACAGAAATAAAAGGGGAAAAAAGATTTTTTGTTCTGAGGCACCACATTGCTTTATGTAATGTTTCTCTAGATGTTTCGTGGAGTCTGTGGTCTAGTGCAAAGATGCAGGACTCAAGACCAGAGGGTCCCTGGCTCCAATTCCGCCCATGCCACGGAAATTTATTTGAGCAAAAAATTAACTACATGATGCTCCTCTCCACCCAGGTGTATAAACAGATACACATGAGGGTCATAAACGTGCTGTGGCTGCACTTGTGCCATTTGTTAACAGTGGACTTAGAACTCAATGTTAGTGGGTTAAGTATTGTTACGTTGTTGTGTCAACTTTGGTTTAAAAACAGACTGTAAATCAAACTTAATCTTTAATCTAACTTGGGGCTATCAATAAAACAATTCAATGACACATCTACACATCTACATGTGCCCAATTATGATACATTGAGCCTCCTTTCCTGTAACATAATTTTGTGTAGATGCACAACAAATTGCACATGGCCTTTTGTTTTTGAATATTGCCTTGAATATGAAGTTTCATTAAATTCTGTCCTATAAATTAGAAGACATAAGGAAAAAAACTTGTTTTCTGTGATTGAACATCTAATTGCGAAGCAATGAAAAAGATATTTGTAATTGTTTACAGAAATTCATGTAGTACATGAAGTCTTTTTTATCAAATTCAATCCAATGGCTATGGAGAAATGTCTTCAGACCGACCAATAAAAAGGGACATAAAACTTTTCCCATTACACAATTATGTATAACTAAATTACAAATAGTGTGTGTTTAGTGGCATTTGACATACAACATGAATATGGAATTTCATAAATTCTGAATTTTACACCAGAAAATACCAGAAAAATCTATGACATTAAACCCCTTATTTCAATGACTCAGCCTCAAATTAAGAAATAAGGAACATGATATGTTTGAAATATTCCTAAAAAAATAAAAAATAAATAAAATTGTGAATTTTTTATGTCCTGAACCTGCAACATGCAATTTATATAAAAGGCGTGAGTACATTGATCTTAATCAAAATATGATATGCACTTCAAACAACTTATCTGAAAAACTTGTAATCCTTTTTGATTTTTTGAAATATAATAACGCTAATTGCAAAAAAAGGATAATACTTATCATGCACACAAAAAGTTTTACTTATGTATCATGCAACAAAATTCATACAGTTATATATGAGGATTTACCGAAGAGGTAAAACCAAGCATATCTTACGGAATGAGCAAACAGCTCTGAAATTTCATGCAGGATATTTATACTAGACCTGTGAGTGAAATTGGAAATATGCCAATTCCTGTATTTAGTTTTCATTTAAACAGTGACATGATACATTTCAAACAATTAGATCAGAAAAGGACGGTTATTTTTGGTAAAAAAAAATATTTGCAGCAGAATCAAGCCTAGAAGTAAATGTTGTTGTTTTTCTTTTTAATAGCTTTATGATTTCCTTAGCTGTAATATACATTTATTCAGAATGACATAGGTAAGAGCAAGAATCCATACTTTTTAATACATCATAAGTTTTGACTGGTTCACATTTCACTTGTTTACAGGTTTAATGCACAGAAGATTCTTATTTACTTATCTGCTTCAAGTCTAAATATACATATCTACCTACCTGAAACCAATCTTTATACACTGCAATTACTCTTCTAATAGAACCAGCATGTTTAAAGGAAAATAATAATGCCTGTAATCAAAAGAAAGAAAGGTTTGTAAATAAATGTATCTTGGTCTAGATGATTCCAAAAACATCCTTCACAAATTGTTGACAAATATGTTTCTATGAATTTAAACCTAAATATTATGAGAATTGTTTATTTTGGTTCACACAAACCATCTATGTCTATATTCCTTATTTTACTTCCTAATTTATTAGTCTGTAGGGTTCTTTTTTTCTTAATTTGACGTATTATTTATCTTACTTACCCCTTTCCTGTTTAATACCTGGTTTTTATGTCCCTGTGAATCTATGATTAAGAAAACATAGTAAAAAAGGAAAAAATTGCTTGTAACAAGCAAATTCTTATTTTTCTACAATGTTTTACAAGCAATTTCCTTTTTTAAAATGTTTTCTTCCATACTGAATGTTTATTTTTCAAATTTAATCTACTTTGAAATTTTGTCTGCAAAACTTTTGAATTTGGACAGGTCTAAAATTTTGTAAGAGCAAATTTTGCCGAATGAGCTGGTCTCCTGATCCTGTCCTGTAATGTATAACACTAGTTACCTGTCTAAAGACTTCATGCACAATGTTGATATTTTCTCTGGTTGAGTACAGGACAGCTCTAACAATCTCGTACTCAGATGCTGTATGTTCCTCATTACTGAAGCTAGAGTTGGGCGAGTCCTTATCCAATATCTGAGAATTGGTAGACAATGTACTAGTGTTACTGCCTGGTCCAGCATCCTGACCCTCATCCTTCTGATCAGGGGCCTCCTTTACATTCTTTGATCCATGCTCCTCTTCCGTCTCGGTCAAAGCCGAGCATGAAATACCTCTGCAGACAAATAAGTTAGCGTAAAGATCTAGGAGATGTATCATCCTTCCTAATATGAGCATTGTATCTTGAATAGGCTGGAAGTCATTGGAAATGTTAAGTTTTTTGGTTAAGTTTTTCAGACAGACAAACAGACCGACATACGGACTGAATTACGGACAGACAGACGGACAACAATAAAACAATATGCCCCCGATCTTTTGATGCCACTTTTAACAGTATTTCAGTCACATCACAGTGGCTGGAGCACCTAACCATGGATTCCTGGTATTTCTCACTCAAGTACTACCATTACAACCCTTCCAAGCCTCCGGCTGATCATCCCACTTAGGTTTACCATTATCTACCCATTGGTGGGAGACAAATGCTAGAAAGTATATTTGCCATGACCAGGGATCTAACCCAGGACTCCCACAGAAGGATGGACAAGGGAAAACCATTATACCTCCCCCTTCTAAGTGGGGGTAAAGTAATATGTATCACAACCTCAATTTCACAATACTTTCTGGAAAACAGTTATCCCAGTAAAATTATTCAGAAATACCCCTATGCATTTCAAAACAAAGTGTATTCAGCCAAAATAGTTTGACCAAAGACTTATTACATGCAAAGGCTATAGTTGATTGAAATTCATTACATAATACCAGCTGTAAATCTTGACATAATCAGAAAGTACATACTTAGTAACATCAGTTTCTGGTTTCTTCACAGATATTGTAAAATTTGTTAACCATCTGATGAAGGAGTCACGACACTCAGATACATTTTCTGGTTCATCCATGGATTGGGTGTCAGCTACACCTCTCAATACGGGTAAATCTAGACAAGAAAAAAAACCAATTTATTTCTACCCTTTTTTGCACTAATTTTCGAATTTTAATATAATTTGAAATGGAATCTGCAATTTATTTAAATTTGGATCAATCTATCTGGGAATGGGGTTAATTCCTTGTGTTATTGACTTCTGGGGTAGAAAACATTGTGGATAATTAAGGA
This sequence comes from Fragum fragum, assembly GCA_946902895.1. Taxonomy (NCBI): domain Eukaryota; kingdom Metazoa; phylum Mollusca; class Bivalvia; order Cardiida; family Cardiidae; genus Fragum; species Fragum fragum. The sequence continues at coordinate 7,852,741 of OX336366.1, forward strand.
ATTACTTGTAATCAGCAATTGCTTTTTTTTCTACAATGTTTTCCAAAACTTTTTTCTTTGGCTCATCCAAAAGTGTCATTGTGTAGGAATAGGTTAAAATATTTAGGGATGGGTAAACTATTATTCTATAACACATGAAGATTAAATCAAGTTTTAACTAGATTTGGTAGTTATGTGTAAACATCGTAAAACTCACCTAGAACAGGATCATAGATGGTTCTATTTCTGTCAAAGTTAGGAAATAGCCAAGTCAGATAGGACTGTTTCAGTTTATTGAAAAGAAACAGAAAACAACATTCCCTCATGTCCTTATTTATCCATTCTATCTTCACAACCTACAATGAAATATTAATATAGGTTATTTTTCTGACACAGCTTCTTTTTAAGGGAGGGAAAATTATCATCAATGATAGAAAGAGGAAACTTGAAAAAAGAAAAAAAATGATCAATGATCCATAATGTTTTTGAGTTATTACTCTGAACAAATTCAACTGTAAAACAAGAGGGCCATAATGGTCCTGAATTGTTCTACTACTCAAAGTGTTTCTTTCTTTTTTTAAATGCAGCTGGAACAATATAATCAAAACTAGTTTCATAAAGAAAGAGCCAAAACTGTGGCCTCTAGAGTGTAAACAAAGACTTTATTGCTAAGGACCCTTTTCTTGTGTTTTCAAAAAAAACCTTCCCATTTTCCTATTTTCAATAAGGTTCATTCTTTAGACTTAACAAATATTCTGACAAAGAACTTGTTACTAAGGTGACTTTTCCTGTGATTTAGAATGGAACCTAACCATAATCAACAAGGTTCCTACTTATGACCTAACAAAGACCAAGATTCATGAAGATTGAGTCAAACTAGAGGCCTCTTAAATGTAAATAAACAACTTGTCACTTAGGCCCCTTTTCTTGATTTTTCAATAATTTTCTGGTCAAGTTTCATGAAGATTTAGTCAAAGTATAGACCTCCAGAACTAGTCACTAAGGCACCTTTTCTTGATTTTCCAATAGTACCTTACAATTTTCAATTTGGTTCATCCTTATGGACTCAAAATCATGTTGACCAAGTTATCTGAAGATTGGGCCAAGACTGTGGCCTCTACAGTGTTTAACTAACAAATTGTCATAAAGGCCCCATTTCTGTGTTTACCAATAGAATCTTCCCATAATCGACAAGGTCCATCATTGTGACCTAACAATTATTCTGACCAAATTTCATGAAGATTGAGTCAAAACTAAGTCCTCTAGAGTGTTAACACTTGTTGACACAAAATAATGGATGACTGATATTCAAGGATCACAGGAGCTTACCATGAGCATGCTCAGGTGAGCTAATAAACTCCAAAATGGAGCAAGCACAATATATAGATCTGGCACAATGAATATCTTGATAAGATCTATCAATTCTTCTTATCTAGTATATTTGTACAGTCAGGAGAAGATTAAAGACAGAAAGTCAACAGACAAAGTAACTTGTGCTAAGGTCCCCACAAACTATACTTCTACTTGAAGAGATCATTTCACTTTATATAAAGATTCATATTCATTCCTATCATTATTTTGGCAATAAAAACTTGATGAAGCTGCCTGCCTGTCAAGACTCCCTCCTACATGAAGAACATGGGAAATACATAACCTTTGATTGATTGATTGATTGAATAGTGTTTAACACCACTTTTAGCAGTCCTGTCTTTGAGGGGAATGTAAAAATCAATGTCAATGTAATTAGAATAAGGCCCCTTTAGAGCAAAAAATAAAAGATTCATTGTATGGCAGATAAACCTGCTAGCCATTGAACAACTCAAGTGGAGTCTGTTGCCATGAGGTAAAGCAACAGCTTTGTGAACAAGAGGTCCTGAGTTTGATTCATGAGAGCTGCTATCTTTCACTAACAAAATCAATGTCAACTACCAATTTCATGTCTCCCCAAAATCGATTTATCTATCAATCTATCCCTATATCCAGTATATGATCAAGGTCTTTTAATAACTTTACCTCAGACACCATGAATTGTAGTAAAATTTCAAAGAAGAATTTGGTCAAGTTTTCTGGTTGTTTTTCTCCAGCGACATGTAAGATTGGGGTTATTTCTCCTGCAGCAATGATGCCACCATAACCTATGGTAATAGAATTGTATCACATTATGAAATTGTTGCTCTACTTAGACTTATACTCTCTTTAACTCTTTCCCTTATCATCACTTGTTTTCACTGAAAAGCAATTTCTTCTTTTTCCTAAATGTTTGCTAACCTAATGTTATTTCTCTATTAACACATTTTAATTTGTCAGGTTGGATTTCTTTGCAACCCCTTTCAACTTTTACCAGCCTAAGTTATTGTTTTCTGGTAAAGGGTTAAGAAGACAAAAGTCCAACAAGACTTTACAAGACAAAAAAATATGCTTTGTCAATTTTTGGGGCTTTTATTAATAAGGCAAATGATATCTTGATCAAACTAAAAGGAATTCTGTGATAATGTTGCAGAGGCTTCTGTTTAACATTTCAGTTGAGAATCTTAATCTGTACATGAGTGAAAAAAACAAATAGATGCATTTTATATTTGAGTAGAAAAGTGTATCACATTATTCAAAAGTCTATCAAGATATACAAGATAAGCTACTAATTCTATTTATCAATGACCTTCAAAAGAGAATTCTACTTTGTACATGTCTACGCAAAAAATTTACAAATAACTTTAAACCATGAAGACAAAGAGTTGAATTGTTCAGCACAAACAATTTATATTCAATTTAAATCAATCCATGAGCATTAAAATAATAGTCAATTCAATTCTTAACACCCCAAAATAGACTCAAGAATTATCATGCAAGGCTTTTTTTCGTTCTTTAACAGGGGCGTATAAAAGGCTACTTCCCAATTCAAAAAAGGCTCTATTTTTCCCACTTGTGGCAGAGAAATTTCCCAAAATTACAGCTTATTTTTGCATTATATAGATTTATTTTCTTCAAAATTTGTTTGGTTTAATATTTCTATTCATTTTATTACTGATGATACCCTTAAATATAGTTATTTATCATTCAATCTTGAAAATGATGCATGAATCTTGCTTTTATTACTTTATTCTATTAAACTTATGTTTCCAAATTCTTCTGAAAGCTGCGCAAAAATTTCCTAAAACGAACAAGCTAAGGTCTCTTCCCAATTTCTAGAAAAAAAGCCCTGTCATGCATCAACCCATTACCAGATGGCTAAGCTTTAGACTTGCCCAAAATTAAAGAAGACAACAATTTTAAGTTTATGAAAGTTTGGATTTTTTCAACATTATGGGTAGAAAACATTGTGTAAAATGAAGAAATTACTTGTAAAAAGCAATTTCTTCACTTTCCACAAAGTCAATATTTTCACAAGCTATTTTCCCTGGTGGCATCTAACAGCGTCATCAAGTGGGAATGGGTTAAGTGACAAAAAGATTGGGGGATATGAATTTTTTTCTTAGCAAGTTATCAGCCATAAATGACTATTTGAGAAAAGGGGAGACCATTTTAAAATGGTCACCTAGAGCAGCTTGTCCAATTCAGAATGTAAAAATATGACTTTTACTAAAAACCGTGTGTATGTAAGAAAGATGGATCATTAGCCATTCAAATGAATTCCGACAGAAAAATTGTGCAAAGTAAAAACAACGTCATATTGTAAAATATGTGGTATGGTAAAAAGGTAAATCAGTGATTGGCAATCTAGAAATGGTAAGCTGTGGTTACTACTTTAATGTCGCCACACTAACAAAAATGTTCAACAAAAATGTCAGAGTTCAAAGTTCACTTCCGATCTAAATAAATAACTTTATTGGTCTATTGATTTTTAATTGACAGTGGTGATCCATCAGTTATTCTCAAGACGGATCAAATTTGGTAGGCAAGTCGCCCTTTTATATGAACAAGTGCATTATACTTTCTTTAGATTATGATCAAAAGTCAACCCATTACAGCATAACAAATTTTAAGAATGGTTAAATTCAAAGATGTGCTGTCGACAATTAAGTAATTTTGTTTTGGAGTAGAAAACATTGTGGAGAATGAAGCCATTTCTTCAATTTGCATAGTATTTTCCAAAGCTTTTCTTCTAGGGAGCGTCAAAAAGCTTCACTGCATGGGAATGAGTTAACGAGGAAAATCCTGTAAAGGCAGACAAAGTGTTGTGGATAAAAATACAATAACATGAAGGAAAGAAAATTAAGATAAAACACAAGCAACAAGGAAAACTTGGCAATAAAACTTGAAATCCCTAATAGTATTTGTGTTTTAAGATATTTGCTTATTTGATCAAATTACTTCAAATTTGATAAAACATCTTTGAATTGATAATGCCTTATACTTGTGTCCATGATAAATTTCAAGTAAAACCAGCAAAGAAATCTTTTTTTCTATCAGTTTTCCAAAATCTGGATTTTGGGCAACATTCAATCTACCTTTGCCAGTAGGAGACTAAAAAGTTTAAAAAAAAATATTGTGGATAAAGAAGAAATTGCTTGTAATATGTTTTCATCATTTTCTATACTGATATAAAAAGATTCTTTCAATTCCTTCACCTGACAATTGCATCTGCAACCTCCTTGATTTTGAGCTTGTGTAAATTCATTTGGGGTAATTACACTACATCATAAATTTATTTCAATGAGGTTGAATGCCACTTTGAACAACCTTTCAGCTATATCAAAACAACACTCCTTGGTCTTGCCAGTACCAGGTTAAGGTTCCAGTGGCACAACAGGAATTTTAATCCATAGCCCTTATTGTTTCACAGATTATGAGTCCCCTTCCCTATCCAGTTTGCCATGGAGGCCCATTTTTGTAACCTCCGGTATCTAATTAAAGCAAAACACAGAAACACTGAAATATCTTAGCTCTACTTGATTTTCTTTTCATTTCCCAAGGAAAAGTAGCATATGGCACCTTGAATTCATAAATATGAATAGTATTAACTTTTTTATCCTTTTCACAAAGCATGCTCTTTTTCTGGAAAACTGATTAGACTAGAATAGTCCGAATTTGATGAATACCCCAAATTAGCTTTTTGTTACAGTAGGGATTGCATTCAGAGATAAATACTGTTTAAAAATGAAAGTTTACTTGAGCAATTGGTACGATTTGTATAAAGTTTCACAGACTTGGTCAAATGATTGGTTTTATAAAACTACAACATGTACAAAATTTATATTTTTTGCACTGTTGCTTGCTGAAGACAGGTGCTTACCTTTAAAATACAGTTTAGCCTGTCCAGGTGGTGGACTAATTTTTGTTTCAATAAGAGATTGGGTGACTAGAAAAAGTTCACATTTGTGGATATTGTGGTAAACAAGAAAACAGAATTTTTAAGTAACAGTACTCATAAGTCTATATGATGGAGTTCAGACAGATAGAGACAGATTATCCTGGCAAATATACTTCTCATGTTGCAGGAACAGTATATGATGTTAAAGAATATTTGTTTGTATTTTGTTAAATATAAAATATTCAGATGCAGTTGTCAAACTATTTCTTGTTGCTTAACTTTTGGTGAGGACTATACATGAAAAGTTCATATCTGAAAATTGGAATATAAACTAATCAAAAGGCCATAACAGCAACAATTTAACCCACAACTTCAACTTCTCTCAGATAAGGAGCCAATTGCCCTTACCACTGAGTAATGCTTGACTCAACATTCATTGGTGACAATGACCTGTGTGACCTGCCAAAAAATAACAAGAGCTTCGCAGAGCAGTGCATATACGCCGGAAGGGGCTTGTCAGTAACCTTGCTTTGTCAGTTATGTTAGCTTGAATGATAGCTAATGCGTTTTATCAATAGAAAGATCTTGTTACCTGAATAATATTGTATTCACTTGAGAAACATGCCAGCTTTCAAAACCATCATTTAATTTAAAACCATTGCCATGAAAAATGTAGGATAAGATGTGCATACAAGACATTAAGTGTTTTTCGTTCAATTCAAGGGCAGATAATTCAAGAATAACTGGAAAGATTTGAATTTCGAAAGTCTTATGTACAACTAGACATCATAGGGAGTAAAAGTGCAAAAATTCAGCTCATTCCCATTGATAGTTTAGGAGGAGTTGCTCACACAAAAAATTGCTAGCAGATGGACAGACGGACAGACAGACAGACGGACTAAAATCATAGAGATGCATTGTGGCAAGTTTCTGTTAAATTCTATGTAAATTGTATGAGTTTTGTACAAAATTAAAATGTAAATTGAAGCTATTTTGTTAAGTCAAGGGCTGATAATTCAGGAACAACTTGACATTTCAAACAAATTCTAGTCCTTAGGACAAGAAGACATCACACAAAGTCAGTGTAGCAAGTTTCAGTTCATTCCCATTCAGAATGTAGGAGAAGTTGTGCTCACAAGAAACAGTGTTTTTCCTTCAATACAAGGGCAGTTAATTCAAGATAACTCAAGAAGAACTAGAGTGATTCGAATTTCGAAGGTATTATGCACAACTACACTTCATAGGGAGTAATTGTGCCAAGTTTCAGCTCATTCCCATTGATAGTTTAGGAATAGTTGCGCACACAATAAACAGTGTTTTTCGTTCAATTCAAGGGCAGATAATTCAAGATAACTCAAGAATGACTGGAGCATTTTGAATTTCAAAGGTCTTATGCACAACTACACATCATGGGGAGTAATTGTGCCAAGTTTCAGCTCATTCCAATTGATAGTTTAGGCGGAGTTGCGCACACAAAAAGTTGCCGACAGACAGGCAGACGGACAAACAGGCAGATGGACAGACGACTGGGGCCATAACATAATACGACCCTTTCGGCACCTCACCTCCTTTGGTCAAGGGCATAACCTGGGTAAAGTAAAGTGGTCTTTTGGTCAAATGGTTATGGAGTTAATGCATGGAAACATAAAAAATCTACTGACCAACAGGTGGAGGACAGATATGGTGAAATCATATGGCATAACCCCCCCTTGGTTGAAGGTGGGTGGATATAATAAAGGTTGCTATACAGATCACATACATTTGACAAACAGTGGAACAGATAAATAAAATAACACATATTTTAGTCAGACTTACTTGTTAGAGAAGACAAAGAAGCTGAAACTGTGAAATTTATAAAAATATGTATAACACTAAATAAACTCAAGATATTTTAAGTCAAAATGTTTCCCTAATTTTAGCGTTTAATAACTCTTTCACCTAGAAAGACTCTGTTTATCATTATATTAAAGGACAACCCATATTCAAAGATATAATTAATATTAACTGACGGCTTATAATATCATTATCACAATATATCTTGTTAGTACTGATCCATTTCAATGTAAACAAAAGAAAAATAGAAATGATAAGGCAGGAACTTTGCAAATTCACTTCTTATAAGGGTGGCCACAATCAAACCGATCTCACTGTACTTGGAGTAGACTGTTTATTTGAAGCTTTCATTTGAAAGCAAACTTAACCCTTTACCACACAACAAAAATTAAGACAGGTCCAAATTCAAAGATGTTGTAGACGACAATTTAAAGTTGATAGAATTTTAAATATATCATTTTTCTAAATAGAAAAGAATGTGTAAAATGCAAAATTTCTATCATTTCCACGTTTTTTGCTGAACTATTTTCTTGAGGGGCATAAAATGTCAGGATTGTGTAGGTATGTATTAAAGCAATACATATTAGGTTGATTATATCACTCACTTTCAGGTGTTGCAGCCGTCCTACAATTCAGTATATCCTGGTTGATCCCATCCCCTAATCCTGGTATCAGCTGTAGAAATATCTGGTGGCATTCTGAGGAAGCATTATCTTGTAAAATCTGATACCATATCAGGAAAAGTCGAAGACCATCTCGGCGTAGCTGAGTTTAAATAGAAGAACTGCCATGAATCAACTATTCTGTGCAATAAATTGATTTTTTATGATACAATGACTCAGAATTTAGACCACAACCTTGATGGAAAATATAAAATTTGTCTGATTGATTGAATTGGGTTTAACACCACTTTTTCAGTATTTCAGTCATATCGTGGTGGCTGGAGCACCTAACCATGGACTCCTAGTATTTCTCACATCAGTACTACCACTACATACTTTCCCAGCTTCCAACTGCTTATCCCACTTAAGTTTACAGTCAATATCATAATCCACCCATTGGTGGGAGACAAATGTCTGGAAGGATATTTGCTGCAGCTTGGGATTGAACCCAGGACCCTATGATTAGGAGTCCTACACTCTACAACTGCACTATGGCCGTGGCCCCTCATTGCCAGAGATGAAGCAGAATTCAAAGCGAATATTTTCTGAAAGACAAATAACCTTTAGGATTTAAAAATTTGAGAAATCACTTAAAAGATGAATTATTTTAATTCATAACCAAACAGCAAAATTTAAGACTGGTCCCAATTTAAAGAGGTTGAAGACAAAAATTGTTGATGAAATTTTGAATCAAAGTACTGTAAGCTAGCAAAGCATGGTTGAATTCAGAAAATCTTTCCCTCGTTGGGTATAAAAACATTGTGGACATTGAAGAAATTGCTTGTCACAAGCAATTTCTTCATTGTCCACAATGTTTTCCAAACCTTTTTTTTGAGATGCTTAAAAAGAGGAATGGAGTGGGAAAGCCTCCAGTGTCAGGGTTGCATCTAGAAATTCTCAAAATGGGGGGCTGTCCCCCATAACAATCGGAAAAAAGGGGCCAAGCCAAAATATTGGGGAAAAGGGGGGGGGGGGTAAAATTCAATGTATATGATAGTATTTACCTTACCATACTTTTTCTTCAATAATATGAATTAGTCTTTGATTCTTCAGGAGAACTTTAAAATATTCAAGTACTGTCTACTAGTACAGTAACAGTAAGTTTATTTGTTAACCCAAGGTTCTCTACTACTTACAAAGCCACTTCCTTAGCAGTTTTTAGTAAAATATAATCCTCATTTTTACAGCATAGCCTTTTTGTCGTTTGAATAAAGCCATGGTCTGTATGTTGGCCAAGACTCTAAATAGACATGAGGCTTTTTCTTTTTAGTGATCCGATCATGTTTGTCGCTGTTTTCAACCGGATTATCACTCGAATTCACTCTAAAATCACTTCACAGAGGCTTGAGGTATCACCATCAGTCCTATTATCCGTCTTATTTTCCGACTCTCGCGTTAGTTTACTGGAAAAATGGTAATTTTTCGATAAAGGAGACTGATTTGCGCTCAGTTCAGCCATGTTATCCAGACGATTTCCGGTATGTCATCCGAGGCTGGAACCCCGTCTGTTTATTAAACTGGAAGCCCGACCCTTTTCCATTTCCAAAAAAAATGGCCAGGAGTGCATTTTCTCGTTTATAATGAAAGGGATCTTGAATCCTATCTATTTTTTCTGAATCAGAAACTGTGCAATTGTTTGTGGTTTGCGATGTACAGAAAATAAAGAATTTTAATTTCTTTTTACTCCTAGTCTAGTTTGAAAGACGGAAACCATTCAAGTATTGAAATTCGTCGCCCGTGGTAACCGTGATTAGCTCGTTTTGAAGTTTTAATTCATTCATTTTTCCATGAACAAAGAATCAAAATTACATTTTACTTGTAAATTTTGAGAATTTTGCATCAGGTAACCTATTACCTTACCTTAAAAAAATATCACCACGCACGGCAATGTAATTTTCGCGGGCCAATTTAATTTTTAGCGTGACCGGGTACGCATAGAAATGTTTATCATGCGGGATTATGATTATTTTAGCGGGATTCCCGCAATCCCGCACTCTAGATACAACACTGAGTGTGAGTTCCCACTTGTTGAACTTTGAGAAGACTTAAAAATTTTGTCTTAAGCTAAGCTATCAAACCTAATGCTTTGCTTGCTAAAAAATCTCTTTACGTTTTGGGTAGAAAAGAAATTGCGGAAAATGAAAACAAGAGCTTTGTCCACAGGACACATATGCCCCCACCAGTAGCTTTGAAAATAACAGAGAGCAACAACTCCAAAATTATGCAAGCAAGAGTTAGGGTTCTTGTGCACTACACTTCTCCTCAATGAGGTCAATCCACCTATAAAGTTTCAAGTTGATAGCTATTATACTTTCAGAGATATGTCCCGGACAAAATGTAAGTCTTTAATATATAAAAGGGCAATAACTCCATAATCATCAAAGCAAGAGTTGTAGTTCTTGTGCACTGCATTTCTCCTCAATGAGGTCTATCCGCCTGTGAAGTTTCAAGTTGATAGCTATTATACTTTCAGAGATATGCCCCAGACAAAATGTAAGTCTTTAAAAGACAAAGGGCAAAAACTCCAAAAATATGCAAGCAAGAGTTGGGGTTCTTGTGCACTGCAGTACTCCTCAATGAGGTCTATCCACCTGTGAAGTTTCAAGGTGATAGCTATTATACTTTCAGAGATATGCCCCGGACAAAATGTAAGTCTTTAAAATAACAAAGGGCAATAACTCCAAAATAATGCAAGCAAGAGGTGTGGTTCTTGTGCACTGCACTTCTCCTCAATGAGGTTTATCCACCTATGAAGTTTGAAGTTGATAGCTATTATACTTTCAGAGATATGCCCCAGACAAAATGTAAGTCTTAAAAATAACAAAGGGCAAAAACTCCAAAATTATGCAGCAAGAGTTGGGGTTCTTGTGCACTGCACTTCTCCTCAATGAGGTCTATCCACCTGTGAAGTTTCAAGTTGATAGCTACTATACTTTCAGAGATATGCCTGGACAAAATGTAAGTCTTTAAAATAACAAAGGGCAATAACTCCAAAATTATGCAGCAAGAGTTGGGGTTCTTGTGCACTGCACTTCTCCTCAATGAGGTCTATCCACCTGTGAAGTTTCAAGTTGATAGCTATTATACTTTCAGAGATATGCCTGGACAAAATGTAAGTCTTTAAAATAACAAAGGGCAATAACTCCAAAATTATGCAAGCAAGAGTTGTGATTCTTGTGCACTGCATTTCTCCTCAATGAGGTCTATCCATCTATGAAGTTTCAAGTTGATAGCTATTATACTTTCAGAGATATGCCCGGGAGAATTTCGGGGCGGAAGGAAGGAGGGACGGACGGACAAAGGCAAATCTCTATCCCTCCCCCCCACACATTAAGTGTTTGGGGCATAAAAAGGCATGGAAAACTGTCATAAGATGTGCTCTTCAAACAGGACAACGTCCAGCATTCAATCCAAGGAATGTGGTTTAAAACTAGTGCATCTACCAAATTCACCCGACTTAGCACCCTTTGATTAATACCTATTCCCCACGATGAAAAAGAAGAACTCAGTGACAGCCATTTTGCACTGATGATCACGTCAAACAAGCTATTGACACTGTTCTGGGGCCAAAGATGCTACCTTCTACAGGAAAGGTTTCTTAATGCTTCATTATTTTTGGACAAAGTGTATCAGCTTGCAAGGTGACAAGGTTGTTAAATAAATGAAAGGCTAAACAATTTTCGCCACATTAGGCCACAAACTTTTCAATCACCTGATATTTTAGTCTTGATATTTTAGTCAAAAAGACTGTGTTTCCTCATATAGAAATATGGTTCAAACAAGGCTATCTCAAAAGTGAGGTCAATACATGGAGTTGGGTTTCAGAGTAGCAAAGATTCAAATTGCAATATCATCTTTTTATTGGGTATCATAATAAAGAAACTGTTTCCATATTATATTTCTTAGTATTTTTTTGTTGTTTCTAAGCAGTTTAGCTGCCTCCAAACAACATCGACTACCTTTATTAAGGAAAACAATAATTATTAAATGCCTATGTTTCACAGAATATTTACAGCACTTACCTTTAAGCCATTGTTTGGATGAAGAAGTTTCTTCATAATGCGCCCAATACTATGGAACATCCATCTCTTGTGAACTAATTCTGGCAACAGGAGTAGAATTTTCTAGAAAATAACAATTTTTAGCATAAAGCCTCCTTTTTAGGGGGAAGGCGGAGGGGGGAAGTGGGTGGGGGGATAGAGAAAGAACGGCCCTTTTTGTGTGTATTGTAAAGAATATTTTTGAAAACAAGAGATATCGAAGTAAATATTTTTCTACCTTGTCCATGGATAGCAAAATTTCAATCATTAAAATTGATTTAGTCACCAAAATTTTCACATGATTCTTAAGATTCTTTTTTCTAATATGACAACTCAATGAATGAAATTATTGTTCACCCATACCCCAGATTTTTGCATTTTGCTTGGCTGAAAAAATTTAGTACCGGTGATAAAAATCATTCAGAGAAAAGGAAGAATTGTTTGAAACATAAATTTCCACTTTATATTTTTACCCTACATTGCATCTTTTTTCTCTGAGATACACTTTGAATTGTCATCTGGAACATTCTTTATTTTCAACCAGGCTAAAATTTTGTTTTCAAGTTAATTCTGAATGAATTTAAATAAGTCACACGTAGAAATATCCAAATTAGAAATGCCAGGCAATTATATCCCCCTGAAAACTATCTAACTCTAGCTAGCATTTGGAATAAAGAAGTCATTGACTCCTAGACCATGAAAATTCACGGGGTCGAAATTGATTTTAAAGCAATCATATAAACAAATAGAGTGAATGATGAGTAGAAATTAGAATGTTTTTACCCATTACCAGACGACAAAATTTTAGACTGGTCCAAATTCAAAGGAGTTGCAGACCACAATTTAAAGTTTATGAAATTTTAAATTTTTTCTACTTTCTGGGTAGAAAATATTGTGTAAAATGAAGAAATTGCTTGTTGCAAGCAATTTCTTCATTTTACACAATTTTTTTTCCCAATTATTTTCTTGAGGGGCGTCCAAAAGCATCACTGTGTGGGAATGGGTAAATACCAGCTGACTTTTTCCTACAAATATATGAAGTAACATTTAATTTGTACTATTTCCAATAATTATATTTATTGGATACATCATAAAAAATGATACAGTTGGGAAAATTCCTAATAGTCAAAATATTCAGATTTTTTAGGGTCAAAACTCTGGTTTGAGAGTTCAGTACGAGCCCTGCTATAGACTTGAGGTAATCTAAATCAGAACAATGTGTATGTATTGAAGTATTTCTTCTTTAATGATTTCCACCACAGGCAAAATTTCAATTTAATAATCTTTCATAAAATAACAGCACTGTTAAAATGTTAAACATATTTTTATTTATTTACTACCCCTTTTCCAAGCAATTTGTATTTCTCCATAAATCAAAGATTTTTTTTATTAACAGGATGGTAAAGAATCAGACAACAAATAAGAAAAATTTTCCTTTCTTTCACCTATGAACAATTTTATTACAGGGCTTTGTATTTGTGCAGTGTATCCCATTCTTTAAAAAGGTGTTAACAAGTTAAGCTAAAGTATTTTTTTCTTGCAAAATTGTTTTAAATTACATATTACTGTAAAGGTTGTCAGAAAGTGGAACTAATTCAAAAAGGATTCAACATAATAAACAGAAATTTCTTCAACTCTGTCATGATTATCAGCTACATAACAAGAGCTTTGTCCACAGGACACAGATGCCCCCACCAGTAGCTTTGATAATAACAAAGGGCAATAACTCCAAAATTATGCAAGCAAGAGGTGTGGTTCTTGTGCACTGCACTTCTCCTCAATGAGGTCTATCCACCTGTGAAGTTTCAAGGTGATAGCTATTTTACTTTCAGAGATATGCCCCAGACAAAATGTAAGTTTTCAAAGTAACAAAGGGCAATAACTCCAAAATTATGCAAGCAAGAATTGTTGTTCTTGTGCACTGCACTTCTCCTCAATGAGGTCTATCCACCTATGAAGTTTCAAGTTGATACCAATTATACTTTTAGACATATGCTCCGGACAAAATGTAAGTCTTTAAAATAACAAAGGGCAATAACTCCATAATTATGCAAGCAAGAGTTGTGGTTCTTGAGCACTGCACTTCTCCTCAATGAGGTTTATCCACCTATGAAGTTTGAAGGTGATAGCTATTATACTTTCAGAGATATGCCCCGGACAAAATGTAAGTCTTTACAGGCCTTCTCGCAGGCCAAAACAAAAATAAAGGTTTTTATAAAGGCTTCAATGTATGAAAATAAAGGCCTTTTAGTGTAAAATATGAAAAAATAAAGAGTGAATAAAGGCTATTTTCGTCGAAGTTCTCATTTCTTTATTAAACCCACAGTCATACCAAAGTCATTTTTTGATGTTATATACTGTTTGAATTATGCAATATAATACATTCCTTATTTAATGTGTATACCTATTTTCTCTGCATATTTATATCATACATAGCTCCTGTTTTACAGTGTAGGAAAATGCAGAACAAAATCCATTACTTGCTTTAAGCTAGCACGGCAACCAGTCAGAGCAAATATAAAGGTTTTGAGTGAGAATTACAGGCTATTTTGGCGTTTTAAAGGTTTTCTGGGGAAATGTATAGGTTTTAAAGGTTTGCTCTGAAATTAAGGGTTTTTAAAGGTTTTAAAGGTTTCACTAGGAGGCCTGTCTTTAAAATATCAAAGGGCAATAACTCAAAAATTATGCAAGCAAGAGTTAGGGTTCTTGTGCACTGCATTTCTCCTCAATGAGGTCAATCCACCTGTGAAGTTTCAAGTTGATAGCTATTATACTTTTAGAGATATGCCCGGGACAAAATGTAAGTTTTTAAAATAACAAAGCGCAATAACTCCAAAATTATGCAAGCAAGAGATGTGATTCTTGTGCACTGCACTTCTACTCAATGAGGTCTATCCACCTATGAAGTTTCAAGTTGATAGCTATCATACTGTCAGAGATATGCCCCTGACAATTTCGGGACGGACAGAAGGACGGAAGTACAGACGGACTGACAAAGGCAAATCTATATGCCCCCCCCCCCAATTAAGTGGTAGGGGCATAAAAATTTGAACATGCATAGAAATTAAAGGGCTGATAGCATTGTATGCCTTATTGTCAGGGTTAATATTTTGTTCAACATAATATAATAAACAGAGAGGCTTAAAAAGGACAAAGGTGGTGTAGAGAAAGATCAAAGACATATGTGCAGGCCAATCTTTGTCTATGCCACCTTTAAAAAAGGAATAATTTGGGTTCAGCATGACAAGGGTTTTAAACAATTTCTTGATCACAATAACATACCTCAAATATTTGAAGGATCTGGTCTAGCTCTTCTCTGTGAGACTTGTTTGCTACAACAAGAAATATTTTATTATATTGTAATATGCATGACCCAAAACATGAAAATGATCCTTCAGTTATTTAGTGAACCAAGTCTTTAATACAAACTAAATCCATTTCAAACAATACAAACTAAATCCATTTCAAACATATTAATCTTGCTTTTTTAAGACCTTACGAAAAAGGTATCGAAAAGAAATTATGAAAATGAAGGGGTTGTCTCCCATTATCAATCAATCCCTCATATAATTCATCGTTTCTCTTTTTTTCCACAATGTTTTTTTATGCCATTTGAAGCGTCTTCTGCAGCTTCTTAGAACTGGAGTAGATTCAATTATTGCCGTCTGGCTGAATTCACCAAAAAGCTAATTCCCAATCCCATGGTCCTTGAGAAAAAAAGTTAAGAAAAACATTATAGAAAGTGAAAAATAATTTGTTTTTCTCCAATTTGTTCGTTTTCCATAGTGATTCCTACCCTAAAAGACAAGAGTTTTCAAATTTCACAAACTTATAATTGTCAAAAACAACTTCTTTCAATCTGAAGCCAATTTAGAATGTTGTGGTCTTGTAATGGGTTTAAATAGAATAATAAAATGAAACAAAGAAATAATTGACATAACTCATATACAAAAATTCTTCAGTCTAGAAAAGTACCAAGGCATTCAACTCATGTACACATGCACCATAGTTGTGTGAGTTACCTCCCTGAAATACATCTTACAAAATTAGACCCATTGAGTAAATAACTTTCAATAATCAATATCTTTTGAAGAATATAATTACAGGTTATCCCAGCATCAACTACCAGTACATAAAATTGGGTTGATATCCACTTGATACTTTTTGGGGAGCAAATTTTCAGTTTTCATTATGTATACTATACATGGAAATAAGCCCAGCCAAAAGAAGTTCACATGATGCCATGACATTAGTCAAATAGCTTTTGTGCCTGTGAAGCTTAGAATTGCTTGCCATAGGCAAATAGAAGTTTGTGATTTCTCTCAGTGCTTTCTACACCGTCAGATAATCAATTCTTCATTTATACTCATTTTGAGTGGAATGTAAATTAGGTTCAATCAAGGGTCTTATCTGTCTATTTTTGGTGAAATTCAGCCAAAAATTTAATAGAAGATTCATAAAGTTAATTGTCAAACTAGCAGATTGACTGACACACACACAGAGCTGAAATATCATGATAGCTGGTTGGTCCAGGTAAATGGAGCTAAAGGTATCTAAATGAAAAAAGTTTATTCTAATGGGTACTCAAAAGCAAAGGGATTAGGAAATGAAAAGAAATTAGAGCATCATCAATCCCTTGAAAGAAGTTACAGACGAGGATTTATAGCTGACAATATTTTAAATTGTTTGTCCTATGGAGAATTCAACATTGTTAAAAATGAAGAAATTGCTTGTAACAAACAAATTCAATGCAACTTCTCCATTTTCAACAATCTTATTTTAAAGCTTTTTTCCTTGGGGTGCATAAAAAAGCAGGATTGTGTGGGAATGGGTTAAGTTTTGAAAGCATAAGATGCCTTTTCAAAATCAAAAACATTTTTTAACTATCACAAGTTTCACAAAAACTTGCATACAATGTCAACATTGATATACACACATAGAACTTTAGTACATTATCTTAGTTCTACTGAAAAGGAAATTTCTCAAGTTTCTCTCTGCCTTGACTATGAAATCTTGAAACTAAGTTTTGAACAGGGTATGACACTAGCAGTGTCTCGGGATCCTGAGGATCCCTGAAAATTGGCAGGGACCCCTGCAAACTCAGGCTAATAATTCCGTCAGGATCCTTCAATATTTCTCCAGTAAAAGAGTTCTTAACCCTTGTCATGCTGAATAAATCCATTTTGGAATGGCATTCAAATCAAAGGGATGAAATACTGTTAGTACTTGTTGTATGAACACCAATATTTCTTATGGAATTTAATTTCATAAGCAACTCTGGCATGAAAAAGACAATCAGGAGGTGTAGACAAAGATCAAACTGCACTTATGTGCAGGCTGATCTTTGTCTTTACCTCTTGCCAAAACCGGAATATTCCGGGTTTAGCATGGCAAGGGTTAATGTATCATCTAATGCTCCCTATTTTTTCGTTTACTTGTTTTTGCAGAAAACATTGAGAATAATGAGGAAATTGCTTGTCACAAGCAATTTCCTTATTTTTCACAACGTTTTCCGAAGCCTTTTTTTCAAGTTTGGCTTAGAAGGGCAGGACTGCAAATGAGTTAATGTTTATCAAGGAGGGATCCCTGATTATCTAGAGGAAACCCTGACTTAATAGGTAGGGATTCCTGTGGGATCCCATTGAAGCAAAGTTAGTGTCAACTCCTATTGAATAGAATAATGAAATCATTTCCAAAGATGATGTAAAGACATGTAATATAATGAAGTGTAAATTCAAATAATTACCTCTTTGCTTTAAATCTGCTTCAACAGTAACAAAATTATCAAAGAAGATGAAGTAAATGTGAGAGTAATTGTCCTCAAAAAACTTCTTGGCTTCCGAAGTGTCATAGTTTTCTGAAAAAAATAATAATAAATTGACACTGAACTGGACAGACAAAGACTGTCAAGACATTCAATTATATTGGGGTCACAATTTTATATAACCATGGATTTTGATTTGTTTTATTTGGTCACTCTCATTGATAACTATTACATTCTGAAGCTAGAGGCACTTGATTGCATCCATCATTTCACCTGGTCAAACTTACTGATTAACCAATCGCAAATCATCCCCTTTTTCATGATCCTTGAGGAAAAGCAATTTGTTAATTTCAATTGATCTTTACTACCTCAACTGCCAGATTTTTAAATTTCACAAATGGCCATAAAACCTAGGAGTTTCAAATTGTGAGTACACAACAGGTGTATTCTTTTTTTTTTTTTTTTATCATTATTATTATTAGACTGAGTAATCTAGTTTTTGACTCATTGTGACCCTAAATCAATCTTGACTTAGATATCAGGAAGACAAACTTTCTGAACCCAGCAACACACAAATCACAACCTTCTTTCCTAGAACCACAAGGTCCTTAATTTGTCCATTTATCCGGAGGTTAAAAGGAGTCCTAGCATTAATACCTTTAAGGATAGACTGGCGACAGTATCACTCTAAACAAACCTTAGACCCTTGTCAGTGTATTTTCTGACAAAAAAAAATGGAGAATACAGTCTGTTCCCAACCTCCTGGAATATATATTCCCTCTTTGAAAGAAAGCTTCCCATTCCTCAGAGAAATTTTCTGAGGTATCAAAGAATTGTAATTTCTGATATGTATGTTCTATACTTCACATTCAAATACAAGAAAATATCATTAAATGTGAAAAAGAAATTTTCCCCTTATAAAGCTTATCTGTAAGATTTTCTAAGGGGAACTCACCTCCTTGAGAACTAAAACCTTTGCTCTTCAGTGTAGTTCCTGATATTGCCTGTTTTATGACGAGCCATAATTTTAATACATAATTTACAAATCTATCAAACAAATCAGAACATCTCTTGTATCATATCAAAAAATATCCCAAGCATGGCAGCCATGACATTTGGTAAGTCATGTGGTCTACTAATATGTCACATTATTTACCACTGTCATTCTGTCCAAACAGTAGCTTGGAAAAATATAGTATGTAGTCGTGAAATGGTTGTACTTGTAAACCACAGGGTTTGCTAATAGAAACAAGAGGCCCATAGAGCCTTATCGGTCACCTGAGTCTAAGGAGCTCAAAAACAAATAAAAGTCCACCAGATAATGATACCTACTAATCTTATCAAAGCTCTAAGCCTTTTAGTTTGGGAGAAGAAGATTTTTAGTAGTTTTCACTAAACAAGCCTATGTTAGACTTGGAACATCTTGGAACGGGCTAATTCTGACCCTAGGGCCACAATTTACAATCTTGATGGAGGTTTACCAGGTGATGCCACATATAAAATATTAAAGCTCTAGGACCTCCTGTTTTTGAGAAGAAGAGTTTTTCAATTTTCACAATATAAGCCATATGTAAACTTCGTGACGTCTGGGAAAGGGCTAATTATGACCCTAGGGCCATAATTCATTAAGTATTGGTAGAGATCCACCAGATGATGCTACAAACAAAATATCAAAGCTCTAGGCCTATTTGTTTGAGAGAAGAAGACTTTAAAATTTTTCACTATACAAGCCTATGTTAAATTTGTGATGTCCAGGCATGGGCTTGTTTTAATCCTCAGTCAATGATTTTTACAATCTTGATAGAGGTCCACCAGATGATGCTGTATACAAAATATCAAAGTTCTAGGCCCTCCTGTTTGGGAGAAGATTTTTAAAAATTTCATTAAATAAGCGCTTTGTAAAACTTGTGATGTCTGGGAATGGGCTAATTTTAATCCTGAGGCAATAATTTGTACAATCTTGATAGAGATCCACCAGATGATGCTGTATACCAAATATCAAAGTTCTAGACCCTCCTGTTTTGGAGAAGATTTTAAAAATTTAACTATATAAGCCCTTTGTTAAACTTGTGATGACCGGGAAGAGGCTAATTCTATCTCCGGGGCTATGATTTATACAATCTTGATAGGAATTCACCAGATGATGCTACATACCAAATATAAAAGCCCTAGGTCTTCTAGTTTGGGAGAAGAAGATTTTTTACATTTTCACAATATAAGCCTATGTTAAAATTGTGACATCTGGGAACGGGCTAATCATGTTCCTGGGGTTGTAATTTATACAAATTGATAGAGGTCCACTAGATGTTGCCACAGACCAAGTATCAGACCTTAAGGTCTTTTGGTTTGGTAGAAAAAGATTTTCAAAGTTGTCATTATGTAAGCTTATGTGCCCCACACACACACCTTTGCCCCCCCCCCTTCAAGATTTTTTAATTTTCGACAAAAATCCCAGAAATACCTCAAAAGTTTTTATCAAAAGCTAGTTATATCATGGATCTTTTATTCTCATGAAAATTTTGTTGCTCCCTCTAGTGTAGGAACAACAGTACCCATACAGTACAGCAAACATTTTGCTCTGGTATGCAATAGACCACATTACATAGTTAAAGCAAGGATTATTATGACACTGATTGTTGAGTCCCTGAGACCCCATTTTATTGATGTTAAACTAAAACCCTGTACTCTGTCGAGAAAACTACAATAATATAAAATAATGAATAAATTTGATTGCTTCTAGACATGTAGATTGTCAATATTATGTCAATGATAATAAGTTCCAATGTTCATTTTTTCATTGAATTGAATTGGAGACCATTTATACTTTCGTGTCAATATTCAATCCATGTCCGGCTAGGCGATGAAACCTACAAAATATCAAAGCTCTGGGCATAATTGTTTGGGAGGAGAAGATTTTCAAAGATTATCTTCTTTAATTCTTGTAAAATTAGGGATGGCACAGAAAAGGGCAAATTTTCAGAATACAGTAATACTTTGAAGTATTTTGTTGGAGGGTCAATAGACATCAAAACATACCAATTATCAAAACTCTAGTCCTTATGGTTTGGAGAAGATTTTCAAAGATTTTCTTCTTTATTCCTTTGTAAAATCAGGGATCGCACCAAAAAGGGCTAATTTTAACAATATGGTAATTCTTTGTGGTATTTTGGTAGAGGGTCAATAGGTGATAATACATCCCAAATATTAAAGCTCTAGGCCTAATGGTATGGGAGGAGAAGATTTTCAAAGATTTCCTTTGTAAAATCAAGGATCGCATAGAAAAGGGTTAATTTTCAGAGTTTGGAAATTCTTTGAAGTATTTTGGTAGAGGGTCAATAGGTGATGATATGTGCCAAATATCTAAGCTCTAGGCCTTATGGATTAGGAGGAGAAGATTTTTTAATAATTGTTTACTGACAGACAGACGGACAACAGACATTTACCGATCACAAAAGCTCACCTTCAGCACGTTTTGCTCAGGTAAGCTAAAAAAAGATTATTATTGTGAAGCCCTGGTTTCTTGGTTTGCTTTCAGATCACACTATAGCCTCAGAGACTTTCAGGAAAAGGCAGCCAAAACTGTCAAGGATGTAGAGGACAAACTAGGTAAAGGGATCCTAATACCTGCCAAAGAGCTTTTCACAGTAGTGGGTATAAATTTCGTACAGGAACCAGATATTGCAGCGCCTTCTTATCAAGGCATATAGTTTGGCTAAAGTAAAAAATAACTGGAAATGGATTGAAAATGCACAATTGAGTGCTCTTACTTTTTTTGGTCAGCAGTGGATTCTTGATAATTTGCCGTAAAAATTTAAAAATAGAAATAAGGTACATGGTAAGCCGGCTGCTAAAATCAAGCAAGATCACTGTTTAGAACAGTGCAAAAATATTCTATATAATCCCGAATTTATGAGTCAGCCCTTTTCTAAAATTGGGTCTAATGTAATCTTGGTCGAGGAGACATCAAGAGTGGATGATTTGAAACCTTTGGCAGAAAGCTCACCCTTGTCTGAACCAGAACCTGCAGAGTTGCAACCGGGTTTTCTTTTCTAGCTTCTATGGAAGTAAGGGAGTCCGGGGGCAATGAAACAGATGATAGATTAACCATTACTTCTTTGGATGACAGACCTATTGAGGATTTAGTCCCGTTAGTTAATCAGTGTCATCTCTAGCCACGTATCATCTGCCATGTCAGCTCTTTGTGAGCATACAAAGTCGAAGAATATGGAGTCATTTAGTGTCTCGTTAAATTGCCAGCGTGTTTAATACACTGGCGGTGTCTAGTGGTTCTGTTGGGTAAACTCTAAGTTAAACAAAGAAATTTTTTCTATTTTAAATGTAGAGTTGCAAAGACTCAGGTTTAAACAAGCAAGCTTCGGAGGAAGGTAGTAAAAATGACTCGTTAAAAACTTAGGGAACAGGGTGCGATGATAATAATAACCATCACAACCTATTCATTTGCAATACTTTTCTAGTAATAACATTGACATCCGTAGTTGGCACTTCAAAAATTGTTATTTTGGGTTCACTATGGGCACTGCTAATTATAACAAGAGGGCCGTTGGCCCTGGGGCGCTCACCTGAGATAAAGGCTCTTTTTCTTTCAACAGTCTAATTTCATGTTAAGTTTAGGATTATGAAACAAGTGGGCCACAATTACATAAAGACTATGAACCTGGGAATCCAAAAGTCCAAATTACAAATTCCAAGGTTTTAGTGCCGATTTGAAAGAAGGAAAAAACTTTTTCCATGGGTTATAATTTCAGAAATAAGAAAGAAGTCTGTGAACTGATGCTTCATGCCTATACCCCCCACCCCCTGGGTCTGCCCCTGGAGACCCGAGGATCACGATTTTAGCTATTTTGTAAGAGGTCAATATACTGATGCTTCATGCAAAATATCAAGGCTGTACGCCTTCTGGGTCAGGAGGAGAAGATTCTTAAAGATTCTTTTAAAATTTCACTTTTGTTGCCATGGCAACCAGAGTTTTTAACGGATTTCAATTCTTTTAGCTAATTTTAATGGGGACCACCTAAGGAACATTTCTGCAAAATTTGGTTCAAATTGGCTCTGTGAATTGGGAGGAGATGTCATTTAAAAAATTGTTCTTTATTTCTATGTAAACCCCACCCCCCTGGGGCTCCGCCCCTGGGGACCGAAGGATCATGATTTTAGCTATTTTGAAAGAGGTCAATATACTGATGCTTCATGCAAAATATCAAGGCTCTACACCTTCTGGGTCAGAAGGATAAGATTTTTAAAGATTATTTTAAAATTTCACTTTTGTTGCCATGGCAACCAGAGTTTTTAACGGATTTCAATTCTTTTAGCTAAATTTTGAAGGGGACCACCTAAGGAACATTTCTGCCAATTTTGGTTCAAATCGGCTCAGTGGTTTGAGAGGAGATGTCATTTAAAAAATCGTTCTTTATTTCTATATAAACCCCACATCCCTGGGGCTCAGCCCCTGGGGACCCGAGGATCATGATTTTAGCTATTTTGTAAGAGGTCAATATACTGATGCTTCATGCAAAATATCAAGGCTCTACGCCTTCTGGGTCAGGAGAAGAAGATTTTTAAAGATTATTCTAAAAATTCACTTTTGTTGCCATGGCAACCAGAGTTTTTAATGGATTTCAATTCTTTTAGCTATTTTTGAAGGAGACCACCTAAGCAACATCTCTTCCAAATTTGGTTCAAATCCGCCAAGTGGTTTGAGAGGAGATGTCATTTAAAAAATCGTTCTTTATTTCTATATAAACCCACCCCCCTGGGGCTCCGCCCCTGGGGACCCGAGGATCATGATTTTAGCTATTTTGAAAGAGGTCAATATACTGATGCTTCATGCAAAATATCAAGGCTCTAGGCCTTCTGGGTCAGGAGGAGAAGATTTTTAAAGATTATTCTAAAATTTCACTTTTGTTGCCATGGCAACCAGAGTTTTTAACGGATTTCAATTCTTTTAGCTAATTTTGAAGGGGACCACCTAAGGAACATTTCTGGTTCAAATTGGCCCAGTGGTTTAAAAGGATATGTTGTTTAAAGAAATTGTTGACGGACGACGCACGCCGGACGACGGACGGACGCCGGACAAAAGGGGATCACAATAGCTCACTTGAGCACTATGTGCTCAGGTGAGCTAACAAGGAGCAAGTGTCGGGTCTTATGGAGGTGCTTCTGGGCTGTTTACTTTTGGAGACAAATTCTCTTCACTTTCCGCTTATAACTTGCATAAATATTGCATGAATATTAGCATACCTTCTTTCATTGGTTCAGTGGGTAAGGAAGTAGCAGCTAAAAGGGTTTGAATGTGAAAGATGTCCTTTATAAGACCTTTGAGAATGCCAGAAGATTGTATAGGTTTTAGTATAAGTGTTAGGTCTTTGAAGTTGTCAATATCAACAATATGTGTAAGACTTGACCAAGCTTCTTTTGTGAATTTCAGGGGGTCTTTTATGACTAGTTTTGAGGTTTTGGGTAGTAGGGCTGACTATCGGCTTAGAATATCACTATCGCGATAGTTTTACAGTCGCAGTTTTGATATTGTGATACTATCACTATCGTCAGAAATCAATCGCGGTATATCCCGATACTATTGGTATATGTTACTTTGTTTATTTTCTATGTTAATCTCTATAGATAGCATAGTCTACAGGTGACTCTCTTTTTATCTATGTTTTCACCTTTCTTTACGAAGCCAAAATGGTCCCAACACGGGCTTTAGCGACTTTGTTTTTTTTCACAATCTTGAAATCTGCAGCCATGTCAGACACCAAAAATACGTAAAACAAAATAACTCGATTAGTGTGTTCGAAATAAGTAATTAATTATCGTAATTAATCGAATATTATTCATGAATGACTTATTTTCATTTTTCTGCAATTTTAGCATTGTGAATTAATAAAACATTGATAACAAGCTTTAACTAAACGTGCTTTTGAATTTTAGAGGACCTTTTCACTTCGTAAATTGAAAGTTGAAAATCAATTCCTAAACTAAAGCGGAGTACGGAAGAAACACAAATCATACGTGCCTCTCACGTTGTTTCAGAAAGTGAAAGTAGGATAAGTTACACAGAAAACTCGTTCTCTCTTTCTCTCTCTCTCTTTTTTAACCCAAGAGACCAAGAAAACATTGAATTTCTGTGTAAGTAAGCTTTGAATATTTACTATCGAAACTATCGATATTTGAACGAGCAATCGCAATAGTTATCGATGTCAGGGAATTGCAATCGATACATCTATATCGTGACTGTCACTATCACAATACATCGACCTATCGATCTTTCGTTACACCCCTATTGGGTAGGCACATTGTATAGACCTGTATTCAGGGGCTAAGATTATAAATTGTATGTGCTATAGGCTTATGTTTTTGGGTGATTAGGATTAAGTATATTTCAAACTGTTAGGTTTTTTGGTGGGGGTGGTATGTTTTCTGAAAGTTGCAGGCACTCCTTATAAGATGATGAGGAATGAAGTGTGGGCTGAAGCCTTGTAGTTTTTGGATCGGTAGTGGAGTGACAGATAAGTATTGGTTTGTGATGCAGTATAAACAACTAGCCGTTAGCCAATCAGAGTGCAATTTTGTTCCTACAAGGGCTGAAACTGACTAAATCACAGAGAAGCTCTCCCCAGTCATACATACAGCATCCACACAGAGGTCCAGCCGTAGTGAACATCAGATGTAGTGCCAGCACTAGCTTGTCTCTAGGCAAGTCGAGTGATTTAATATATTTGTGCTTAATTGGTATTTTGGCATTCACAAAATCATGACTAACCATTTACGTCTTGTCTGCCAAACTTAAGGAAAAATTAAGAAACTGAAAAGAAACCAGTTTTAAATGATTAATACAATTGATATTTTTATAACTTTAATAGAATTTGTCCATAATATTAACGTATGTAAGGAATAGATCCATAAAGTGTCATTATCACAAACCATACAATATTTGGACTTGCACCATAGCTCAAGGAGGGCTACGAGTACAATATCGCAGCTAGGCAGGGCTTACAAAGCCTTAACAAAACACTCTATCAAAATTGATAAACATCAGATTACTAAATACGGAATACTCTTAAAATAAGGTTCTTTAATCTATCCCCCTTTCTATCGCCTAATTTCTTTTTTCTTTCTCCTATAATCAGTCCTTTTGAAGAATGGGTGTTGACCCGGAGGCTGCAACTTTGACAGGACTCACCGAGAACTGTTCGGAGATGTTTCAGACGCGTCAAACTGTCTTTCTTCGAGTCAGCGACCTTTTGAGCTGCCTTTCTGATGTCACCATCCTTATTTGATTTCCTAAACTTAGCCAATGCCGACGACATTTGGCTAAATTGTGCCAAATTCCTTCTAAATTTATTACATCTCGTCTGCTAAAAATTCTCCACAATGGCGGACTGTTTACACGGGCATGCGCACTCAAAAATCAAGGGAAGTCACTCTCTTATTAGTCTGGAAGCATTGAAAATGTTGGGAGCGAGATGCAAAGAACCATTTGGTTACACTCCTGTCCGTTTTTGCCTCATTAAATAAAGAGCAAAAAGGGCCCACTTTCACAATCTGTAGCTCCTCCCAAAAGTTTCGTTGGGCCTTAAATCTTAGTCCGTCTTAAAGAGCAGTCTTTGATCTTGAATTACAGGCCAGGAAAATGGTATCATTAGGGATAAAGTTTTTCGCAAATCTTAATTCTGCACATCAACCCATGAAATTGTTTAGGCTCGGAAGTGAAATTCTTGTAGGGTACCACCTTCAAATGTCAGTTTCTACAAGGAAATAGTTCCCTGATTAAAGCTTTGAATCACATGCATGACATGCAGCAGTGATCTCTCACTCTGCAGAACCTAACATCAAGCAACTTGCTGTTGATTAAAAGTTGAAACAGCATGACAAAAGGAGGAGATCAAATTTTCTTAATGGACTACTTTAGGGTACAACCACCCGGAAGTAATTCCGGAGTGGAGTTGACCCTATATAAGACATTTTTTTCTTTTGATTTTGACAAAACTGCAATTAGTCTATGCATATGCTAATTGCAACAATCCCTATTTCTATTTTTTTCAAAAATATGGCTTAGGAGTGAAATGACAGAAGAATTAGTACAAGGCCCCTTTTGCTAAAATTATCCCAAAAATGGGACAGTTTTGGTCTTCTTCTTATGGTCAACAGAAATGGTCATAACTTTTGTAATAACGGATGAATTTTCATGAAATAAAAAGTGACCTATAGAAAAATGACACTCTCTTCAAATCTAACCCTTTACAAGATGACTTTGTCAAAAATTGCTTTTGAAATGTACAAAATTGACCCAAAAAATGCAATTTAAATTTTAAACCAAGTTAAATCATCTTTAAAAAAATTATCAAAAATACACACAAAATCTTTTAAATTGGTGTTTGTAACAAATTTGGTATGTTTACAATAAGTCTAAGTAAAAAAACACACAGAAAAAGGTAAATAGGCTTAACAGGACAGTGTTCAAAAAGGGTACCCCATACACTAAAATATCAGAAATGGCCTTGGCACCTTCAAATTAATATAGCTGCAGTGTATTTTTGTTAACCCATTACCAGATGGCAAAATTTTAAACTGGTCCAAATTGAAAGGACTTACAGACGACAATTTAAAGCGTATGAATTTTTTTAAAAAAGTAAGTCTCTGGGTAGAAAACATTGTGGAAAGGGAAGAAATTGCTTGTAACAAGCAATTTCTTCATTTTCAACAATGTTTTCAAATTCAAAAATCTAAAGCTCATGAAATATTATATTTTTTCAACCTTCTAGGTCAAGAAAACATTGTGGAAAATAAAGAAATTGCTTGTTACAAGCAATTTCTTCATTTTCAACTACATGTATGTTTTCCTAATTGTTTTCCTTCGGGGCATCCAAAAGCGTCATTGTGCAGGAATGGGTTAAAGACATTAGATTTTCTGAAATGTTCACTCTTTTGCTTGTTGTTGTTGTTGTTGTTGTGATGATTTAAGTTAAGAAG
This sequence comes from Fragum fragum, assembly GCA_946902895.1. Classification (NCBI taxonomy): domain Eukaryota; kingdom Metazoa; phylum Mollusca; class Bivalvia; order Cardiida; family Cardiidae; genus Fragum; species Fragum fragum. The sequence goes on from OX336366.1 coordinate 7,880,257, forward strand.
TTGCTGAATCCAACACTGGACCATTGATGATGAAACAATGAAAAGGGGCTCTTTACAGGGTATACCCAAATAGGGTTAGGGTTTAGAAGCTTATCAACTTAATTTCAAGAGTGTCATAGGCTGGCAGCCAATCCAATCAATGCCTTTCTGATCATGTGACTGAGAGGGTGACATTGGCAGGGTAGGTATAAAAGAGGATGAAAATGCCTCTCTTGACCAAAATTAGTTACTCATTCATTATCTGCACATTACAAGAAAATATTGAATTCACCCTGGTCAAACGGGGAAGACTTAGAAGAGTTTCAGCAAACTGCTTTTACAAAAAAGGGAATACATTTCAGCTACTGAAAAGAAGGAAGCACCCAGGACATTCACAAGAAACGGATGAAAGGGCCAATATCATTTTTGCTGCAGACCACAATGTTTCGAAAGAAAATAGCTATAACCTATGACCACACGTATGGCCACACAAAGTCGCAGCTTGGAATGCGGGACTTTTACAACTCCCTCTCAAAGAATGGAACGTGACAAGACACGCCGACCCAAACCATTTATCGGTTTGCCAAGAATGAAAAGTATGTAACGTTCACTTCAGTGAAAGAATGTTTCCATTCAATACAAAGCATTAGACGGACTGCACATGGGAAGATGTGATATGATACAAGAATGCAATGTAACACTGTCATTGCAGAAATGGCAAGAAGGGGGCAGGGTGACATATCCAAAACGTTGAAGGACTTGCACTTAATAAGAGCATAGACCGTGGAATCTTACGCTGTAAATTGTAGTAACTGTGCCACTAATTCTCTTCTATGTGATTGGAGTTTCTGCTTTGATGCCTATTCAAAATTGCTCAGCCCTGCCAACATAACATATCTCTGAATGACTGAGAATGATATAGGCATTGTTAGAGGAGATCTTGCAGATGAGACTCAGTGAAGGTGCAATTTACAGTGTGAGTTCCAGGACATCCGCACAAAAGTGTGAAGCATTTAACAGCGCAGCACCAGCTACTCTAAGCAAAAGAGTAAGCTTCAGCCGGACCTTCACAAGAAGTCTTTCGGCCCAAAATTTGCATTCAAACGATGCTTTCGACAAAGCGGTCAAAAAGAAAATATGGAAAATAACAGGAACAGGGCTTGGAGTTTGGGTAAAAAGCATCTTAAACAGATTTCAGTACGCCAAATGAAGACCAAGAGATACAGAAAAACTGACTGGTACAGAAAGAAGCGTCTTAGAAGAAGAGCTGTCATGGAATTTCAATACCATGAGGCTAGGAAAAACAGAAATGAAACAGGGTATATGGGCAATGATGACATACATAATGATGCACAGATTGTGAACTAGAGGCGAAAGGACAACAGATAGAGATTTAGTAAACAGAAAACAAGATGGGATGAGAGATGACAGCAATTTCTGTCTGGTGGAAAGCAACACCACTGATGAGGCTTGATGCTAGCTGAAACAGAGTAAATACTGATGAAGCGCAATGTTAGCCCAAGGCTGGCCGTCTAGTGGTGAATTGTTGTCATTTAAAGTACTATCCAGGGGTAACAAGAGGTGCAGACGAGCTTTTATGACAACATTGGCCAAAATTGATGCATTCTGGGGGATCAGAGTATTGCAAATAGGGTGAAAACTGAAATTTAAATGTTTTTTTCAAAAATTTGAATTAAAATTTTACTTACTATAAAAGAATTTTATTAAAATCCAATTCTACACTATCTATTCTATTCATGTTCAAAATTTGAAAAGAAAATTCACAAAAATACGGCCAATATCACCGTTTTTGTATAACCCCACCTGCTTCATATAGGTTACACTCCTGTCCGTTTTTGCCTCATTAAATAAAGAGCAAAAAGGGCCCACTTTCACAATCTGTAGCTCCTCCCAAAAGTTTCGTTGGGCCTTAAATCTTAGTCCGTCTTAAAGAGCAGTCTTTGATCTTGAATTACAGGCCAGGAAAATGGTATCATTAGGGATAAAGTTTTTCGCAAATCTTAATTCTGCACATCAACCCATGAAATTGTTTAGGCTCGGAAGTGAAATTCTTGTAGGGTACCACCTTCAAATGTCAGTTTCTATAAGGAAATAGTTCCCTGATTAAAGCTTTGAATCACATGCATGACATGCAGCAGTGATCTCTCACTCTGCAGAACCTAACATCAAGCAACTTGCTGTTGATTAAAAGTTGAAACAGCATGACAAAAGGAGGAGATCAAATTTTCTTAATGGACTACTTTAGGGTACAACCACCCGGAAGTAATTCCGGAGTGGAGTTGACCCATTTGTCACCATTTGTTAAAAAATAAACTGACACTAACCTTCTTGATGTTTAAATCATCGTTGAGAAAATAGAACGAAATCGCAAAAAGATGTTTGATGTTTGACTGGAATGGGAATTAAAAAAGGTATAATCAATAACCTAAATTACTTATATACAAAATAAATATATAAAAAAAATATAAAAAGAAATTATATCAGCTGCCGATGACATTTAAAAGTGAGGAGAGAGAGAAACTAATAAGAAAAAGTATAAGAAAAAAGGGGGAATTCTTGTTGAAATCTTTTTTTTTTTTTTTTTTTTTTTTTTTTAGAACAATTTCTTTTAGACAAATGCCATTTAGATTTTAAACAAGGTATTGTGAACTTATTTCAAAGACGGCGAAAACCTATTTGTAGCTACACATATTCTGTTTACAATTTTAGTTCTTGTAAAATACAAAAAAAATAAATGATTAATTTAAAACTTATGATATTTTTAACACGGATCTAAGTCCAGCGATTTTGTATGCCAGCGCAAAAAGTAGATCCACAAAATTCAACTCAAAACTAGTACGGAATACATGTGTTTGCTTTGTATGCTTGGTGGCATTAAATCATAACAAATTGGGGGAATATGTTGTGGTGGTGGTGGTGGTTATCTATGATGTGTGAACCTTGAAACTTAATCCCATTAATGTGTAAATGCTCTCGTGATTTTAGGTTCATACCACATTTCTAGAATTGGAGTTGCAAAGAGCGAGAGATGGTATGAAAGTTGAATGGGTATCTCGCACATGTTTCGCGGTCTTCACATGTTGATTTGAGCGCTTTGCAAAGTATGCTTTTGACAAAATATCAGACTTTCTGTCGAGGCGACCATTGGAAGTTGATTGAACGTAAAAATGGGCGAAAAGCACTGAAAAACAAACCAACATTATTTGTGTTAAAGCGATTTGTTCCTCTACTGCAATGGTCTGGGGAGGGCCGATGTACCTTCGTGATCACATGGGAATACAAGTGTATTTCAATCCTCTTCAAATATTCATGAAAATCATTACATACTTCATTTGCCAGTGATCCAATGATTTAAGTATATGCAAACGTATATAAGCATTTTTTTCTTTTTCTTTTTTTCATTTTGTGTGTGTATGTGTGTGTTTGTGATTTCCATATATCTTTTACACACTATTATTAGCCGATATATCTTTATTGCTCTGAATCTTACATAAGCTGAAATTTCTTATTCGTTTTAGCGTACTAAGTGACCTAAGCTATGCGCCGTAAAAGCCTATCCATTCGTCTACCCCAATTTCGATAGCATTTGTGATTCTACAGGAAAGATTTAGTTAGGCGAGAATGAATCCCCTGTGTGGTGCGAAATATGTTGATTCTGGTCAGACTGCGTGGACTGCTATTTTACGATTTTCTGAATCCTGAATAATTCAATTTCTAGTTTCTTCTATAAGCGTGTGTGTGTATTTCCGTTTATTAATCGTCGCTACCGTAGCACATGCCCATATGAGCGAAGCACCAGAAGACGGTTGTTGTCATGGGGGATAGTGCAAGGATAAAGGACGAAACTGCTGAGAGCCTGGTTCTTTAACATGCTCGATTGATAGCACCGTCACACAAGGCCCCGGTTTAACATCTCATCCGAAAGACAATTAGTTTTTTAGTAAATATTGTCAGCCCAGGGCGCGAGCCCGTGATCTTGAGGTTTGAAGTCAAGTGCTCTACCAACTGAGCTAATCGGGCTGATATAAAAAATCGGAGCGTTCTGATTTGTCGAAAAGAATTCATAGCTCCATGAAAAAAATAATAAGCATGCAGCTTTTTATTGCGCTCAAAGTAGTTCCATAAATAATGTATCGAAATTTGTAGAAAAAAAACGCTTTATGTCATTAAATCAGAGAATATTTGCCTTTTCCGCTTTGCGTTTTCGTTGAGTATGATTATTTTTGATGTTGTTGTTGTTGCTGATTTTTTTTGTTTGTTTGTTTGTTTTGATTATGTTGGTGTTGTTTGTTGTTATTGTTTTTCTTTGTTTGTTTGTTTGTTTGTTTGTTTGTTTGTTTCATACCGTGATGGAAACAACAAATATTCTCTTCGTTTCTTAAAATGGCCCTTTTATCTCACGTTTTAATCATTTTTGTGTGCACTTTGTTGATTTCTACTACATCCAATATTTTTTTTAAATATTTGGTTTACGAAACACCCTTTTGAGCAAGGCGGGTGCCAGTAGTGGATCGCGTCTGTCAATCAAAGAATCAATTGACCAATCAAATCATTCATTTAGACCGGTAGTGAACTTTGAACTGCGACATCAGCCGCCAAAAATGGGAAACGCTTTTCTTGGTTTGGCGACTTAAACATCGTGACTACGTCTTATCATTTTTACCTTTCTGTTACATGTTACTAGCAGTAAATTTCGTAGAATAACGACGGTTTAATATTGAAGTGAAACTTCCAGTTAGAGTAAGTGGGTGGGGTCAGCGATCGGTCAATTAAAAAGCCAATTTTAAAATCATTTATGACTTAATGAGTCATCATGGCACAGTAACAAGCGCCATAATTTGAAGTCCTAGAACTCCCTAGACAATTCCAAACAAACTCTCCAATGTGGGATATCACTATTACTTTTATATTCAGTTTAATCATCCGTTTTAATAAATAGTTCGGCCCGGACATTTAATGTCTTTTTTCCCGATCGAGAATAGATCATGAGATAATTTCATGATTCTTAATTCAAAAATATCTTTTTAATACAAATTGATTTAATATGTCGATAAAACGCAACATTTTTTGAAAATATTTTTAAAAGCCTCGTAGGCTATCTTTCGGATGATTCTGTTAGAAATAGCGAAGTTTTAATGGGGCTTTAAACAATATTTTAAACTGACATGGATCAATGCAATTTGAGAAAGCAAGTCTAAGTGAGTAAAATTTGAAATGTATCGCTGATGGGTGACCAAATCCTCGTAACTAGAGCTTATTTAAGATGTAGCTTTTGGTCACACAATTAAACTTGAAATAAGAAGTGAACTTTAACTTAAAACTTTCGAGAACAACTTAAAACAGTTTTATATTTCTAAATTTGTTCTTACTGTTAATGTAATATCTATTTGTTTTCCAAATGGGCCGTATGGCCTTCTGGAAAAATGAAATAAAACTTTAAAAACTTTAAATCTTAATATGTAGCCCTTTTATGTAGATGCGCGTATCTGTCGGATTGATTTAATAAAGTTGTCTACATGATAAACACTAATATTCGCTTTATCTTGAATAAGATTTTTTTTAAATAAGGGGAAATTGAGAGAGACAGACAGACAGACAGAAAAAAAGACAGGCATAGAGACAGGGGGAAGAGAGGGGTGAGATGTGTGTGCGTTTTTTTGTTTTTTGTTTTTTCTCCTTTTTAAGTTGTTTATATCGTCGGTGTTATGACAAAAGCTCGTAACTCATTTTTTGCGATTTTTCGTTTTCACAGGTTTTGAAAACAACAACTTCCCATACATATTCTGTCAAAAGCTCGTATTTCTACGCCAATTAGAACCAGAGATATAGTCACGTGTTAAAATCTCGGATAACTATAGGTCAATTATTTTGTAATTGCAAAATCTCGTAAGTCGGACGGACAAAAACTCACGTCGTGGAAGGTTGAAAATCTTTACATTTTAGAAAAATATGGTGGAAAAGGGACAGGCAAGTACATCCTCTATGAATTTAAACATTGATATTTTCTTTTGTACTTCCTGTTTTTCTGTTAGTCCCATTTTTTGATGATTAAATGAAAAAGGGTGAAATTGATAATTTTCTGTAAAAACGTTAACATTCATCATGCCCATAAAACTAAGATAATCATGTCTATTTTTGCACGCATTTTCCAGTATTAAGATATATAAAGTAAAACATTGCTTGAACGGAAATTTCTAATGTTAAAACGTTGTTTTTAACTGTTTTTATAGAATTCAAACTGAGATACGAGGTTTTAACTCGAACCTAAATAAGGGCAGGTTTTAAGATTTTAATTGAGATACGAGGTTTTGCATTAAGACGAAAGTGAAAGAAACAAAATATTCATTTCTTTTAACCCACTTTTGTCATGTCATCATTCCCAAGATGGCAGTCTCTGACGATTTGTCTTATGATCCGCCTTTTCAAATGTCCTGTCTTTTGTAAAATTGTCCTAAATGTCCCATACACTCAATATTATTGCCAATAATACTGAACCAACATATTTATCAACTCTGAAGTTTACCCATACGCTTTCAATAACTTGTTAATACATGTAAAAATATTTATTATTGTCAGTAGATTAGCAATATCGAAGTTTGGTCAATATACCGATTAAATAATTGACAATATTAATAGGGCTTGAGCTACTTACGTTTGTTGTCATTCTTAATGAAGATTCAAATGTGAGTTTAAGCTCTTGTCAAATATGATCTTATTTTATTGGAACAAAATCCAAACCCATCAATGAAAGTATGCAAGAGATTGTCTTTGCTTAAGCTGCAAAAATCATGATCGAGAATATTTAAATCTGACGGTTTTCGCACCTCACTAAAACCAAAGTGAATTTTATAGTAATCTCAATTAATATGAGCCGAAAATATCAAATTATGGATGAAAAAGCGAAATAGACAAGAACTTTGTTTTTTTCTTTTCAGAGATAAACCATGTCGCAATCCTCTGGGTCAGAGCCTGACATTGACTGGACTTGTGAAATCTGTAAAGAAGAAACCTTCGATAGCCTTACACTTGAATACCAACATTTGCCAGGAAAGATATTTTTAGAAGATACTAATGGTGACATTTGGCTTTTATGCCTATCTTGCAAGTGTAAATTTCACTTAAAGTGTGTAGAAAATCTGCCTAAAGATATCAAAGAAGAGGAAATCAACTCATTTTATCTGTGTGGTGACTGTGGGTGGTACGTGGAAGGCGCTTACGATGAAGAAACGGCATCTTCATAGATATTGAAACGCCCTTCACATATTATTTTAAAAGGGCGCAATTCATGTTTTTCTAACACCATAATTATCATATTAAACACGCGAGAAACTGTTGCAGAATACAGAATATCGCTTCATGAGCAAAGTTAATGGTGCAGTTAGCTCTGAAAAAAAATGAACGCGATACCGATAACAATATTACTTCTACCAACAGTACATCAAAACCAAGTGAAGGTAGAACAATTTTCGTATTCAAGGACACAAAATATTAACTTGTAAACAAGGAGATTCATACAAACATGACACGGATATTCAAGAAAAACTCACCAATGGAGGTAAAGACCAGAAAAATAGTCGGGCAGAATATCAACAAAAAGCTTACTGTGGGGAGAATATTATACCTGAAGAAATTAATATAAACAGGAATAGTGATATAGGTATATTCAAAGATAAAGATATTGTAGAAAGCCGAAGTGATCAGCATTTATCAACAAAGGAGACTGGTCGTGATAAATTAGACCCAGAAACCGATATATCAGAAGATAAAAAATACCAAGAAGACAGTGAAAACAGTGAAAGTGAAGATTCGATGTCGATTGACTTTGATGATGATGTCAAAGATAAAGATTGGACCCCAGACAAAAAGAAAAGGAAACACGAAAGAATAGAAAGCAGTTCAGATGATGATGACAGGAGAAGTAATAGTAAATCTAAGAAAGCAGTGAAAGTGAAATTTAAAAGAAAAGAACGCTCGATAACTACAAACAAGACCAAACCAATTCAAGAAGAAGATAATGGTGATGATACATATGACAAGACCAGACCAATTCAAGATGAAGATAATGGTAATGATACATATGACAGTACCAGACCAATTCAAGATGAAGAAAATGGTGATGATACATATGACAAGACCAGACCAATTCAAGATGAAGATAATGCAAGTGATGCATTTGACAATTTAAATATGAATGTAGTAATTCAAGAATCGGTGGTCAGCATAGAGAATGATGGAAATATTGATGTTGTTGACCACGAGGAAGTCGTCTCTTCTACTCTACCCAGTGAAAAGAATAAAGGAAAATCTCAAAAGATTAAAAAGGCAAAGAAAGGTAAAAGTGATCCAAATACTTGGATAAGAAATTCAAACAAAATATTACGGATGGAGGGGAGAGCTTATAAAGGTTTAGGGAAAGATAGTGAAAGCGGTAAAGCGACAAACTGTGTAGAAAGACCACAGCGGATCCAGGATACACCAAAATGTGGCAAAAGATGCATTAAAACTAAAAAGTGACATGAAATAACCTCCATTATCAGAAAAGATATATAAATAGTGGACTTTAATGTCATATTGATAAGTATAAATGAAAAAAAATCCAAGCTATCAAAATCCAAGCTTTAAAAAATGTTTTGCGCAAAATAAGTATTACGTATTGTTAAAGCAAGACGCGAATACAAATACTCGCCAATAAATAAAAAAGAGAAAATCAACACAAAGTCGCGAATACAAATACTCGCCAATAAATAAATAAATAAAAAAAATCAACACAAAGTCGCGAAATTTGGATCTCGCGAATTGAAAGTGATTTACAGTATTAAATGTGTTAAAAATTAAAATGTCAATCGAAATTGTTTAGAATATAGGAGCAATTTCATTTCTCAGCAAACTTTGCCAACTCAAGAAAATATCTCATGATTCATATAAGGCAAATCTTGCTTGAACACAACTCTTTTAAGCGACCACTTTTATTAAGCGACCGTAAGTTAAAGTCTCCTTTTTAACATAAAGTTCTTAAAAGTGAACATATTTGCCGAAAGAAATCTATTTTAATCCTTTGTCATTTGAACTAATTAGAATAGTCTCGTTGAGACGATTCTAATGAGTTCGAACAACTTATGATTACAGAATGAATATTTGATAGTTTGTGTATGAATTCAAATGGACCTATCTTATATGTTAAGTAAAAGTATATTTAGAGGTCATTTCCCTTAAGCAACCAATTCCTGACCATCCATTAAGTGGTCGCTTAATACAAGTTTTACTGAAATAACTCCAGTTATTGTTCGATAGTTATCATTTTATCTACGTTATCCTAATCCTTCTTTTCCAGTGTTTTCTAGTCAAAGTAAGACACAATTTTCACCGTGCTTAAATTGTATTTTAGAACTGTCTTTTGAAATGTATACTTAGAAATAAATGAATCAATAACTGATTGATTGATTCCTAAGTAAACATAATATATATCTGGTAAGCGTCTTTGTTATTAAAATAAGTCGCCTTTTCCGCTTATTATATTTCTTGTTAGCTTCTCGACGTTGACAATATAAAACGTATTATATCTATTCAAGTCTCTTTTTACCAATAAAATAAAATCTAGGAAAACATTGTGTAATATAAAGAACTGTAGCAACAAATTTCTTCATTTCCCATAATGTTTCTTATCCACAAAATAAGAATTTCGATGTTCTATCTGCTTAAAAGTGTCGTCTACAACTTCTTTTAGTACGTACCGGTCTAAAATTTTGTTATCCGGCGATTGGTTAATGTATAATACTGAATAAGATTGGTTGTAAAGCTATGGCTTAAAAGAAATCGTTGGTCATATTTCTCGTAAAATCTACTGTGTTAAGTACATCTTAAGAAATCTTACATGAAAAACATTGTATCTCACGTATCTGAGATTTAGTATTACAAATTGGAAAGTAAAACCTCGTATGTCCAATTTTGGGGGACTTTTACAGGCTAGACTTATTTTGAACTATCAGCATTAAAGACACTTTATTTTGTAAGAACATGTTCGAATTTCAAATAAAACCTTTCAGTTTCACAAAAGTTATGAAGTTTTTTCTTTCTCCTGAAAACCTCCAAAAAATGAGTTACGAGCTTTTGTCATAACACCGACGATATGTTGATATGAAAGCTGTGTTGAAAATTTATATTTGTCGTAACATGTTACCTTCTCTAAATAAAGATATCATTTTTGTTATTACGCTATTGAGTTTCCCACGTTCACTCATTAACCTTGATGTCAATTGGTACAAATTAACCTTAACTTAGCGTTCAAGCTTAAGCTATAGAGTAGCATCAAATTAAATTTTCGGCCTTGACACGACTTTCAAATGAGCAACCTAAAAAAGCCATTGGACCGCCAATGAGTCATCATGGCATTGTCAGAGCAATAAATTGCTAACGGCAAATTATAATTAATTTGCGTCAGCAATATCAAGTCATCGACTCAGAAGAGTGATTAGGGTCATTGGCCCTTTTGCTTATTAAATGAATAGGAAAATCTTTCAACTAAATAATTTGAAAAATCTGCATAGGTAACCGGACCAAATTTCCGGAAAAAGACAACGTTTCTCCGCAATGGAAATAAAATGCACGACGGCAAATGCCGTAAAAAGGTGCAACAATTTATATCGTCGCTTGCCTATTAGATATATTTTTTTATTTACTCATAGAATTGAAGCAAGCATTCATTTACTCGCAAAATATTTTTTTTGTGATGTAAATCGGCCGACTTTTTCGGAAGTATCAACACGCAGTGACTGATACATAGGGTTGTCCCTTTATGACGTTATGACGTCATATTCCCGCGCTCCACAGCCAGGACCTTTATCATCATTACCAATAATTGGGTAACATTTCGTAAAGAATGAATTATTGATGTAAGTTTTTATGGAGCTACCTAAACGTCGTTAATGGGCCCCTACCGATACACGGAGTTCTCCCGAAAATTGCACTTTAATTAACTCCCTTGATTCTACTGGTTAGTTCCTTTTTTTAAATTGTATAATGGCTGAGACTAAAATCGTCTGTTTGAACAGAATCAGGTATTTTTCAGTATTTCACACATAGAAATATTGAGTACTTTTGTAATACTTACAGATTAAGAAAATTTTTAGGTAGTTTTTTTACGTTGACACGTATAATCGTCTTCCTATCCGAGTTTCAACCAGTTTCCATATATTACTTCTCATTAATGATTAACGAACGAAATTAGCAAAGGTGTCCTTTGTAGTGAATTATTGCTTTTAGTTCCTTGGCTTGAAAAGATTAATTGAAACAAGCAAACAAAGAACAACAACAACAGGGAACAAAAATATTGCGATAAAAAGAGTATTTTTACAAGGATTTTTCCCAAATCTTTCAATCCGTTATTTTTGATAATCATGGCTTTTAACATTTCGTCTGTATCCTCTTTCGTTCTGAGATTTTTTTTTAAAGGATGAAATAGTTAGTCAATTTTGAAAAATATCTATGTCTTTAACAAAGTACATCGTCACATATAAATATATTACAAAGTATGTACTTATATAGGTTTACAAATAGATATTTACATTCTTTAAATAATTTAAATAATCACGCGAAATTTCATGCAAAGAGGTACGTTTATTTCATAAACGAAGTCACAATATAGCAAGTCACACCTATTAATGTGATTGGTTTATGATAATTTTGTAATTTAATGACCACGGAACTTTAGAGCAATTTTACGAAAAAGGTGAAAGGTTCAATAATTTTCAAAAATAAAAATAGCCGACTTTTAAAGGTATTCTTGTACCTTCTTATGCACATATAGACCAGAACTACACAGAGTTCAAGGGAAGTAACTGAACTATCAAGCGGAGTAACTCCGTATATCGGTAGGGGCCCATTTAAGAGACAAAAAAAATGTTTTCACGGACGTATGAAGCGAAATAACCCTAATCACACTGTAAGAATACGCGTTAGTGAGCGGTTTATCACCCTAAATGTAAGGCAGTATAACACAAATTTGCGAATAATCTGACTCTGTCACCTGGAAATTATTTCCCAAAATAGTACAGTGTTATACATTTATATAACATCACGTCGCTCACGTTGTAAATGGAGAAAGTGACCAATCGCGGGGGTCAATCGAGGAAAAAACCAACCAATCAAATAATTTATTTAGTCCGGACCTGAGCTTTTCAACTCCAACATTGGTTGAAATTTTTACTAACCTTATTGTTGGTTTGGTGACTCAAACGTAGTAGCTACAACTTATTCACCAACCAACCATTTTACTTTTTTGTTACATGCGACTGGCCTTAAATTTTGCAAAATAACGCCGTTAAAAATCAAAGCGGAATTTCCTGTTGAAGTCACTGGGCGGGCCTTGGGAGTCAGTGGGCGGGGCCAGCGATTGGTCAATTGCGTGTAATAAGTGATTTCTCCTTTTACTACTACGTTTTCCATCTATTGAACACTTCTTTCTATTGAAAATATAACTTCTTCTGTCAAAATAACATACCTTTCCAACATGTAACAAGCAGCCGCCAAAAAGTTAATTTATATTGTACAATCAATATTTTCTAAGCGACAACATCTATTAAGCACTGCACTTTTATTACGCGCTCATTATTAAAATTCCCCTTTGAAAGTTGAAGGATTTGCAAAAAAAAAAAAAAAACAAAAAAAAATTAAATCCTATATTAGTTGAATCAATTAGATGATTCTAATGAGATCAAATAACATAGGATGGGTTGAAGAAATTCAATAATTTGTATTCGAAAGCAAATCGATCAATCATTTTCTATGTTTTCGATGTCCCTTGTGTGGTCGCTTAATGCAAGTTTCACTGTAAATCTGTTTACCGACAATTAACATCGTCAGTTTAAGATTACGGACAAAGACAGTGGTGAAAACTGTATCCGAGCCCTGGTTCTTCTGAAAGGGGTTGCACGACACTTTTACATTGTAATCATCAAACAAAATAATGCATCGCTCAATAATTATCTGGCTAAAGCGACGGAACTCGACATTTACTAGAGCGGTCCCCGACATGCTTCCCCAATACGACGATGATGGTAATCTAGATATTCAACGTGCTGCTGAAGGGTAGGAACTCCATGTCTAAGATATTTGATATAATGAGGGTCAGATCCTAGGACAATACAACAGCGGATTTAATCATACAATATACCGAGATTGACCATATAATGAATCGAGCCATCAAAGGAAGAAAAAGAAATGTCGATCGAACTCATTTTTAGACATACCCAAAACTTAAATGGACACCGATCTATGAATGTAATTTTAGCGAACGAAGACCCCATCAAGTGTCTCCTATACCACCGAGTAAATTCAACATTATTAGGTAAGTCAGTCTTTCATGCTGTCCTTTATGAAGAACAGGTATCTTTTAATCGGTGTCTTCCCGATTCTCCCACATTTGAAAATCCAATAATACCATTTACCTGGTGGGAAGAAAGGAGTAAGGGAAAATGTGTGATTACAATTAGGTTCAAATTGTATTCCACCTGTATTATGTATTAAAGATCGTTTGTTGCAATAAAACTAATGAAAATTCGGTTTGAGAGAGAAGTCCTATCAAACCAATAAAAGTTCCATCTTTTAAAGTGTTCAATCTGTCGAAAGAAATATTTCAAAATAAATTATGTTTAATTCTGACGGGAAAGCAAAAATGAAACAAAAAAACATAAATCGGCCAACATTAGAACAAGTCATGGCCAACGATCGGCTTCATCTTGAACAAAACACGGTGGAATGAGCCTAGTTCTTGATGGTCACAGATATGTTAAGTATAATCCAACATCCTAACATCTACAATATGATTTATTCTGTTCGAGAAGTCGAAAAGACTATGACGCTGGTCCATTATGCCGATGCAGCTTCCTATCTACTGCGTTTATAGAGACTGAGATAATCGCCCCTTACAAAATTTGTATATACATGTTTTTAAAAAAATGGTGATATTAATAAGGTTTTCTTCTAAAACTACTGTGTTTGAACAAAAAAAAAAAAAAAAAAAAAAAAAAAAACTAGCCGATTTCTTTCTTCAGAAAATAAAGGAATTGGGAATAAACTTTATCTAGATTGTTTTGTGTTTTGTGTGTTTTGTTTGTTTGTTTGTTTGTTTTGTTTTGTTTGTTTGTTGTTATTATTTTATTTTTGTGTGTGTGTAATTTTGGTAACCATATATTGGTAGATAAAGGTTATTTCATCCGTCTATCCATGCAAAAAGTTGTCCGTCCGTATGTATAAAGAAGTCCGCCATGAACAAAAAAGTCTTTTTTGTGACAAAGTCAGGTAGAATCAACAAGAAAGAACAATGGAACCGGTATAAGTTTTTCTGCTGTACACATTTTTATTCTAATCCCGTTTCAATAATCACAGAATTACAAAGGTCGAAAATTTTGTTGAACACGAAATGGTCAGTCTACCCCAAATTGAAAATTTGGAGTGACTTAAAGAATTAAAGACGGCAAAGGATGAAGATGGTTTAACTTTGTGCCAATATGCAGCTAGAAGCGAGCAGCAAGAATGTCTGAACCTGCCCATACAGCTTTGATTTGTTACAACTATGGTTTCAGATGAAAGATATACCGTTCTTAATACGGCCGCATTATTAGGATATTCGGAGATAGTTGACTACATATGCAATGCGTTCCCAAGGTTCTACTGATCACAAGCAAGATGGCCGAACAGTTTTACACTTGGTTGCCATTGGTGACAGCACTGAATATTTGTTAATTTTAGTGAAGCAGAGACTGCCTTTTGATACAATGCATAAAGTTTGAAGCACTTTTTTCGGTATCGTAGAAAGCAAAACATAATCTAGATATTGTTCGCTAACTGAAAACTTTGACTTCGAGTAAGAAAGTGTTACAAAGACCTAGTCTGGAGAATAAAAGAAGAAGAGACAATACAGTTATCAAAAGAAACACGAGGAACACCTGTTCCATTTAGCCTTAGACCTCACTTCAATAGTTTGCAGAATTATGGTAGAATATCAAAAGAAAATGCAATATATGACAAGTACTTAAAGGAGCTAGGATAATATGACCTCTTGGGCAGTAAGATGGAAATTGTCAATAAAGTCCAATTTCCCTTGATATAAGCCAGAACGTCTCCATATCAAAAAGGAATCTAGCTCGCAACCAAACAAATATTTTAAGCAAGTTTGAAAAAGATTGAGTCGAAATTGTAACCTCTAGAGTGGTGACAAGGACATTGTCAATAATGCCCCTTTTCCCTTGATATAAGCCAGAAAATAAGCATATTCATTTGGGTTCTTCCTCGTGACTAAATAAACATTTTCAGCAGGATTGAGAAATAGGGAGCCAAAATCGTGACCTTTAGAGTGGTAAGAAGAACATTATCGATAAGGTCCATTTTCCATTGATATATGCCAGGATATCACCTTTTCAACAGGGTTCTTCCTCAAGGCTAAACAAGCATTTCAAGAAAGTTTGAAGAAAATAGAAAAATTCGTGATCTGTAGAGTGGTAACAAGGAAAATGTCAACTAGGCTTACTTTCCCTTGATGTAAGTCATAATGTCACCAAATCTGACTCGGTTCTTCCTCATGACTATAATTACAACTTTACAAATATTTCATGCAACTTTGAAAGAGACTGAGCCGAAATTGTGACCTCTAAAGTAGTGATAAGGAAAATGTCAATAAGGCCAAGTTTCCCTTAATTTAAGTCAGAATGTCACCTTATTCAATAGAGTTCTTCCTCTTCACTATACAAAACATTGTAAGGAAATTGTGACCCGCAGAGTTGTAACAAGATAATTATAAATTAGGCACCTTTATCTTTGAAACAAGTCAGAATGCCATGATATTCAATAGGGTCCTTCCTCATAACTGTACATCTTCAGCACGTTTGAAAAGAAATACAGCTAAATTGTGACCAGTTGGGTGACAAGAAGGAAATTGTAATTGAGGATCTTTACCTTGATATAAGTCAGAATGCCATGATATCCAATAGGGTTTTTCTTGACTTCGTGATCATACAAACATTTCCAGCAAGTTTTTAGAACAGTTGTGACCTGTAAAGTGGTTGTTCAACAAGGAATTTATCAATAAGGCATCATTATCCTGCATAGAAGTCAGCATATTACCATATACAATGTGTAAACATGAAAGGACTTTAAATGCTTCTCGCAAAGATCCATTTTGGTAAATTTTTCACCTAAATAACAAGACATTTCTACTTTTTTAGCATTTTCCATTTATGGACCAAATAAAATTACATGATGAACCCCCCCCCCTTTTTTTTTTAAAAAAAACCCTACTTATATTGTTTTTGCTTATATTGATTTCAAGGCCCCATCTACGAGCATAATCTACATTTCTTTTGGATGCTAAGATTAAACTTGGGCATTATTTATTGTATCGGTGATACAGCATTGTCTATGCTTCATCATGGATGAAGATATATATTATTTGTATGAATAATGTAGAAAGATAAACTTTGAAGAATCCTGACAACTCCTGTTTGCTTCATATTTCATTTTATCTTGTTGAAAAGCTACATTTGAATTATTTACAATTCTTTTTGCCACCAAATATGATGTATATTGTTACATAATGGCATTTTTTTGTTTTACAGATAAAATTCATACATTGTCCATATATACTTAGAAATTTAATAACTTCCACAATGGATTGAAATATCTAACAGAAAAGTGATATTGTATCCCAAAGGCAGAGATAACTAAGATATTGTCATTTTCTTGTCCTGTTGCATCATCAAGATACATGGCAAAATACATGTAAGTGTTATAGATTGTACTTAGAGTTCTTTCTCAAACATATGCTCACTGGCATTGAAATAGGAATCGTGCGTTCTGTCAAAGTTTACATTTTGGACGATATCGAAATTAAAATGATTGAGTTTTAATCACTTAATATGTCCTGGTAAAACTATGTAAAGACTTATTTTTAGAAACAGCAAATACTAATCATTTGGACACCATGGAATTGGGGATTAAATTTTAAAACGCAGGCCAGAAAATGTGCTCTGTCATAGAAAAATGGTAGTTATAATAGTAGTGATGATAATCAAAACCGGGCGTTATCGGTACGTAAGTTTACTGATTTTCTCCCGTTACTTCGTCCGTTATGACATCTAAATATCGCGCCGAAAACCTTCTTTTTATGCAATTATACCAGTTTAGAGCTAATGTTAGTAGCGCTTTGCAGGCCCATTTTCAGCCCTGTAATTTTTAGATATATAGAATATCATATCGTACAGACAAATATTCAGCTACCATTCTACTCTTATTTCTGAGCCAGTATCGTCTTCCCATGACTTGTATACGCTTCTTTCGATGAAAACGGGTATATGGGATTTACATTATTTTCAACGTTCATCCGTGATAACTGTGCTAAGTGATGTTACTTGAAATGTTTAGACACACAAAATGAACAAATTGGGAAAATTACATATCAGTACTAAATTTTCAGTATATCAGTATTGAAAGTTTGTCATGTGGAAATCCTAAGTCTGTCTCTTTAAAGCCAATATCAAACTTAAAGGTCAAAAAGGGGTTAAATATTCGATAATTTTTACCTTTGATTTGAATTTTCAGTCCAGAACATATTCAGAAAATTTCATCAATTAAACACTATAATGACCCAGATATAATCCTTATTTATGTTTTCTTTGATGTCAGTAATTTGAAAACGATGAATACCTTGATATATTTTTTGCGAAAATTTGTAATTGATTCACACTGGTCATACATTTATCAATCTAATTTCATAACAAATACACCAAGAGTTCGAGATGGCCGTTCATCCTTATTTCTTTGATGTAGGATATCTTTAAGGGGTGGGGGATAACAATTTCCTTGTTTCCACTCTAAAATTCAGTTTTGACTTAAAATTTCCCAAACTTACTAAAAATGCTTGTATTGTCACGAAAGAAAACCCAGATTGTATTTTGTGGCATTCCATTCTACATGAATTAAAAGGTCATATTAACCCATTCCAACACAAAAGAAATTTAGACTTGTCCAAATTGAAAGAAGCTGCAGACGACAATTCAAAGTTGATATAATTTTAAAACTTTTTTTCTGTTTGGAGAGAAAACATTGTGAAAATGAAGAAATTGCTTGATACAAGCAATTTCTTCATTTTCCACAATGTTTTCTGAAGCACTTTTCTTGAGGGGCGTAAAAAGGAGGGTTTGTGTGGGAATGGGTTAATAGATATCAATTTCTCATCCAGTCAAAACCTCTTGTCATCATATTCACTCAACTTTGTGAAATATCTCATTGTTATCAAATTTAAGTTGATTCGTTACCCTGAGAAAGTAATTGCAGTCGAGCGATCAAGGACATCTTGGTCAACTTGTTTGAAATGTTAGCCATTTTGAAAATTTCATTTCATCAAATTTTCTTGGTCGTTGATTCTGAAAATTACCACTGAATTTCAAGTAAACTCTAACGTGATTTGTCTTGCCAAACCAATGTTTCTTTCGTGTCAACAAGTGGCGTTAAACCCTAAACAACCAATCAACCTTTGTGTCAGCCATTTCGAAACGTGTGTGGCCAATTTGAAAGATCTTCTGTAAGGAATTTGATTTATGAGTAAATCTTAACACATCCAGCAAATTTAGAGACACTCCGTCAAAAAGAGGCTTAGATTTAGGCTGGGCCAATATTTCCTTTTATGTTGGCCATCTTGAAATAAACGGTTTATTGTAAATTGCGAGTCATTTTGAAGATCTATAGAATGTACTTTATCACATTACAAAGTCTAAGAAAGATTGCAATCACAAGCTCACTCATTTTCGGATAAGATTCTGCAAAAGAAAAAAATAAGAACCATAATAACGCTAAGAAGTAGTAGAAGAAAAAAAAACGACAAGAAACTGAGGAAAACAAAGTGATGACTAAGGTTCGTTGAGGGAATATAAAAACTATACTAATCTTGCTCTCTCTCTCTCTCTCTCTCTCTCTCTCTCTCTCTCTCTCTCTCTCTCTCTCTCTCTCTCTCTCTCTCTCTCTCTCTCTCTCTCTCTCTCCCCCCCATTGGACAACTATACTATTGTATCCCGAAAAAAGAAAAGTAAGAATTAATGAAAATGACTATATGAGATCTCTTGTGTGGTTGAAAGTTTGATACTAAACTACTCATAGTACGACGCGTGTCTGTAAATTTCTTAAACATATCCTTAACCACATTAACAACTCAACTAAACATCTTATGAATTTTCACGACGTTAACTCTTATGATGAAAGACCTGACTTATTATTTCGTGTTTGGTAATCGGTTGCCATGGTAATGCATACCTTTATTGTGACGCTAGCATCCATTAAGCATCCATTAACAAGTAGCCATTTTACGCATCATTATTCTAAAACGACGATAAACATTTCACAATTTTTTTTTTTTCAAATAAAATTGAATAAATTTCTTAAGAACGAATTGGGTTAACAAGATAACATCTAAAAGACATGTTTTTAAGATATAAAGAGTGTTATAGTAATGGAGAATAAGGTTTTGTGACTGTAAAACCCCTAAAACCATTTACATCAAATTTCCCGAAAATGTTCAATTTTTTAAAGATACTATTTCTGGTTACACGGGCAACGTATGGAGAAAATGAATTTATTGTTAACTTAGGTTTACATTGTTATAACCTACAATAGTTTGTGAATCTAGCCATTCAATATTTTCGTAATTGCGGAATACTATTTTGTAACTACGAACTACGTTTTCGCAATTAGGAAATACTTTTTCGTAATTACGACTTTGGATGATATAGTTGAACAATCGCGGCTGTCAATCAAATACCAGTCTACCAATGAAATCATTTATTGAGAGCAGAAACGGGTTATGGTCTATGACGTTCGCCGCAATTTTTGTCAACCCCACATTTTTTTGTTTGTTTGGTGACTCAAACGTCGAAACTAAAACTTATTCAAGCTGTAGTTACGACGTTTAGAACGTCAAACAACTATACTACTTTTTCATTTCGTACTACTGGCCATTATTTTTTCAAAATAACGTCGGAGTCAATGGTCGGGGCTAACAAAGCAAGTGGGCGGGGCCAGCGATTGTTTTATTAGTATATAAGCCTAAAAAGAAAAAAAAACAGTTTGTGTTGTCAGCCCGATTAGCTCAGTTGGTAGAGCACTTGACTTCAAACCTCAATATCACGGATTCGAGCCCTGGGCTGACCATATTAACTAACAAACTAATTGTCTTTCGGATGAGACGTTAAAATGAGACCCCGTGTGACGGTGCTATCCGGCGAGCACGTTAAAAAACCAGGCGGAGCTCTCAGCAGTTTCGTCCTGTATCCTTGCACTATCCCCCGTAACAACTGACCGTCTTCTGGGGGCGTCGCTCATATGGGCATGTGCTACGGTAGCGACGATAAATAAACGGAAATACACACACAGTTTGTGTGACAGTCTTTCTATTACCTGACTATTTTTGTCATTTTGTGTTCGCTATGTACCACAAAGAAAAAATTATAGGCCATAACTTTTGAATGCTTAAACCGATTTAATTTTCATCGATTTGGAAAAAAAATACAAATTAGATTAATCTCTCTCGATTCTGGTTCAAGGATGCTAGAACTAGTGCCTCGCGTGTTGGCCAATGAAAGATTTAAGATCGATAGTGGCTCCCGGGAATCGAAGTCGGAACCTCTCGATCGAGAAGCCGATGCCATGCGTCTCGTTCGCGGACACCACCTACTTATATTATTATATGAGCCTATGCGAGACATTTCCAACCATTTCGCATGTGCGTGACTCGCACACATTGAGCAACCTGGACAGCCATTCGGGGTAATTATAATATTCGCTGATTTTTTAAAAGAAACATTGGGTCAGTGTCTATCTACAGAGCGCAGAGTGAAGACTCTGATCAGACTGTGCGGATGCACAGGCTGATCTGGGTCTTTACTTGGCGCACATGTGTAATGGTTTGAAATGTCACACATGCGCTCATATGTTCTTATTTAACGGGAGTGTTTCTCGTGTCAAACTATACCAAACTCCAAGAAACAGCGTATAATTTTTATGCTGTAATATGCTGTAATATGCTCGCAAAAGAAATTGAAAATTGTCCTAAATTCCATTACTTTATATTCGTCTGGTACTAGGATATACAATAATCGTTATCATTACCCCTTAACGATTTGCAGGTAGAATCGTCTGGTACTAGGATATACAATAATCGTTATCATTACCCCTTAACGATTTGCAGGTAGAATCGTCTGGTACTAGGATATACAATTATCGTTATCATTACCCCTTAACGATTTGCAGGTAGAATCGTCTGGTACTAGGATATACAATTATCGTTATCATTACCCCTTAACGATTTGCAGGTAGAATCGTCTGGTACTAGGATATACAATTATCGTTATCATTACCCCTTAACGATTTGCAGGTAGAATCGTCTGGTACTAGGATATACAATAATCGTTATCATTACCCCTTAACGATTTGCAGGTAGAATCGTCTGGTACTAGGATATACAATTATCGTTATCATTACCCCTTAACGATTTGCAGGTAGAATCGTCTGGTACTAGGATATACAATTATCGTTATCATTACCCCTTAACGATTTGCTGATAAACTCGTTTTTAAACATGTGCAAAGGGATGAGAGCTCTGAAAGAAGTAGTTGTGGATAAATATTCAATTTGAAATTTAAATTCTATAAACAACTCCTACTTCAAAGGACAAACAGGTGGTGTAGACTAAGATCAGACTGCTTTTATGTGCAGGCTAATATTGTCTATACCTCCTGCCAAAAAAGGTATATTCCGGATTCAGCATAACGAGGGTTAATATGTATACCACTTGTACTATTAAACGAAAGCTCTTTCATCGAAATTAAATGTACATTCTGGCAGTAACCAAACATCGTGAAGAAATTCATGAGATCTAGCATAGGATCTCTGACAGAGGTATCACGTGGCAGACACGTGGCAGATCGCGGCTGTCAATCAAGGAATATATCGACCAACCAAATCATTCATTCAGCCTGAAATTGAAATTTGAGGTCCGACATTTGCAGCCATTTTGTCAATGCTTCGCGTATTCATACAGTTTGATTTTTCAGTTCATGTCTCCAGGAAAACAAAAATTTTCTCTTCATCTCTTAATTTAAGCTGTAGTTACGACGTTTATGTCGAAAATCAACCTTTTCACTTTTTTGTTAATTGCTACTGGCTATAAATTTGGCAAAATAACGCCTTTTAAAATCGAAGCGTGACTTCCTATTGGAGTCAATGGGCGGGGCCGACGGAGTAAGTGGGCGGGGCCAGCGATTGGTCAATTGCGCATGCGATGAGTAGTTATCACCTGACCATTGTGAGATATGGCATCAATTCATACTGGTTTAACGCGTGACCGTCCTCGAAAAGTTGCCATGCGGAAGCTGTAGGTAGCATATCAGACCGAATGAATTTCATGCCGTAGACCTCAACAGATTATAATCAAATGCATGCGCCACCAGAAAAAATCCGACTTTTTTCTTTGACTGAATTCCTAGGGTTTGTTTTGATTTCCGATTTTTTTCCCAGGACATTCCTCTATTTAAGCATGTTTTACAAAAATGTGGTCAAAACGTATTCTTTTGAGAGGATAGAAAATGTCTTTATCGCCCCTTTTCCTCTGATATTCGGACAAGACCGAACAAATAAGAGCGTGTCACAGTCATGTGACAAATGTCCCAAAAGGACAGGGTCAAGCATGTGGCACTTTGATTTGTTTCGTAAACACAACCACATGCAATTGTGATCTATACGTCTGGGTTTTTAATAAATGAAATTTTAATACATATAATTATTTCTATAAATACAGAATGAAATCGAGAAATACATTATGGACGGATTTTTCTGAGGTCAAAAGAAGGTCAAAGGTCAAGGTCACTGGGTCAAGGTCATGTAAAATGGTCCAACCAATTAAGCATCTGGCCAAATATGGAAGCAATCCATTGAAGAATAAGAGAGTAAATACATTTTAACCATTCCGGACGCAATTTAACGATTCTGGGCGCCCCTTTGACCCCAGATTGTGACATTGACCTTTCAGATAGGATCCTGGGCCTGTTTCGCGACACGTCGTCTGAAGGTGTTGAACATTTGTCTGAAAGATATTTGTACCTGCGTGCATGATTATAGAAGTTACAGAGCGGACAAGGCAAAAAGTGCCGATTTTTGACTTTTGATCCCAGATTGTGACCTTGACCTTTGAGATAGCAACCTGGGTCTTTTTCGCGACACAATGTCTGAAGGTGGTGAGCATTTGTATGAAAGAAATTTGTACCTGTGTGCATGATCATAGAAGTTACAGAGCGGACACGACAAAAGTCCCTATTTTTGACCTTTGATCCTAGATTGTGACCTTGACCTTTCAGATAGCAACCTTGGTCTTTTTCGCGACACGTCGTCTGAAGGTGTTGAACATTTGTATGTAAGAAATTTGTACCTGCGTGCATGATTATAGAAGTTACAGAGCGGACACGGCAAAAATTTCGCATTTTTTACCTTTGACCCCAGATTGTGACCTTGATCTTCAAGATAGGAACCTGGGTCTTTTTCGCGACACGTCGTCTTATAGCGGTGAACATTTATACAAAGTTATATTGAAATCCACTATTGCATGTAGAAGTTACAGAGCAGATACGAAAGCGGGACGGACGGACGGCGGACTGACTGACGGACAGACGGACAGTTCGATTACTATATTCCTCCCTTTGGGGGCATAAAACTGATCAGTCTATAGAACCAACCAACAAGAAAATCGTTGCCAAGGTATATTGATATTTAAAAAAAAAAGATAAAGAATGTCACAATGAACTTCAATGTATTTCGACATGTGTAACACAAACTATTTTACTTGAGTTTATTTGCCATTTGCTCTTTAGTATTGCGTATCAGACTTCCAATCTTCAATGACAGGGTGTCATGAGCTCGATCCTCGCGGCGGCACAGATCCTTTCCGACATTTGTCTCTCACCAGTTGGTGGATAATCGTAAACCTAATTGGGATAGCAGCTGGAAGCTAGAAGAGGATGTAGTGGTACTACAGTGTGAGATAAACCAGGAAGCTCCAGCCGCCACGATATGATAAAACCCATTCAAACAAACAAACAAACAAGCAAGCGCTTTAGTAGTTGTTATGGTGGCAAATTTGAAATCACAGTACTCGAAGTATTGTAAGCTAACAAAACATGGCTTTGTAAAGTAATCTTCTTTGTCAAAGGTTATCAATATAAATAAACGAGGTTAAAGTAACTAGGAGTTACAAAGTCTTAGGCGAGGTCAAATTAAAAGCAATTGCAGACGAAAATTTCGAGTTGGTTGAATTTATAAAATTTGCCTCGTAGGGAAGATAATATTATGTATACTGAAGAAATTGCTTGTCACAAGCAATTTCTTCATTGTTCACAATGGTTTCCAAATCATTTTCTTGAGATGCATAAAAAGCGGAATTGAGTGGGCATGGGTTAAATAACATGCTTTTGATGAAGTTCTCTACCATTCAAATAAATTCAATTCTCGTGTTCATAAAAAGTACCTAGGATATTAACTTGTATGAAGGGTTTGAAATATTCGTGAAATACATAAGAACTACTTCATATGGCGTGGGCATTCAATGGATTTAGTGATTATGCCTCTCGTGGCAGTTTGCGCTCATTGAACTACGAGAAGACTTTAAAACCTTGTCTGTTAACTTCGATAAACTCGTGAAAGTTAATGAAACAGTTTCCTTGAAAACACATACACCCGCACATCTTCAGAGTACACAAATACTTAGAATAATGGTTAACGTCGTTGTGTGTGTATGTACGTGATTGTCTGTTTGTGTGTGTGTAGTTTGAAAAAAATACACCGAAAATAAAACCGACTAGGCGTTAATAAGATACAGTGACTTATTTAACTTGACAATGTTCTATTCATAAAATTGACGACAGTTTGATATGCACTCTACGATATCTTTTCTCCCTTTATTAGCAGCAATCTCTAGAATAGTGTGTCTTTTTCTGCTTCGCTTGCTGAAATCAACACCTTGGTGTAAGAGGTATTGTATGACATCGAGATGGCCGCCACGTACTGCTGAGTGCAGCACTGTATCACCATTAATGGTTTTCACCTTCTTGGTATTTTTATAGTTCTCACAAAGGTATTGAACTATATCCAAACTGCCATTGTTTGCTGCTATATGGAGTATTGTATGACCACTTCTAGACATAACATTCACGTCCATTCCTTCGTCTAGGAGAAATTGTAGAATGCCAAGATGGCCGCCACGTACTGCAGAGTGCAGCACTGTCTCGTGGTTTCGTGATATACTCCTCTTCATGTTATCATAATTTGCACAAAAGTAATGAACTATATCATAGTATCCATAATATGCTGCAGTATCTAGAAGTGTGTGTCCCTTTTTACACCTCACACTTACATTTATTCCTTCACCAATAAGATATTTCAAGATGTTGAGATTACCGCCACGAACAGCAGAATATAACGCCGTCTCGTTATTTTTGGAAATCATGTCTTTCATATGTCCGTAGTTTTCGCAAAGGTACCGCACAATATCAAGATGACCGCTGTAGGCCGCATTGTGCAGTACTGTATACCCGGCCGTGGACCGTATATCAACATCCATGCCCAATTTAACTAGATATACCATACAGTTTAAGTGGCCACCAAAAGCAGTATTATGCAAACAGGTATTTCCTTTGAAGTCTCTTTTAGTGATCATATCAGGGAATGTCTCGCAAATGTATTCAACTACCGATAATGCGCCATGTAGTGTAGCAAAATGTAGTATAGTGTTTCCTTTCACTGTTTCTGTGTAAGGATCAAAACCAGATTCTATAACCAACTTCAAGCAATCAACTTTTCCCCCTTTCGCGGCTAGGTGACCAGCAGTCAATCCACCGTCGCTACACATATCTATATTCGCACCACTTTGGAGTAAAAATCGAACGATCTCAACATTCCCAAGCGATGCGGCTGCAGTGAGCGGCGTTTCTCGAATTGCTAACCTTGGTTCGTTCGTTAATTTATGGTACGTCTGACATATGAATTTCACAGCGTTGTGCTTTTCTTTGATTATTGCTTTAAACAAGATCGATTCTCCATACTTTTCATCTTTCTTGTAGGGATCTAGACCTCGACCCTGTAAGAATTTCAGACATTCTACGCGTCCTCCTTGAGCGGCGTAATGAGTTGCTTGAGCTCCGTCTTCGTCTGTCTCATGA
The DNA here is from genome assembly GCA_946902895.1 of Fragum fragum. Taxonomy (NCBI): domain Eukaryota; kingdom Metazoa; phylum Mollusca; class Bivalvia; order Cardiida; family Cardiidae; genus Fragum; species Fragum fragum. The sequence goes on from OX336366.1 coordinate 7,906,500, forward strand.
AGTCTCTCTGGACACGTTTCTGCGATGTATTGAAGTGTCCGTAGCTTACCTAGGTAAGCAGCATCATGAACAATCCTGTTATGATCAAATTTGCTTGCAGTATTATCAAGGACTGTTGCTATATAGTCACATATTTCATCGTATCCTTCATCACAAAAGGTTTCTTGCTTACGAGCTGACGATGTCTGTAAACTTTCGAGTTGGTTTGAAAATTGATCAATGCTCATCTTGAGTAGTGAATCCGCCCTACATTTAACTTCTCCCATTTCTTCCTCTGACATTGATTTGCTTGTAAATCGCTCGTAAACATCTCTTCGATAGGCATCTACTGAATCTAAAAGCTGTCTTTCTGCTGTGTTTAAAATTGGTCCACTTTTCAAAAACTTTGATATCATGCAATAACCCCAGTTATCCAAATTTGTAGGAGGAAAAAATAAATCTAACTGTTCATCTGAAATATGTCCAGTTTCGTTTAGTTCCAAAAATTGCTTGTAAGTGTAATTGTGCAGGAGAAACTCATCAATTTGTCGATGCTTCTGTTTCAGTAGACCAACATAGATTTGGTTTCCTATGAGTTTAAGGTATGAAATACTTTGGTCGTAGTTATTTCTTTCCTTTTCCATACCTAAAAGAAACCAGCATAAACTAAATACGAATCAAATTATTGAAAGTAAGCTGTAAGCTAGCAAAGCATGGTTGAATTTAGAAAACATTTCCCTTGTTTGGTAGAAAACATTGTTGACATTGAAGAGATTGCTTGTCACAAGAAATGTCATCATTGTCCACAATGTTTTCCAAAGCTTTTTTCTTGCGATGCTTAAAAGGCGGAAATGGGAGGGAATGGGTTAAAAAGCATAATTTTAAAAGAGTTTGCAATATTCCTGAAATACAAAAGAACCTTTTTTTATGGCGTAGCCATTCCACGGATTTGTGGTTAAGCCTCCAGTGACAGTTGAACTTTGAGAAGACTTCAAAATTTTGTCTATTAACTTAAGCTATCAAAGCTGAAGCTTCGCTAGCTAACAAAAAAGAAACCGCCTTGGTGAAAACTATCCGTCATTTAATTAAACGATAGAAGGCTTTACAAACAAGAGCTCCAATAAGCTAGATCGAAGGGTTCTTGCAATTTGTGACGATGTGACGTAAGACGAATATCGCAAAGAAAAAATAAAACAAGATGTTTGTGAAAAAGCATACCATCGTAACAGCTTTTATTATATACCTATAAATGATATGGAATAAAATCTGGCTATCTAATATAACTGGACAGAAAAAAAAACGTCGTCGAGTACCGTTAAACACGGACTCCTTTTCTGTTTTTGGCGTTCGGTTTTTTTTTTTTTTTTGAAAGTTGGTTGTTTCTTAATCATTTCAGAGAATTTTCTTAATGTCATGTCCTAAAAGGTTTATAATAAAAGGTATATTACAATACTGTGCTTTTCTATTTATTGTTATCGTGTTCTCGAATCGTGTGTAGGTATTTTTTTTATTGGATGAGACCCAAGGTCTCATCCAATAAAACATATCTACACACGATTCTCGAACACGATAAAAAGAAAAAGAAAAACACGGTTGTAATATTCCCTATTTATTCGGAATGTGACCTCGATAAATGATCTTGACCTTGGCACTCGACGTCGACCTTAGTATCTTCAGATTAGTATCAATGAGGCCTCTCATCATTCCAAATATAAGTATTGTAACATGAATAGCCTTAAAGTAATACTGAATGTTTTTGGTTAATTTCAGACAGGCCCATTCGGGCGTATATGCGCCGCTTTCCGAAGCTCTTGTTTCAAATTTACCCTTGCCATACTTTCTTAAAACAGAATTAAAATCAAGGCTCTGAAATCACCGGAATGCTTGATTGTGATTCAATATAAAAAAAAAAAAAAACACAAAGATATTACGAATAATTCTGGCTAAAAAGGATAAAACAGGTGGTATAGACTAAGATCAGACTACACATATGTGCAGGCTGATCTTTGTCTATGCTTCATATCAAAGCAGGAATATTCCGGGACCAGTATGTCAAAGGGTAAAGAATTAAAGTTAAAGTTTTTGGTTTATAGTCTTTTTCTTGGCGTTGCGTAGGCAATGCGTTGCGTATGCAAACGACATTACACTTTAATCCCTGGTCATTGAATTGCAAGTCGGCTGTTAATATACGGCGCACACGGCAGCTGCAGCACTTTGGCTTACAAATCTCATAGGTGCCAATTTATACACATAAATTTATTTAGCAGTCTGTGTACTTCTATTACGTACAGGATTTTTTGTCAATCGAATGCAATGAAAACATGAAAATCGATGAATTGTTATGACAACACAAAAATAAACACCTAGTAATGATTTATCATCAGGATAAAATTATGTCAAATGTCTTGAAATCACATGATATAATATCAGATTACCTTGTGATCTAATTCCTTTTGTTTTTAAACAAAGAGAAAAAATATGGTCACAACTTTTATCCTTTCCTGTTTTGCAATACCTTAAACCTGTCCAAATTCAAAAGTTATGCAGGCAAAAATGTAATTTGTATTTAATTTGAAAAATAACCATTCAGTACAGTATAAAATATTCTGGAAAAAAGAGAAGAAATTGCTTGTTACGAGCAAGTTATTCTTTTTTTATAAACCAGGGATTGAGCAGGAAAGGGTTAAAGAATCCGAAAGAATTATCATATCTAGTTTACACTTGTAAACACATTGTTTGGAAAGACATACATTTTAAATAAGATGTGGACTTAATCTCCTCTTTTTTCATTTTCAAGAATAAACACTGATAACAAACATGTATTGAGAACCAAAATTAAGATAATACAGTAAAACCCCTCTAATACGACCACTTGCGGTACTTTCAGAAAGTGGTCGTAATAGTGGGGTGGTCGTATTACCGAGGTTTGGTCGTTTGTTGTCAAGTAATGCATGTTTATTTTATTTTTGTTCTTTGAATATATTAATACTATACATACAAAAATGAAACTATAAGAACATGTATTACAGCGGAATCTTATGTCATTTTCAAATTTACGGTCTTCGATAAGTTCTACTTTCTCTATTCTCCATTTGGTACTCCGGCCTCAGATTATTTATACGTAAGTACAGGTTCAAAGTGTCAAACTGTCGATATCATATCATCTATAATGCGAATACCAAGCATCAATTACGTTGAAATAAAAATTTAACTGTTCGGAACGCTGTAAACAAACTAATCGTAACTTCTCGGATACGTTTTCACTTTCGAATTTATTTCTCGAGTCAAAACCTGTGAAACATTCAAATAACAATTAGAAATAATACAAACTATAATTTCTAAAAGTGATCGGCCACTTTAATCATAACACCTATTATAATAAGGGTTCGATATCACATAATCAAAAATCCGATAATGTATTTACAATGTATTCGTACCCAATTAGTGTCGCTCTTATCAAGTGTGAAATTCGGGTGATCGGTCTCAATGTGTGAAAACTGGTCGTTTTAGTGGGGTTCAAAATAGTGTATCAGCTATGGTTGGTACTGAATTTAGTGGTCGTAATTCGGAATAGAGGGGTGCCCGTTTTAGAGGGGTTCGCGACCATTGAAATAAAGAACAAAACATTCCGTTCTGTAAAAATTCGGTCGTAATAGAGGGGTGCCCGTATTTCCGGGGTGGTCGTAAGGAGGGGTTTTACTGTATATATATTAAGTTTCTGTGGTAAAAAACGTACCTAATTGACCAATTGCGGCTGTCAATCAAATAATAAGTCGACCAATGAAATCGTTTATTTGGACACGAAGTTAACTTTGATCTCCCACATTAGCCGCCATTTATGTGAAGCAATTTTGTTAGTTTGGAGACTTAAACATCATAACTACAGCCTATCCAAGCTGTAGTTTCGGCGTTTAGGTCGCCAACCAACCGTTCTACTTTTTTGTCACAAGCAAAGTCTTACAAATTAACGCCGTTTAAAAATGTACTGGAAACTCCTTTCAGAGTCAATGGGCAGGGACAACATAGTAAGTGGGAGGGGTCATCGATTTGTCAATTAATGTTGATAACTATCAGATTCCAAGAGAAAGGCAGAAGATGTAGCCTGTTCAGAAGCAAATGCGACGAAAAGCAGGAACCCAAATCTGGCTTTGTAACCTTTTGACCCCATTTCCTTTAAACCAAAACGGTTCTTCAGCTTAATCTCATGCGTAATTTTGACCTGATGAGCGACAAAACCTGCTATAGCCGCTCGCATCTCTGTTGGTGGGTTTTGCATGGGAGCTGTTCGTGTGAATGTCCGTCTGTCACAGGTCACTGTTTCAAACATTGAATGGAAAAGCCCCTAAGAGGAATAGATATATTATTTTTGAGATCACGATTTTAAAGTGAAATTCCAGATTTTTTATTCTTTTTTTTTTTTTTTGATATGGAAATGATCCAATTTTTTTGACTTGAATAGCTTCTTTCAATTTGGACAAGTATTAAATTTTGCTATGTGGTAATAGGCTAAGAGAAAGGTAAACAGTATGATCTGTAAAAAGCTAAAATATTGTTCAGTTCCTCATTTTTGTCTCACTAAAGCTTAAAAGCCACTGATTAAAAAAAGATATGACATGTAGAGAAGTTACAAGATCCAAACAAAAGATTTGAACGCTTGACCTTGATTTTTATTCAATGACCTCGAATCAAAATTGGCTTCCCCATCCCACAAAGGGACACACATACAAAGTCCTGCACTGAGACCGATACCTCAGATCCAAATCCATTTCGTTACTTAAACATTTTACCTTGTGAACGCAAAAGCAATATACTTTGTTGTCTCATCAGGGGCTATAAAACAACAACAACAACAATAACAACAAAACCAAAAACACGTAAACCCGACCCCCCTAAAACTCTCATGCCATCAAATGGTACCATCATACAAAGTTTGAATGAGAATTTGTAAAAATGCTTTTAGCCAGAGCGAGACAGACAAACGGACAAACGGTTGTATGCACGAACATCCTAGTAAATACTCCCCCTACATAAAGTTTCTATCAGACATCTACCCAATTTTTAGAGAAATGAAAAAAATTTGAAAGGCCAAAAGGATACGTGAGGTCACTCCACTTCTGACCAATAGTATACAAACTCTCGTGAAAAGCTATAGAGATTGCATTTAAAAAAACACTTTAGAATGACAACAAGATCAGACCAAAATTTGACATCGTAACATTGACCCCTGGCCTTTTAGACATCATTTTCAACATGATTCCTCATTTTACCAATGGCTACCCACTTGCAAAGTTAGAAAGAGGTTGGCTGGAAATATGACTTGAGACCATAAGCGAATCACTGCTGTCACTTTTTGTAATATGTTACTGATCAAGTTTTGTTTAACAAAATGACGTCGCTTAGTCGAGCTTACTGGCGGGGATCAGTGGACTTAGTCAGCGAGCAATTAGCCAAGAATCGAATGGTAGGGTCGGCAGACTATTGACTAGAGAAAAGTAGAAGGGGCAGTGATTGGAACTTTAGTTGCCCCCAGCTAGTCACGATAGTATGTTTTCACAGAATTTGTCCAGCACTGCCGACACCGAACAAATCGAAGAGTGAATATAACCATGATAATAATGACATGCTGTTTAACCCTATCCTGTTTAATCCTTGGTTTTTACGTCACTGTGTTTTATACTTTAGAAAACATTGTGGAAAAAGAAGAAAGGGCTTGTTACAAGCAATTTCTGCATTTTCCACAACATTTTCTACCCTACTGAGTGATTATTTTTCAAATACATCTGACTTTAAATTGTTGTCTGCAAAACCTTTAAATTCGGACCAGTCTAAAATTTAAAGAAAAACAGGAAAGGGTTAACCCAATCCTACGTAATGACACGTTTTACCGACCCTAACAAAAAGAAAAAAAGAGCTTCGAAAAACAATGTTAAAAATGAAGAAATTGCTTCTCACAAGCAATTTCTTCATTATCTACACTATTTTCCCCCTAAAATAACGATATATTAACTAGAATAAATAAGCAAAAATTAATGAATTCCATCAACTAAAAATTGTCGTCTGCAACTTCTTTGAATTTGGCCAGTCTAGAATTTTGCCGTCTAGTAATAAGTTAAAGCAGCCTTCAATCCTGTATAAATTAACCAATGTCTTTGTAGATAATCATTGAATGTGTCTATTGCAAAAGAATTTAGAAATCCTCGCTCTAGTACAAGTGCGATGATTATCATCATTACTATTATTTAAAACATAATACATGTACAATTCTGAATAAAAGTTATACCTTTTTCTGCCATCTGAATCTAGTTTGAAGTTCTGTGAACAGACAACACAATGATTCTCTACCACCCCATTTACAGAAAGTCGCTCACTTTCGTTTTACAGATAAATAGGCAGAGTAAACTTCGCTTGTGTATCCACTGATGCATTTAGTAAACTTTTGGTTAGTCTATTATCAAACGGTAGCCGAGTCCTGCAAAAATATACCAGTGTAAACTAATAACTATTACTTTACGATTATTTATCGTATCCACCGTAGCACATGAGCGGCGCCCCCAAAAGACGGTAAGTTGTTACAGGGGATAGTGCAAGGCAACCTCGAATACCTCGGGGTCTCCTTATTTGCTACGCCTCATCGAAGATGTCGACGACGTAGCGTAGCAAACAAGGGTACTCTGGGGTATCCGAAGATGAGTGCAAGAATACAGGAGGAAAATGCTGAGAGCCCCGCCTGGTTCTTTCACGTGCTTGATGGATAGCACCATCACACGGGGCCTCGGCTTAACGTCTTATCCAAAAGAGAAGTTTGTTGGTTTGGTCGGCCTAGGGATCGAACCAGAAATTTCGAGGTATGAAGTCCAGTGTACGTTATATGGTTAATACGTTTTTATCAAACTCAAAACGCGTCAAAATTAAAAGAGGTAAAAAATGAAAGTTTTAAAGGCGATATAATTGAAAATAATGGTGAAAAATATGATATAAACTTTTGATGGAAACATTGATCGATACAAACAATGTAACATAATGTTTCTTGCGTTTCTTGTAGTACGGTGACTTTATCGTCTCAAAATTCTAGCAATATTTCCCTTTTTAGTTTTACTACATTAGCCTTTGGTAAAAGTTGTGACCCCCCCACCGGGACGGGCAAATTCTGACCCACGGGGCTTGATTTGAACAATCTTGGTGAGGTCTACTTGATGATGCAACATACCAATTATCAGAGTTGTAGGCGGTTTGGTTTTGTAATATAAAATTTTTGAGTTGTCATTATGTAAGCTTTGCCCAGAAATATTTCGTCTACTCCTAGCAGATCTAATTCTTAGTGGATTTTTTTGCCTGATTGTGTGTAAGCAATCTCAAGGCCAAAGTAAACACGTTGAATTTAAACCCACGAACTGTTTAAGGTGTTTAATGTGAAAACATATAACAGAATCAATACAAGCCTCTGCAGCATGAAAAGTAGACCGGACTGGATTACACGACATCGTGTATTTATTAATACGCTCAATTGAAAGGCAAATTATTTCCTGCTTTCTGAAATCCGAGTAAATCTTAAATATCGTTCTATTTGGCTAATCCAACCCTTATTATTAGCTCCTCTGGCTGAAAGCCAGCGATCTATTACCACGGAGTTGTGTCTGTAGAGCTTCCGCCCAGTGGTTCTCAAGAAGAAGTCGCAAATATTAATGTAAGATGCACGAATCATAATCTCAATACGTCACCAAATCCTAACTGACGGAGGTACAAACAAACGACAGAGTCATACTATGGCCGTCCATGCGTGTAAAAAGGCATCTTTATTACTGATTATCTTAATTTTAAGAGCATAAAGAATACTATGCATCTGTAAAAAACACACCTTGAAATGATATATTAGAAAATTAGTTGGACAAACAAAGAAGTAAAAACGATAGAATGAATTATATGTATCCAGACAAATTCAGGTGGTCATTTTATTGCTATTGAAATAACCAACCCTTCTAGTGAAGGCAGGGTAACACTTACTGTTTTTGAATAGCTATTTATAAACCTGATATTTCAGCTTCATCGGGTTATAATTCAGGCACGTAGAGAGCGATTAATTTGGTGGGGGCGCTAAGTTGAAGGCATGAAGATATTTCACTATTGGAACTGATTTCAATTATTATTTCAGTCAAGATTGCTGGAGATGATCGAGAAACTTACTTCGACTTGGTCCTGAAAATTGTAACTGCACGAGGAAATACATGATTCGAAAAAGCCCGCGGATCAACTACTATCATCTATTCTCCATTTTCTATTATAGACCTTAAAGTGTTAGCTACATATACTTAGCGAAAATGAAATTTGGCACCTGGCAATTTTTCATATTATTTATACTGCCTGGATTTTGTGCATCAAGACCAGAAAAACATCCGGCTATTCGCAAACAAATTTCTCGGCGGTATGGTGCTGTATTTAAAACAATCTTCAAAACGGTCAGGATACCCTAAAATAAGATTGACATGCTGATCAAAAGATAACACTTTTGTTTGCAATATCGATTGTGTCCCCTTTTAGAATTTAATCAAAGGACTGAAAGTCCTGAGAGCGGTTTTGCTGGCTTATCAGTAACCGCTCTCATTAATGCCAACATTTATCATCAAGATGAGTAAATAAATCGTACACCTAAGAGGGATGAGCAGCTGGATGCTCGAGAAGGATGTAGTGGTAATACTGGTGTGAGAACTACCAGGAATCCATGGTTAGGAGCACCAGCCGCCCCGATATAACTGAAATACTATTAAACGTTGCGTTAAAACCCCATTCAAATAATCATGACCCTTTTACTGTTTACCGAAATCGCTATTTTGATTTAATCACAACGTTTTCTTTATTTCACCAGTGCGTGAAAATTTGTGGTTGTATCGTAAAAGGTTAAATGATAAAAGGTAAAGCAACCAAAGCTTACATTCAATTCTTTTTGCTTTGAGCATATTATTTTTACAATTGAAGTACAGTACTACATGTTCGTTTCAAAGATATATATAGTCGAATTCGAGAGGTAAAAGGGTGTTTTTATGCGGTGGGGTTAATAGGCACTATAACAGGGTTGTAACTTGTAGCATATACTGCGTACACGGGGTGTAAATTTGCTCAGCCCTGCCAGGTCAAAGTAACAGACAGGATTAGGAGTTTGTTTACTCCACTAGTCACTGACCTAGATTCTATCTTGAAACGCGAGGAGATTATTTCTCTCATTTAGACAGTTCATTAGACAATTTACTATGGATATATTAAGTCGAATTTTTAAACCAATGTCCTTGATATTCATGACTAAAAGGAGGCTGTTGGCATTCAGCAAGTAAGTTATTTTCTTCATCAGCGATGAAACAAGATGGAGGCAATCAGATAGATTTTTTACTTCAATTTTATGAGCATGCGTGGAAATGGGTAGAAAATTCGTGAAAACTTGTTTCCGGTTGATCGATGTGAAATACCGGTTTTGTCCTACAAAACCACTAAAAAACCAACACAACGCTTCCTCAATAATGTTAGAACTTTTGTGAACACTGCCCGAGGAAGACTTTTCCATTCTTCAAAATGGATACATTCAAGTTCCCCTATCGTCTGAGGTGTATTGAAATCTTAAAGAACACGGCGACTTAACTATTTCTAGATATGCTAAATCGGATTGAGGTCAGGACTATGTGAAGACTAGTCTTTGATTTCAATACTGGCATTTCTCAAAAAGTCTTACGTTAGAAATGATGTGTTTGGCCTAGAAACGCAAGACAAGAGCCGTGTTTCTGAGTGAAGGGGAGCAAAGGGGGGTTGCAAAACTTGATCCCTGTACTGGTTAGCGATTGAATAACTTGAACAACAATAGTGGGAGAACGTGCGTGAGCATAGAAAAAATCCTTACACCATGAGACTCCAACCGCCAATTTTGCCCACCTCTCTGGCATATGCTTGAGCATGATGTACCAAAGGTCTACGTTACGATCGTACCCTGCCATCAGCAAAGCGAATCAGGATTGGCGATTCGTCAGTTAGGTGCAATGTGGCCCATGTCCACCTAATTGCCTATGATAAGGTGTAAAAATCGGTCCATGATGTGGCCTTCGATCTCGAAGTACAGCTTCTAGCAAACGGTTCAAAAACGTTTGAGCTGTAACACAACCAACAAACATCAAGTGGATGTTGCTGACATTAATCTGTTTCGGATATGTCATAGTCGAGTTTCACAATCATTGACCAGCCAAAAGCTTCCATTTGCTTCTTAATGTTGCTCATCTAAAAAGCATTTGAAAGGCCTCACAATTGCTTGAAGTAAATTTGTGCCAAATGGCAGCAAGGTTTATGGTATGCATGTGTAATAGCCGTTTTCCGTTTCTCGCATTCGACACGGTAACCGAAAACATGTACTTTTATAATTTTAGAGATTTAATGCAGTCATCACATTGTTTCAATTTGTTATGACATAACTTAAAATAATTTTACATGTGAGAACAAAAATATCAGAAACTTCAATAGTGTCAAGTTTTTATATTTGCTGTATATCTTGGAAGTACCATATATAACATAATTGAAAGGAAAGTATCTTATCAAAAACATTCTTAAAGGGTTTGTTCTTTTCCAATAATAACTCCTGAATTTTTGAATACCAGTGATGGACGAGGAAAGATTAATAATAGTAATAACAATGATAATGATTGTGTCATTTAGATAATGCCGTGTCAGTATAGTCCGTATAACATATTCGTAATCAATTTCAAGGCTAAATTCATTACTATCGGGCTTTTTACATATTCTCAAAGTTTGAAACATATTTCTTCTGAGGCTTACGTTTTATTTGAGCTTGAAAACTTAGAATCTGTCTAGCCGTCCGTCCTTCATTTCTTGTCTGGAAAAACAAGTTAGTCCGAGTTAGATGAAACTTCACATCCTTGTTTAATATCACCTCTGGTTGTGCACGACACTTTTCTTTTTCAAAATAATCGCCGGTTTCAAAATGGCAGCAATGTTACTCCGTCCAATCGACATTATTTTGTCCTGACGAATACTCAGTAATCATTTGATGAGTAATTTATGCTTTTTTAAATTTATGAGAGAAAGTAAATTAACAATGAATACATTCAAATCGATAATCACAGAAAAGTATAATTGATACCGCATAAAAAGAATTGAAAAATCTATTATTTATAAATGGAGTTTTGATTAGTTTATTAGTTTGGCTACGTTAAATTAACTGGATTCTTTGGCTTTACTAGGTCTTTTAGTTTATAAGTAGATGATATTCGGTAAAATATTCTCTCTTTGGTTATTTTGATCGCATTAAACTTGCAATAATTGTTTACCTTAACATTGTTTGTGCGTAAAAAAGTACGCTAATGTATTGAAGATTTTTCTTTAGATTCCCATTCTTCAATCCTCTGTAATATAGAGTCATTTTGCTTTTACCGCAATCCGTTAGCATGATTACATTTTGGAAAAGAAACATACCATAAGCAGGTCATACAGTACCGTCATTGCTTTGATTTTTAAATTCAACAGCAGACAACACTTACAGTATTCTGTTTTGTAAGAATTATTTTTACTTATCAGGTACAGAAAGGTTCATATTTAAATGTATCCTTTAAAAATCGTCCTAATTCGTTAAAGGTATCTCAATAAAGTAGTACATTGTATTCATCCTCTTATACTTCACAAGAGGTAAATTGTCTATCGACCTGGTAAAGAATCTAATATCTCCTGGTTTCTATCTTCAAAGGTGCAACACCACATCGAAACTTACTTAAAGACGAAAGTTGTTGTAGAGATATATTAATTTTAAAAAAAACCTCTTCTGTAACGAGAACAGTCGATATTAAAACACGAATAAGCTGTAAGTTTATTTCGACCAAATATCTTTCTTTGTCATTTTGTCGGGCAAGATCCAGGTCATTGAGTAAAGTAATGGTCAAATACCAAGAGTATATTTCTAAGAATTGCTGTTTTGGGGCTAAATAGTATTTTGCAAACATTCCCTCTTTAAAATAAATTACAAGTTATTGTTATTGAATTTTTTTCAGTGTTTCAAATGAAACTTAAGTGTTCTTTAAGATAAAAATCTCAAATAATCCCTCACGGGTAAATACGAGAGGGACGGGCAAATCTCTCTCAGCAGTTTATTTCAATAAACATGTTACCACACGATACATTTTATCCGTATTCAAATTGACAGACATGGTATATCTCCTAAGTTGATCTATTTCGATTTAACCCTAAATCTAACCCATCGAGCGCCGGAAAAATATTAAGTTTTAGAAGGGTTAGTTCAAAACCCTCGACCCCCCCCCCCCCTTAAATTCGCCACTGCCTTTTTGCATTGTAACTTATCGAAAAATCCGAAGAAAAAGGTTAGATTAGGTTTTAGTACATTGAATAACACAATGAAAGACAATAGAATTTAGATTGGTTCGAAACTGAAAGAAATTGCTGACTATGCTTTTAAGTGTGCTTAAATGACTATTAAAAAGTTCCAAATCAAGCCATACAAAAGTCAAAAGCAAAAGAATTGATATAAGAGTGATTGTTCTCTTTGTAAAAGAAGGATTATCCTTTGGGCATCCTAATGCATGTGAGCTTAGACACAGGCAGACAGGAACCGTGGCTTTTAAGAGTTTACAGATTTTCTGAATGTAAATTGATAATGCTTGTCTTACTGCTTTCTAGTGAATTATGGAGATGTATCTGTAAATGATTACTTAATAATTTCATTTGACAACTTTGCACTATCTTTCTGTGGCTTGTTGTTGATGTTTTTATATGAATTTAGTTCTGCTTTAATTTGTTTCGTGCTGTAGAACATTCCCTCAGCGAGACCAAGGTTACCTCATCACGTTGTGTCGCTTTGAGAGATATCGTTCGGAAAATTTTCCATTTTTTGTACCTTTTCTCATTGACAAAACAGAAAAATCGTTTCCAACGTTTGTTTTGTATGCGCATTCGATAAACTTTCCATTTCATTAAAACATAAGGCATTCTTCGTGCCCCCATTAAAAGTGAAAATACATTTTTTCCCGTTCATAAAATTGAAAGATAAACCGATCTTACACTGTAGCAACAATTATTCTCTATCCTTTTTTATATTCACGCTGAAATATCAAAAATGATATATAGAAATGCTGGATCCGATTTTTTAAGGTATAAGTTAAACTATATTCTAGGTTATTCCCATTTGCGGGTCAAAAATAAGTAAACGACCGATAAAAATGTTATCAGCAGAGTCTATAATTAGGGTATCACTTTTAAACACTCGTACATGTAACACCGAAAGCACATGTAAAAGTGTATCGAGTATATATCGATTTCATCTAAGTATCATTTTACCATGGACGGTTTGGTAAAAAATAAATTCTTTAATTTTGATGAGTCAGCACATTCTTGAACCAAACCTTGATCTATATCTGTAAGTAAAGTGGCACATTTGTGGCTGAACTGTTGCAATTCCGACTTGACAGTCATTTATTCATAATAACGGAGTTTAACTCGCCCAGAAAAGAGAATATTTGATTCAGTTTCATTTGTTCACAATTAGCTTCCGGTCAAATTGAACGATTTGATTGGTCGGTCAACTTTTTCAATGACAGCGGAGGTTCGTCAATAGGTTGGTTCATAAAGAGTTTCAATCAATGTAGATAATAAGTAACTAAAGTGTCTCGTTTTTGGTGATCGCTGATAGCATTTTAAAAAGCATTAGAAAAGTTATCCTTAAATTACTGAAGTAGTTTTTGTAAAGCGAAAAAGACGTATATTTGTGTAGGGATTATTATTATTATTATCTTTTATTTCCGCCATGTAGGCGAGCAAAACTACAAAATACATAGATATACAGAAAAGAGCACAATAAAGACAACACAATGAAAAGAAAGACATTTAGATACAAACATTGAAACAAACATCGGAATTTTAACCCTTTCCAATACAATTGTGAACTCATGAACTTTATCTGTAATTTTTCAGTAAGAAAACGTAATTTGAAATTGCTTATGACGAACCTTTCAGAATTTGGACTAGTCTATCGATCTAAACGGGAAAGGTTTTAAGTGTGCCACTCCTTCACCCATACTTGCTGTATTAATTGCGAAACCGAAAAGAATACAAAACAAGGATGAAGTAGACACAAATTGAAAGTAGCGAGATAACGAGAACGTACCCTTGTCAACCGAAAGCGAACAACAAAAGCACCGCTCAAACGGTAAACAAAGTTAGAAAAACATATACATGTAGTTAAAAACGAACAAACAAACAAACAAACAAAATAATAATAATAATAAAAAAACAGAAAACACAAAAAGACCTAAGATGGCTTTAGAACATCATATGTCGCTCTACCTGACGTATTTATAACTGACTTACTGTTTGTTCTTAAACTTTATTGAATAAACGTTTTAAAGCTTGTATATCGCAGATCGTTGGTAGACGACCAAAAGCCCACAACCAAAGCTGTAGCTACGAGGTTTCAATCGCTAAACAACGACACGAATACTATAAATATGCCATTATCATGTTACAGATGAATTATAAATATACCAAAGTTAACAAACCTGCATGCCCAATCTGTATACAATTCGAAAAAAGTAACGCGCATATTTCCGAATATTTTACCGATAGTTCAATCATGTTTCTTAGCTGGTAATGGATTAAGATTTGCGATTAACCAACTGTCAACGGGTTTTCGTGGAAAGAAACTTAAAAGCAAGCCCTTGTACACATATTTGCAAAAGCTTAGCAGTGGCTATAAGCCTAGCCTCTTTATCAGGTATTTTAAAAGTCTTAACTGATCGTCTGAGATAAAGGCTTTCGTCGCAATCGAATGAAGGTAAAATTGTAAAACTTAATGGAACCATAGAGGTGCTGACCGTTTCTAATCTAGTCAAGTTGTTCTGATTTTAATTATGTGCCAACGGTTAGAGATCTTACGACATTGTACTTATATTAACCTTACAAATGATTTTGAGTTAACCATTCTCAAACCGTGTAATGTGTAGGGTAGAGAAAGGCACAAGATCGATAGTCGCTCTAACAACCTCTTCATCGCTCGATCGGCACTATACCTCAAGTCTAAGGACAATGGACACCATGAGATCGTTAAAGTGAGCTGTTTGGCTTCTTTAGTTATAGCACCTTTAAAGTGGTTGAGATTTGTTTGATAAACATGCATCGGAAAAAAAGGAAGATATATAGATCGGTAGATAGAAAGAAAGATAGATACATAGACAGATGTATGAAGGAAAGAAAGGAAGATGGATGAGTATATCTATCAGATAGTTGTAAAGGTAGATGGATAGATAGGTTGAATGAGTCAAAGAAAGATTGAAATGAAAAAGGTTAAAGACCGACAGACAGATCTACCATGAAAAAATGCTAATATTTAGCACTTTTAGCAAGCCTTTGTAAAAATTTAGGAACAAAACTATAGGGAGCCTTTATACTTTGGTAACTTTATATTGCAATTTATCTATGATTTAACATATATTGTTATAAATTGGCAATCTTCCTATGTACAACTTGTTTAGGATATATAATACTGCGTACATTTATAGCTTATTATAAGTATTTATCGATATTAGTAATTTACATGAAATTCTATATCTTCGAAAAATGTCTGCCAGCTGTGTAAGTTTAGAATATGATTTACTGAACGAATTTGTATATGAGTACCTGGAAGTGCTTGATTCGTGGCAAAGAAAGGTAGATAACATACGACGAATGCATCACGAAGTATGGAAGGGATGTCGACTATCTAATTTGATATGGCAACATAGGGCAGGCAGTAGGGTTGAAAAACAAACCAGAATTTTACCGAAAGGAGGTCAAACGGACGTCGATTATATGTTTGAGGTTATCGGAATTAGCGTGGAAAGCGAAGAAAATGATAAACATCTTTACTTTAAGTCTTTTAGTGCAGATAAAGACAGTTACAACATGTGCAGAACATTTGGACAAATATTTGCAATGGAGCAATATATAGTAAGTATAGAAAATGACCAAAAACATGGTAATATATTTAGAAATTCCTTCCAGTTTGATAGGTCAGAAAATGCTCATATGCTTATCCCAAATGCTTTCAAAACAAAAGTTGTGTCGGTAAGTGGCCTGGACTATGAAACTGAAGGAAAGACAACAGATAATTGTCCATCAATTGCTGGGTTCGGTGCCATGAACGAATATGACGGCGTACCGTGTCTCCGTTTAGCAAATTGGCCAGATGTTACAAGCAGCTGGATTGAAAGATCTAATCGATCTCCTTTGGATACCAAATGGAGGAGCCAGGCTGTCCTGGACATTCCACTATTTGTGGTGCCGACAGGAAACCCTCTATCAGAGTCAAGGTCAAAAGAGTTTCGACTGTCCTTCTCAATGGTAGAAATTGCCTGTTTTGAACGCTTTAACAGTCAGATGAGAAAATTGTATGGCATCTCAAAATATGTCTTCAAGGAACTATTTTCAAGAATTGAACTTCTCAGTTCTTACCACGTTAAAACTATGATGTTATGGAAAGTCGAGAAAAAAGAAAATGACTATTGGGACACTGTAAAACCCATTGACTTTATGTGTGAAATGATTTCAGACTTACACTCATGTGTAGTGCTTCGTGAGCTTCCTCATTTTTTTGTTAACAAATGTAACATATACCCAGCCCACAAACATTCTCAACAAAAGGTGGATGAGTATGAAGCAATTGCAAAGAATGCGTTTGGATTTCTTCATACAGTCATGAATAAATTAGCTATTGATGATCTCGGTATAACCCGTGAATTAAATGCGAAATGTTTCAAAACAAATGCAGGAGAACAGCAAAGAAAGTTAGAGCTTGTAGATGAACACGCTCCGATTATACATACTGAAATCACGACAAAAACTGATTGTTCTCAAATTCCCAAATGGACCTTACAGGCTAAAACTGAACTTAACACATTAAAAAGAAGAGGACCAGAAGCTTATATAGCTGGATATTTGACACGGTTATTAAGTGTAATAACATTTTCAATCCAAGAAAATTTTGAACAAAATAAATGTAATGGACAAGAATCAGTTGAAGAGATCTCAAGACTGTTCGTTAAGTACTGTAATGATAAACATATCAGTCGTCTCATACCTTTTGTTAATTCCATTATTAAGAGACTTTCTCAGGGACAATGCATGAATTTGAAACAATCTACAGGATTTGTCACATATGAGGATGATTTCAGGAGCATAACAGCACATGAAGAGTTGGAAAAAATAATATTAACAGGAAATTACAGCACGATCTCAGATGATGTTACAGAGGGAAATACTTGCCAACACGAAATCGGGATATCTATAACCAAGTTTCACCAAAACCTTCTACCAAATGACAGCGTGATACAGAAACTAATTTGTATTCTCGAGTCTGAAAATAACGGACGCTGTCCACGATTTTACCTAGACCCTGATTTATTTCTAAGGCATCTACAGATACAAAAATATATGAACACTTCAAAACGCGACCCATCTAAAGTGAGTGATTTACTAATACCTGTATGTAAAATTGTTGGTGATCTTTCTGTTAAAGTTCCTTACCTAGGTAAACTGTCTTATAGACATGCAGGAGTGTATTTGTTGAAAGCATATATACAAGTTTTATCAGATTTAGATGTTGTTGTAAATTCAGAGACAATTTTACGCTTGTCGAATGAAATGTTCGAGCAAAGAAGTCTTGCGACTAATTTCGATTTAAGGTGAAAGTAGTTTAGTATCAGATAATATGTTGTCGAGAAATAAGGTCTTCGCAGATGGAGGAACATTGGTCTATTTGAACTATAACAATTGATATAAACTTTTTTATTCTAATCGTGAAACAAATCTACAAAGAATAGGCCATGAGCCTATGAATTTTACAAACGTCATTATTTAAATCTTTTTAAAAAAAAATCAACAAACGAAAGGCCCATGAGGGCCCGAGACGCTCTGCTGGCTATCAAATGTTACCTTGATTTCATTTAGTACTTAAGGAACTTAATTGATTATAGAATGCATAAAATGAAAATAACAAATTGAGCTTTATCCCTTATATTATTTTTAGCAATAATCGTGAATGCATCTTTTCCTGTGTTTTCTGTCAGATCCACTCCGTTTTCAGACGAAACAATCCTTTGACTCTACAATCATCCCGAAAAAAGTTACAAGAGGATTGAATAATAATTGTGGAATTTATCACGTAAGCAAAAGTATTTCGAACGAAAACCCGAAATTCCCTCTTTTTCCTTGCTTTCCCACGGATCAAAGCAATTTCCAAAGGGAACCTTCCTTAAGACTCTACAATCATCCCTTGAAAGTTTTAAGTGAATCATGAGGGCCTTCTGCGCTGTACTGGCTATCAAATAGTCCCTAAATATGTTATGATATTTAAGGAACTTCATTGTTTAAAGAAGAAAACATAAAATGAAAAAAGTATAAGAAAATGAATGAAAATACAATTTAAAGAAAAATGAAAATGAATTATGACTTTATTCCCTGTATCTTTAGAGCAACAATCCTGAAGGCACATTTTCCAGTGTTTTCTTACAGACCCACTCCGTTTTCGGTAGAAACCATCCACATGACTCTACAATCATCCTGTAAACGTTATAGTGGATTTTAATAAGCGAACAAGAATATTTAGAGTGAAAATCCAAAAGGCCCCTTCTCTCGTGTTTTCCGACGGATCAACTGCATTTCCGAAAGGAAGCTCCCTTATGTCCCTACAATAATTCTATAAAAGTTTCAAGGCAATAATGTGGACTTAATCCCCTAAAAGATAATAATTCGAGTGAAAATCCGTAAGGTTCCTTTTCCCGTGTTTCAAAACTATACCATATATCTTTGGAGAGAATCAATTTAAAACTTTTGACCTTATTGTTTAACGACGGTATATCAATCAAGTTCTCATAAGGCCCCTTTTCCATGATCCTTGACAGACCTTACCCATTTTCTAAAGCATCCATTCTTAAGATAATACAGTCATTCAGGGAAAGTTTGAAAATAATCCGATCAAACTGTCGCCTTTACTGTGTAATTGAGGATTTTAAATGAAATTGTCATACAGCCCCTTTCCCCGTGATACTTGACGGATTAGACCAAATTTAAATCAAAGTACTGAAACGTACTGTAAGCTAGCAAAGCATTGTTTTGTTCAGTAATCTTCTTTGCAAAACGTTATCATGATAGAAACGGGGTTAAAGTAACCAATGAGTTAACCCTATACCACACAATCCCTCATTTTTTGTGAAAAACAACGTGGAAAATGAATAAATTGCTTGTTACAAGCAATTTCTTCGTTTTCCACATTGTTTCTTACCTAGACAGGCAAATGTTTTTGAATTTGCAACAATTTGAAACTGTCGTCTGCAACTACTTTAAAGACACTGATGATCTAAAGTGAGCGAAAAATATCCAAGAGATGAACTTGCAGGCAGAGTTTGCAATATTCCTGAAATACACAAGAATTACTTTTTTATAGCGCAGGCATTGCACTCATTGGACTTTGAGACGACCTCAAAAGTTTTATTGTTAACTTAAGCTATCAAAGCTGACGCTTTGCTAGCTAGAAGGAACCATCCTTATGACGGTACAATTATTCTTTGAAAGATTTCACGTGATACATTATTGAGCTAATTAAAAAAAGAACGATCCTAATGATGGTACAATCATTCTATGAAAGCCTGGGCAGAATTTTATTAAACTTTTAACTCAATTGTGTTAAGGAGGATTTTAAAAAGAAGCTCAGAGAAGGTACCTTTTTCAATGAAACTTGGGGATCGAATCCAATTTTAAAAGGCATGATTCTTATGATGGTAAATGTTTTGCATGACATTTCGAAGATAACCCAATGCAGACATGTTGTCATCAAGGAAAAGTTAACGAACGGACGGCCGGACGGACAACACGCAATGGCTAACTATTGGCCTTTTTGTGTAACGAGGATCTTTGATAACATTTTCATAATGCCCCTTTACCCGTGAAACTAATCAGATGAGACCCAATTCCGAAAGGAACGATCCTAATGGCGGTACAATGATTCTGTGAAAGTTTGAAGAGAATCCGATGAAAACCGTGGACTTTATAATGTTAACGAGAATTTATAAATCTAATTTTCATTTGGTCCCATTTCCCGTAATACTCGACGGAAAAGATTTCGAAAGGATAGATCCTTAACATGGTATAATCATTCCGTGGAAGTTTGAAGAGATTCCAATGAAAACTGTGGACTTTATTGCGTAACGAGGATTTTAAATGAAATTTTCATATGGCCGCTTTTCCCGTGTTACTTTACGTACCGAACCCAATTTCGAAAGGAACAATCCTTATGATTGTACAATCATTCTGTGAAAGTTTGAAGAGAAACGAATGAAAACTAAAGTGGACTCTAAAGCGTTGGGAGGATAGGTTAACCTGTATAAAGGAAAAGAGGATCATTTAATGTTTTGTGAACAATTGCACACTATATCCGCTGGAATTATGTTTCGACGAAAAAATGGCTACGTCGCTACTGTTTTAGAAATTTAGATCATTTCTCAATGATTTGTTTTCAACATAAATGTTTCTTCAGTGAGTTATGGACTTATAATGGACCTCTCCGTATATACCGAGTTACTCCACTAGACCAGTTACATTCCGTGAACTCTTGGTAGTTCCTTTTCATTTTATGCACAGATTCGAATTCAACATATCCCATTTTTTTTTATCAAAATCAAAGTAGCATTTCCACCTTATTCGTAAAATCGTTAAAGTTCTAGGATCAATTCATGTGAAAGCTAAATCACATTAAATAACAAGATTGACATAAGCTTTCCCATTGATACACGTGACTTACTTTTGTCTCCCTGATCATGAATTAATAGTACCCTCTTAAACTGACAGATAAGTCTAGTCCAAAATATTAAGTAATTTAAAATGTCACAGAGTGAATTATGTTTTTGATTGTTTATACATATTTCCCTTTTTTTATGCATATAAACATTGACATGGAACTGATAAATATCAGTAGTCGTAGAAATTTTGATCTAACTTTGAATGCCAATATAGTCTTTATTTAATACTTTTTGTCTTAACCCTTTCCTGTTTTTTGAAAATATAGACTAGTCCAAATCGAAAGAGGTTGCAGACGACAATGAAAATTGGATGCAATTCGAAATAAAACCATCCAATGTGGTAGAAAATATTGTGGAAAAAAGAAGAAATTGCTTGTGTCAAGCAATTTCTTCTTTTTCCATAATGTTTCCTCAAGAATAAAATCACAGTAACGCAAAATCCCGTGTTTAAACAGGAAAGGGTTAATGTAAAGCATCATAAAACTTCTAATACAAGGACCATATTCAAAACAATGCTGCATTGTGAGAATGTGACTAATTGCACCGTCCAAACATTACTATAAAATTGTCGATCAGCAACTAAATCACGTTACATCGGCTCCTTATGAACTTTAGCCACGAAGATTTTCTTAAAGTTTTGAATTACAATTAGTGTCAGTATTTGTTTATTTCTAAGGGTAATACTCGAGAAAACTTGAGACAGCAAAAATATGAAACTATTCTACTGAACTTGGGAAGAAATCAACGCAAATAATAGATCACTATGAGATATACCGCGTGGATATCCCGAATGCCACTCGCGGATTGATGCTCTATCAAAGATATCAATCCACCAAAGATTGTAAGTTACCTAGATTAAAAAAGGGGTTTTCGAAGGTTATCGTTAATTTTCAAATTGTCGAATCGTCGCCCCGTATTTTGTTAGCCCCGCCCATTGACTCCGGTAGGAAGTCTCGCCTCGCTTTTAAACGGCGTTATTTTGAAAAAAATATGACCAGTAGCATGTAACAAAAAAAGTAGAGTAGTTGGTTGGCGACCTAAACGTCGTAACTTCAGCTTGGAAAAGCTGTAGTTACAACGCCAAACGAACACAAAAGGTTAAAAACGGCAGCCAATGTTGGAGATCAAAACTCATTTATGATCTCAATGAATGATTTCATTGGTGGACTGGTTATTTGATCGACAGCCGCGATTGGTCAATTGCCTGGTAAAAAAAATAGTTTATTCCACATCATAATTCACCAATATCATTTCCGACATTTGTCTCCTATCAATGGGTGGATAATCGTAGACCTAAGTAGGATGTGCTGCTGGAGGCTCATAAATGCAATAGTAGTTATTGTGTGAGAAATGCCAGGTATCAAAGGACAGGTGCTCCAGCCTGAGCGATAGGACTGAAATACTGAAAAAGTAGCGTTAAATCAATCAGTCAGTCAGTCAGTCGGTCGGTCGGTCGGTCGGTCGGTCGGTCGGTCGGTCGGTCGGTCGGTCGGTCGGTCGGTCGGTCGGTCGGTCGGTCGGTCGGTCAGTCAGTCAGTCAGTCAGTCAGTCAGTCAATTGAGCTTGTTTTGTACTCTCAAGTCAGGAGACTGGGTGGTCAAAGACAGCCTACCATTGAGCTCTGTCCAGGTCTTTGTCTTTAATGGACAATCAATGTACGAATTATTCCAGGTACATTTTGACCGACAATAAGGTTGTCCTTAGAAACAGTAAGAGTTTCGTCAAATTATATTCACTCCTGGCACTATAGATCTCTAAGTGTATTAAAATAAGGATTTCCCTCGAATCTCCTTTTGCACCAAAGCTCACTTTGAAATGGCAATCGAATGGAGGAAATAATATATTGACAACCAGATTCGTTGATATTAATTTTCCACAGTTCCCAATAGCCGAAGAAGATGATAATTATTGAAATAAATAGATGAGGAATAAAAATAAATATGTTTGTAATATAATAACAGGTTACTTTATATATAAAAAATCTCTCACTCGAATTAGTTGTTACGCGTTAATAATTTAATTGTTAGTTTCGTCTATCAAAAACGAGCGATCTGATTGGTCGAAAAATTTAATTCATACCTCCATGAACAAAATTTTGAGTACGCATCCATTTTGAATGCTTCCGCACAAAATAGTTCACTACTAAAAGGTATCAAAATTTGTTAAGTTGTTGCATTTTTCGCTCGATGATATTAAATTATAAGAGATGAAGATAATATTTTTTTGTTTTCATGGAGGTATGAACCGAAAAACCTAATCACACAATGTATGAATCCGCTTCGCGTATTCATACAGTGTGATTAGGTTTTTCGGTTCATACCTCCATGAAAACAAAAAAATTATTCTCTTCATCTCTTAAGTAAATTTGTGGCCAGCGGAGTCATTGGGCCGGGCGAGCGATCCGTCAATCAAGTGGAGACAATAACAACGAAAACAAGTATATATGTTAAAAACGGCAATTTTAACTCGCTCAAAAACTTTTGATTCAGAAACACATTTAAACATTTCACAAATTTATCTTCTTTACTCTTTGAAGCGACCTCTTCCGTCTATCCGAAATGAGAATTTAATCAAAGACCATCTTGTCGTAGCGAACGTTCTACTTATTTAGAGAAGAAGATGAGGTTGATCAAAGACATGATATATAACTCGCTGTGTTTTCGAATTTAACACGATAGAGTTATTTCCCCTAGACTGTTTAAAAACAAATGTTGGTTCCCGTCAATTTACCCGTACCTTGCACCTTATTTGTGCTTATTTCGCAACTCCCACCGATCTCCGTCAGGACGTTTGACTGAAGGATCAAAATTGTAAATTATATGACCAGGGACAGTTTTAAAAACCTGTAGTTACGACCTTCAAGTCAACAACAAAACCATGTGTTTGA
Source organism: Fragum fragum (assembly GCA_946902895.1). Lineage (NCBI taxonomy): Eukaryota > Metazoa > Mollusca > Bivalvia > Cardiida > Cardiidae > Fragum > Fragum fragum. Next base: position 7,930,182 of record OX336366.1, read on the forward strand.
AATAAATCGCCGTTGGGCGTGAAAAATGTCGTAACTACAGCTGGAATAAAGCTGTAGTTACGACATTTTGCACGGCACTCGACAACATGACGAGTAAAACGTCTAACTTCTGTTGAAATGAAAACATTTATTTGTCGATCTTTTTTTTTTTTTTTTTACTGATAGATGGGATCAGTCCATGGACTCTGCAAATTCTAAGCAACTAAACGAAAATTAGCCATTGACAGGTCGCGACTGTAAAATAAAGGATGAATCGAAAAATCAAATCATGTATTTTGACTAGTAATGAGCGTCCAACATTGGTCATTATCTATAGGAAGCTTTTTTGTTGGTTTTGCGACTTGAACGACTTCTCATTCAGGTTGTCGTTACGACGTTTTGGTCACCAACCAACTTTTTTTTACTTTTTTGTCCAATGTCACTGTTCATGAAATAAGGCCATTCGATATCCAAATGGACTTCCTATTGGAGCTCAGTAGGCGTGACTAGCGATCTAATATGTTGGAAAAAATGAAGATTTTTTTTTTGTGTGTCATTGAGTAATAATTTAATTTTTAGTTTCGTCTATCATAAATGAGTTTTCTGCTTGGTCAGAAAAAAATATTCATAACTCCATGAAAAAAATTTTGAGCACGCAGCGATTTCGTGTTCTTCCGCAAAGGTATGAAAATTTGTAAAGCTTTTGTTTTTTTTTTTTTTCGCTCAATGCTATTAAATTATAAGAAATGAAGATATTTTTTTTTGTTTTGTTTTCATGGAGGTATGAACCGAAAAACCTATTCACACAATGTATGAATCCGCTTCGCGTATTCATACAGTGTGATTAGGTTTTTCGGTTCATACCTCCATGAAAACAAAAAATATTCTCTTCATCTCTTAACGAACCTCAAAACCCGCACTAGTGTATGGAAACGCAAAATATCAATTCATATCGTATAATTTCTTGCAATCAAGGAAAGGGAAATGGCGAATATGAGTAAAAAATTAGATCTACTTTGTGTGGAAGCATACAAAAGAATTATGTACTCAAAGTTTTGTTTATGGAAGTATGAAAAAACCGGCCAATAAAAACCCTTGAATCTCTATAGACGAATAAAGATTATTGATTGATTGGTTGAATGGGGATTAACGCCACTTTAACAGTTTTTCAGTAATATCGCGGTTGCTGGAGCACCTTACTGTGGATTCCTAGTATTTCTCACAGTACTACCACTACATCCTTTCCGAACCTCAAGCTACTCATCCCACTTAGATTTACGATTATCCATCCATTGGTGGGTGACAAATGTCGGAAAGAATATTTGCTGCGACCGGGAATCGAACCCTGGACCTAATAATTGATGGTCCGTCGCGCTGCCCCTTCGCTATGGCCGCGGCCGAAACTAAGATTAAATCATAAAGGTATATGAGCCTGTGCGTGATATTTCAAACCATTTCGCATGTGCGTGACTCGCACACATTGAGCACCCTGGACAGCCATTCGAGGCAATTAGAATATTCGCTGATTTTTTTAAGAAGTTTAAGGTCAGAATCTATCTACAGAGGGCAGAGTGAAGACTCTGATCAGACTGTGCGTATGCACAGGCTGATATGAGTCTTTACTTGGCACACATGTGTAATGGTTGGAAATGTCACACATGCGCTCAAATCATAAAGGTATAAGAATGTGATTACAGAAGATTCCTTATAATAAAATGGGGGGACACAATAATTTCGCCTGTGATTCATACCTCCAAAGTTCTATTCTATCTGTCTTTAAACCTTTTGCATATAAGCCGTTCAGTGTAAATTACTAATCACTAATCGCTTGCCCCGCCAGCTTACTCGGTTTGCCCCACTTATTGACCACGCCATGAAGTTACGCTTCGATATTTAACGGCTTTATTTTGTTAAATTCATCTCAAGTGACAAAAAAGTAACATGGTTGATTGTTGACCTACACGTCGTATCTACTGCACGAATAAGCTGTAGTTAGGACGTTTAAGTCGCTAAACCAACAAAAATGCTTCAAACAAGTGGCGACTAATGACTGAGTTTAAAGTTAACATCCAGTCTAAATGATTGATTTCATTGGTTGATTGATAATTTGATTGATCATCAAGATTGGTCAATTTTACTGCTGCCACAGTATCTTCTGTGTAGCTCGCTGAAACTTTATATGTTCTCAGATTTACCAACTAAATCATATTTCATTGCAGGGTTTTTCAGTTTCCCTAAATCATAATCTGAATCACAATCAACATGTTTTAGGTAATCAGGTTGCTAGTTAAAGCGCTAGCAATATTTCTAGTTAAAGTTTAAGCTGAAAAAAATAATGTTTAAATATTTCGTCTGGTAGAAAAACCTTCACCATGGTGAACAAAATCCCTTTTCACCTAAACACAGCAGTTGAGTCAGCAAAATATCATAATTACAGCATGAATAAAGCTGTTTTACGACATTTTGCTCGTCCAGCGACAAAATGTCAACCAAAGCGACCTTAACCCACCTGGGTAAATGTAGAAATGTTTGCACGAACCACTTTGAAGTTGTAAAGAGATAATATTAACTAGCATTCGCTTACAAGATTTCGTTTGATCATCGCATCTTGAGTAATTGAAGCAGATATCCGAGAAGGTACTTGATACCTTTAATGTTAACTGTTTTCATATTGAAGAACAATTAGTGACATTTTCTGATATCTATAAAAGAACAGAAAAGTGTGGTAATTACTGATACGGTCGCGTGGTAAAATTTGAAGAGGAATCAAAAATGAGAAAGGCGACTTAAATTAAACGTTTTTGATGCCAAATGATAGGCTAGAGTTTGAACAATAAATTTCACGATATTAACCCATTTCCACACAATCCCGCTTTTTACGGCCTTCAAGAGAAAGCTTTGAAAAATATCGTGGACGATGAAGAGATCGCTTGTTATAATCAGTTTCTTCATTGTCAACAATGTTTTCTACCCGAAAGGACTAAGGACTTTAAAAATTCCATCAGCCTAAACTTGTCGTCTGCGACTTCCTTCAATAAAGACCAGCCTCTAATTTTGTCATCCGGTAATAGGTAGAAGATTTATATAGAAATCCTAAAACGTAAGAATATAATATTGTTTCTACTGATACTTTTATTAGCTAATTATGTCTTCCAAACATCTAGGACATATAGAGGTTTTGCTTCTTGATTCTGTGTGATGCTGACTATCCAGTCGTCCGTCCACATTTCTTGTCTTTGTGGTATCTCTGTGACCATTTGGGCGATATTGATCTGTTTTTGTCTGCCCAGGCGACCGTCCATATTTCTTTTCCTGGCGGTATCTCTGTGAGCATTTTGGCGATATTGATCTGTTTTTGTCTGCCCAGCCGTCCGTGCAAATTTCTTGTCTTGACGGTATGTCTGTGACCAATTGGACGATTGTGATCTGTTTTGTCTGCCCAGCCGTCCGTCTACATTTCTTGTCTTAGTGGTATCTCTGTGACCATTGAGGTAATTGTAATCTGTCTGTCTGTACAGCTGTCCGTGCACATGTCTTGTTTTGGTGGTATCTCTGTGACCATTGGGCGATTGTTATCTGTTTTTGTCTGCCCAGCCGTCCGTGCAAATGTCTTGTCTTGGCGGTATCTCTGTGACCATTGGGACGATTGTAATCTGTTCTGTCTTCCAGTCATCCGTCCGTCCACATTTCTTTTCTTGGCGGTATCTCTATGACCATTGGGACGATACTGATCTATTTTTTATCTGCCCAGCCGTTCGTCCACATTTCTTGTCTTGGCGGTATCTCTGAGACATTGAGACGATTGTGATCTGTTGACAAGGTTGTGCAGTATCATCCCTAGTTGAGCAATTAACACACACAAACACGCACACACTCCACATACACGTTATTACACACACACACGAACAAACTCACACTCACAAACACAAAAAATCACACATTCACACAATAACAAACAATCACACACACACAAAGTGGTATAAAGTCGGCTGAACTATGCCAAGACGATATTTCTGAAACTGTTTGGTCGACGTAGATGAAGCTTCACACTCTTGATCAGTATCGACTAGGTTAAGCTAGAAACAATTGACCAATCGCTTGCTCCGCCGACGTTATCCTTTTGCCCCGCCCATTGAAACCGACATGGGAGTTCCGTGTCTATTTTTAACGACCCTGCTGAGGCTGCGCTGACTGACCAGAGTTGAAACTTTCGCTTTTTGACCCACTACTAAACGACAAAAAATTAGACTGGTCCAAATTAAAAGATTTTGCAGACGACGGTTTTTTAAGTTGATAGAATTTAGAAAAAGTTTTGCATTTTAGGATAGAAAACATGGTGGACATTGAAGTAATTGCTTGTTACAAGCGATTTCTTCATTGTCCACCATGTTTTCATAAATCTGTGTTCGTAAGGGGCGTCAAAAATCGGGATTGCGTTGGAATTGGTTAACGATTCTCGGAATTACCACTTTACCTTACAGTGTAATAACCTGGAGGACCAATTATGGAGAATGAAGAGCTTTTGCTTGTACGGAGCAGTTTATCCATTTACCTCCATGTTTTATAACGCTTTTTAAGTTGGAATGTGGAGCGATTCCAACTTAGATTTAACAAAACCCCAAAATGAACACAAGATAATTTCATTTTGGGTTTCCTGATAACACATATCATTGATCTCTTAGATATGAATACACCACGGGTTACTTTTCATCTCAACTTGCCACGGACAATCAGTTAGTTGTAGCCGAAGACAATAATATGCAAACTGTAAAGGATGATATAAAAATTCGTTTAGAGACTTCTAAACATGCTTTAGTTTGCTTTAAATTATTGAAAAATAAGGTAATAATCAGCGCAGCAATTTTTTTTTTTTTTTTTTTGTGATTCGCCGTCCCATGTTTGGTAATCACGTAATTTCAAGTGACATGTGGTAGTCATGTGACCATAGATAGGCAATGTTTACAAATATTGCTCAGGTCGCAAATGTATTTTTACAATAATCACGCCGCCCAGTGCTTTAAAACATTACATAGCGATTAAGGGGATCGTAGGCATCAAGCAAACGCGATTATTGTGGGATTCACAGCTTTTACTTCATAAAAATCAGATAGATGAAAAACGAAAGTAGAAGATAGTGAAAATTAGAATGTAAACATATCAACTTCCGGTTTCTACTTATTTACTGAATAGTTACGCTTTATTGTGTCGTTATTTAAAAGTTTAAATCAATAATAACACATCTAACCTTAACAAGTGTCATCTTGTTTTCAGCTTGGTCCTTTTTAATTAAGATTTTTTAAAGTTCTAAAGCCGAATAACGAATAAGGAAATCGCGCGACTACAGGGCGCCGACGATAATTTGATACTATCTTCATCATATTATAGGAATTTTTAGGTAAAGGACAAAACTACCATGTGTTTGTGTGCGTTATTCACGCTCATATATATACGATTTGGAATGCTAGTGTAAGTTTAAAGGAGGGGGGCTTACTCGGAAAGTAATAAATGAATTTGAACCGAATTCCACAGTTATGACCCTTTCAGGGCATTCCAACTTCTCAGTACTTTCAGTCCTTTGATTTCTTTAGGGCCAGACAATTTTGACGTCATCAAAACATTTTTGTTTTCAAAACTGCATAGAGTAACGTGATGAAGGATAAAAGATCATATTCATTGTATTGTTTATACAATCTGAATATAATTAATACGGTGCTCGATTTCTGACCCCTTTCAAAATGAAAGCGTTTTAATGTATGAAACCTGTTAGTCAAAAAGCGACTTCATGGGTGTAAATACATATAAGAAAAAATACTTAATCCAGCACGGTCAACCAGAAGTCTCATTTAAAAACTTAAGTAAGGTAGAATAATCATTGTGGATTCAGACAAAAATGTCAAAAGCTGAAAGTTTAGCGCAGTTCGCGCAGTCTGATCAAGGTCCATACTTCTTGTAATTTCCGGGAAAACACCCGTTTCGCCTTACGGTATAATGTATAAATGTAAATTTTGCATATGAGATTGAAAATGAATCACATTTTATCCTTTTTTTTGTAATGAATATAGAGCTTTATTAGATGACCTGTGTATTGGATTCAATATTATTTTTTGGACAATGAATCAGATATATTAAAATTATTATTGAACCTCAATAAATAAAACTCAAACAACAGCATTGAGTAAATATTTGTCAAATGCTTTGGAAAGTAGAGATTCTTGATGTATTTAAACATTTTTGTTGATTACCATCGTTACTTGAAACACTCTTTAAAGATTGTATCTAGTCTCTCGTAACCTGTCATACCGACATCATGACATTACATCTATCTTTAACCGATTTCCACAAAGTGGCGCTCTTTGACGCCTCTAGAGATTTTTTTTTTTTTTTTTTTTAAAGATTGTGAAAATGAAGAAATTGCTTAAACCAGGCGATTTCTTCTTTTTCCACAACGTTCTCAACCCAGACAGTTGATAAATCTAAAATTTCATAAACTTTAAATTGTCGTCTGCAAATCCTTTCAATTTGGACCTGTCTAATTTTTTTCGTTTAGTAATGGTTTAATGAGTTTGTAAACTAGCTATGCAGTACACATGACTGTATACCGCGGGTCAATTGCGATACTGTTCCAAATGCCCATGCATTGTATAGACACCTGGAACAATATCGCAATTACTCAGATTTACCCAATCAATCAAAGAATATCAGACCAATGCGTTGATATTTCAGGAAGTCAAACTAACCGTTCACGGAGTCCCCGCCTCAACAACATGTAAGGACCCTCTAGTCCATGTTAAGCTGTTCTCCAAAACAAACAGATACAAGAATCGAGGAGCTCTGAAGAGCCGTCAAACCCAAATGAAAGTCTCTCAACACAACACTTGCACTAAACAGTCCACTTTTGGTAGTCAAGTACTTCTAGAGACGTTCCGGTGCTTACACTTCGGTGTATAATCAAATATAGCACATAGAATACGGAGCTTGTCTTACCAAGTTTATAAACACGATATTTAGAGTAATTTTCATTAGACCTGGAGAGGAAAGGAGAGAGAGAGAAGGGAGAGAGAGAGAGAGAGAGAAGGGAGAGCGAGAGAGAAAGAACGAGAGAGAAAGAGAAAGAGAGAGAGAGGTGGGGAGACAAACTGACAGACATACAGAGACATCAGTAACTACTCGAGCGGTTTTTTTTATTATATCATTTATCTTGTTTTATTTGTTTTATTTTAGAACTGTTTACATGTGATCGTATTTGGATGATAATCAAAAATATCATAGAGAGATTGTAGCCGGGTAGTGTATCAGGGGTGCTTATACTGCCTTGCCGTACAGGCTAGCTTTTACGGCGACGTGGAAGTACGCATGCTTCGGAACGGAGAGGTCCCTGGTTCGAACTCCGACGGAATCATGAAAACAAAAAGAGTTGTACCAATATACATTTACATCGCTTTCATTTCTCCGCGTTTTCTGATCACCAACCATCATTTCCAATCGTCCGTTTTCTTTCTGTTTAGTTTTTGATAGTAAATCGACCATTCTCTGGCCCCGCCCACTAACCCCCATTGCCATGCCGATTGAATCCGACAGGAAGTCCCGATTCGATTTTAAACGGCGTTATTTTGCAAAAAATATTAGTATAGCATGTGACATAACAGTAGATTCTTTGTTTGGTGACATTAACCTCGTAACTACAGCTTGAAAGAACAGTTGATTCTTTGTTTGGTGAAATAAACCTCGTATCTACAGCTTGAAAGAACAGTAGAATCTTTGTTTGGTGACCTAAACGTCGTAACTACAGCTTGAATAAGCTGTAGTTACGCCGTTTAAATCGTCAAACAACAAAAATGTTGCACACAATTGGCGGCCAATGTCGGAGTTTAAATCTCAATTCCGAGCTGAATGAATGATTTGATTTGTCGATATATTCCTTGATTAACAGCTGCGATAGGTCAATTTCGTATTTGCTAGAACAATCGATTTAACATAACATACTACTTCCAGTGTATTAAAGCAGAGATCTAGATAAGAGAGGAATGTTAAAAGCATTCGAGACGATTCAAATGAGTACTCACAACATAGGGTTTATGACAGTATTGGTGATAAATATAAATATAAAATACGAATGACGCCCTTTATCTGTAGCTCTGGAGTTTAAAGTCTTAAGGGGGGTGGGGGGTCTAACTTAGGAATCTGGGGATTTTCAAAATGTATGCATGCAGATCAGTACAAAATACTGAGTGTTTGATTTCTTTCTTGTCAGATTTTACACCCCCTGTAAATACGGGTCTTATATACAAGGAAATATTGTATGATAAGAAGAAATCATTGGATACAAGACCCTCCCCCCCTTTACAACATTGTCTTTTCTTGGTATTAATTCTGAGGCTTGCTATAGGCAATGATTTAGGGAAAGTACTTAAATATGAATCGAATGTTTGAGATAATACGTTAAAAACATGTTTCTATTCATTTTGTTGCCCAGACTAGGTTTAATAAATACACAAAAACAAGCAGTAATCAAGATTCCCAGTCGAAAAGATGCGTTGGTCTGCTTATGCTCTTGCTCTGTTGTTCAATCTCATCTTTGTCAATTGACCAATCGCTGGCCCTGCCCACTGACTCCTTTAGCCTCGCCTATCGACTCCAACAGGAAGTCCCGCTTCGATTTTTAACGGCGTTATTTTTCAAAAATTATGGCCAGAAGCATGTTACTAAAAACTAAAATGGTTGGTTGGCGACCTAAACGTCGTAACATTTAGGTCGCCAAACCAACAGAAATGGTTAACAAAAATGGCGTCCAATGTTAGAGTTGGTCGCTCATGTCCGGGCTGAATAAATGACTTGATTAGTCGGTTGATTTCTTGACTGACAGCCGCAATTGGTCAATTGTCATATCTAAATACAGCGAAGACTAGGGATAGTTTGTGACGCAGTAAAATTTTATATGCACTGTATCGAAAACAGTCAAGCGACAGATAAAAATAAATAAAAAAAAAAAAAAAAAAAAATACAAACTTTATAAAACTAATTAAATCTGAAATATCAGAAAAGAAAGGCTAAAATATGATAATGGTTAAGTAGTTTACTTGATTTATCAACTTATGAGAAATCCTGGTAATGAAATCTGTCCCTGATTGGTTTTTCAGCGTTCCTTGATTGCTTTTTGTCACAATTCACTGTTGATTGGAGTTGAAGAGCACTTCACGTCGACTCTCGGCCAATCAGATTGCGGCGCCTTCGTCAAGGACCTGCATCAATTCAGACTGGTTATAATGAAAATCTAAATTATATTGTGGTGTCTTTCTTCGCACTTCCTCTCCCAGTCTGCGGCATAATAGCAGACGACACTTGGAGGAGCTCTTAAGGACGCGCATCCCTGGAACAATTTAATGTAACAATTATTGTCTATTATCAAATCATGCAATACAAAAGTGAGGTCACGCGGGCGAATCAACGGCAGTTCCTAAAGAATGTATAATATTTGTCGCCAGAAGTGGAAAAATGGAAATATCAAGCGACCGATTAATCCCTTATTTGTGTTCTTGTACTTTTATCACTATTCTTTTTTACCCCCACGTTATTTAACCCATTACTTTAGACCGGTCCAAATTCAAAGAAAATTGATACTGACTAAATTTTCAATATCTCCGTTTTGGGATTGAAAAAACATGGTTGAAAATGAAGTAATTACTTGTATATTTTCAAGCCTCGTTTCAGACTTATTTTCTTTAACGTCGTAAAAAGGGGGGATTGTGTGGAAAACAGAATTTTTTTTGTTTTGTTTTATTGAGGTATAAACCTTAGAACTTAATCACCCTTTATTAAAACGTAAAGCGGTTTCATACATGAGTATGATTAAATTTTGGGTTCGTATCTTAATAATTTAAATTTTAGTTTTCGTCTATGCGTACTAATTGGTCGAAAAATTATTCATACCTCCAAGAACATTTTTAGCACGCAACCATTTTGTATGCTTCCGCGCAAAAATGTTCCATAAGAAAAGTTTAAAAAATTGTAAAGTTTTTTTTTTTTTTTTTTGCTCGATGCTATTAAACTATAAGAAATGAAGAGAACATTTCTTGTTGTCATGGAGGTATCAACCGAAAAACCTAATAACACTTATGTATGAATCCGCTTCGCGTAATCATACAGTGTGATTATTTTTTCGGTTCATACCTCCGTGAAACAAAAGAATATTCTCTTCATCTATTAAATGAAAAAAAAGATATTCTCTTCATTTTTATCATTCATTGTCATCATGCAAATTAAAACAAACATTTTAGTAGTGTTAGTAAGTTTTTATGCACCTACTTTGTGCGAAAGCATACAAGATCGTTGCGTGCTCATTTTAATTTTTTATTTTTCTATATGGAAGTAAAAAAAAATGAAGCCAATCAAAACGCTTGAAACGCATGAATCTTGATAGACGAAAATAAAAACTTTGCATTTACGAGAGTATTTTTTTCGACACAGACTTTGTTTTATACTAAATTAGTTTCGTCTATAGATTTTCAAACTAAAATACAAAGAGGATATTGAAATAGCGATCATGATAGGTCGAATTAATTTAACTCTCTCCTGTTTTAGTCTGGACCAATTATAAATTTCTGCCGACGACAATTAAAAGTGAGTGCAATTTGAAAAGTGAAAATGATGGTGGGATAAGAAGGAATTGCTTGCTATAAGCAATTTCTTTTTTGTCGCGATAATTTCTCAAGTATAATATCCCTAAGACGTAAAGACATGGTATTGTGCAGGAAAAGGTTAAATACTTATATATGCACTGATAATAAATGAGGTTTTGCCGAATTATTATCTGTTTCAGATGAAGAGTTTTATAAATCCAGTAATCGAAGAACGTGAATCTATCATTATTTCTATAATGTGAACAGAACGTTTGCGATATATCGACCAAATTCATTTTAGGAAATCTTGAAACACATATAGACGGACGCCATTTGTAAAGCTGAAGTCATAAAATGCATTATGATGTCATTTCCATAACAAAGATGCGTTGCCATAGGCTTCAGCTCATATTAATAGTTATTACGCTAGTGGAATTTCACTCGTATAATATCAAAATATATCAAAAATATTCAACTGGTTTATTTCACTCCCTCTCCGTAGGTCATAATATAAACATAAACCCGTTATTTTTTTCTCGATATTACACTAGTGCACTAACTATTTAAGTGAAATGAATCCTATGGTAACGCTTTTTCGTCATCGCGATCGGTCATTTGGTTGGGCTGGAGATCCGTATATTGAAGCAGTGATAGAGGAACCATGCAGTAACGTCTTGAATTACTTGACGTTCTCTGTATAAAATTTATAAATATTGGACCATGTTAATTTCTCCCCGAGCCTGTGTTTATTTTCGTTATTAGTGTCAAAAGTCTTCAAAATTAGCACTTAGATCAATATTGAAATTTAAAAAACTGACCTCTATTTGATTAAAGTATTTCCGTTTATTTGCCCATTTCCGTTCACTGGTTTGATGGTTAACGTTTCGGGCCCGTGTATTTTTTCCCATCCAGTTAAAAAAACCTTGAAATGTCAGTTCAGTTCATGGGCGGAAAATAACGAGCTACTTTAATCTTAACCCTTGTCATGCTGTATAAAATCCTTTTCAAAACAGTATGATAATCAAAGGGCTGCAATCACTGAATGCACGAGTTGTAGGTCTCTATTTATTTTGAACATAAGCAACTCTGACTTAACGGGGACAAACAGGTAGCGTAGATAAAGATTAGACTGCACTTATGTGTAGGTGTAGATCTTTGTCTATGCCTCCTGTCATAACAGGACTACTCTGGGTTCAGCCTGACAAGGGTTAAAACAGTCAAATGTCACTTTCTCCTTTTGATCTTCTAGATTTTCTTTTTCAATTTTTTTCTTAACTCCATACTGCTTAGGAGAAAAATGGACACCTGTTTAACGTAAAAGTTATAGACTAGTATAAATAAAGGGAGTACAAAAATGAAGTCGACAAATTGTTCGAAACGGTGTTATTTAATAATAATAATATAAAAAAACAACATTATATAGAATACATTGTTTGGGGGAAAAAATCGTATTTGATGATTTTGCAAAGTCGATATACGTTGGAATGCGTTTGTATGTTGTCATGTTCTTTAAAAAAACGTGCCGTTACTGCCAAATGCTCGAAATTTACTATGATGATAACAAAGTAAAGAAAATAGCAATTTTAGATTTACTTGTGTGCCTCTGAGAATTTCTCTCATTTCGGCCTTTATTGCAAGTTATAACCAAAGGACTGAAAGTACCGAGAAGTTGGAATGCGCTGAAAGGGTCATTACTGTGGAATTCGGTTCAAATTCATTTATTACTTTCCGAGTAAGCCTCACTCTTTTAAACTTAAACCAGCATTCCCATTCTTCATATGTGCGTGAATAACGCACTGAAACATAAATCCACATACAGAAATAAAAAAACTAGCTTTGTCTTAACCCATTCCCAGAGAGTGACGTTTTTAAATGACCCTCATTATGAAAGCTTTGGAAAACATTGTGGAGAATGAAGAAATTGCTTGTTATAAGCAATTTCTTCATTATCCACAATGTTTTATTTCCAAAAAGACCAGGGTTTTAAAGATTTTATCAACTAACAATTGTCGTCTGCTACTTCTTTCATTTAGGACTGGTCTAAAATTTTATCATGGGTTATAAGCTCGTGTCACGCACAGCAAAATTAGAATTTTCAAGCATAACCTTCTCCCTTTGATCAACTGTAATACGTGAACTCCTTTTAGAATCTTGAAAACAGAGAAAAACATCTTCTACAGCAAGAAATCAATGACATCGATGATTATTTGACCCTCAACTCATCTAATTCTGTAACGATCATACTTAACTCACGTAGATTTTCACTACAAGATTATGAGTATACGTGGAAATTTGCGGAAATGTGCGGAAACTTGTTTCAGGGTGATCGATTTGAAATACCGGTTTAGACTTAGAGTAAAAGAATATTTAAAGCGTTGTGAGTAAAATTCAAAAGAAAAGAAAGACGTTAATGTTATTGTAACGTTATTGCTTGCACATAGAAGTTTTGCCCTTTTCCTAAAAATTCCTACAGTATGATGAAGATAGAATCAAATTATCTTCGGCGCCCTGTAGTCGCGCGATTTCCTTATCCGTTATTCGGCTTTAGAACCGTAAAAAATCTTAAGTAAAAAGGACCAAGCTGAAAGCTAGATGACACTTTTTAAAGGTTTGGTGTGTTAAAATTTATTTAAACCTGTAAATAATGACATATTAAAGCGTAAATAATTAGAAACCGGAAGTTGATATGTTTACATTGTATTTTTCAAAATCTTCTACTTTCATTTTCCATCTATTTGATTTTTATTAAGTAAAAGCTGTAAATCCCACAATATTCGCGATCCCCCTTAATCGCTCTAGAATGTTTAAAACACTTGGCAGCGTGATTATTGTAAAAATGCATTTGCGACCTGAGCCATATTTGTAAATATTGCCTATCTATGGTCACATGACTACCACATGTCACTTGAGATCACGTGATTATCAAACACGGGACGGCGAATCACAAAAACAAATTACTGCGCTGAATATTACCTTATTATTCCATAATTAACTGCAAACTAACGCATGTTTAGAATCCTCTAAACGATTTTTTATAACATCCTTTACATGTGCAATATTATCGTCGTCGGCTACAACTAACTGATTGTCCGTAGCAAGTTGAGATGAGAAGTAACCCGAGGTGTATTCATATCTAAGAGATCACGTGATATGTGTTATCAGGAAACCCGACATGAAATTGTCTTGTGTTCATTTTGCGGTTTTGTAAAATCTCAGTTGGAATTGCTCCGCATTCCAACTTAAAAAGTGTTGTGTTTTTTTTATATATAATTTTATGGTATATCTATAAACTATCAGGCTTTATATCTGCATCCGATAAAAATCCGCATTTACCTTGTACCTCAAAATCCGTATTCGTCGAGTACCTTGTGTGATGCCAATGTCACCATGTATGATATTTTTGTGTTACACGATAGTATAATGAAGTTCAGCTTCGTCTATTAATAAAAGAATATGCCACTACGTGTACATATCCTTCATTTTGTGTTACAGTACCTTAATCAATTTCATCTGGGGTTTTCCACTCATTTTACACATTTGGTAAAGTCAGTCTATTTCTATTTTCAGTTTTGTGTAATATTTGCACTGTAATTTCTACCCAAAGTAGTTTTAACGCGGATTTAATTTAACCTGAGTGATTTATAGCTTACGCGGAATGGAAGTACGTGTCTATCCCACGTAGGTTGGTTATCTTAGGGAGGCGAACGGAAGAACTTTCATTGTTCGGCAGAATTACAAACTCTATATTCACGAGCCATTCATAAAATTCTAAGATCTACTCTCAGCTAAAAACTATATAGTATAAATTTTGCTGAATTTGTGGTATATAATAAAAGAAATACTAAAACAGTCTTGGTCGTATCTTGTCTCGTAGCTTGTGTAGAATACCATTCGTTTCGCCAAATAGTATTGTACATAAGTTACTAGATGGATACGGCCTGAAAAAAGACTGTTTTAATATGCTATATTTATCTAGGAATCGACGGATCGCAAAAGGAATAATTCAGTCAAATCATTCGTCTAGATACGTGACAACTGCCAACAACATTTCGGCATTTTAGTGACAATTAACCAATCGCTGGACCCGCCCACTTACTCATTTGGCCTTGCCCACTGACTCCAACAGGAAGTCCCGCTTCGATTTTAAACGTCGTTAAAACCAACAAAATGTTTCACAAAAATGGCAGCCAATGTCGAAGTTCAAATCTTAATTCCGGATTGAATGAATGATTTGATTGGTCGATACATTTCTTGATTGACACCGCGATTGGTCAATTGTCAAGTTAAAACTTCCGCTTCTCTACTTTTCGATCCGAAAGCTGAATGCAAAAATTTGACGATAGTAGCTTCTAATTTCCACTTTTCTTCTGACTTGTCATAACGTTTAGATCTAGAAGTTTTATGACAATTGCCAGGTAAAAAAGTTCTCTTTTCAACGTTCGAGGATAATATTTTACCCTTGAAAAGTGGAAGTTAGTAAGTCCAGGCCTCATTTCTACTATTCGAGTTCATCGTTATTCGAAAAGCGGATGGCGAAAACAGGATTTCGTATTTTGCATATACATGTATGTTAATAGAATCGTAATTATAATTAGGATATTCGAAATAACATTCGTCACGAATGCCCTTTATAATATGAATCTGCTACTTTTTTTCCTACGAGACCAGTTGATATAAAAGTACATCTAGAATAAAAAAAGTTATCACGCTCGCACAGGCTCGCTGACTGACTTTTTGAGTTTAGACTAGGTTAAGATCATCTGGTCGTTGGGCGCAAAAGGTCGTAACAACAGCTTTACCAAAGCTGTAGTTACGACATTTTGCGCGACCAACGATGATTAAGAACTGGTCCAAAAGAAAATACCATGCCATATCCTAAATAAACTATACCAGAGTGATGAAGCCTGTCTCGGAGATCAACGCTGTAGTAGGCGTTCCCATGAACTTCGAACTCAAAAGATCAATTAAGTTTTCCGAGTCTTTAATTAAACAGGAAGGTCGTTTATCAATACATAGACTTTTCCAATTATTCATTATCCACTTCATTAAAAAGTTCATGGTTAAAAGGAATAGAAATTATTAAGTTTGATTAAAAAACTTTTCGTTTTCAAACGAACACCTATTGTAGTCATTTCATTTATATCAAAACGAATACCCTTTTCTTTCTATAATACTCCGCACAATACACTTATGTAAACAACATACGTTGCACATTCAAATTAATGTTTTTATTCAGTAAATGTTGTATGAAGCGACAAATCAATGGACGGCTAAAAGGTGGTCGTTGAAGAGAATGGTCGTTTAATATTATTTATTGAGACTTAACTATGATCAGATCAATTTGCAATAAGCAATTTCAGAATTCTCACTCAATCCAAAGCAGTTCGAACTCAATGAAATCGGCTCATTGGGATTATTGTTATGAGTTAATAAAGCATAGAATTTAGTTAGTTATGATACATGTATTTTTATAAAGCAAAATCTTCAATTTCGCCAAACTTTATGTTTTTGGAAATGGATTTTTGTTAATGGTCAACTTTCAAACGTTGATACAAATCTTTACTTTTGATTACAAAATTCGATTTTTCCATCTCTTTTCACCGATCACCAGGGGACAAATTTTGGTCAAGTCAAATAGAAAGGATTTGCAGAAGACATGACAGTTTCTTTAAAATCGAAAACTAAGTGCAGAATGAGGTAGGAAACCTTGTGATAAAAGGAGAAATTGTTTGTAACAAATAATATCCCTATTCCCAACAATGCTTTTCATGCTTTTACTTCTTCAGTGTGAAAAATTGGGATGGGGGTTAAGTGATATCGGATAAGAAAGAAAATACCGAATAAAGTCGTTTTCTTTCACTGATTAATGAATACAGAACAAACCATATTTCATTTGTTGATCGATTATTTTTCTTACTCTGAAATGTGCATTTGACAACAACAACAACTACAACAACATCACCCCCACACACACACACAAAAAAAACACACAAAAGAGAAAAAAAAAACACACAAAAAAGAGAAAAAACCCATACACAAAACACACAAAAAAGAGAAAAAACCCCATACACAAAACACAACAAAAACCCCAACAAAACACACGCACAAAACAAAACAACAACAACAACAACAACAAAAAAACCCCAACAAAACACACGCACAAAACAAAACATAAAAATCTTAGAAACGTAATGTATATAGAACGTTCTTTGCAAAGCAATGATAGTATCAACAAACTACCTATTTTGTATATATTTACTTTCCGCATCTATTCTCACCACTCCTTGTTTCAATATATCATTTATTTGAATATTTGAATTGATTTTATTCGTTACGTAGAAGACTACCCTCAGAACAAAAGTCAGAAAGTCTTGTGTTTTTTGTTTTTTTATGTTTTTGCTGAATTTTACATATCACGTGACAAGAAAGGGAACCATAAACGCAAATCTTGATAACCTATTCCCACAACGTACCCTAGGAAAAGGCTTTGGACAACATTGTGGAAAACAAAGAAATGGCTTGTTACAAGCAATTTCTTCTTTACTTACAATGTTTTCAATAACTTTGACCCGTAAAATTGTGGGATTTTCGGGAAGGGATTAAGGATTTCGTATCAACCCCTACCGAGGTCGAATACACTGTGTAATATGGTCATCCTTCTCTTGATTGCTCTAAAAGTGGCAGCCATTTTCTTCAAAAAAACCGTCATTGTTTCAAAATAATGTCTTTTAGAAGGCCAACTGTTCTAATTGATGCGACTTTAACAACATACTCGGACTATGTTTTGCAAAATGGCTTAAATTGGCGGATCGCTATCCGCGCCTACAGAGCCCCGTCAGAGAGTTCAACTTCGTGATAAGACGACGTTATTTTGAATAATTTATGGTCAGGTAGTATATATGTAACAAAAAGTTAAAAAGGTTGGTTGGCGACCTAAACGTCATAACTACAGCTTCAACAAGCTGTAGTTACGACGTTTAAGTCGCCAAACCAACAAAATGCTTCCAATTGCTGTCGGCAAAGGTTGGAGTTCAGAGTTCACTTCTGGTCTGAATGAACGATTTAACTGGTCGATTAATACTTCCTCGATCCGTTAATGATACGGAGTTTAAAAAATAATAAAAAAAAAAAAAAAAAAAAAATGGGGGGGGGCGTGAAAAGGCGTTTATGTGTGGGAATAGGTTAACAACAATCCCGGTCTATGTTATAAATATTGGCCTGAATTTTGGAGCGGTGGTTGTAAAGCACGAGGTTTTATCAAACATTGTCGTAACCTGTAATTAACTCCTTTGAATTAAGTGGGTATAATTGAAAGTGTATTCTTTGATAATTAACACTACATTGAAACGTTGGTTCTCTGAATTAAGTATTTTTGTTTTCATTATTCTATTTTCGATCCGTACCTCTTTGCCACCCTAGGTGTAGCCTCTCGGTCGACAATGACAAATAAATGGGTTGGTTTAATAGGGAAGGTGACTAAATTGGCAAGGCGGGCCTTTCGGTGCGAGAGTTTTTGTGTTGTAGAACCTCAAGTTGGGTGGTACCGACCTTCCTTTCTTGTTCACAGAGACCACGATCCACCCATTCTCGCTATAGATATACAACATTAGAGTTCTAGATAAGAGTGGGTAACAGCATTCTAAAATCCTAATTTCTCAAACGAAACCCTATATTGTTGGTACTCATTTGAATCGCCTCGTCGAGGCGATTCAAATGAGTACCCACAACATAGGGTTTATGGCAGCATTGGCGAAATATCAAAATCTAAAATACGTATCTGTAGCTCTGCAACATCAATAAATTTTATAACCCCTCTATGTAACTTTATTTTTGTTCTAGGTTTATTTCTTTTTGAATTCCATTAAATTTTCATTTAAAAAAGATTTTCTGAAAACGATTGATTAGTTAAATAATCAGTTATAGTCCTGCTATCAGGGGACCATTCCTTGACTGCTTACCGTCTTTCAATGAACGGATCGCTGGCCCCGCCCACTAAACTCAGACAGGTAGGTCGACTTAGATATTAAATGCGATGCAAAATTTTGGGTCACTTAGAATGTAACAAAAGAATAAAATGTCTAGCTTGAGACATAAACGTCATACCTTTAGCTTGAGTAAGTCACATAACCTAAAATATGCTTAACATAAATGCCGAACAATGTCGGAGTTCAAAGTTCACTTCCGGTCTGAATGCATAATTTGATCGGTCTATCAATACCGCGATCTGACGATTCGTTCGACCTCGAGTCTTTTAAGAGCATAAAACGTAGAAACATTCCATTTCCTGTGGTAATCTACTTTTTTCCATGAACATCCACCAAGTGCGGTACGTAAGTTTCATCATGACTGGCCAATCGCTGACCCCGCCCACATGCTCCGTTTGTCCCATCCATTGACCACGACAGGAAGTTCCACTTCGATTTTATTTTGCATTATTTATGGTCAGATAACATGTAAAGAAAAGTTGAAATAGTTAGTTGGCGATCAAAACGTCGTAACTTAAGCTTGAATAAGTCGCCAAACCAACAAAAGTCCCACACATAAATGGCGGCCAATGCTGGGGTTTATAGTTAACTTCCAGTCTAAGTGAATGATTTTATTGGTCGTCTGATTATTTGATTGACAGTCGCGATTGGTCATTTGATAGTAAGGTAGACCTATCGTTCGCTCCCATGTATGAACGATAAGATCTATAAAATACTATGGTAATTGTGAAAGAAATTTGATTATGTTTTCAACAATTCTAGTTTTGAAGTTAATTTGAACAGAAAAGAGTTTAGTTTCGGGTAGAAGGTACCCCCCCCCCCCGAAGGAAATAGATGAATGAAAAATAAACATAAAATTAAGAATGAATCCGGGATTAAATAAATGAATAAATAAGAAAAAGAAAATTAAATTGAATAGAAAAAGTAACATTTATTGAATGTCGAAAAATTGAAAAAATGACGAGTTGCTTCTACATTTATAAGGCAATCAATGTATTTAAAATATCGATGATGCCAACTTTTTCACTTTTTTTTATTTCTTTCAAAAAATGATAGACACCGGATTAGTCCCTTAGAATTCTCCAAGAGCATCTAACACGTGATGAAAGACTAAATGATCTGCCAGATCGAAACCAAGGTCGACAGTTTACTTGTCAAATTAACGGCGAAATGAAGCAGAAATCTACCATAATTACAGGACCCTCTCCACGTTTGGCGGCAAACCTGTTCTATTCTAGGAGGGAAATAGAATAATAGACAATCATACAAAAAGGGACTATCTTGGAATTTCGTTAACCCTTTCCTGGACAAACCCTGGATTTTACGTCACTGTGACTTTGTACATGAGAAAACGTTGTGGAAAAAGGAGAAATTGCTTGTAACAAGCAATTTCTCCTTTTCCCACAATATTTTCTGCCACATAGGATGGTCAGAATTCAAATTGCATGCATTTTTCATTGTCGTCTGCAACCTCTTTCAAATTGGACCAGTCTAAAATTTCATAAAACAGGAAAGGATTAAACGAATTTGCGGTTCGTTGTTGCCTATCAAAATATCGATTGGCAAATCAAATCTTACTTTTAGATCGGATGCGAAATTTCAACTTCAACATTTAATAATTTAATAATTTAATTGTTAGTTTCGTCTATCAAAAACGAGCGATCTGATTGGTCGAAAAATTTAATTCATGCTTCCATGAACAAAATTTTGAGTACGCAGCCATTTTGATTGCTTCCGCACAAAATAGTTCACTACAAAAAGGTATCAAAATTTGTAAAGTTGATGCATTTTTCGCTCGATGCTATTAAATTATAAGAAATGAAGAGAATATTTTTTGTTTTCATGGAGGTATGAACCGAAAAACCTAATCACACAATGTATGAATCCGCTTCGCGTATTCATACAGTGTGATTAGGTTTTTCGGTTCATACCGTCATGAAAACAAAAAATATTCTCTTCATCTCTTGATTGAATTATATTTTATGGTTCGACGACTTAAACGTCGTAATTACAGCGTATTGAAGCTGTAGTTACGACGTTTAGGTCCTCGACCAACCATTTAATCATTGTTACATGTAAATTAAAGTAGACTTTGCAAAATAGCTTAGTTGAGATCGCTATCGGAGGTCAAATTTAGGCACAACCACTTGTTTATTATCTTTTTTATTAAAAAGAAAATGAATATTAAGAAATGGGATTAATACCATGCGACGAAAATGGTCCCGGAAAAGTCCCCTTTTGCCTGACGAATAAAATATGTATACATGTAATACTGGAAATTAATAATGAACTTTGCTTAAGTTCTAATATCATGCCAACATACGCATATACATAGTTTGTTTCTTTTTCTTCTGTTAATTTATAAAACTTTTTTTTTCCTTCATTTTTTTATCAAACTCATTGACTTTTAATCATGATAAAGAAAGGTTACAAGAACTACATGCCGTTTTTGAGGGCGGTGCGGAAACACGCTTCAATTTCAATATGGCCGCCAGCTCTTTCTGAACACCGTTTCTTCCTCCTTATAGAGATCTCAATTGGTTGAAATTTGACTGGCTAACAGCCTAATGAGTTAATGGCCGGGTTCTCTCGCTAATGTTCCCAAACTAACTAGTTTTCCGCAGAGTGACTTGACTCAACGCTTATTGAATTTGACAAAGGCTTTATATCGTGGTTGAAATTTAATATTTCTCACTCCAGTGAAATTGAAAACCTGAAATCTTGAAAAGATTCATATTCATTATGATTAGACAAAACGCCCCACCCACAATGATCATGGGACAAACTCGAATTGTAGTATCTAGTTTGTTGACTGGGGGATGCAGCGGACGATTTTGAGGTTCGGAAATCTTTCAGACTTAGATCTTGTACTTTTGACTCTCCGACCAAATATGGGTCTTAAACCATTCCCACACAACCTCATTGTTAACACCCGTCAAGAAAAACGCTTTGAAAAACATTGCGGAAAATACAGAAATTGCTTGTCACAAGAAATTTCTTCATTATCCACATTTTTTCATGCAACCAAAAGACAAAGATTGTTAAAATTCCATCAACTGAAATTAGTGTCTGCAACTTATTTGAATTTTGACCAGTCTAAAATTTTGTCGTCTTTTAATATGTTAAACATAATGGAAGGGATTGTTACACCCATATATAAGTTTGAATTTTCGAAAAGAGTATTGAAGACCCAAACGTTTCTTACATGCATTTTTCTTATATCTTCAATGATTTATATCTAAAATAGTTCTCTGATATGACGACGACGTCTCATGTTTCATAAAGGCTTTAAGTATCGAATCAAATATCGACATGTATATGCAAAACAACATCAACAACAAACAACAAGCAAACACAACAACAACAACAAAAACCCCACAAACACACACACACACACACACACACACACACACAAAACCCCACAAAAACCCCCCCCAAAAAACAACATGTATTTGCTCATTTTTTTGGTCATTGGTTTCGTTAAAGTTATTTGGAACAAAAGAACAATTTGTTAAGCAATCTAAGATTATCCACGTTCTTATTTCGAGTGTGTTTAAGAGAAGAGATGGAACACAGCTAGTGGCCATAGTGCCTTTACACGCAGCCCTCACGTGCACCCATTTTCGATGAATGATATATGAATTAGAGAATTTTAGAAATAAAACTTGTACCCTTTTAAATGATTGGAAATAAAATAAAAACCTTCTCATGATAAATACGTATGATAACAAAAATTATTTCAGCAAACATCTTGTTTCCCAAATGCACACAATATTTGAACAAAAATCTTGTTTTTAGAATGTAAAAAGTTGCCGAGTAGCAATGCTTCCTAAGACTTTTGCAAAGATATCCGAAAGTCGCATTTAACGCTTTAATACACAACCCGTTGTTTTTACTTCCTAGTGATTCTATATTTGACAAAATATAGACGAAAAAGAAAAAAAAAATGCTTGTAATAAGCAATTTCTTCTTTTTCCACAATATTTTCTATACCTATAGGTAGGTTATTTTTCAAATTACACTGGCCTTTAACTGTCGTCTGCAACTTCTTTCAAATTGGACAGGACTAAAATTTTAAAATCAGGAAAAGGTTAAATTTCGAACCTATGATACCTCGACCGAGTCTCATCATTTATACTAGAACACAGATCCCGGTAGTTAAATACCTAGTGCAGGTTATTTATCACCTTGAGAATGTATCTCGGGCAAGTTTAGACAAGTTTGGAATAAAGTAGGGAAACTATATAAACTGACAAGATAGTTTGTCTAAAACAACCAACATTTTATCATTTTATGTCGGTATCTAGTCAGACAGCAGTTGTGACCTTATCATGCAGCCAATATGCAGTATGACTTTATAATTGGATAACACGGGCATTTTTTGAAACAGGCATTTTTCTTTTGCGATGAATTCCATCATTTCTATTATCAACCTTTAATAAAAGTGGATATATAGCTTCTCAGATCAAGTTCCCGAGCTTATAGATCTACAGCTATGTGAAAGTACATGTATATTATATTGACCAGATACTATCAGAATTACGGTTTTTTCGGTTTTGTTAGTTTGAGTTGATTTTTTACTTGAACTGGCAGATTATGAAATCATTTTGTTTCTTGCACCATTAGGGCCCACGCTCAAGTATGTGAAAATCAGTTGTGTAAGCTTCTGGTCCGATCTGGACATTTGACTCTGAACTGGTTAATTGAAAACATTATTGTTTCTTGAACAACGACGACTGAAGCTGAACAAGTCTATGAACTGATATGAAAATCGACAAGATTAAAAACAGACAAGCACTAAGTCTGGATGTCATCTTTGACCTTAGGACGTAGCCTAGAATTTGTAGCAAATGAATGAACTTTTATTTATTTATAAAGAAAACAAAGACTGGTAGTGAATAAGTGCGTCAAATTATGTCAAAATCGACATCGTACTTTCAAAGATACTACTTGTATGTTTTTTAAGTCGAAGTTGACCTTTGGCCTTGGGCTGTGACCTTGCAGAAAATGAAATTACGATAACTTACAGAACTAGAACTGATACCGAACAAGTTTTTGAAATCACATGAAAATCGTCACAAAGTTGAAGAGATATTGACCGTACAATGTAGTACGGGTTGAACTTTTTATTATGGACCTTTATATGTTACCTTGACCTGAGAACAATTGTAACAGCGTCTTTTTTCTAGCACAACTACTATCAATACTGAACAAGTGTTATGTTACTCAAGAATCGGCCAAATGATTACTGTGATTTCACCCAAACTATCTGTAGGCCAAAACTTGACCTTTAACCTTGAAATATGATCTTGAATCTTGAGCATGTGAAACAGTTTTAGGTCGTTAAATTACATGAAAATCGGAAAATAATATTATAGTTTATCTAGAAATGGTTTGACTGGCGGAAAGAGGGGCGGACGATGAATTAGACCTTCGAAAGAACAACGTGTATTCCATAGAGTGGGGACACATAACTTTATAGAATTACTCCAATAGGCCATTGGTCTATCACTTGATCCTCATACCGCTTCTAATAGCGAGGTCAGCCGGAAATTGCTATGACTATTCTTATTGAAGTCCATTTGAATATTGTTGATCGAGCAGTCCTAATCGACAGTGTAAACACAACTATACGCACATATTGTCTGTAGGCACTCAAGATATTGTAGCTACAGTGTGAGTAAGCTTTTCAAAGGGTGGCCATGACGTTTTTCGGCCCCCGACGATAACAAATTTTGAAAATAAATTAGAGAGGCGTCACGTGAATGCCAACAAAATGTATAAATGGAAGAGTTTTGCAGATATTTCAATGTCAGATAGACGAACATTCCTTCTTTAATAGTGAAAGTGAAAATATTTGCTGTGTTTACGCGTATCTATCAAAATCTTTCAAAAAAGATGACGCTGTTTACAAAATTTTCGTCACAGGTTTTTGTTTTCGGTGACATTAAGATCAACATAATCCGGACCCCCTTCAAAATCAAAGCACTTATTATACCAAAGAGCTCTAAGAGCGATTTTTACCCTCTTTTTATTTATTTAAGTTTTTTTCAAATGCTTGACCTAAAAAAAATAATAGACGTAATTACACCATCTTTATTCTTTGTAAATTAGGACATGTCAGGGCGAGGCCAAATATGATTACAGGACAATCATCTGAAGAAACGTGAAAAATGAAAAGGTTCACTGTTACAATGTATCAATATTCCAGAAACTCTCAAAATGCAGAAATTTGTTAAAGGTGTCTTTCTTTCATTTTCTAATGTGAAATTCGATGCGCCCTAGAATGGGGTTGGCAACATGACCACGATGGGTATCATATATATAAACTCTGTAGCGGCATACTTAGTTGTGATAAATTCCAAATACCAAAACGCTTGATCTCCTCATTTCACAGCGGGAAATTATCAACCCCCTTTCCCACTTTCCCGAGCTGACACTCAGATTTTTCATGACAATTTCAAATCACTCGGTAGAGATCATCCAAGAAATGTCCCTTTCATCAAGATTGGTCATATTACTAATTGGCACGCACACCACGGCGTACAAAGGGTAATCTAAATGGCTAAACAGTGTACAAACGGACTCGTTCAAAGATAAACTAACTAAAAATCACGTGACTATAGTGCTGAAAAACAATTTTAGATCCATTTAAATCACTAAGGAATTGTGCATTGTAAAGAAGACATGCAATTTGATGAACTGACATCCTCATATGAAAAACATGTTGTAGTTTGTAATTATTCGCAGTATTTAACCCACTACCACAAGATACTCTTTTAGACCACTCAAAATTCAAAGAAGTTCTAGACAACAATTCTAAAGTGATGTAATTTAAAAACGAAATGCCTCTTTGGGTGGACAACATTTGTGGATAATGAAGAAATTGCTTGTAACAAGTATTTTCTACATTCTCCACAATGTATTCAAAAGCATTCATTCTTGAGGGGCGTAAAAAGGAGGAATTTTGGGAATGAGTTAAAGGGACTATTCCCGGTCTTGCCCGACTGACATTTCCTATCGTGGACGCCAACTAGCTTGGAATTAGTATTGGTCTACATGTCAGCTTCTCTTTCAAAATAAAGCGCCATGTGGTCAATTAATATGTAATTAATGTGGGTAACATAAAAAGCAAATTTATAGTTTAGCGAATCTTTTTTCATGGAGTATACAGCGAAGATAGAGCATTCCATTGATACCTACTATGTCGTTTTTTTTTTTTTTTTTTTGTTTTTTTTTTTGGTTTTTTTTTTATAAAGTCATACCTTTTAGAAGATTTGAAACTGAGAATTTCTGTCTTCCATATACTGAAACTGAAAAAGCGCGAACAATTCTGAAGATAGAAGAATAGAAAATAAAAAATCGAGCAATCTAGTCATTCATCTACACCAGAACCGAATGTTGAACTCTGACGTTTATGTAAAGCATCTTTTGTTTCTTTGGCGACTTAAATCCCATAATAACGGCTCTTCAAACTGTAGCTACGACGTATAGGTCGTCGACCATCGATTTTCTTTTAGTTTTATGTCCTTTGTAATATGATTTACAGACTATTTCCGCTTGACGCTCAGTGAACTGCCAACACTGCCACGTTTGCTAAATTTTACTGTGGGGTCTAATTTATCAATCGCGACTATCAAAGTATCATTCGACAAATCAAATAAATCGTCTAGTATTTTGAGCTCCGACATTGGTCGACATATATATTATGTTACTTTTTTGTTGGTTTAGAGACTTAAACGTTTAGATCGCCAACCAACCATTTAACTTTTTTTCGTAATACTGGCAATATTTCTTTTTTCAAATCAACGCCGTATAATTTAATTATTAGTTTCATCTATCAAAAACGAGCGTTCTGATTGGTCGAAAAACTTAAATCATAACTCCATAAACAAAATTTTGAGCACGCAGCGATTTTGTATGCTTCCGCACAAAATAGTCCCATACAAAAAGGTATCAAATTTGTAAAGCTTTTGTTTTTTTCGCTCGATGCTATTAAATTATAAGAAATTAAGAGAATATTTTTTGTTTTCAAGGAGGTATGAACCGAAAAACCTAATCACACACTGTATGAATCCGCTTCGCGTATTCATACAGTGTGATTAGTTTTTTCGGTTCATACCTCCACGAAAACAAAAATATTCTCTTCATCTCTTAATTGATATCAAAGCAGAGTTTCCTGTTGGAGTTTATATGTGTGGCCAGCGGAGTCAAAGGGCGGACCCACTTATCACTCTACAGAACAGAACAGAACAGGACAAACATTTTAATAGACGTGTACATAGTACATAGTCACAATTTCATTACATAATATAATACATTTCAAGGTCATAAACGCATTCACCCCTCTCACTCATCCTACTCTTCTATTATCACACTCTCTTTCCACTCTCTCTCCCCCTTTCTCGCTCTTCCTACCACCTCTTATTTTCATCACATTTGGTCAAATGTAACAGTTTTATTTAAAAATAGTAATAATAATAAAGTTGTTTATTTTTAGATATAAGTGTTAGGCTCTCAGAGGATGACACTACTGTTACACAATGTACATGCTTGAGTCACGACACATTATGAAAGATAATGTCACATTAAATGGAAATCGCTGGTTCGCCCCTACAGCATCGCAAAACAAACCACTTTTAACAAGATTTAGCTACGAGGTCACAGATCAAATTAATTCCAGATCTAGAAAAATAATAGTTATATTGAGTCTCAAATCGTAAAGAAAATGCTAATTTCAGGTAACTGCTGTACTTTGATAAAGTAGTGAAATCGTAACTAGACAAAAGGCTGATGAATTTAACATACTTAGTTTTTCCCAATAATACCTATCAATGAATTTTTTTTCGTAATTGGCTATACTTTGGACAGATTAGGAAAATTTGATATTCGTCCTCCAAATTACCGTTATTACAAATAAAGCAAAGTCTCTCATTTCTTGGAATCATGTTTCTTGAGTATCTACCGGTTTGAACAAATAATGAGTGAGACGAAATTCTGATTTTGCAGAAAAATGTGCGGAGATCATTTGGTAATTTTTTTAAGTATTGTTCATGTTCAAAAATATACTTAACATTTTTATATGAGTCAACGTATTACTGTTTTCAATTTTATTTCTCCATTCCTGCTTAAACCAATCAATAATGCTTTCTTGTAAAAGAGGAATAAAAGTTTTAGAGTTGAATTAAGATGGATTTCTGAAAACCTCCGAAAAGCCAAAACTATCAAATATATCTTTAACGTCCAAAACCCAGTTTTTCTTACCATTCAAACAACTGCTATAAGAGTCTTGATAGACGTTTTGTAATATAATATTATTAGATCCAGTAAGTTAAACCAGTATTTAACCATGCGTATATATCTAGTAATATAAAAAGGAAATCTGCCTAATTCGCCATATACAGCCATATTGCATTATTTGTTGTTCACATGAAGCATACCTTTTCAAATTTTTAAATGAATTCTTTCAACTTCCTTTGATTTACTTTTACCCCAAACCTCATTGGAAAAATTTGAAATAGAGCCGACAAATGCATCAAAAAAAATGGCAAATGATTTTAGTTGAAAGTTTCAATTTCGAACAACTAACTAGTAAAGTGTTTAAGGCCTTAAGTGCTTTAGAAGATACATGTACGCGTTCGCGATTTTGTGCAAAACTAGCAGTGTAATTGAAAACGGTTCCTAGATACAATACAATACAATACTTTATTGACGTAAACTATACAGTTTCTTGTCAAACAAACAAATATATTAACAAACATAAGCAGCACGTGATCAAATAGTCCTAGAAAAATATATGTAAACCATAGTGTATGGAAGAGAAGCAGATGACTAACTAAAATTGCATAGAGCTGTATCTATTAAAAAGAAAGAAAGAAGGCAAAAAAAGGAAAAAGGTTATCCAGACTGGATATTGTTTATATTTGTTCTCAGTAATATTGCTTCTTTTATATACTTTGCCAAATTAAGTAAATCGTTCCTATTAGTCATATTTAACATCAGGATAAGTTTGAGCATACTTGGTCGAATAAAATACTTCTTTTTGAGGTGTTTTTTTTCCGTATATCTGAATATGCATCACAAACAAATAGAAAATGAAATTCATCCTCAATTTCGTTTGTGTTGCATATCAAACATGTACGAAGATTTCTCTCTATTCTATTATTTCCATGTCCGCCAGATTCTATCCTAAGACAGTGAGATGAAAGCCTCAGTTTCGCAATGAAATTAAACCATTATCTAGATAGTTAAAGTCGTTTACTGCTTCATTAAGTTCTCCTTTATAATTCCAATTTTCGTTGTCTAGTGTTTTGCCCTTATTCCTAAAAACCATTGTTTTCGTCTTTTCAACATTTACCTCAAGTCCCAATTCGTCACAAAATTTGCCTAACCTATCAATATTGAGCTGTAATTCAGCTGGCGACTTACCAAAAATGACCATATCGTCTGCAAATCATAGAATAATTATAGATAATTCATATATACCTATTCCGTTATTTGGAGTATCTGCAAGAAAAAGCTCGAAATTTTCCAGGAATAAAGAAACAAGGATAGGAGATATGGTCTCACCTTGCCTAAGACCGACCTTATACTCGAAAAAAATTGAGAGTGTATTCCCCTTTTTGACACAAGATTTAACTTTTATATACATATCCTTATTTATCCTTAGTAATTTTCCTTGGATACCAGGCTTGTAGAGTTTTAACCATAGAGCGTTCCTATTAATTGAATCAAAGCATTTTTTAGATCGACAAATACACAATAAAGACGTTTATTATCGTTAAGATATTTTTGCATTAGACTTGTTAAGATAAAAGTTGCATCCGTGGTCGATACACCTTTTTTAAATCCGAATTGAGCATCCGATATTACGGAATTTGCTTCGCAAAACGAGTACATTCTGTTATTTAGAACAGTCGTAAATAATTTAGAAAAACAGTTAAGTAAGGTAATGCCCCTATAATTGTTGACATCGTCTAAAGAACCTTTTTGTGTATGTGTACAAATAACCCTTCAGTCCGTTTGTCCGGAAAATAGCCCGAATTAAATACACCGTTGAAACTATCACAAATATGATAGGCTAAAATATCACAACTTTCAATTAGGTACTCATTCATAATTTTATCGTTTCCCATTGATTTGCCCTTTTTAAGACCTTTAATCGCTGAGATAGTTTCTTGAATAGTGATAGGAGCATCTAGCTCCTAAAAAGAGAAACTTTCATTATTAAAATCAAAATTATTACAAAAAATTTCGGCTGTTCCATTTGAATAATTAAAAACATCTGAGCCAAACGACTTAAAATAATCTGAAAATTCATCTAGGGAAATGTTATCTTTCTTTTCTTGAAAAATTTCCAAAAATCCTTCGGTTCACCTTTTTTTCAATGCCGTCATATTTTCGATCCATTTAGTTTCAAATTTTCTTTTCTTTTTTCTACAAAGATTTTTATAACTATTTTTAAGAGTACAAAATCGTTGTCTACATAAGATTTGGGTTTATTGTATAATTTAAGAGCACTCAGATAAGATTGTCGTGCAATTACACTCGCCATCGAACCAATCATTGCCGTTTGAATTAAAATGATCTGAGAAAACGGGTGAAGAAGAATCATTATTCTGTCTGATGTGACCAAATAACGGTTCCGCTTCATCCGCTATGGTAGGATTAAAAACATTTAACACATTATTAATAGAATTTCTATCATCAATATCAATATTATTAATCAATTCATTAAATAAAGGCAACTTTGCGTTCAAACCAGCTCTAAAATCAGATCTGCGTAAATCATTCCATTTATACACACCTTCGGGAGAATCGTCGAAATTACTTGAAATATTTTCACATTTAAGAGAAAATGAGAGCGGTGCATGATCGCTATATTCATTGAAAGGTTCGATCACAAAATCACTTAAACAATTAAAACACGGTTTTGTAACTAAATAATCAATGACAGATGAACTTTGACAATGATCCATGGGTGTCACGGCCGTTAACTATGCGGACTCCCGTTGCCTTACAAAGATCAGGCATGCGAATACCGTGACTATTACATATCCCGTCCATAGACGACCGCGGCAAGATCAGTATGCATATATTAGCAGTCTAATTTTGTACTACACCACATATTTGTCACTGTCAAACTACAGTTATTTGTGAAACTAGTTTTCAAATGAAATCTTGACCCAAAACACGTGCTTCTTATTCTTTCGGGCTTTTTTTTAAAAATATTTTTCATGACATTCTAAATAAGAACTTCTCTTTAATACATTACAACAGATCACTATTTTAGACTGATCCGATTTGAAAAAAGGTTGAAGACGACAAATAAAAGATCGTTTTAATTCAAAAACTAGGGTAATATTAGGTTAAAAACATTGAGAGAAAAGAAGAAATTGCTTGTTACAAGCAATTTCTCCTTTTCTCACAAATTTTCCAAAGTTTTATTTCCGCGTAAAATTGCGGAATTGTGCGGGAATGTGTTAAACCAAATGAACTGGATCGTCTTACAACTGTGCTTCCTTCACCAGTCTAGACTTCATCATCATATCCATCTTCTTCAACAACAACAACAACAACAACAACGACGATGACGACGACTTAAAATGCAAAGGAGGGCATGTTTAACACACAAGATTATTTTTAGCCTATTTCTTTGAAACAGTGGTCAGAAAAACTTTTGATTTTTCAGCCGTATATGTTTCTAATTTATATCAGTCTTAATCCCCGTCTAGTAATGGGAGAAAGAGTTTGAAAAGGACATATTTTGTAGCGGCAGATTAATGACAGTTTATACCATAACAGACCCTGAATGTGCGGCAACCAAGAACCTAGAGAGGAATGAGGCTAGGGATCGTGTTAGAAAAGTCAAGCGAAAATTACTGTAGACTGACGAGCTTGATACACCACTATCGGGGAGCAGAGTAGATGGGACAGGTTGTCAAGCTTAAATTATTGTGCCTCTTTTTTTCGACCCATTACCAGACAACAATTTTTAGACTGGTCAAATTTCAAAGAACTTTCAGGCGAAAATATTGAGTTCATGACTTTTTAAAAATCGCATTCGTTTTGAAGTAGAGAACATTGTGGATAATGAAGAAATTGCTGGTGACAAGCGATTTCTTAATTTTCCACAATGTCTTTCTTCTTTTTTCTGTGTTGCGCCAAAAAGTAATATTTGTTGACAATGGTAAAGAAAACATCAACTTGGTCTCCCTTGACCGCGAAATCACTTTTTAGTCACCGTGAAGGGATCGTCGCAATCCATAAAGGAATCGATTGACCGAGCAAGTATTCAATTATAGGCCTGAAGAAAACTTATTCATTTTTGTTGGTTTGGCAATGTAAAGGCAGCAACTATATTTTATTCTAGCTGTAGTAACGACGTTTTGGTAGCCAACCGACGATTCAGCTATTTCATACCCTGACCAAATATTTTGCACACCAACATCGAAACGCTGTCGGAGGTAAGGGGCGTGGCCATTGATCTCTCAATCGTACGCCAATTGTTTTGAAGAGGTCTTACTTAAAAGAAAACTGGATCACGAAAAGGTGGTTAGAAAGCAACAAAGCAGCAACAAAACGAGATAAAAGAATAAGAAAGAGAAGAGGTAAAGAAAAGAGACAACCTAGATGAACTAGCAGTAGTAGGGTGAGAAGAAAAGGGGGATAGCACAAGATTCTGTCTGATAACTGTTGACTTTTGTTAGGGTGGTTCTAATTCTATACACTTACGCGATTAGATTTATGGATTACATTTAAATCTAAACTGTCATTATACCGCGATGATTCCAATCCAATGTTTGTAAATAACGGGATTCACAAGGGCTACCTTTGATAATGATCTTCGTGAATCTAGACCGCTACTGCAATCGACCGCTACTGCAATATACCGCTACTGCAAAATACTGCTACTGCAAAAAACCGCTACTGCAAGATACC
Source organism: Fragum fragum (assembly GCA_946902895.1). Classification (NCBI taxonomy): domain Eukaryota; kingdom Metazoa; phylum Mollusca; class Bivalvia; order Cardiida; family Cardiidae; genus Fragum; species Fragum fragum. The sequence goes on from OX336366.1 coordinate 7,962,703, forward strand.
GCTACTGAAAGAGACCGCTACTGCAAAAGACCGCTTCTGCAATCGATCGCTACTGCAATAAACTGCTACTACAAAGACCAATACTGCAATAAACCGCTTCTTCAAAAGACGCAACTGCAAAAGACCTCTACTGCAAAAGACCGCCAGTGCAATAGACCATACTGCAAAAGACCACTTCTGCAGCTATTTATCAAACCCCACTAATCCTGCTTTTTGACGTTCCAAAAGAAAAGAAAATTTGAAAAACTTTGTTGAAAATGAAGAAATTGCTTGTCACAAGCAATTTCTTGATTATCCACAATGTTTTTCCCTAAGAGACAAAGATTTCTAAAATTTCATCAACTATAAATTATCGTCTGCATCTTCTTTGAAATCGGACTAGTCTACAATGTCGCCGTCTTCTAATTGGTTACAGAATGCTCATTAGAACATTTTTGGAACAGAGGAAGTAAAACTTGCCTTACTAAAACGACGTTGTTTATGGCCAGAATCCACCTTACCAGTCTTACAAAGCCTAAACAAAATATCGTAACGAAGGCTCTGATTGGACTAAGTGAGGAGATCAGGCAAGCAAAGCCAGCGTCATAATACAAAAACAATCGTCGATTTAAAGACGTTGGTAAATGCGGAGCCTTATATCTTTTCATAGGTTTGTTTTACTGCATTCTCTTAACCTATTTCCACAAAAGGACGCTTTTGTGCGCCCACTATAGGAAAACAAAACAAAACACAAAAAAAAAAAAAAAAAAAAAAATATTGTGTAAAATGAAAAAATTACTTGTCACAAGCAATTTCTAACCTTTCCACAATATTTTCTACCAAGAAAGTTAAAAAATTCATAAACTCGTCTTCTGCAACTTGGACAAGTCTTAAATTGCTCCGTCTTGTAATGGATTAAGGACTTTCGTGCGTGAAAGATCAGTATATTGAAATCAAAATGCAAGGGTTTATCCTTTCAATTTGGACAAGTCTAAAATTTTGCCGTCTTGAAATGGGTTAAGGACTTTTATGCGTGAAAGATCAGTATAATGAAATCAAAACGCAAGGGTTTATCAAAAACCAGTTGATTATTTGAGTTCATGATCCCCTCCTTGTTTTCAAATTTAGGGATTTAACTTGTCGAATTTCTGCTGGGTTTATTTGGTTGGTGTTGCTATCTGGGCGGTGATGGATAACCGTGTATACTCTTTACCCGACGACAAAATATGCCCGGACCAAGATTGTCCATTCCCACATAATGCCACTTTTTGGCGCCCTGAAGAAAAATATCTTTTGAACCCGTTGTGAGAAAAGGAGAAATTACCTGTGAAAAGCAATTTCTCTTTTTCTCGAAATGTTTTCTACCTTGTATGGGTCTTATTTTTTCCATTTTAATGCAATTTGAACTGTAGTGTGCTAATTCTTTTAATATAAACCAGCATAAAATTTTGAGAACTTGTAACGAAATAGTTGATTATATACTTTAACACTTAACCCATTACTAATCGACAACGTTTTAGACTGGCACAAATTCAAATTAGTTGCAGACGACAATTTAAGTCGAGAGAATTTTGAGTATCTCCGTCTGCTTGGATAGAAAACAAGGTTGAAGAAGAAGACATCGCTTATAACAAGCAATGCTTCATTTTTAACCTTGTCTTTTCTTGGGGGCGTAAAATGCGATATTGTAGGGAATGGGTTTAACGCGGGCTTAGTATGGACAACTTAGCCCTTTCTTGTGTGCAATATTTTTGACCCTTCCAAATTAAAAGATTTTGTAGACGAAAATTTAAGTCTGATTTTATTTAAAGAATAACCATTAAGTAGGGAAGAAAATATTTTGGAAAAAGGAGAAATTGCTTGCTACAGGCAATTTCTTCTTTTCCACGATGTTTTCTCAATTATAAAATCACAGGGACGTAAAACCAGGGATTTACCTGGAAAGGGTTAAGTATATTTGTAAAGCTAAAATGAAACTCCTGGGAAGTGCAAAAAATATCGAGCCCGGTCACATTGTGCGGACTGACTGGGGTCGACGCTTGTAACCTTAACCCTCTCCCACACAGAGAGATTTTGGATTGGTCAAAATTCAAAGGGCTTGCTGAGGACAATTTATAGTTGATGAAGTTTTTAAAGTCTTTGCCTTTTGGGTAAATATCATTCTGGATAATGAGGAAATTGCTTGAAACAAGCATTTTTTCATTTTTACAATGTTTTCGAAATCTTTTTTCTTGAAGAGCAATTGATTGGGAATTGGATAAGTAACTTTTCGGAATCAACCTAAATGTATTTTGATCCCCGATTAACTATATCTAATTTACCATTGACAGATCTCAGCTGACATTCAAAGAATCAATCGACAATTCGAAACATGCACTTAGATCGGAAATGAACTTTGATCTCCAACATTCGCCGACATTTATTTAAAGCTCTTTATTGGTTGGGCGACTTCAACGTCGAAACTAAAGCTTATTCAAGCCAATATACAGCTGTAGTTACGACGTTTAGATCGCCAACCAACCATTTTACTCAAGGCTCTGTTAAAATAAAGCTTATGACAAAACATGCGAAGGCCTCTTTGTACATTTTTTTCTCGTGTCATACACATATAAACCTTTATGTTTTGTTCCTCTAACTAAAGTCATTACCTGACGAAATCATTAGACTAGAGACTATAAAGTTTATAAATTTTCAAAAATCTTTGTCTTTTTTGGTGGGAAACATTGTGGACAATGAAGAAATTGCTCATAACAAGCATTTTCTTCACTTCCGAAATTCTTTTCTGAAGCCAACCTTTAAAAGGGGGTCAAAAGCGGGACGGTGCGGGAATAGGTTAAAAAACAAAAGGTTGAAATAAAAATATGTCAGTTAAGAGCATTCCAAATGATACATGTATTTCCTCAATAAAGAGAATAAAGACATAGTCAAATACAATTTATGGGTAGTCAAGCCAACAAACGGGAAGTAAGTCCTTGTTTTTGCAGGTGTAAGAACGTATTTTAAGCGCAAAAATCTCAAAAATGCGATAAAAGTACAAACAATAAGATCAAACTCAGTATAATAATTATTACATTTTGAAATTATGGGAAAGTAAGCCAGAAAACGTGAAATAAGTCCTTGGTTTTTAGCATTTGTAAATACGTATTTTGATTCTGATAAATTTTGAGAAAAGGATATATATATGCGAATTTACATGGCTCACCTGACACAAAAACTCATTAATATTCAAAAGGTTATGGCATGTGATGTTATGGAATGGTTTCCGGTCAAAGATTATCTTTGCTAAATAAAACACATCAGCGGGATACCAAATACAGACAACAAATAATGTTCTACTATCAGTTCATGTGGCGAAGAAACACCCCAAACTAAAATTATCGTTTTAAAGCACTTGAAAATGAAACTTGCAACATGCAATCCTTAACAAGATAATATATTGATATTTTATGGTAAGTCTTTGAAAAAACGTAAAGAATATAATTAAGAGATGAAGAGATTTTTTTTTTTGTTTTCATGGGGGTATGAACCGAAAAAAGTAATCACACTGTATGAATACGCGATGCGGATTCATACATTGTGTGATTAGGTTTTTCGGTTCATACCTCCACGAAAACAAAAAATAACATTATCTTCATTTCTTATCATTTAATAGCATCGAGCGAAAAAACAAAAAACAAAAGCTTTACAAATTTTGATACCTTTTTGTATGGGACTATATTGTGCGGAAGCATTAAAAATGAAATTTTGTTTATGGAATTATGAATAATATTTTTCGACCAATCAAAACGCTCGTCTTTGATAGAAACAAAAAAATAAATTATCTATAGTTGAAAGGAGCATGAAACAGCAAAGTGATAGAGACGACTAAATTTTCGACAAAGCCAAATTGGGAGAAGTTTTGGACGAAAATTTTAAGTTAATGAAATTTGAAAAATAAAGAGTAGTCTTCAGTGTAGAAAACAGTGTGGACAATGAAATTTTTTTTTGAAACAAGCAATTTTTTTTCACCGTCCGAAATGTTTTCTAATTTCATTTTAAAATGTGATTGAGAAGGACGGGGTTCATGTATAAAATTGAAAGACAAAGCATTTGCGGCAACCGCCCCATCATGTTTTTATGTAATAACAATAACTGTGTAAGGTTTTAATGAATTGCAATGAATAAACAATTATTGTACCAATAACAAAGATAAATAAGATGTCATTTATTAAACGCGAATACCCTGGCAACTGCACTTTCGATAAAATTCACCATGGCATTTAACTTGATAAACTTGCCTTTAACTTTATGCATGCGGACAGGTCTTGCCAACTGAAGTACAGAAACAAAATATGAAGGACCTTCTGGCATTTGAAGGTTGTAACTAATGTGAAAGCAAATACTATTTTACAAATCTAATGTTTATTTGAATGGGGTTTAACGCCATTTTTAACGGTATTTCAGTTAAATCGCGGAGGCTGGAGCCCCTAACAATGGATTCCTGGCATTTATCACACTAGTACAGCCACTACATCCTTCCGAGCCCCCAGCTGCTCATCCCACTCAGGGCTACGATTATTCACCTATTTGTGGGAGAAAAATGTCACAAAGAATATTTGCCCCGACTTGGTATCGAAGTCTTGACCTCGTTATTGAGAATCCGACGTCTTTCTTTAAATAAACGTAAAAATTTAAACGTATGTCAAAGAATAAGGCAAAACATGGTGTTTCAAGAAGCCAATTTCCCCTTCACTCAGGATGTAAGAAAATCATTTGATCATTTGATAAGTAAGATAGGCTCATGGCATCCCACCAATAAGTACGCTCGAATATTAGTGTGCGGAATCCTAAATGTCATACTAGAAGCAGGACTGAGTTGCCTAGATAATTCCAAGTTTTAAGTTTTTGTTAAGTAGGTCAGAAACCAGGATGTAGTTTTATATATCAACAAGTTTTGCTTATATGGTTGTCAACCGAATGTGAAGTTTCGTGTAAATAAGGTGACTTAAGTTTTAAAAGTACTTGTATGAATGAACGGCCTAGAAGATGATTTTTTTATGGTTGGTTTGCTGAATGGGTTTATCGCTATCTCATTCATATCACGACGGCTGGAGCACCTATTAATGGATTTCAATTATTTTTCACACCAGTACTACCACTACATCCTTTCTGGGCCTCCAGCTGCTATCCCATTCAGGTTTACGATTATCCTGCGCATTGTTGGAAGACAAAGCTCAGAAAGGACATTTGCCTCGACCGGGGATCGAACCTTGATCTCATTGTTAATAGAACGACGTTCTTCCAACTGCGCTATTACCGCGGCCGAATCATTTAGATGTATCGTTATATGACCAGATAATGCTCCAATCGCGACTGTCAATCAAAGAACCAGTGGACCAATCAAATCATTTTTTCAAGCTGTAGTAACGACGTTAAGGTCGCCAACCAACGATGTCATAAAAAGACTTCAAAACTCACCATTAATTAAATAAAATATATCGAGAGGTCAGAGCAAAAACATAGTATGGGTCTATACGATGTATAGACCCATACTATGTTTTTGCTCTAACCCCTCGATATATAAACAAAAATCGACCGGTATCTTTTGATTGTTCAGTGTTCCACATTTTCTCGAACGCAACTCCTTTGTTTTCTCACTTTATCGTTTCACAACCGAACTTTTATTATCTTTAGGAAAATAACAAAACTTTTTTGCTGTGGTTTTCTTTGGCCTATAGGAGATAGAGTTTTGTGCTATATTTATAAGGGCGGTGAATCCGTGGAAGTAAAATGCTTCATTTTGTCAGACCCAGCGTGAACGTGTCAGAATTTTCACCGCATTATTGACGGTTAAATGTCCGTTACATGGTGAGAATATTGATCTAATAATTCCTAATTGTGATGGGTGAATATTGACTCTTCCTGTCTCTACAGCAGATCCATCTGAAGATCGATAAAAGGTTGACATAAACCGACATAAGCCGATAGAGTTGCTGAAAGATTTGATAATGATACTGGCTTAATTGGTGTTTCATCCTTTTATCAATAACCGAAATTTTATCCTTCTGTCATTCTCTTCAGATTAATTTAAAGTCGATTTTTAGTAAAGTTAGCCTATAAAGCGTGTGCAATACGCATCAAGTTAATTGCCATTTTTGTTACTGTGGTTTGTACATTCCCTTTTTTATCATATGCGCTTCGTAATTTGAATTCATTTCATTGACTTTCTCGTCAATCCATGATACAGTGTTACATGCAAAACACAAAGAACATCAACACATTACAAAATAACAAACATAAAAAAACACCAAGGAGTTGCTCCGTGTTGCAGTGATGTTTAACATAATTAAATTATGATAACGCGAAATATGCTATCAACATCTGTTTTGTAAAAATAATTAAATTATGATAAAGACGAAATATGGTATCGACATCTATTTTCTTAAAAAATATACATTGTAGTTAAGTTACCAAAAAGTTGATATATCGGTTTATAATTAGGAGTCATTTTCCAGCTTGAAAGCTTTTGATACAAAATTGTGCCAGATAATTCAAAATTGATAGTTCGTAACTATTAAAATAGTTCTATAAGCTTGTAAACACTCAGGTTCTAATTCAAAGGTGTTTTAAGGAATTTGTTTCTCACGTGGCTTTAAAGCGAGCTTTTAAGTATAAAATGATACTCATCTCCAAATTCACTCAGACTGTTCGCTAATTTCACTAAATATATTTTTGTATCTTTCCAGTTCTCTGAAGAGTACATGTGCAAACAATTTTATTTCTTGAATGTTTCGAAATATGGTTATGTCCATTAAGGTAAATATATCGTTCAAATGTAACTTTTGAAACTCAATAATATGCCTCTGATGATATTTTATAATGTATTCTTTGTTTGCCATTGTCATTAATACATAAACTCATTTAATGTGAGCGAAATATTGCTAAACACGCACATCGTCAAAACACTGTACTGTGAAAGTGATTGAATGAATATTCTTGTCGGTCCACATGGACTTAACCCAATCCCACGCAACAAAATTTCAGACTGATCCAAATTGAAAAAGGTTGCAGACGACAAAATAATGTTATTTTGAATTGAAAAATAAGATCCATATGTAGAAGGAAAAAAAATGTCACAAGCAATTTATTCTTTTTTCAAATGTTTTTCCACATCTTTAATTTTCCTGACACGTCAAAATATGCGGTTGAGTGGTAATGGCTTAAAACAATGCTGGGTCAAAGAAGGATATTCCGATACCTCTCCGCCCCGATGATATATTTACGAGTATCGGGTTAGTGATTTTTAAGCTGTTTGGAGAAAAATATTGATAACATAAACGGATTGTTTCAGAAAAAGTAACAAATACAATTAGTCTTAAAGGTTGATAACCGTAAACATAAGTTGGATAGGGAGCTGGAGGCTCGGAAAGGATGTAATGGTATAATTGGTGTACCAGGAAATACCAGGAATCCATAGTTAGGTGCTCGAGTCGTCGCGATACAACTCAAATACTGTTAATAGTGGCGTTAAACCCCATTAAAACAAAACAAAACCAAAAAAAAAAAACAAAAAAAAAAAACCCAAAGCCTAACGTTCATGACATCATAACGTACATGTTGTATAAATGTACTTTTGAAAAGTCGAAGCGCGCATATATGCAAAAGGTTTACACATATTCTGTCGAAAGTTTTGACGTAAATGTTCATACAGTCTGTATTTACCATCGAAAAGTAAATGTAATTTAATCTGTATGTACTTATGAAAAGCGACGTAACGTACGTGTGTATGAAGTCTGTTTGGGCTTCCGAAAAGCCATAACATAACTGTAATCAGTCTATACGTACTTTTGAAGAGCAATGGAACATGCTCGTGTATCTTGTCTATATACAATTCGCAAAGTATTGAAGTAAAGTGCACACAGTCTATACGTACCAATGAAAAGCAAGGTGACGTACTTGTGCATGCAGTCTATTAGTGCCTCCCAAAATGTAATGTAATTCATGTGTACGTTTGAGAAGCAATGGAAAGTGCTTGAGCATGAAGTCTATATACACTTCGTAAAGTCCTTTTGTAAAATACGCACATTCTGTATGTACCTTCGAAAAACATAGTGTAGATCTGCATGAAGTCTGCATGTATCTTCGATAAAAAAACGTTTGTATTTAGCCTATATGATCTTTCGCAAAGCCACAAAGTAAAGGTAATTTAGTCTGAGTGTACTTTTGAAAAACCGAATGAAGACTTTCTCTATGAATCACCGCGGTAAATATCCTTTCCTTTAATCTGAATAAGAATAAGTCCCCCCCCCCACCACCATGTAGTAATTTAGCCCATTCCCACTCAGTCTCCCCCTAAGCATTGTGGATAATGAAAAAAATGGTTGCTTCAAGCAATTTCTTCATTATCCACATTTTTTTCAACCTAGAAAGTTAAAGGTTTTAAACATTGTGCCAACTTGAAATTGTAGTTTGCAACGTCTTTCAATTTCTAGTCTAAAATGCTGTCGTCTAAAGATGGGCTAAAAATGAAAAAGTCTTTATGCATAATACATGTTCCCCTATTTTTTAGTCATTTAAAAAGGAAAACATGATATGATGGAAGTTTAACTCAGGGACACACACATGATAGTTGGTCCGATGATTCATGTTACAGATTCAGACCTACCTGGTTGTTTTGACAGATCATTGCCCACATGTGACAAAATCCCCCTGCCCTTGTCACCTCTCATGTGAACACGCTGTCACAAGAAGAGGTCTTCAATATGTACATGTCGCATAAAATTTGAAATAACCAAATGGATGATGCCAGCCAAATTGTCTCATAAGATAAGCTAAACTTTAGCCAATGAAGATAAACCTATTAGATTGTTGATTTCTTTGCAATAGCAGATTTATAACTTTAACAATAAATATGTTCTGTTTCAGAAAGTGTTAATAATCTATTAACGTTACACGCCAATTATCCTATTTTACCCTAAACTCTCCCTGTTGCTTAATTATGTGCTTTCATGTCCCCCTAAACCCTCTGATCAATTGACAACAATTGTGCATCGCGGTTGGATAAAACTTTCAAGACTGGTTTACAATTCGCACTGTGAACTAACCCAATAACTTTCTTTTCCCTAACTAGCAAGAGAACCGTTCTAATCACACCTGCTCGGGATCGCTGGGAGGCATTGTTACCTCAGCATAGGTGCGCGGAAAAACTCAAAAGCTATCCAAAGCTCCTGCTGGTCTGGCATCTGGGTGAAGTAGACGCTTTTCCACCACCTGTAGAATGTATAGTTTACTAATGAGACATTCTCTTTTCAAACTGCTCCCGGTTGTTCTCCGCCTTTCTCAGTTCTTGGGCAAAAAGCAAATATTTTAATGAGAAAGAAATTGAGGTTGTCCTTATTTGTCGAATTTTTGCTCTGTATGTTGAATGAATTACCATATCCTGCAAACGATCATAGATCTATGCCTGAATAACAAATAAACATTAAAGCCATATCTATCCCCAAAATACACATGAAATTAATAAGAAAGCCATACCCCAGGCTCAAAAGCATAAATAAACATGGCGTTTGAAATTAGAAGATCAGCATAATTCTACGCAGTAAGCCTACAATGCATGAAAGAAGTTTCAATATTTTAAATTGTGACCCACCACAATTTAAGGTTTGTTCGCTATGACGTAAATGATGACGTCTTTTCTTTCGCTAGTCATTCAAACAAATAGCTTGGTCATGAAGATTAACGAAACCGTCCGTAAAGTTTAGTAATCAGCAACAGTCAATGCCGGACATTTGCGAAGATTTTCAGTGAAGAATCGGGTGAATTCGTCTCGATTTCAAAATGAAAATATACACAAATTGAAATCGACAAGAAAAATACAAAATACTCTTTCTAGAGAACATCACTCAAACCCTGCTTTTGCACATCGATATTATGACGGCCCTTGTTTGCTTTAGTGACCAAATAAGCGATAGATTATTTCAATTTTTTTTCCTCGGAGGGCAGATATGGCTTTAAGCGTTCAAGTCGAACGCGAAATTCAAAAGGTTGATAAAAATGAATTTAAAACTGAAAAAGATATGCTTTTCAAATAAATCATTATTTGATCTTTTTTTCTGCTTCTTTTTGTTGTTGTTGTTGTTGTTTATGTGTGTGTTAAATTGACCAATCGCTGGCCCCGCCCACTGACTCCCTACTAGGCCCCGACCATTAACTCCGACAGAAAGTTCCGCTTCGATTCTATCGGCGTTATTTTGCAAAATTTTTTGGCCAGTAGCATGTAACAAAAAAGTAAAATGTTGATTGTTAAGTGTCGTAACTACAACTTGAATAAGCTGTAGCTACGAAGTTTAAGTTGCTAAAACAAAAAAAAAAGGCTAACAAAAACGGCGACCAAAGTCGAAGTTGAAAGCTCAGGCCGGACTGATTAAATTATTTAATTGGTCGGTTGATTCCTTGATTGACAGTTGATTGATTGAATTGGGTTTAACGCCGCTTTTAACAGTATTTAAACAAGTAAACACATATTTGTTACGGACCACAATATAGTGGCACATATATTCTATAGAACGCAAAAGCTGTTTTCAAATATTAACCGAACTAATAAACGCCTCCTAAAAGTACAAAAAAAAAAACCCTCACGTTAAATATCTTATATTTTATTGAATTTTAGTTTTTAATCTACCAAAAATTATAAGATGAAAAATAAGCATTTTTTTCTCCTTCTTCCTGCGTTGCTTTTACAGAAAGATGGCATTGAACGGGGTTTTCTGTTACTTCACTCTTTCTTAAAAGGCCAGAACGCTCGTATTCGTTTGTACAAAATAAATCGGGAAAGGATGAAATAAAGCAAAGATTAAACATGTATTAACCCTTTCCTGTTTTGAAAAAAATAGACTTGTCCATGTTCAAAGGTTATGAGACGAAACTTCAATGTAGATTTAATTTAAAAAATCATTCAGTAGGGTAGAAAACATTGTAGAAAAAGAAGAAATTGCTTGTTTCAAGCAGTTTCGTCTTTTTTCTACAATATTTCTCAAGTATAAAATCACAGGGACATAAAAACCAGGGATTTAACAGGAAAGGGATAAAAGGCAAGAACACTATTCGTTTGTACACAATAAATCGGGAAAGGGTAAAATATAGTAAAGATTAAAACGTGTATTAACTAACTTTAATAGTGGATAAACAAACTATAACACCTGCTTAACCAAACCGAGCTAGAACCCAGAGAACTAAATACCAAATCACGGCGAATATGTTAAGTATTTTTGGTCAGCTTAAGGGTCATTAAGAAAGTGTTAAAGAAGAAAAGAATGGGAGGGTTTAGCTATTGTTTGGCGTGTTAAGCACTTGGTGAAAAGCGTTCTACAAGTACTGGAGAATACGTAATCCGTTTTTTCAATGGTCAAAGGTATTATTGTGGTCAGTGGATAGTGGTCACTAATGCCGGACAGGTGCTGTTGACAGCTAAATTAAAGGGTATAAGTTGCTCGTTCCGCAATCTCGTATAATACCCTATGGGATTAAATAAAACATATTCTGATTGCAGTATTGAAATTAGTGATTGCAGATTTTTTTTCTCTTCTTTAAGCCTCATTTTACAGTCACAAATAAATGAAAACCACTTATACTTTATCAATGAATGAGTGTTTGCCTTTTATCCTTTTTTCTCCTTCATATTCCGTCTTACATCTTTAGACCGTCGTACCCCACAAAATATGATTTTTGTTAATATCTTTTATGCGAAGAAAACTCATTCTGATAATTACAGCCGCGGTTCACATGAATGAAATAAAAAATAGAATACTTAATATAAGCATTTACATTAATATCAGATCATCCCTGAAATTTATTAAACAAAACAGTAGAATACAGATCGGATAAGGACAAGTCAAGTATGGTTGGTATTTGTATATGTATATTAATCATGGTGCGGTAGAATGACCTTTTTGGAGTAAAAAAAAAAAAAAAAAAAAAAAAAAACATGTTAAACATATTCTCACACAAAGCAACTATTTGCCTCTCTCAAGAAAAGGGTTCGTTAAAAATTATAAAAATATCTTCATTGTCAACAATATTTTTTATCCCAAAGGCAAAAATGTGCAAACTTCAATCGCTTAAAATTTGTCGTCTGTAACTTCTTTGGAATTGGATCAGTCTAATTTTTTGTCGGCTCGAAATGGATTAATGCGAAAAAGTTCGACCTGAATCAGCTCGTAAATTTTAAAATCTGACCAAGTTATTTATTGATCGCGATTAATAGAAGTTTTTATTCGTAGAGCGTTAAAAAATGCACAATAGCATGTGATATTTCCTTTACCGACTCCCAAACAATCCCACTTTTTACAATACCCAGAAAAAAGCTTGAGGAAACATTGTTGAAAATGAAGAAATTGCTTATAACAAGCAATTTCTTCATTTCCCACAATGTTTTTCAACCCAGAAAGACAAAGACATCTAAATTTCCACCAACTTTAAATTGTCGCTTGCAACATGTTTGAATTTGGACCAGTCTGACTTTTTGTCGTCTGGTAAATGGGTAAAGAGCGAAAAAGAAGCTTGGTCACCCCGATATATGTAAGAGTCCATTCGATCTAGATTAAATTTAATTTTATATCCTCTGGGTTTTATATATATTGGGATGTACATCGCCAATTAAGGAAAACTAGGCGACTCGACAAAAAAGTTCATAAGGTACAAAGGAATTCGATTTCATTTCCTGTCTATAATTTCCATTTCATCGGGCAAAATTAGAAAAGTAAACTAAACTGAAAATTGAATAGATTGAAAATTAACCTTTGAACAAATTGGAGATTTAAATCATCATATTCAATTTAAAAACACCACAACCTTTTACGTTTAACATCTACATGGCTTACTCTCTAGAAGCTCTCTGCCAAAATAAAATGAAAATAATGTTTAGTTCAGATAAATCTGCAGAATCTTTAATGACATGTGACTTTTTGCGTGTTCTGAAAGGGGGCGGTGATTTATGTCAAAATTTCGAGTAAACCCGTTCCCATTCAGTGTCGGTTTTTGCCGCCCGTCAAGAAAAACAATTGTGAGAACATTGTGCGAATTGGCAGGATCTATACTTTTAGGTCCCTGTTTGCTAGCGGCTCACATTTTATTTTCTCAAATTTGTTCATTAACGCTAATTACTTTTAATTTCGTACGGTTCAGTATGTATTACCATAGTATCAAAATATCCCGAAACGAAAATAATTTGGGGGGTATGGGTGTGTGTGTGGGTGCTAATCGTGTCCTTAAACTTTTTTATGAAATAGATGAATATATTTCGAATATATGAACAAGAAAATAACAGCGAAATTTGAAATAATCTTTTGAATTGGTAATCGAGGGGGGGGGCTTATAAGCATTAGAAAAGTCATAAAAGTAAAATCAAATACATGTGTATAGCCAGCCTTCGTTTGGTCGACAACCAGTATATCGACATTATCTCCTACAGACTCTAATAATATTGGGAAAAGATCTTTTATCCGTAACAACAAAATATTCGTTTTCGAACACCGACACAAATACGGGACGAAATATTTTATTAAACCATTAGGGAGTTCTTAGACGTTTAAATGTTTGTGTTGAATAGAGTACCATAAGCCCTGTTTTTGCCATCAAGTGTTCACTACCATAACACTGTCTTCCCTATCGTAACATACACTTCATGATATTATAGCCTTGTTTGAAATTAGCGTTGGTTATATCGTGGCAACTGAAGCTCGTTATCATGGGTTCTTTGTATTTCTCACACCAGTACTAGTACTTCTGAGCTCCCCCCCCCCCCCCAGCTTCTTATCCCACAAAAGCTTACGATTACCTAACCGTTGGTGGAAGACAAAAGTCGGAACGGATATTTTCGCTACCGGGGATCAAACCATGGACTTTTTAATTGAGAGACCGACGCGCTACCATAAAAAACGACAATAATTGTAATGTAAGGCAATAATGTCATGCAAATATAGAAAAGAAAAACTCGATTTACAAAGATTATGCGTGTCCGATCATTTTTTTAAATAGATGTGACTATTATAGGATAATGGAGTTTTGATTAAAAATACGGAACTAGGTTCGTTTTCCAGTTAGGATCTGAAAATGAAATTTATAGAATATTTTTTTTCTTTTAAGCGTCAACTATGTCTGTCCGACAGCGAATGGTGTATCATCGTGGGTTTCAAATCGTGTTAACCCTTTCCCGTTCAAATACGGGATTTTACGTTCCAGTGATTTTAAACTTGAGAAAACATTGTGGAAAAAGAAGAAATTGCTTGTAACAAGCAATTTCTCCTTTTTCCACAATATTTTCTACCACATAGGATGGTTTCATTTCAAATAGCATCCGGTTTTCATTGTCGTCTGCAACCTCCTTCAATTTGGATTAGTCTAAAATTGCCAAAAACAGGAAAGGGTTAAGTTATGTTAGTCAAAAGCCCTTGCTAAGTTTCTATTCACTAACCTTGGATAAAATCAGTTGTTACCATTGCCAATATCGCAAATAGGTCCATCAATTTTTGCAAGTACAAAAAATAAAAGTGCATTTGGACTTAAACCTTTCCCCACAAAACGTCGTTTTCTAAGGCTTTCAAGAGAAAGGCTTTGGAAAACATTGTAGAAAATGAAGAAATTGCATGTAACTAGCTATTTCTTCATTGCCCACAATGTTTTCTATCCTAAACGGCTTTTTTAAAAATTTCTCTCGCTTAAAATTATCGTCTGCAGCCTCTATCCAGTTGGACAAGTCTAAAATTTTGTCAAGCGGCAATAGGTTAAATTTCAGAGATTGTGTTTTTCCAAGCTCGATGTAGACATACCCGGAATTAAAAATCATCATATAACCTAAAGAATAAACTTAAACTTGTTCTAAACATTTATCGTGTTAAGAGGGGTAAATGTTTAAATAAGATTAATACATTAATATCTTCTTATCGTTTAATTTTAACTCTATCAATACTATGCATCAAAATTGTATCAAATTTCAAACCCGATTTAACCGTATGAATTAAAGACTCTGTGGCCGGATGTTCCGCAAAATAAACCCCTTCAATTGGTAAACAATAGTTTCGTTCTCGTCGGTTTCTCATCCCGATTTTCCTCGCACCTAAACGTTAACGAACGAACAGATATAATGCGATATATTCATGCTGTAGAAATTAGTATTTGCGCACCTGTGAAATTCTAAACTTTCGCCGTTTTTTGTTCAAATAAGACACCCAGGGATTCTCTTATTTATTATTCAAACCCTACCCCGATCATTGTAAATAAACTGTGTTTACACTTTTATATCCGTTAGAATTTTAGTTTAATACCAGTATAAGTATTCAATTTTTCTCCGACAACTTCTTAGGTCCACGCAAAAATTAAGAAGAAAAGTTTCTGACGAAATTTGAGAGAGAGAGAGAGAGAGGGAGAGAGAGAGAGAGAGAGAGAGAGAGAGAGAGGGGGCTATGTCCTTTCTGGCGAAAATACGAACATATGTCTTATTCAGAATTGATTGAACTATTTATTTCTCTCCACTTTGACGATAGTTTGAAGTTATATATATCGAGGTTAATTGTGATACTGTTCTAAATGTCTGTACATTGTATAGACAGTTAGAACAGTATCGCAAGAAACCCTCGACACCGTCATTCTTGAATACTCAAACAGCCTTTCTTGAATGTACTCACAAAATTTTGGCGTGCGCGCATAATTGCTGAGCGTTCAAGGGTCTAAAATGTGCACGAACGCCTAAATTACGCGTGCACGCACAATATGAAGGTGTTAACTTTTTACGCGAACACGCACGTATTCTGAAAGTGCACGCGTTGAATATCGCGTGCACTTTCAAAATATAATCGCGCACGCATGAATTAAATGGATTTATTTACATTATTTACACGTTTACGCGTTCTTTTACTAATGAGACTTAAAGGGGACTTTTGACCCAAACGGTATACCATACACATTAACGGTATCCAATGTTTAGTCCCAAGATCTTTTGATATCCCTGAGAGAGGGCGTCGGAGTAAAGATAAGACTTAACGGTTTTAGGTAGATTGTTGCTGTTAACCCATTATTACCACACGACAAAATTTTTGACTGGTCCAAATTGAAAGGAGATGCAGACGACAATATAAAGTTTATGAAATTTTAGATTTTTTAAACTCTCTGGTTAGAAAACATTATGGAAAATGAAGAAATTGCTTGTGACAAGCAATTTCTTCATTTTCATCAATGTTTCTCCAACTGTTTTTCTTAAGGGGCGTCTTTAGGGGTTAAAAACACGACATTGCGACGATTGGGCTCTAACCCATGTCCTCTTAATCACAGCCAACGATGCAACCATACTAAACAAATGAATATGCGTTCGTGAAGTTGGCAGAGTAGCAGACTAGCAGACTAGCAGAGTGAAGTTAGCAGAGTAGCAGACTGGCAGACTGGCAGAGTGAAGTTAGCAGAGTAGCAGACTGGCAGAGTAGCAGAGTGAAGTTAGCAGACTGGCAGTCTGACAGACTGGCAGAGTGAGAGAACAGATCTTCATTAACATGAAAATTGGAGTTCATTTTTAATCTAATTGGGTTTTGAATTCGTTGAAAATAGTTTTTGGGTGAACGCGAGGCTTCGTATAATGTCTAACTTTTTTCAACAGTAATATATTCCTAGAATTATGACCCTTTATGTCGATCAAGTTCTTATCAAAAGCGTTTGATTTGAAATTGTGTCCCACTTTTTCCGTAAGAAATCCTGCCGATTTGTGCCGCTTTAACAGTAGGATAACCTGCCGATTTGTCGATTGTCAAAGTTTGTCAAATGTTGTTGTTGTTGTTAACTTTTGACAACTGTTAAAATGCCGCGGTCTTAGTCAGCTGGTCTACTGAAAATAACATCATGCACTAGTACACTGGCAGTTTGGCAGACTGGCAGAGTATCAGACTGGCAGAGTGAAGTTAGCAGACTGCCAGTCTGCCAGAGTAGCAGAGTAGCAGAGTGAAGTTAGCAGACTGGCAGTCTGGCAGACTGGCAGAGTGAGAGAACGGACCTAATCAACATGAAAATTGGAGTTAATTTTTATGCTAATTGGGCTTTGAACTCGTTGAAAATAGTAATTTTGTGAACGTGCGGCTCCGGATAATTTCTAACGTTTTACAATAGTTGTATATTACCTAGAATTATAACCCTTTATGTCAATCAAGCTATATCAAAAGCATTTAATTTGAAATTGTTGTCCGCTGTTAAAACGGTTAACTTCCAGTTTGTCAACTGTTGTTGTTGTTGTTTACTTTTGACAACTGTTAAAATGCCGCGGTCTCTGTCAGCTGGTGTACTGATAATAACATCATGCACTAGCAAAAACGCAGTCTAGCAGACTGGCAGTCTGGCAGACTGCAAGACAGTCTGCTGGCAGAGTGAAGTTAGCAGACTGGCAGTCTGGCAGAGTAGCAGAGTGAAGTTAGCAGACTTGCAGTCTGGCAGACCGGCAGAGTGAGTGGACGGACCTTCATTAACATAAAAATGGAATTCCTTTTTATGGTAATTGGGCTTTAAAATCGTTGAAATTTTTGTTTGGGTTAAAGTGTGGCTCCGGATAATATACCCCACTGATCAAACGGAAACAATTTCAAACCCAACGCTTTTGATAAGAGCTTTACCGACTAAAAAGGATTATAAGTGGTTATAATTCTTGGAAATATATTAGTATTGCAAAAAGTGAGAAATTATCCGGAGTCACACGTTCACCTTAACACTCTGCTAACTTCACTCTGTTACTCTGCTACTCTGCCAGACTGCCAGTCTGCTAACTTCACTCTGTCAGTCTATGCTACTCTGCTAGATTGGCAGTCTGTCAGACTGCCATTGTGTTAGTGAATGTTGGTATTTAAGTAGACCGGCTGACTGAGACCTCGGCAATTTATAAGTCGACAAAATTAAACAACAACAACAGCCGATTAGCTGGTAGGATATCTTAGAAATTATCCGGAGCCAAACTTTAACTCAAACAATAATTTCAACGATAGCCCAATAACCATAAAAAGGAATTCCATTTTCATATTAATGAAGGTCCGTTCTCTCATTCTGCTGGTCTGCCAGACTGCCAGTCTGCTAACTTCACTCTGCTAGTCTGCTACTCTGCCAGACTGCCAGTCTGCTAACTTCACTCTGCCAGCAGACTGTCTTGCATCTGCTAGTGCATGATGTTATTATCAGTACACCAGCATACAGAGACCGCGGCATTTAAACAGCTGACAAAATTGAACAACAACAACAACTGACAACTTGGCAGGATACCCCACTGAAACAAACGGAAACAATTTCAAATCCAACGCTTTTGATATGAGCTTGACCGACATAAAGGAATATAATTGGTTATAATTCTTGGAAATATATTAGTATTGTAAATAGTGAGAAATTTTCCGGAATCACACGTTCACCTAAACACTATTTTCAACAACTTCAAAGCCCAATGAGTATTAAAATGAACTCCAATTTCATGTTAATGAAGGTCTGTTCTCTCACTCTGCCGGTCTGCCAGACTGCCACTCTGCTAACTTCACTCTGTTACTCTGCTACTCTGCCAGACTGCCAGTCTGCTAATTTCACTCTGCTAGTCTGCTACTCTGCCAGACTGCCAGTCTGCTAACTTCACTCTGCCAGCAGACTGTCTTGCATCTGCTAGTGCATGATGTTATTATCAGTACACCAGCATACAGAGACCGCGGCATTTAAACAGCTGACAAAATTGAACAACAACAACAACAACTGACAACTTGGCAGGATACCCCACTGAAACAAACGGAAACAATTTCAAATCCAACGCTTTTGATATGAGCTTGACCGACATAAAGGAATATAATTGGTTATAATTCTTGGAAATATATTAGTATTGTAAATAGTGAGAAATTTTCCGGAATCACACGTTCACCTAAACACTATTTTCAACGACTTCAAAGCCCAATGAGTATTATAATGAACTCCAATTTCATGTTAATGAAGGTCTGTTCTCTCACTCTGCCGGTCTGCCAGACTGCCACTCTGCTAACTTCACTCTGCCAGCCAGACTGCCAGTTTGCTAGACTGCCAGTTTGCTATTGCATGGTGTTATTTCAGTACACCAGCTGAAAGACCGAGGCATAAAATCAGCTGAAAAAATTGAACAACAACAACAACAACTGACAACTTGGCAGGTTATCCCACTGAAACAAACGGAATCAATTTCAAATACAACGCTTTTGATTAGAGCTAGCCCGACATAAAGGATTATAATTGTTATTACTTCTTGGAAATATATATATTTTGTAAAAAGTGAGGAATTATCCGGAGCCACACGTCCACCCAAAAATTAATTTCAACGAAATCAAAACCGAATTAGCATAAAATGAACTCCAATTTCATGGTCATGAGGGTCCGTTCTCTCACTCTGCTAGTCTGTCAGTCTGCTACTCTGCTAACTTCACTCTGCCAGTCTGCTAGTCTGCTACTCTGCCAACTTCAGGAACATTAAGATCCCAATTCATGTTCAATTTTCTTAAATAGTCTCCTTTTTCAGATTATAGAATGTCTTTTCTAAATTGCTCCTAGCAATGCATCTTATTATCAGTTTAGTATAATCATATTTATCGTATTTTCATTAACATAACACAAAATAAACTTAGGCATTCGACAGAATCACTTGCCATGGGCCAAATACGTGCACATATAACGTATACATGTAATTTATTTTCTTATTATCGACTATTGTATTTCTTTTATAAGATAAAATGAATAAATGTATAAAAAAAAACAAGGTAAAATGAATATCAGAAAAAAAGTTTTATGGAAAGCATCACTGCCATCGTAAGCACATGTCGTTTATATGTAACCGCTGATAATTTTAAGTAAATATGTTTTGAAAATGGAATTCATTTTAAATTGACAGACTTCATATCCAAAGTAAAGGGTGTTCCTAACCTTGCATTGGCGATGCGTACAGAAGTAATAAAAGCAATTAATGATTAAATATTTACCTTCTAATATAGGGGTTCCTTTACTTCAAAAGGATGAAAAAACGTCACCTTCACTCACAAACTACAGCAATGGCGTTGCAAAACGTTTCACGACATCGATTCAAATATTAATTGTATTAGAAAAGACTAAGCAGAGTAACTTGTGGAAACCATGATTTTAGACACTCGGAGTAAAAACATGCCCTGAGTTTAAATCGTTCTTAGATTGTTAACGCTTCAAAACTTTTTTCTCTGAATAATTTATTATACCGATTATAAGTAAAACACACATACACAGGAAAGCCTCTTCTTTGTTTAGTTTTTTTGAAAATAAGTTCATCTGCAAGATCTTGATGAAATCTTAAATTCGGAAATTTTCTATAATCTATTAGATAAACCAATTATCAAAATATGATGACCATGGTCGTCCGAAGTGGTTGTCGATCTTGAATCGTTCGTTGATTGCGCGCTTCTGAACGTCATCTATGAAGGACCAAAGACACCAATTACGTCATTAGGCTGCCATGTTATTAATGTTCGAAATATAGCGCTTTTAGATATTTTTACCAAAAAAGGGTAATTTTTTGTCTCTTTCGCTTTAAAAAATATAGAAGGAAAGATTGATTTATCTTTTATAAAGCTGTACATCGCCACTTACACTGACCGTTTTTATACTGAAACAATTACCTGATTTCCTGAATTCAGGATGATTACCGTCAAACAGTCGAAATTATATACGATAAAATTTCATAAGAAGTGGTACAATTTTAAAGACTTTTTACGAAATGTGCATAGATCAAAAACCCCGCCAATAGAGCTTCGACGGGATGTTTGTCTCATATACCAAGCGGCATAATTTTGCAAAGTTTATGGTCAGTGCCATGCAACAAAAAGTGAAATTGTTTGTTGGCGACATAAAAGTCGTAACCACAGCTTAAATACTTAAGTACTTACGCTTCTTATAATTGTCGACCAATGTTGGAGTTTACGGATCACTTCTGGTGTTAAAGTATGATTTGATTGGTCTATTCATTTTTTTTGTTTGTCTTTGCGATCTGTTAACTTTTCCGTAACTGAGATATAAGGTAGTGTTTTTTTAGGAGAGCTTTTAGTGATATTGGTTTGGCAGGGGATGAAATATTGAAATAACGTCATTTTCGTCAACAAACTAATGACTTCGCATGCGGTTTAGGGATATACTTTCAACAAACTTGTTTGTATTTAAATGTAATTCCAAACCTATTCCGGGTTTTTCTCATTCAGACAAAAACGGAAAAAGCAAGATATACCGTTTCAAAATGTCTCTTAACAGAGAAAAAGAAAGAAATCTCAGCCATCTTTCGTCTTTCTACTGAGTAAAAACTGACCTTAGAAGGTTTGACTACGGTCTGGATAGTAAAAAGTATAATAATAAATCGTCTTTCGTTGAACTGACTCAAAACCACTCTTCTATGGGCCAGAAGGAGCTAATTATCAACTGCTTCTTTTATATCTTTGTTTTCCGCATATTCTATATCAGTGTCCATAACTTATAAAATTCATTAATACTTTACCAGTCGACAATATTTGAAACAACCCTGTCTCTTACAGCAATTCGATTTGAGGTTCGGATCCCGACCTGAGATCTTAAATAAGTCAATTGGCGTATGTTCATTTGTGGGACAACTAGTGCGTTGGAAAAATAAAATTCATAACATGATATATGTTGATAATGTCATTTAATAAAATTACCACCACGTTCCCCGTCTATTTAAGAATGGTCCAAAATCAAAGACGTTACTGACGGCAGTTTTTAATTTTGAAAATTTGTTTACATTGTATTTATTTATCATTATCTTTATCATCATAAATATCATTGCTGTTGTCTTTTGAAGACGCAATTTCTTAATTTTCCACAATGTTTTCCTAAGCATTTTTTTCCTTGGGGAGTTCAAAATCGTTATTGCGTGGGAATGGGTTAAGAAGCAATATGGGATTAAAGTTAAAACAACGTGTAAGAAATACCAGGTAAGTAATAAGCGTTTCGTAACAACTATACCTTTCTAGGCAATAAAGTCGTGTTTATGAACATAACCTTTAATAAAAAGAATAATTATTCATTTCGTGCAATGTTTTCTGTCCTAAAAGACGAAGAATTATTCAAATTCATAAGTTGAAATTGTCGTCTGTAACTTTTTTAGTTTAGACTTGTCTAAAATTTTGCCGTCTGGTTATAGTTAATCAAGGGAATGGATGGTTGTAACCATCTCTAGAAATCAATTAGCAAATAAGTTCTCAAATGAAGGAGTGCCTCTTTTTTCGGTGAATAAAAAAAGGCATAATTTAATTTGTAGCTACAACACAAACAAAACTAGACATGTATCTATGTACAATACACGCCCCCCTGTGTCTAAATTTGTTTAAACAATGCACTTTAGCACAAACTAAAGAGTGTCACAATGGAAAGGAAATCGTCGGTTATTTTCTCTGAAGGATGGTGGAAAATAGATTTGGGTGAATTAAATAACCTATGAAAATAGGGAAGGCTGAATAACTTCTTATCAAGGAAACATATCGGTAAAATGAGACATTGCTTGTTACAAGCAATTTGGTGGACGTCTCGGACGTCTACACCGTCCACTAGTGCTGCCACGTTTCGAAAAATCCAGTAGGATCTTACTATAGTGTAGGAAAAGTAGTACCCAATTAAGCCCAATCTATCAATTTGTTAACTTTCGTTTCTGCAAACCAGCAGTATATTTTAAAAGGGTGTGGTGTGATAATTCAATGTAAATCATTATTGCGCAAAATTCCTTTAATAGAAAAAAACCCAAAAAACATCTCCTTATATCAAGCTATATCCAGCTTCAGCTTTGAACAAAGATGAATTAAGAAATTAACCGGTCGTTTGGAACGCTACATTTTACGTCTCTCCGTAGATTTGGTAAAAAAAAAAATTGTGATTCCAAAATTACTATTTTTAGAACTCAGCATAGCAGCTGTATACCGGAGATAATAAGTCATTTTACACAACATAGAACGAATAGACAAGGTGACACAATTTCAGTATGCTGAATGTCTGTTCAAAGAGGTTCCATGGATGTTTTTATCTATTTTTTAAGCTTAAATTGCAACTCCATTATTAATGGAGTCTCTGAAATGATTTCTAAATAATTTGAGGAATGTCGTAGGAAAAGCGTTACATCGGAAAAGTTAAAAAGTATTGATCTTGAAAGCTAGCAAGACTGTGTTAAAGTGAATTTGGTTTGACGTCACTTTCAGTATATCAGTAATTTGCTTCCTGTCAATTTTCACACCAGGACATGCACGTGTACAATTATAACATTGAATTTGAACCATTAAGTACGAAAGACCGGTGGTGACATCATGTATTCACAGTTCACACTTCAAACTTCATACATATGAAGTCTGAAATGGGAAGTGTGAAATGTGAATTATGAGACTCGTGGTGACTTCTTGAATTCACAGTACATAATCAAACAAAATCAAATATGAAGCGTGAAGTGGGAAGTTTGAAGCGTGAAGTTGGAAGTTTGAAGTGTGAATTCAGAAGTCTGAAGTGTGAAGTCAGAAGTTTGAAGTGGAAAGTTTGAAATGTGAAGTGAGAAGATTGAAGCGTGAAGTCGGATGTTTGAAGTGTGAACACAGAAGTGTTCAGTCGGAAGTTTGAAATAGGATGTTTGAAGTGTGAAGTCGGAAGTTGGAAGCCTGAAGTGGGAAGTTTGAAGTGTGAAGTCGGAAGTTTGTAGCGTGAAGTGGGAAGTTTAAAGAGAGAACTCAGAAGTTCGAAGCGTGAAGTTTGAAGTGTGAACTCAGAAGTCTGAAGTCGGAAGTAAGAAGTGTGAAGATTGAAGTGTAAATTTTGGAAATTCAAAATGTGAAGTTTGAAGTGTAAACTCAGAAGTGTGAAGTGTGAAGTGTGACGTCGGAGGTTTAAAGAATGAAGTTTGAAGTGTGAAGTCTGAAGTGTGAAGATTGAAATGTGTAGTTTTAAGTGTGAAGTTTGAAGTATGAAGTTGGGAGTATGAAGTCGGAAGTTTAAAGAGTAAAGTTTGAAGTTGGAAGGGTGAAGTTGGAAGTGTGAAGTTGGAAGTTGGAAGTATGAAGTTGGAAGTGTGAATTTGGAAGTGTGAACTCGGAAGTTTGAAGTTGGAAGTATGAAGTTTGAAGTGTGAAGTCTGAAGTTTGAAGTATAAAGAGTGAAGATGGAAGTGTGAAGATTGAAGTATGAAGTTGAACTTCCAACTTCCCACTTACAACTTCACACTTCAAACTTCCAACTTCACACTTCAAACTTCCGACTTCATACTTCTCACTTCAAACTTTAAACTTCAAACTTCACACTTCATACTTCCAACTTCACACTTCAAACTTCCGACTTCATACTTCAAACTTCACACTTCAAACTTCACTCTTCAACTTCCAACTTCTAACTTCCTACTTCACACTTCAAACTTCCGCCTTCATACTTCCAACTTCACACTTCAAACTTCCAACTTCATTCTACCAACTTCACACTTCCAACTTCTCACTTCACACTTCAAACTTCCAACTTCACACTTTAAACTTCCGACTTCATACTTCAAACTTCACAATTCAAACTTCCAACTTCACAATTCAAACTATCGACTTCACACTTCCTACTTCATACTTCCAACCTCACACTTCAATTTTCCGACTTCATACTTCCAACTTCTCACTTCCAACTTCAAACTTCCGACTTCACACTTCAGAGTTACTATGTATGAAGTGTGAACTGTGAATTCTTGGTGATACCACCGGTCTTTCGTAATTAAGTGCTGTCACCCCGATTAACTGAGTTGGTAAAGAACTTGACTTCAAGCCTCAAGATCACGGGTTCGAGCCCTGGGCTGACCATTTTCAGCTATCAAACTAATTGTCTTTCGGATGAGGCGTTATACCGAGGCTTGGTGTGACGGTGCTATCCACCGAGCTCGTTAAAGAACCAGTCGGAACTATTTCGTCACTATATCTTGTGGGAATGGTTAAACAAATTTCGTCCTGTTTCATTGCACCATCCCCCGTAAAAGCTAACCGTCTTCTGGGGGCGTCGCTCATTTGGGTATGTGCTACACTCATTATGTGTTCATTCAACTCAATAGGCAAATTATTTATAATATTTCCGTCTGTGAGAGATAAGTGTCGTGTGTGGCAAGCACAATTTTTTGCCAAACTTGAGATCCTGCTTACTACATTTTCACCCTTTACTGTACAAACCCGGGATTGCTGTGATTTTATACTTGAGAAAACTCTGTTGAAAAAGAAGAGATTGCTTGTAACAAGCAATTTCTCCTTTTCCCACAATATTTCTACTACTTAGGAACGTTTCATTTCTAATTACATCCGATTTTCATTGTCGTCTGCAACCTCTTTCAATTTGGACCAGTGTAAAATTTCAAAAAGGGGAAATGGTAAAGCTAGACGGGCTATGCGAGACGTTTTGCATATTATTGATATGAAAAATGACAGTTTCTACACTAAAATGGGCATATCATTCTACTATACCAACATGTACATCCACCATCAGTACTTTCAATACTTTGATTTCCTATTTCACTATGCTTTCAGCCTGGTCTAATACTTACTCTACTATCTATGTGCACTTTTAATTGTCGCCCGCAACTTCTCAGCATTTGAACCACTCTCTGGACCAATCAAAACATAAATTTAGCCAAAATAGAACTTTGAAATCCGTCAATTGTCGACACATATGTTTAGCATTGTTATTGGTTTTGCGACTTAAACGTCGTTGCTATAGCTAATTCATGCTGTAGTTACGACGTTTAGGTCGACAACCCACTATTTTCCTTTTTTTGTTGTTACATATAAGTCGAACTTCCGGTCGGAGGAGGTGGGCGTGATTAGCGATCCGTGATTTTACAACAAAGAATGCATTTGGTTCAAATTGAAAACTAATGTATCAAAAGAAAGGGTGGCTTTTTATCAACCAGGTACAACGTATCCGTGACACTTTGGATCGATAGGTTGAACAATTTTGGGTACAAACAAGGACATCAGTTTGTCTATGGTTGGCCCGAATGACACACGGAACTTGGCCCGCTAGGAGCGCTGCTATCTCTGCCCCGTCGTGTAATGACAGTTTGATGAAATAAACATCTTTAGTAACCGAGGTCGCTCCCTGGAATGGAGCCGCGTGGCTGGGCCTTGTCTGCACGATCACGATATACGGTGGGAAAACTACTCAAATTTTAGAATACGTGGTTCAGACCATTCATTGTAGAATATGTTAAAAGCGATAGACAGTTTTAATTGATATCAAATTTACTTACGACATGAGGAGAAACAAATATTTATAAATCCGTTAAATATAATGATCTAATGATATACTTTCCGAAGCTTGAAAAAAAAATCAGATAGACCATTTATTTTATCAGAGAGTGAATATATTTTACCTACGACATTTATTTTATGCCACTTTTTCGTTTGGTGACACAACCACAGCCATAAGCCATACAAATATTTTATCTATTTATTTGTTTATTGTTACATGTTACTGACCAAAATAACGCAGTTTAGTATCTAAGTCGAACTTTCTATCTAAGGCAGTAGCGCCATAGCGTACTTTTACTAGGCCTACAGAGGTCATCGGTTTGGTCTACTGTCTCCAGTGTAAACTACCTCGGTAGTTTAACCCATTCCAACTCAAGCCCTCCTTTTTACGCCCCTAAAGAAAAAGCTTTGGAAAACATTGTGGAAAATGAAGAAATTGCTTGTATCAAGCAATTTCTTCATTATCCATAATGTTTTCTACCCCAAAATACTGGCAAATTTAAAATTCATCAAATTTAAATTGTCGTCTGCAGTTTCTTTCAATTTGGACCAGTCTAAAATTTTCTTGTGTTGGAATGGGTTAACTGGCTTGCTCTCTGTAGTATTGATTTAATCGATCAGTTATAATGACATCATTATGTACAACGTCTAACGTTGCTGTCAACTTCTTTATAAAGCCTTAACTACATTTAACTCAAACACACACACACAAACTCACCCCTCTCTCTCTTTTTCACATACACGCACAAACACACACACACACACACACACACACACACACACACACACATATCCGCAAGCCTGCTAGGCGAAAACTGACTTCATGAGAGCAATGACTACCCAATTACGAAATTAGGGTCACTTCAGAACAAGAAATAATGATGATTAAAAAAAGATAATAATGCGGTTATAAAATTACGAAACTGTTTTTCGCCTAAACGATATCGTGAAACATACCGCATCTTAGCAATTAATTTGAAATGTTTGAAAAGTCGGCTGGGTGAATGTTTGATATCGTTTGTAAGATACCAGTGGCTGATTAAGAGGGGATTCGTTTGACCAGCCTTCTGTAGCCATATTATGACATATTCATGGGGATATTCAATATAGATTTGATAATACGACCGATCTTGCTCGAGCGACCACTTCTATTAAGCGACTACATCCATTAAGTTACCATAATCGAACCCGTTATTTTGTTTTTGTCATTTTTAAGGAAAAGATCTCAAGAAGAGAAGGCGTTTTACTGAAAAGTGAATTCAATGAGACGATTATAATGAGTCCCAACAACATAGGATTAAGCGAGATTCATCTGACTGGAATAATTTATATATGCAATCGAATCAAAACCGAAAAAAAAGTCATCTTTCGCTAAAAAGAATTCTAAGCGATCATTCTCCTAAGCGACCACTTTTTAATCGTCCCAAGAGCGGTCGCTTAATACAGGATTTACTGTAACAGGAAAACGCCCCCCCCCCCTTCAGTAAGTCTGAACCTCCTTTGCAAAGATCCTGGATCCGCCATTGGATACCAATACATTCTATTTTACAGAAGCATCGATATTCTTCTATAATATCTTTTCAGTCTTTTAGGTCGAAAGTAAGATTTTTTCTCGATTGTTTACTTAAACACGACAAAATTTCGGACAGGTCCAAATTGAAAAAAAAAGTTGCAGACGACAATTTTATGTTGATGAAATTATAAATTCTATATCTTTTTTTAAAGGAAAATATTGTGGAGAACGATACATTGCTTGTAAAAGCAATGTCTTCATTTTCCCCAGTGTTTTCCAAAGCCTTTTTATTAAGGAGTGTAAAAAGTGGAATTGAATGAGATAAGTCCTCACTGTAGACTGGTTGCTTGTAAGAATTGACTGGCGAGCCTCTATCTGTCGATACAATATCAGAGCGCAGCTTAGATGGGACAGGCTCACCAGTCTACTTGTATGAAAAGCCTTGTTAAATCGACGGCGGTACCCATTCCCACTCAGTGACGCCTTTAGACGCCCCAAATGAAAAAAACTATGGAAAATAATGTGGAAAATGAAGAAATTGCTTGTTACAGGCAATTTCTTCATTTTCCACAATGTTTTCTACCCAGAAAGGTGATAAAATCCAAAATTTCATTAACTTTAAATAGTCGTCTGCAACTTCTTTCAATTTTGGCCAGTCTAAAATTTTGCCGTCTGGTAATGGGTTAGCACAAGAAGTACACTGACCCAAGAGCCTATCCAAATTATTGGAATGATTGACCAATCTGCTTCACACGACAACAGTAATGACTTCATTCATAAATGTACTTGAAGACATCTTGATCGAATTTCGTCCTTTATTTGACATGCCATATACTCCATGTTGATACTATATTTCTCTCACCCCTTAAAGTACTTCTCGTGTTTTTACCATACGATAAAATTTCAGACTGATCTAAACTGATTGAAATGGCAGACGACAAGTTGAATCAAGGGTGAATTTTGAAAGAAGCCTCTTGTTAGAGAAAAATTTAAGGACTAAAGAAATTACTTTATCTAATTCTATCTATCAATCTACTTATCAAAATTAGTTCTTCACCACAACAATGATACTTTAAGTACAAAATATCTCAGGGCCAGAAGAAGCATAAGAGATATTTTTTTAGTGTCGATTTGCTGTCCTCTGAGCTCTAACCGGAAGTTTGAACGACGCTATGTTGCAAAATTTGTAATCAGTAACATTTGATAAAAGGTAAAGCGTTGGTTGCGAGCTAAATTCGTAACTTAAGCTTGGATAAGCTGTAGATACGTTTTTTAAGTCGCCAAATCAATCAATATGCTTCAAATAAATGTCGACCAGTGTTGGCGTTCAAAGTTTTTCGCTCTAAATGAATGATTCTATTGGTTGACTGGTTCTTTGACACAACATTTAGATTAGTTCAAGTTGGAAAAAATGCAGACAATAATTCTTTCTTGGAGAAATTAAAATAAAGATCTCACAAACACATGATTTATCTTTAAAGGTTGAAAAAAAAATGTTGAAAAGGGAAAAAATGCTTTTATCATGCAATTTCTTCGCTGTCTTGTATTTTTTCCCTATTTATGGTTTGAGGGTCATTAAAAAGCGCTAATAAGTTGGAATGACGTAACATTATCTTATTTATTGTGAATTCATAGTAACTAATAAGTTTATTATGCAAAATAAGTCTTCGAGATATCGAGCATAAGTTGATTATTAGCATGTATGAATCAAAGTACTGAAAGTACTGTAAGCTAGCAAAGCATGGTTTTGTTTAGTAATCATCTTTGTTTAAGGTTATCATGATGCACAAACATGTTTAGTGTAACTCGGGAGTTAACCCATTACAACATCACAAAATCTTAGACTGGTTCAAATTAAAAGAAGTTGCAAACGACAATGTCAAATTGGTTTAATTTAGAAAAAAATTCCCTTGTTGGTAAGAAAACATTGTGGATAATTAAGAAATTGCTTGTAACAAGCAATTTCTTCATTGTCTACAATGTTTTCCAAAGCTATTTTCTCTAGATGCTTCAAATGCGGAATTGTTGAGGATGGGTTAAATAGCATGATTTCTAAAGATTTCTCTACAACTTGAATAGAGTTTGCAATATTCCTTAAATACATAAGAACTACTTTTTATGGCGTAGGCATTCAATAAATTTAGTGGTTAAGCCTCCAGTGGCAGTTTGCACTTGTTGAACTTTGAGACGACTTCAATTTTTCTGTTTACTTAAGCTATCTAAAAAAGGGTTAGACTGGAAAAACGAACACACACTTCAAAGTGTCATTTGCAACTTCTTTCAGTTTTGACTAGTCCAGAATTGTGTCATCTAGTAATTTCTTAATAGTTTAGAAATTGTCAGACTTACGGACATACGAATGGATGCTGCATATCTTCTACAACATCAGTGTGGGACAAAGAAAAGATATCATTTCATTTCGAATACATTTACTGGTTCACATGTCGTATTAATCTGGTAATGTCTCTGTGTTAATCTACTTGATGGATTTGCCTGAACTAATAGAAAAAGGTATCTCTAGAATTTTTGGTCCCTAATTAATGGAGAAAAGGGTTTCTCTTTAAAAGAGGGAAAATAATGACTAGTGTCTAGACTGCGCGGACTATACAGGCTTACCTGGGCCGAAACTTCGCTCATCGACTATTTTCTGATCCAAAAATTGCCATTTTACGTTTGTATTTAATTATTTTCGGAATATATATCCTTAGGTTGACACCTGATGGATCCAGCATATTTCAAGTACATTTATATCTGTTTAACGAAACGCCAAGAAGTTTCCTTTCATCTGACCTACCACATATATAAAACAGTGGAAACATTGCCATTTATGTAAAGCGTTTTTGTTACTTTAGCGACTTAAAAGTCGTAACTACAGCCTGAGTACGCCGTTTAAAATCGTAGTGGGACTTCCTGTCGGAGTCAATGGGTGGTTTACGGAGCAAGAGAGTGGGACAAGCGATTGGTCCATTCCCCTGGCAGCAGGAAGCAATTAATGGATCGCGGTTAATCAATAAAGAAATCGATTGACTATTCTAATTATTAGATTAGAGCAAATGAAATATGGAACATTTAAATCGAACATCTTTGTTGGCTTTCCAACTTAATCCTTTCCTGTCAAATCCCTGGTTTTTACGTACCTGTGATCTTATACTTGAGGAAACATTGTGGTAAAAGAAGAAATTGCTCGTTACAAGCAATTTCTTCTTTTTCCACAATACTTTCTACCCGACTGAATTGTTATTTTTCAAATTAAAGCCACTTTAAATTTCCGTCTGCAAAACCTTTGAATTTGGACAGGTCTAAAATTTTGCAAAACAGGAAAGGGTTAAATGTCGTATTTAACCTGTAGTTTGGAGTTAAAGGTGGCACAACAACGGTTTGCTATTTGCTCCACATCCCTTACCATATACTTTGAATCGTTTGATATTTCAGTCGGAGGTGAAGGGGCGTGTCCATTGATCCGTCATTTACAAGTGTTGCATCACTTTTCTGACTAGGTATCCCGTTATTATATACGGTTTAATTTGTATTGAGCGACCACTCAAGGGTTGGCAAAAAACGTGGTTGTTTAAGAGAATGGTTGCTTAACGCACTTTATCATGAGACAGATATCAGGGATCGGTCCGACTGCATACATATAGTATTGCAGGGTTCTCACTTAATTCTATGTTGACGGACCACATTAGAATCGTCTCAATGAGATTCAGCAAAACAGGATTTAGTTTTGCTAATTTTTTATTAGCAAACGGCCAATTATGATCATCCTTTGTTTTGGGAAAGGAAATTTTGATATTGCTCTCCTGATGAAAATGGTTTAGCTTTAAACCTATCTATTTTTCCATCGATCGGGAAACGAGTTATTTCTTCTAAGATTAATCCCTCTCGATTCTGCTTCATAACGAATACACCAATTTCGCGCCAATAATGTGAGCCAATGACAGAACCGAATTCGATAGCCGCTCCCGGGAATGGAACTTCGGACCTTTTGATCGGGAAGCCGATGCCCTATCTCTCGATCATGTGCACGGACAAAACATTTTTTTTAAAATGAAGGTTTTCGCTTCACAGAAATGTTTGCTTCAGCATGGTTAGTTATATTAATAATTTGTGATAAGATTTAATTCATTCTTATTCAATCTCGATCTCGTCTCAAGGCAGCAAAATGTTCAGACAAATCTAAACTGCAAGAAGACAGTGACGAAAATCCGGGGCGATTTTTTTACTCTTTTCAGCACATCAACTTTTTAACCCTTGTCATGCTGAATAAAATCCCTACAGAATTACATTGCATTAAAAGGACTAAAATAACTGGAAAGTACTCATTGTGGGTCAAAATCTATCTTGATTCTTGCTTAAAAGGGACAAGCAGGTGGTCTAGACTAAGATCAGACTGCACATATGTGCAGGCTGATCTTTTTCTATACCTCCTGCCAAAAAAGAAATATCACCGGACTAGCATGACAAGGGTTAAAATGGTCCGAATTGATTGATGTTGCAGAAGACTATTTTCTGTTTATGAAGTTTAAAGATAATAACGGTGAATTACATTTCGGAAATGAAGAAATTGCTTGTGACAAGTTGTTTCTTGATGGGTGTAGAAAGCGGGATTGTGTGGTTATTGATTAACTGAAAATTGATTGGATGATTTTGTGGAAAATACGTTTGATGAAAACAGGACATTGCATGAAACAATTAGTTTCGCATTTTTCATCATGTCTTCTTAGATTTGTTATTCGAGAGGTTAAAAGAAAAAGGAAAAGGAAAATATTTGGACATTCATATAAATTTTATTTAATAAGATTGTCAGCGTTTCATAAAATAAAGACTTTATTTTACAAACAATAAACCTCGATACATCACCCCTGTAATTACATAATGTCGAATTCTTGCAATGTCTGCTTTCTCCTCTATCAACAACTTATACTAGATTATTTTTTAACTGGCTTAGCTGGCTTAGCAAGTGCCGATTAACGTGTTAAAAAAAAAGATCAAAGCATTAATTGTAGCCCTATAGACCTTTAGAAAGAAAACGGACGTCCTAATAAATTTCGTGATAGTTTCTTCAGAGGTCATCTACCTCCATACAATTTTTTTCCAAAATTCTAAGGCTTAATATTTCACAGCAACAAATTTTATACAGGCATTGAGTAAGGAAACAGAACTTAAATACGTTGACAATTAAAGAATCGCAAATATATATGAAACACATTTTTATATTTTCAAAGTTTTTGGCCAGCAATATGTAACGAATAAAGGTTAAATATTTGGTTGGCGACCTAAACGTCGTAACAACAGCCTGAATAACCTGTAGTTACGACGTTTGATTCACCAAAGCAACAGATACATTTCATATTAATGTCGACACATAAATGTCGACCAGTGTCGGAGTTCAAAGCTCTCATCCTAAACGTATGCTTTGATTGACAGGAAAACTTATCAATATCAGTGATTTTTTTAATCTACGTTTTTATTCTATCAAATTATTTCTTTCTGTTGACAAATGACCAGATTTGATCAGTTCTTAACAGGGTGTTTCAACAAATCTAAGTCTACAACATGCATTTGGTAATCTAAACCTGTTATACACGGTATTACTGCAGATGGCATAAAAGCCTTAAACAACCCACTTTGATACAAGATTAAAATTTGACACCGCCAGAGCTGTCATAAATGATAACGGTTTCAGCCGCGCTTCATAGCCGTCAAAGTTAGGAGTGGCTTTTTCCTGTTTTAATCGATTAAAGATTAACCACAATTTCTGAACTTCAGATACATCAAAACAAGCCCACCTTTACAGCTCTTCAAACTCGGAGAAAATAAACAACTATCAAACATTCACTTCGTCCATAAAAAGATTCACAAGTCTGTGTTAAACCAATATCCTACTTTACGCTATCAAACTGACAATAGAGCACACTGTACTTGCAGCCTGATATAGCACACACTGTCTAGTCTTATTCCAATACCCCGCGGATGTCCAAGCCTTGTTTTCGCTTTAAAGTGCATGGGGGAGCGAAGTTAGAAGTGTCAGAACAGCTGAAGGATTAGACTGTCAAACTATCACCATGTACGTCCGTTCAGTAGATAGGGGGATCCGCTATTCATTGACTGAGGGGTGGGGTAATTGATACTGTTATGGAGTCCTGATGTGGTGGATGATAGTGAACTAGACGATGAAAAACAATGCGTAGGGGAGATCGCCATACCTGACGACATTGTCCTGCCGGAGTGTACATTAGCACTCAGGCTTTTTGCACTCGATATATGAACGTTAGATGCGGTAACAGAATGAGAATTCTGAGAGGAAGCGGAACTAGCTCGAGTAAGGACATGCGCACCTTGTGTACTTTGAGAGTCACTCATTCCGTTTCCGGAGCACGGTTTACCGTCTTTAACGAGAACAGGTACTGCGACACGTTTTGGTGATGCTTGGTTTGAGTGATTCTGGACTTCGCCGGGGGAGCCTTGGCTCCCGGTTGAGCTCGATGAACTGTCCAACTTCTCTTTGTCTTTCTGTTGACGTTTGCACTTGTATCTGTGGTTCTGGAACCAAATCTTGACCTGTGTTGGTGTCAGATTGATCATGCTGGCTAGATGTTCTCTTTCGGGTGCTGACAAGTATTTCTGCTGTTTAAAGCGTCGTTCTAGCTCATATACCTGGGCTTGAGAGAACAAAATTCTTCTCTTACGACGCTGTGTCAGAGGATAAGCCATGCTGTGGGCTTTATGGGCATCGAACCCAGCAATTCCCATGTTACTCATAGGGTTCATGCTGGAGGACATCGGCGACATGGCACATGAACTTTGGCTGCTCATCAAACGTGAAACTGAAATGAGAAAGAAAAGCTTTGCTAGTAGGTTTGAAAATAACAAAATAAAAAAAGCATTGTTAACGTTAGTTAGTTTGATAATAGCAGTAATAAAAAAGGAACATTGCACTACAAACCATCTATTCTACTGTCACAAATTTTAATATCTTGAATAATTTAGTTTCATTATTAAAGGACATTTTAAAGAGATGCGCAGTATTTTATTAAATCATTAAACTTGGCAAAAA
Organism: Fragum fragum; assembly: GCA_946902895.1. Classification (NCBI taxonomy): domain Eukaryota; kingdom Metazoa; phylum Mollusca; class Bivalvia; order Cardiida; family Cardiidae; genus Fragum; species Fragum fragum. The sequence goes on from OX336366.1 coordinate 7,997,516, forward strand.
ATGCTGGTACACAGAGGCATGCATTTCAAATAATGTGCGTTCTTCAATTTGTAGATTTTCTTCAAAGCCTCATAACATTTATTAATTTCTATGTTACCATAAATCCATCTTTATCGATGAGAAAACAAATAAAAACCTGATTCGAATTCGTATGTGTATTAATCAGATTTAATCGAAAGAAATAGGACATACACTTTTTTAAAATAGTATTTACACAAACTACTTAAAACGTTTTACAATGTTCAAAGTCAGCGAACTCAAAATATTTATCTTTCAGGGTATCAAAATTTATTTTAGACTTGTCAAAAATTGGACTACATTTTCGGTGGATACCTTTACCCTATAGCCCAATTTTTAGTGGAAAGGCTCGGAAAAGTCGGTGTTTACAGATTAGGCAAAAAATTTAAACCAGACACCGTTTGTAAAAAGTAAAAGAATCTGTCGATGTATTTTTTTTCATTTATGCTTGTAAAATATTCATTATTTCAGTCTTGCTTTATTTTGTTTTTTCGTTTTGTTAAAAGGTACACATTTTGAAAAGGTATATTACCTAGAATTTAAGATTCGCTGAACGCTGCAAATTAATAGAAATTCCCTTATTCCCCTATTTTGTTAATATATTTTTTACCTTTTTTAACCTTTGCAATACCTTGGTGACTGAAAAATTTGGTTAATATTTGAAAACAGAGAGGCACTTATTTTTCTTGGATGAGGGAAAGGATCATCGACAGCAGAAATTTATAAACAGGTGTCCCTGGCTTTTAAGGGGGGATTAACTTCAGAAAATAATCTTTACAGTTTCACTAATTTATTGTGAAAATATTGTCTCTACGAATAAACATGGAATACGCTCATCAACTTGTCACCTGTTCTTTCCAGCAGATATAGTTGTCTCAATACTCTTGAATAAGATAGATTTAAAAAAAAAACTGCTGATGATTTCTTTGTGGTTCTAGAAATGTTTGTGTTCTATTTAAATCATTTAACCCTTTCATGTACAAAACCGGGGTTTTACGATTTAATTCTTGAGAAAATATTGTAGAAAAAGAAGAAATTGCTTGTAACAAGCAATTTCTTCTTTTCCCACAATTTTTTCGACCACATAGAATAGTTTCATTCAAACTGCACATTATTTTCATTGTCATCTACAACCTCTCTCAATTTGGACCAGCCTAGAATTTCAAAAATTGGAAAGAGTTGAGATTTATATATTTTGGGAAGGATATGGGGATGAACACGTATGGTACCGGGGCTTGTATACAAACAAATCATCTATTTTCCAGAAAATTCCTACCTGACAAATAAAAAAAGATTTTTCGAATTAAACAATGAGCTCACTCTGATTCACAAAAATGAAAAAAAGATAAATAAATAAATTTAAAAAAAACTCTTAAAAACAGGAATTTTTGTTAACGTTAAATTTGTTGTTGTTGTTGTTATATAGTTGTTGTTGTTTCAAAAAAAGAAATTCCTGTTTACTGCGCAATGGCTGTTTCACTGAAATCAATTGCCCTCCAATAATCTTCACTGTCGATAAGAATTTTGACATTAATAAAATATGAACAACTATTCAATCACTAAAAAAATGTGTCTACAACTTCTTTCAGTTTTAATAGGTCTAAAACTCTGTTATCTGGTAATGGGTTGATAAATGTATCAATAGAAACCCATTGGAATAGCGGCGGGAACGAAAGATGGTCTTACATTTCAAACATGTACAGTATAGAAAAAAGCTAATTTAACTAACTGTCGTTGTCAATTAAAAAAGTTTAAAAGAGGACAAGTTAGGCGCAATGAAGAGGGGTTTTCTTTTACCCTGTTAAAATTTTAAGAAATATTGAGGGGGGCATTATTTCAGATCAATTAGGAAAGCAATCACTGTAGATGTATATAACCGGTATATATGAGTATATTTGTAAACCGAATCTTTGAAAGTTTCCTAGCATGATTTATTTGTTTATTTCTTAAACAAGTGTTTTGGATGGTATAGACCATGCCGTTTGTAGATGTGTATTGAAATGGAGCGAAAAGGGTACCCGGTGGTTAAAGGTAAGCTATTAAAAACGATATTTTATCGTCTTTTGAAAAGTTCCTGATGCAACCCACTGTATATATTAAGACGATTTTCTAAGAAAAGCCTAATTGCAACATCATATGACACCCCCCTTTCGGATAGCTAAGTTAAGGGTATCAAAAATAGGTTAATGAGATCTTACATAGTCGTAATTAATAAGATATGGTCTCGAGAATAAAAGATTTACATTGTTAGATAAAAAATATCTGTCGAATACGATTGTGATTTTGCAGATTTATCAGCATTATGTCTGTCTTCATCAATTACTTGAGCAGATTTTATATAGTTTACCGGCCCATTTTGGAATGGCTGTTGCACGAATGGATAATTCACTCTGAATATTGCTTTTTCACTTGATATAGAATAATATAGTTGTACTCAATTCCTATATAAGTTTAATTCATATTCAAGTCGAACAATAGCTGCCACACAATAAGCCCACAAAGACGGTTTTATTCCATTGTCAACACGATCAATTCGTTAGAAAACTTACTCCCTTCCTCGGGCAGTATACCCTTAACTGCTGATTCCAAGATTTAAACCCCGAAACGTGTAAGATTAGCCTTCATTCCAAGTTATTGAAATTTATACATTATTTGTCCTTAAGGATGAAAAATATTGTGGCAATTGCTTTTTGAAATGTTGTATTTGATGGTTTTTTTGTGATTGTCTGTGCTGGGTTTTTGTCGTTTTGCTCTTGTTGTTGTTCTTTTGGTTTTTTAGGGTGCTAAAATCCCATGGTTCATCATGTGCCAAGGATGTTTAGTATAATTCTAACGATATGTTTACAACTTCACGATGAACCGTTGTATAGAGATAGGCAACTGTCACCAAGATACAGGGAGCCTAAACTCGGGTAGGCTGTAAGATAAAGTTTGGGGGTTTCAAGTGGTGTTTTCCTGATCGACATTTTACCATCTGCAAACTTTTGCCCCTTTCTTATTTCAATGAAGGCAAATCAACCATTTAGAAGTAGAAATTATGAAATGTTTTACTATTTGTTTTAATTACAAATGTTACAGATACAAAGTTAAATACAAACTGAGAAATAACAGATAATCGCAGATTAAAAACGTCAATTTAAAATGAGAAAGAATATGTTCATCAACATGTTTAAACCATTCTCAGACAATAACGCTTTTAGATGCCCCTAAACAAGCAATTTGTTCATTTCTCACAATGTTTTCTACCCCGAATTCAGGAACAATCATTAATTTCATCAACTTCAAATTGTCGTCTGAAACTCCTTTCAATTTGGACCTTTCTACCGACAATAAAGGCGTTGGTAAAAATTATGCGATATACAAATACACTTGTATTGAACGTCGAACCAATTTAGAGATGAAGAGAATATTTTTTGTTTTCGTGGAGGTATGAACCGAAAAAACTAATCACACTGTATGAATGCGCGAAGCGGATTCATACATTGTGTGATTAGGGTTTTCGGTTCACACCTCCATGAAAACAAAAAATATTCTATTCATTTCTTATAATTTAATAGCATCGAAAGAAAAAATAAAAGCTTTACAAATCTTGATACCTTTTTGTATGAGACTATTTTGTGCGGAAGTATACAAAATCACTGCGAGCTCAAAATTTTGTTCATGGAGTTATGAATATTTTTTTCGACCAATCAGAACGCTCGTTTTTGATAGACGAAACTAACAATTTAATTATTGGACCTTTGAACACAGAAGTCGCTTAAACGCGTTTTTAAAACATATATGTATAAGGTGGGTCAATTTGAATACATATAAAATCTAATGCTTAATGCTCAATTAATCTTGTGTTGTTGAACATCATTAGAATCGTCTCAATGAGATGATTCTAACGATTTAAACAACATAGGAATAGGTCACGATATTTTGAGATCAAATGCACAAAATATTGAGGGACTTTTGTTTTTGAAAGGGGAATTTTTACACTGGTCGACAAAACGAAAGTGGTCGCTTAATAGAGGTGAAAGCATGAGCAGTATTGACTGCAACGTGTCAAGATTGATTAAATTCATGTACTTCAAAAAAAAAAAATAAATAAAATCTTCATTTCAAACTGAAGTGGTAAAAGAATGAACTTCTGGGTGAGAGTCCAATCAAAATTTCTCCTGTTCGGTCGAGATTACCTTCAAAGTGTTTAGTATCTAATCAATATGTATCTTCTATCGCAAACCCAAACATTTCCGAAGTAGATTTGCGGGAAGAATTATTCACATTGACTATCATTTTCTAAAGACTAGAAAATATGTGGCGCAGAGTTAAATCTTGCCCACATTTTCACTTATCTACTTAAGAGATTGCTTACATATTTTGCCACTTCTCTTAGTATTACCTATGTCGGGTTTTTTAAGATGTTGTTTTCTGTTGTTGTTAGTGTTGTTGCTGTTTTAGAATAACAGATTTATTATTATCATTATTATTTGCTGTTGTTTTCTGCATCGCTTTAAAAAGTAAATTATTGGAATAAAGCCACCATCAGACGACAAATTTGTTTTAAAAAAAGATGTAGCAGACGACAATTTTAAGATCATGAAATTTTAAATTTCTTCTCTTTTTGAGAGAGAAAACATTGTAGATAATGGGAAAATGCTTGTAACAAGCAATTTTTACATTTCCCACTATATTAGCCTAAACCTTTTCTCTTGAGCGTCACAAGCGCTACTATGTGGGAATAGGTTGAAAAATGACAATAATAATAATGAAAAATAGATCAATCTGTTATAGATTATGTCCATAAGAATGGTTGACTTAGATTGGTTGAAAAAAAAATGTTTCGTGCCTCCATGGAAAAAAAATGAAATATTCTGTATACATGCACACTAAATACTTGTAGTTTTATAAGAATTGTCGCAAACAGATTTTCAAGGAATGTCTTGGAGATATCAAAAGTATTCGCAATTTGATTAATTGTAATAAGTTTTTCATTCCAAAACATCTAAGAAAAAAATATGTTTATATCTGAACTCATTACTAGATAAAACATTTTGTCTGGCTCAAAACGAAAGAAGCTGCAGACGACAATTTAATGTTGGTGGAATTTTTTTCTCTCTGTTTTTGGATAGAAAACATTGTGGATAATGAAGAAAAATTTAATGAACAAAAATTAATGAGAAACGGTTTGTCATTTCTCCCCTTTTTTCGATAAACACCTAATCATATGTTATTTTCTTGTGATTTTAGATTGTTAGTTTTTGATGATTGTTAGTTGTGTTTTGTTTTTATTTTTGTATATCTTTCAATATCATTTCGAACAAAACTCATTTTATGCACACCTCTTTGTAAACTTAGTATAATTTTCTAAGCTTCTTTTATATTTTCAACTCCTAAAAGTGCATAAATGGAATACTTATTATGGTTTTGAATTTTTCGAACACTGATCGTTTCCACCAAATGGTTTGTTTTTGCGCTACACTTATTTTTCAGTGTGTTTAGAAGAACCCTTTAAACCGTTACCAGATGGTAGAAATTTAGACTGGTCCAATCGCAAAGAAACTATAAAAGAAAAGAACTATAAACGCCTTGCTTTCGTTCCAATCCTTTTTGCTGGTAGCTGTTGTTTAATGAATAACATATTACCTGTGTGGTCAAGTTTGTCAATCAAGATATTTTTAAACTAAATGCAAAGAATTTGCAGATGATAATTTTTGATAAACAAGATTAAATTGTTTTTTGTCTTTTGGGGTAGAAAACATTGTGGAAATGAAGAAATTGCTTGTAACAAGCAATTTCTTCATTATCAACAATGTTTTCCAAAGCCCTTTTCTTTGAGGGACGTCCAAAATCGAGATTGTATGGAAATGGGTGATTTTGTTTATCTTTATTTTTCTTTGTCGGTCGTTGAGTCGCTGACTGATGAGTTACCCCGTTTAACTCACAAGATATCTCTTGTCTATTTACTTTAACCCCAAAAGAGTCAATCTATCTATCTAATGTTATCAAATATCTAGTTAACACTTCTGATCAGCTTTGTTTTGTATTGTCAAAGTATCTCCTAATTATCAAAAAGGATTAACACGTCTAATTTTAATTCGAATTTTATGTATATGTCAGGAATTCATCAAAGTTGAATTTATCTTTAAGTGACCACGAGAGTATACTAAGAGTATATGATATATAGTAACATCTAGTACATTATTGTGATCACCAATCTAAATAGAAGGAAATTCTTCACTAGGTGACGATAAATGTCTTAAATGCAGCTTTATTCAATCTCTATTTACGAAATTTCAGTCGCCCACTAGACGGTTGTAATAACAGCATACTTTTATACGAAACCAAAATTTGTATTTTATGGAATTAAAGGTAATACTAAAGTATTCAAAAAAAACTGAAGACAATGCTGTTGTACTCAATATAAAACATAGACTTCTATTTATCCCGATCCCATTCCACCAAGAATCAGGTTTCGTGCGACATAAGATTATCTTAGAATTGATGGTAAGACATTACGTTGGTGCGCGAGCAAAATGTCGTTACGACAGCTTTGACAAGCTGTAGTTACGACATTTTGCTCTCGTAACGACGATATCATGAATATGATGCACAAAATATCTTACGATGATCGCAATACAATCTTAAGTCGTACAAGGTTTTAAAAACGGAAAATATTATCTATCAGACTAAAGATTCTTTCACAAAATGTGTATTTCTCTTTATTTTTAATCGCAAATAAGATTATGGTAGTGATTTTGTCCAAGACATGTAACATTGATACCACAGATTGCTTGTAATTTTGTATAATTCGTCGTCATATGAAATTGACACAAAAAATCTATTTCTTCCTATTTGAATGTTTTTGAATAAGTAAAATAATAATTTGAAGGCAATTCTCAAAATTGACGAAAGATATGTTTTTCTATTTCTTCTTAGGCATTATTTTTCATCAAAAAAATGTTGGTTTTAATTTTTGGAAAGAAACAATCGTGTTTGACTCTTTTTTTATCTTTTAGATTTATCTTTTATATATTTTCCCCTTTTTATTCCTCCCCCTTTTTTTAATAATCAAAGAGAAAATAATTTCTCTTTTCTTTTATATTTTACATTTTATTTCTATACGAGACTTCTTTATCCAAATTAAACCAAATTGTTTCAAAACACATTCCAAATTGATCTATTACAAAGTTATATCTTAAATGACCGTAAATTCGCCAATCAAAAAAAAAAAAAAATCATTTCAATGGTCTTTATTTTTATTTAAGATTTGTTTTCTTCAAAATGAGTCCATCAAGAAATCTAAAACAATTAGACTTTAAATTAATTTATTTATCTAATTTCTCTACTCTTTGTTGAGTTTTCATTCTTTTTTTTTTCTAAATACAGTGATATTTTGAATTAGTTATAAACCAAAGTTACTAGTTCTGGGTATACACTATTCTAATTTCGCTCTAAAATTCACTGTTTTTACAAAAATGTACAAACATAAGATAAGAAACGTTTTTTGAGGGTCAACTTACTTAAAAGATTTTGAGAATACATCGTCGTTGAGCGTGCAAAATGTCGTAACTACAGCTTGACAGCCGACGACGATAAACATATATACATGTATTTATGATTGGTCTTTTCGTTTTATACCTCAATGAAAATAGAATATACATATATTATTTTCATTGAGGTATAAAACAAAAAGCCCAATCACACTGTTAGAGGCCGCGAAGCAGATCCGAACAGATATCTGGTTGGGTGTTTTTTTTTTTATTATTATTATTTTCTTTTTTCTTTTTTATACCTAATTTAAAATAAATTTTCCCTTTATTTCTTATAATCTGACATTCGAATGCAGTTACAAATTTTTTTCATTCAGTTTGGACCCTGGAAGAGTTGTGTAGTCCACGTAGTTCGATCAGGCGGTATATTTCTTACAGATTTCTGATGGTCTCTTTGCATGCGAAAGATGGCAGCACCATTTAATTTTGAGTGTCGTCTATCAAGATTCAAGCGTTTTGAATAGTATGATTTATTATCATTATCTTTATTTCATACTTCGATAAGCAAAATTTTGAGCACGCAACTATAGTTTTTGCTTTCGCAAAAAGAAGGGTAAAAAAAAAACTTTTAAACCAGTATTTTTTATTTTTTTATTTTTATTATTATTTTTTTTTTTTGCTGTGTTTCGCTTGATGGCATTAAATATCAAGAAATGAAGAGTATGTTTTTTTGTTTTTTTTTTTTAATTTATGCATGAATCTAAAAACTTAATCATACTTACGTATTCAATCATTCTCACACATTCTCACATTGACACCCAAAAGGAAAAAAAAAACTATGGAAAACAGTGTAGACAATGAAGAAATTGCTTGTAACAAGCAATTTATTTACTATTCAAAAAATTTTCTGCCATAAAAGACAAAAAAATAGTCATCTACTCAAACTTATAAAATAGATCTTCTTTGAATTAAGACTAGTCTAAAATTTTGTTGTCTCTTCATGGATTAATCCGTGCCCATACAATGACACTTTTTGGTGCCTCTCAAGAATAAAAAATCGGACAAACATTGTGTAAAACGCAAAAAAAGTCCTTGAAACAAGCATCTTCCCTATCTCCGTACTATTTTCTACACAAAAAGTAGAAAAAAAACTAAAATTTCATAAACTTTGCAACAGTCTCGTTGGCATCTCCTTTCAATTTGGCCCAGTCTAAAGTTATGTCGTCTGGTAATGATATAAATGAGAAGAGAAATACTTACTGGTCAGCCTATGATCTGGAGATCCATTATTGTACCAACTGCTACTGTTTCTCATCGGGTCCCCATAATAATCCCCTCCATTACAATACTGCGACGTGAAGCTGGGTGGATGACTTAATGGTGGAACGTAATTATGGTACGGGTTGGTCACCGGCACGCTCATGGCACTCATTGTGTTCATACTCGACACTGCTTGCGACCCGGAGCTGCGGTAGTTATACGCCCCGAGAGGTGATAGGCCCGAATCTCCGAGAGCCGTCTTGCGGATAGAGAGGTTGAAGTTGGAGAAGTTCTGAAGTTCTTCGATGGGGTTGAGTATATCGGTCACGGAAAACGGAGTGCTGTGTTTGGGGCTCACAGACATAACGTCCATGAAGACATTTGTAGTGGAATCCGTTCACTGAAAGAATTAGAAATGTCCAACATTAAAGTTACTGGCAACTTTGCAAAAGAAACTAAATTGTCCAACTCTGAAAAATTTAAACGAATCTAAACTGTCTTTCAAAAATCACTTAGTCCACTCTAAAGTCTTAGATTCTTACAAAAACTACTAAAAACCACTTCTTGGTACTTTAAAACAATCTTTATATTTAAGATGACTATTTATGTCGCTGAGCCTTTTTAATTCTTTCCAATAGTGGGCTTATACCCGACGCATGCGCGGAAAAATCCAATACTCTTCCCTAAGCCCCGCCCTAGTAGGCGTTGACAAAATGACAATATCGTGTCAGAGAAGAGCTTTACAGCCTTTTATGATCCAGAATGGTTTGTCAATAATATAAGACTTCCGTTGGCTACTTCATCTCCACGGGGTTTCTAAAACTGACTGAAGTTTGACACCACTTCTAAGTTTGAAAGCCAATTTTTAAAGAAAATATCATTTTTCCCAATTATAATTATTCCTTTTTTGCTTTAATTTCTTTAAAGAACAAAACTGAAACGAAGTGACATAGACATTCTCTACAGATGATGTTAAAGTTACTCCGACGAAATAATACAAGTATGGCAAGTTAGTACACAAACAGAGTCTTGGAAACCACCCAAATCAAGCATTTGATCTCTTTACCAATCGACAAAATTTAAGGCTTGTCCAAATTCAAAGATGTCGGAGACGAAAGTTTTAGAAAGGGGTAGAAACTAATTTGGATAAGGAAGAAACTGCTTGTAACAAGCAATTACGCACCTTCTGAGCTTGCGTAGTACGTGCAAGATTACAAGAGCTTTCGCATTCTTAAATTCATAATTGTTTAACCCATTCCCACACCAAGACGCTTTTTGCCGCCCCTCGATGAAGATACTTTGGAAAACATTTTGTAGACAATGAAGAAATTGCTTGTAAAAATCAATTTCTTCAATATCCATAATGTTTTTCATCCTAAAAGCCGAACGAATTGTCGACTGTATCATCTTTCAATTTGGATCGGTCAAAATTTTTTTTTTAAAAAAAATCGTTTGGTAATGGGTTAAGTATCTTTTAGTATTGATGTTTCTGTCGACGGGAAAACCCTCACAACTTTGGTAAATCTTAAATCTTATTCATATTATTTAGAAAACACAAATTGAATACCGGAGAATGACTCTAGTCATAAAACTAATATTCTCTTCATATTTTTTTTTCAATCTACATAAAATCGTTGTCTTGACAAAATATTGACATTCAGAAGCCCTTTCATCAGTCTGGGTGACGGTACAGTGACGCGATCATTTAACCAAACAGACTTAAAACTGTAACCATCCTATTTGATGAAAAACATTGTCGGAAAAGAAGAAATTGCTTGTCACAAGCAATTTCTTCTATATCCAAAATGTTTTCTCAGGTATAACATCTCAGTTACATTCATACACGTTTTTAGACTATCCAAAATTAACTTTTCTTGCGTTGATTTAAAACGTGTCTTAAGACCTTAAAGTGGAATTATTAAAAAAATTAATAGTTTTAGAAATTCTTTCGTTTTTAATGATACTTTGAACTTAATTTTTTTTATTATTGCTTTAGTAGTATATCGTCCGTGGGTGACCTGAACGTCGTAACTACATTGTGTTCAAACTGTAGAATTGGCATGTTGGTAGCCCACCTACGAGGTACATTCAAAGTTGAGTACGACAAAATGATTGACATCAAAGTACTTGAGGTTTATAAGCTACTCCTCGCCTTATTGGTCGATATTTTCGAGTATTTTTGTAAATAATAAACCAGATTATTCTGATTTTAATTTCAAACACAATTTCAAATCACTGTGAAACTGTTTGTCGGTTTAACTAATTTTGTTTTGCTAATAAAAGGCATAAAGGGCTGAATATCCTCGGAACTTGGAAAGGAAAGTTCAGAGCAATCAGTTATACGTTTATTAATTTGCTTTCGATTTTTGCTTAACCGATTACCAGACGATAAATTTAGACTGGTCCAAAATAACTTAAATTGCAGACGACAATTTTTAGTTGGCGGATTTCATAAATTCTTTGACGTTTAGGGAGTAAACAAGGTGATTATTAAAAATTTGCTTTTAACAAGGGGAGAAACATGGTTAGATCATAATCATCCACTCTTTTCCATTTCTTTGGTGGCGCTGTTTTCTTTTGTTGTTGTTGTTGTTTGTTTTTTTTTGTTTTTTTTTTTGGGGGGGGGGGGTTCAGTCAGCGAAATTTTTTAGGCAAATGTCGGTAGCAGGGATTATTACAAGGAGCAATCCATTCAATTTTAAAAAGGCACTCAAAATACAAATTTAATTCATTTACTCTTCAAATCTATAGCCATTGACGGTCCGAAATCGAGCTGGTCAAGTCCCACTTACGGTCAAGTTTTATGAGGATTATAGTGTTTTTAGCTTCAAGTAGTTACGATTTATTCCTCGTCCGAACTAGAAACGACTTCGTTCACGAAAATTGTTTGTGGTTGTTTTAAATGTACAATTTAGACCATGCTTAATAAAAAACACGTCATATCTTTTTTTATTTTGTTGATATTATGATTATTTTTTCAAAAGCTAGCTAATATAATTTTCATTTATATTGTATAAAAATAAATTGGGCCAATTCATAACAGTGTAACAGTTTCACAAAGATCTCTCCCCCTTTTTCAGGCCGCTCTAGAAAAATAGCTATGAAAAACACTGTGAAAAATGAAGAAATTACTTTCCACAAGCAATTTCTTCATTATCCACCGTGTTTTCTACCACAAAGAGACAACGATTTTATAAATTCCGTCAACTATGAAAAATTCACTTCGACCTATTTGAACCAGCTTAGAAGTCTGTCTGGTAATGGTTTAAAATTAGAAAAAAACATTACAATCAAAATGAACATGGCTGGTAATACGATTTATCTCCTGAACTATTAGTATATTTAGTTATCGAGATTCATAACGCTAATTGCAAAAATATATGTGAAGTGATATTTTTTGGTCTCAAAAAAATGTAAAAATCATATTTTCCCGAATATTTGTCGGAAATGGACAGTTTACATCAAAAGCTGTAAGGAGGTGTATCGTTTATGGGTTTACCCAAGTTATAGACCCTTAAATGTTTTGTAGGATTCTTGAGCCGACTTGATTCCTAATAAAGGAGCACTTTAACGCCACTATTTGGTCCTTTCGATGACCATTGATTTAATTCTAATCCGAGGCATTATATTGGTGTTTTCTTCAAACTGCTATAAAACTTAAACAAGGTAATCGCTTCTCGTAAACTAAAACCGTATAAAATTCGAAATATTGAAGATCAAAATTATTTTATATATGTTTCGGGCTTTTGCGTTTCGCAGAGCCAATCTTTATATGTCTATAGTTTTGAAGTTTTGATGAAATATTTCCATATAAGATCACATTAACAGGGAATGCTTTTGATTTTGTTGGCTTAAGAAGACGCCCTTGAATATTTCTTGAAAGAAAGTATGAAAATAATACAGAAATAGAATGGATAGAAATTCAATCGGCGGTCTAAAAGCTTTTCGATTGAGAATAGATATCAATCATTGAAATTACAAACGGAAAGGGAAAATGAATAAAAAAAAGAAAGACAATTAAAATTTTAATTGAATGAAAGAGAAATTTGTCAATAAGACGGAAAGGAGAAGTTGACGTCATTATGAGAATCATCAACAACAACAGCATAATGATGTGAGTTTCATGCATCGTTGAATAGGAAGTGCCACAAGTCACTATGAATAAACAGTTGTGACTATAAAGTTAAGTTCTAAAAAATGAGAAATTAACATAATTGTCTATTCATACGCTGTTTATGAAAATTGAATTTACCAAGTCTGGTATGGCACGCGCCTGGAAGTTTCCTGTTTATCTGTATACGGTATGGCACGTGTATGTTTCAAGCTTCCGACAAGGCATATCATACCACGTGACCACCGGACGGTAGATCACATGACTTCCGGCGAAAGATATCCATTGACTTGACAAGATTAACAATGATAAAATGTACATTTTCAAACACACAATGAAGTCAACTTCGCATATGAAAGAAAAAGAACTTTGTTGTTTTCTTTTTTAAGATAAATCAAGATAAAGTTATAGATGAAGGATTGTTTGGCGGTAAAAGCCCGCGCAATTTTTAACTTCAAAACTGCTAAGGATTCTATTTTTCTTTTTTTTTTTTTTTTTAAGTTTTTCTAGGAATACCAGACAGAGTGATTCATTCTTTATTCGATTTCGATCCTTCACGCGAAATGGACTGTCCGGAACTTGTTATTACAAATATTCAAAAATGAAATAAAATGGAAACGACGCAGCTCAATCAGACTTAACATTTCAAGAAAGCAGTATTGTACAATATTCAGAAAATATGTCAAAAAGCAATATGATTGACCAATCGCTGGCCCCGCCCACTTACTCCATTTCTCGCTATTCGACTCCGACAGGAAGTCACTCTTTTATATCAAACGGCCTTATTTTGTAAAATATATGGCAAGTAACATGTAACAAAAAGGTAGAATAGTTCGTTGGCGACCTAAACGTCGTAACTGCAGCTTGAAAAACCTGTAGTTATGACGTTAAAGTTTCCAATACAACAAAAACTCTTAACAAAAATGGCGGCTTCGGTCGAAATTCAACACTCATTTCCGGTCTAAATGAATGATTTTATTGGTCGACTGGTTAGTTGATGGGCAGCCGCGATAATTGACCCTTACTTGTACGTCTTCACAATCAGCGCAATCTTAGCCGGATCTACATTTAGGATCTCTCAAATTGTTAAAATTTCAGAAAAAAAAATAAAAAATGACATACAGTTCATATCTTTAAGCTCTGCGTCTTGACTCATATAACAACGCAAACAACCCATTGCGCGTAAACCATATACGCACCAAGAATAATGTGTGTCCGGAGTTGTATGTGTTTTTTAGCAGCTTTGTTATGTCGGGCGCTTTTACGAGCAAAAAAAAAACACAAAAAACAAAAACAAAAAAAACAAACAAACAAACAACAACAACAAAAAAATATATAATTCTAATTATACGTTCAATTTTAGAAAATACTTAAAACTCACTTAAACCCATTACCAGAAGACACACATTAAGATTTGTCCAAATTTAAAGAAGTAGAAAATGAAAAGCTTGTGCAATTTACGAAATAAGAAAGCGAAGATACACTGTGAGAGAAGATGAAATAGTTTGTAACAAGCAATCTATACTTTTATCAGATTTTTCTACGTGTACAATTTATAAAATCGCAAAAATGTGGAATTGTGTGGTAATGGGCTTATTTACCACTTCCCACACAATCCCGCTTTTTTACGCCCCTCAAGAAAAGAGTTTGAGAAAACAAAGTGGAAAAATGAAGAAATCCCTTGCTACAAGCAATTACATATTTTTCACACTTTTTTTTACCAAAGAATACGGAGTGACTTATAATTCCATCAACTTTAAACTATCGTCTGTCGACCAGTCTTAAATTTTGTCGTTGGGTAATGGGTTAAACTTGTTAAAAGACAAATCTGGACATATGGAGTGTTACCATATACCGTCAAGGATATTAACTGAATTGCAAATTTTATATAGCTTTTGTGTGTGTTTTTTTTACAAGCAAATCGATCCGCCTTGCTTAATCCATTACCAAACGGCAAATTTTAGACTGGTCAAAATTGAAAGGAGTTGCAGACGACAACTTATAATATTAGATTTTTTTCCTTTTAGGGTAGAAAACATTGTGGATAATGGAGAAATTGCTTGTAACAAGCAATGTTTTCATTTTCCACAATGTTTTACAAAGCTTTTTTTCTTGGAGGCGTGTAAGCCGTCATTGAGTGGGAATTAGTTACGGTATTTCTTTCTTCTTCTTCATCTTTTTTTTTTTTTTTTTTACGACGAAGTTATAGCATAATTCTAAAATATTATGCCAGGACAAGAATATGTAATAATGTGTAACGATGTAGTCTTTAAGCTCTTCTTCTTTATCAATATTTATAAAAATGTGTTAATATGAACACCATTTGTGTTCTATTGATTTATTTCTCCAGTGTGCCTGGCATTAGCCCTTTACCTTATACAATAGAAGATCGCTGATCAAAGAATTCTTTATGAAAATAAAAAAGAATAATAAAAAAAAAGATATTGACAAATTAAATTTCAGAGGAGAGAAGAATTAGCTATAGATATTTAAGTGTCCATGTTAAATCTAGTATATTAACAAAGAAAAATAACGACGACGAAAAAAGCTTCTGTCAAATTCCGACGATAAATTATGGTGTAGACAAATTACCAGCCAATAAAATTTAAGACTGATCCAAATTCAAACAAGTTGCAGACAACAATTTTTTGTTGATTTAACCCCTTCCTGGTTAATCCCTGCTTTTTACGTCCCTGTCATTTCATTATTAAGAAAATATTGTGGGAATAGAAGAAATTGCTTGTGACAAGCAATTTCTTCTTTTTCCACAATATTTTCTACCCTACTGAATGGTTATTTTTCAAATAAAATCAAGTTCAAATTTCTTCTGCAAAACCTTTGAATTTGGATGGGTTTAAAATTTTGCAAAACAGGAAAGGGTAAAATTTAGACAATCTCTGTCTATTTGGGTAGAAAATTGTTGATAATAATCATTTTCCACCCGTTTGTTTTTTCTTTTTTTATTTGGGGGTGGGGGGTGGGGGTGCAATTGATTCTGAATGGGTTGACTGTGACCATTATCCTTTATTGCTAATACTTTGGGCAAATCAATGCTAAAAAATGTAAAATCAGAATGATAATAAAAGCAAAGAAATAATAATACATTAGCCCGGCCATATTAGAGTGAGTTTTAACCCATCCCACACAACAAAATTTTAGACCGGTCAAAATTCAAAATTCAAAAAAAAAAAAAAAAAAAAAAAGCTGCTGACGACAATCGAAGTTGATTATAACTATTTATATTTTTCTAATGTCTTTTTAGATAGAAAAAAAAATGTGGATAATGAAGAAATTTCCTGATACAAGCAATTTCGTCTTTTTTTCACGATGTTTTCCTTTATTTATTGAGGGGCGTAAAAAGGAGGGATTGTGTGGTAATAGTTTGAAGGGCACACTCCTTCGTGATGTAACTTTTCACGTTTTCTAATCGTTTCGCGGATTTTATGACAATTAGTGTTAATGTTATTTTGTGTAGTAATCTACTAAAGGATATTTAGTTAGCGTGTAGTAACAAACGAACGATTTCAATGATTGGTTTTTGTCTTCTTTTCACGCTGTTTTAATGTGTTATGAATAGGAATTAATACCTACTATTCTATGCCTATTTATTAGGGATTTTATACCCTTAGCCCAGGTTTTATGAGCGTCCCTCTCTTTTCCATTTTTTATATTACCGAAACATTGTCACCAAAAAAATAAGTCTATGTGCTGAATTCTGTTAGCGCACTGGTCTGGTCTGAAACTCTAAAACAGTGTAAGTAAAAAAAAGTAAAAAAGAGAGACATTTAATCAGCGACAGCGAATAGACATTTTCATAATTCTTTTCTTATTTCTTTATAGCAAAGTTTTGGACTGGTCAAGTTGAAATTCAAAGGAGTTGCCGGCGTTGATTTATTGTTGATACAAATTTTATATTCTTTATCTTTCAGGGTCGAAAACATTGTCGATAGTGAAGAAATTACTTGTAACAATCAAACTCCACCCCAATGTTTTCTTAAACTTTCATATTGAGTTGCGTATATGTGACTTGGTTAAAAACTTGAATGTCATTTGTGGTAATCTGTATGAAAATCGATCCAATCGAGTACAAGGATCAAGGATGAAGGTGAATGTCATATAAGTTTTTATCTACGAAAAAAAAAAAGGTTTATGTATTTCTGGTTAATTAAGACCAGCAGTTTACATACCCATGCATGTATCTTATGTTGGTATCATAGATTGAGCATAGTTAATGTATTTCATGGAGCCCTCCACCCGAGAACGTAGTTATAACCCTTTCCTGTTCAATCCCTTGTTTTACGTCCATTTAATTTGATGATTGGGAAAACATTTTAGAAAAAGAAGAATCAATTTCTTTCTTTTCTACAATATTTTTTTCAACTTAAATCCACTTTAAATTTACGTCAAAATCTTTGAGTTCGGACAGGTCTAAGATTTTGTAAAACAGGAAAGTGTTAAAAAATATCTTTCTAAATCGGTCCTTTTCATAAAAGACAGTGAATTTTAACCCTCCCCCGTGATTTTGTACTTCAGAAAACAACGTAGAGAAAGAAGACATTGCTTTTTACAAGCAATTTCTTCTTTTTCCACAATATTGTCTACCCTATTGAATTGTTATTTTTCATATTGAATCCACTTTTAGCACACAGTTCAGTTTTAATTCTCGTCTTCAAAACCAATGACTTTGGACTGGTTTAAAATTTTAGAAAACAGGAAAGGGTTAAATGGAATTGTTGTTGAATAAAGGGACATGCAATATTAACTATTCTTACACAAAAGTGTTATTAATACCCAGTACAGGTGTTAAAGTTTATCCACGTATAATAGGATTTCACGCCAAGTCACGTGGAAAAACAGATCAGAATTCGATTTGTCATTCCAACACAATATTTTCATAACGGAATATTTTGTTACTAATGAGTAAGGACAGAAAATAGTCTGATTAACCCATTCCAACTCAAGCCCTCCTTTTTACGCCCCACAAGAAAAAAGCTTTGGAAAACATTGTGTACAATGAAGAAATTGCTCATAACAAGCAATTTCGTCATTACCCACAATGTTTTCTATCCCAAAAAACGAAAATAATTAAAATTCCATCAACTTGAATTTGTCGTCTGCAGTTTCTTTCAATTTGGACCTGTCTAAAATTTTCTTGTGTTGGAATGGAAAGTTAGCGATTTGACTAATGAAATAAAATACCACGTTCTAAGCACAGATGACCGCGGCCAAAGC
The DNA here is from genome assembly GCA_946902895.1 of Fragum fragum. Classification (NCBI taxonomy): domain Eukaryota; kingdom Metazoa; phylum Mollusca; class Bivalvia; order Cardiida; family Cardiidae; genus Fragum; species Fragum fragum. The sequence continues at coordinate 8,015,612 of OX336366.1, forward strand.
GCAACTGGTAGCGGGTCGGACTCTCAATCACGAGGTCCAGGGTTCGATCCTTTCCGACATCGTCTCCTAGCAATGGGCAGATAATCGTAAATATAAGTTGGATGAACAGCTGGAGGCTCAGAAAGGGTGTAGTGGTAGTACTGGTGTGAGAAATTCAGGAATCCATTATTAGGTTCTCCGGCCTACGGGATATAACTGAATTACTGTTAAAAGTGGCGTTAAACCACAAACAATCATTCAATAAATCTTTAACAAAGATAGAAAATGAAATAATACTTATGAGTGTATTTTATTTTTTTCATTTCGACAAAAATAAATTTTATTTCAAAGCGAAATTGTCTCTGCGATGAACTCGTTTTTGACAATTATAACTTCTTATACTGATTCCCTGGATGATATTATATTGCCAAATCCTAAGTCTTTAACAAAAGCTAAATTATGACTATATTTCACAGTTTCAAACATTTTTTGAACTGCGAATACTAAATTGAAGGTTTAGGACCAATACTTGTTCAAATGAGTTCACGATTTCTAAGAAATGGTGACTAAAGGACCAGTCGATGACCTTACAGAAGAACTTCAGTGAAAAACATTCTGTAGTATAGAAAACAGAATTCATTAAGAAGGCAAACACAGCTATCAAAACATGGTCGTACTCTGTTTATTTGGTTCTGACATATTACTTAAATAAATTTATTTCTTTTGCGGTCGTATACACCAAGAATTAATCCGAAAAAGAAACACAGATTTACTGCAGATATTAACGTCAATAATCGACCGTAAGTTGCCTGATTCACAAATACTGTAAAATAGTACATAAGTAAAATTCTATTCTAACAACATACAAACGGTCGTTGGAAAGGAAGTTCTAAGCTGGACTTCTTCAACTATACAGCCATAAATGTATCTGATCCAAACTTGTAGAAGAGTAGTCACTGGTATTCAGATATGATTCCAATATATTAACCCATTCCAACACAGCAAAATTTTAGACTGGTCCAAATTGAAAGAAGCTGCAGACGACAATTTCAAGTTGATGGAATTTTGAATTTTTTCGTCTTTTTGGATAGAAAACATTGTGGATAATGAAGAAATTGCTTGATACAAGCAATTTCTTCATTATCCACAATGTTTTCCAAAGTTTTTTTCTTGAGGGGCGTAAAAAGGAGGGATTGAGTTGGAATGGGTTAAAGGGGCTTATTTGGTTCATTATGCTTCGCTTATCAAAAACCAAAGCTTGGTATGAAATTATATCAAATACATTTCAATAAAATTCTCCCGGATTTTTTCAAGGTGAAAACATTTCTCTTCTATCTAATCTTCATATGATAAAAGTATGGAAAAGCTTGTTTTCACTTTTTTTCGAAATGCTTCATTTTTTCTCAATACAATGTATTTGTAATAATAGACAGTCAATACGTTGTTAGTTTTCCAGTGCCTTTGGATTTTCTACATTTATTTTATTATTGGCCTCGTTGTTTTTAAGATTAGAAAAAAATAGACTTGTTTGATAAAGGGTAAAATGTCAACAGTCATCGTCCGTTCGGAAGTAAGACCCGCCAAATAAATCACAATTGGCTGGAAAAGTAAACGGTGGCTGTGCGAATACCTAATTCCGTAATAATAACTTCTATTGACACATGGAAAGGAATTAGCTTCCATTTTGTTTAATTTTGTTATTTAGATATATTAAGAAGGTGGGACTGTTCGTTTGCTCTCAATTACGAAAAATGTAAGCAAACAAAAAATACAATCACTTTGCCAAGTTGATTGAGAAATGTTTGCTCTTCTAACAGATTTTATAATTCTGCAAGGAAGCCTTACGTTATGGAATTTAGAGAGATTATAAACATTTTATAGGAAACATTACTTTCGACCGAGTAAAATTACCAAATCTGACAGAAAAAAATGTGGAATACTTTAATATAATATCCGTCATCATTATCCGAAACGGAAGAAGTAAGGGAATATGAATTAGCAAAATGCAACAGAGCTTGGAAAGAATAAGGAAAAGCTTTTCCTTATTCTTTCCAAGATCTATTGCATTTTGCCAATCACATTTACCAAATTACAAGAATAGGAGATTTTTTTCTTTCGTATTTTTAGAATGTCCCGTTAATTTTCTATAGTTTTTGTTTTGTTTTTGCATTTTTACGACAACATATTTCGTGTTTTCTTTTCTAGACTATTTCCCGTCGCAAAGTATATTCCCCTGAAATTGTCCGGTACCTCCAATATAATTTTGTAAATCAATGTCTGGATTGATAAAATACTGCAGTGTGTACCATTCTAAATGTTACAAGCAGGATTCTTACTGTTAAAGTATCCTATTTTTATTCAAATTATTCTTTACTAATCCCTCAGTTTAACCCAATACCAATCAACAAATTTTGGACTGATCCAAATTCAAAAATAGTTGAAGATGGCAATTTCAAGTTGGCAGAATTAAGAAAATCTTGGCATTTTAGGATAGAAAATATGGGGGACATTGAAGAAATCGCTTGTCCACAATGTTCTCTGTCCTTTTTTATTGAAGGGCGCCAAAAAGCACCATTGTATGAGAATGGGTTAACACTGTGGTAAGCGGCAATATACTAGTGCATGTGTATAACTGTAAAAAAACAACCTTACTGGTACGATCACGAGTATTGCCGATTTAAAGGGCATATTATCGGGGAAGGGCGAAAGAACCCAGTTATTTCAAGCTTTTTTTGTGTGTGTGTTTTCTATCTAATATGATATTTTATTTTCCGTGTGTCTAAATACTGTCGTCTAGACAAAGGTTTGATATCTTGGAAACTGCCGTTACTTATAGGTTGTAACACAGACGGTAATAATCAAGCTCACCATTTCTCCCAGTGTTTCCATTAGATTTGAACGTTTTAGGGGATTTCTTTATATAGATATGAATATATATATTTTTTTGTTTTGTTTCCATTGAGGTTTGAAGCCCAAGCACTCTAATGTATGAATCCGCAAGGCGAATTAATACATAAGTATTATCAGTGTTTAGATTCATAACTCAAGCTTTAAAATCTTAACTTACACGTTTAAAGCTCTATATTGTCAAACTCTCTGTTAAATCAAATCCTTTTCAGACATATATGTACCAAAACGTGATCTAAGGTCTAGATCAAATGCCATTACTCGTGTTGTTCTCAAAAGCCGAACAATGACGCACGAAGATCGTAGTTTTATGACGGTGGCCCCAACCGTATGGAGGTCGTAGTTTTTGGGCGATAGCTCCAACCCCGAAGAATTCTCTTCCATCCGCAATAAAATCTTCTAAAACAGCTGCTATTCAAATGTGGTAAATAATGATGAGTAATAACATCCATTATAATTCAATGCCATCAAATGATAATTCAATTTTTAGTTTCGTCTATCAAAAACGAACGTTTTGATTGGTCGAAAAAAAATATTCATAACTCCATGAACTAAATTTGAGCACGTAGCGATTTTGTATGATTTTCCGCACAAAATAGTCCCATACAAAAAGGTATAAAAAATTGTCAAGTTTTTGCTTTTTTCGCTCGATGCTATTAAATTATAAGAAATGAAGAGAATATTTTTTTATTTCACGGAGGTATGAACCGAAAAACCTAATCACACAATGTATGAATCCGCTTCGCGTATTCATACAGCGTGATTAGTTTTTTCGGTTCATACTTCAATGAAAACAAAAATATTCTCTTCATATCTTAATTATAATTCAATACCATCAAATAGAACATAGCAACTGTTTAACTAGTTTTCAGTAAAGTTTTGTGGATCTAATTTGTGCGCACTCATACTAAAAAGTTGTTAGCCCAAAATTATGATCGTGGAAGCACGAACAAAATAATAAGCAAATCAGAACGCTTGAATCTTAATAGACGAAACTAAAAATAGGTTATTTTTCAGTGTTTCTTAATTTGCTTAGTTCTAATGGTTAAAGCGTGAAATACAATGAACTATTAAATTGCATCGCCTTAATATTACCTCATCCCACTCAAACTAAGCAACTATTCAGCTTTATCAATTAAAAACACGGGCCCTAATTTCTAAAATATAAGACAAAATGTTCGATTTCCCACAAGTCTGATATGTTCTAATTCCAATTATCAGTAAAAATTTATAGCGTCGCCAATAAATATAATATATAAATTTTATAGCCTGTATTTACAGTCGCGCGATTATTTACTCCCAATCATAAAAGTGGCATTACCACCCTTCTATCTAATGCTCCCTGGTTTTACATGTCCAACTGAGTTCTTTTGAATAATTTGCATTCAATCCCACCTTTTTACACCCCTTAACCCATTCCAACTCAATCCCTCCTTTTTACGCCCTTCAAGAAAAAAGCTTTGGAAAACATTGTGGAAAATGAAGAAATTGCTTGTATCAAGCAATTTCTTCATTATCCACATTGTTTTCTATCTAAAAAGGTGAAAAATTTTAAAATTCCATCAACTTGAAATTGTCGTCTGTATCTTCTTTCAATTTGGACCAGTCTAAAATTTTGTCAAGTGGGAATGGGTTAACCCTTTCCCGTTCAAATACGGGATTTTACGTTCCTTTGATTCTATACCCAAGAAAACATTGTGAAAAAAGAAGAAATTGCTTGTAACAAGCAATTTCCCCTTTTTTCCACAATATTTTCTACCACATAAGATGGTTTCTTTCCAAATCGTATCCAGTGTTCATTGACGTCTGCAACCTCTTTCAATTTGGACTAGTCTGAAATTTCCAAAAACAGGAAAGGGTTAAAAAAGAAGTATTGAAAACATCGTGTCTTACGAGCAATTTCTTCATTATCCACGATGTTTTCTACCCAAAAGACAAGGATTTTCTAATGTTATGAAACAAAAGGTCGCCTGCGACATTTCTGAATTTGATCCAATCTAAACGAAATTATTCACAAGGAGAAAAATGCATATTTGGACCAGTCTAAGATTTTTATCGCCTGGAAATGGGTTAAGCATGCGCAGTGGAGACCATGGAGGCAATCAGGTAAATGGTCCTTTTCAATGGGGTTAGATATTTACTGCCATGATAATTCCATTTGTGACAGAAAGGTTGCGCAAGTTCAATTGTCTCTGTTTTTGGAGATTCATGTTGAACGTAGTCTCTCCTTTGACTTATGGTGACTTTTTATAAACATATTTTTTGAGGGACAACGACTTGGTTCATATTTCTCTTCAATTTCAACATAATTCACAACCATCCACCTTATTCCATTGTTATTATTATCATGTCAAATAATTGCTCTTGGGTTATTTTTAACATATCTATTGCATTTTTTTTGTTGTTGTTGTTGTTGTTGTTGTCTTTGTTATGTTAAGTGTTTTTGTAGATTTTTTAAGGAGGCGATTAAAGTTTTGGCAGGTCATTTTTCGTTTTTCAGAGCCAAAATTTTCCATGCGACGTCAAATTAGATACTTACCAGAATATGAGTACCATTTTGTGGAGCGGTGCGCTAAAGTGCGTTTTGTCATTAAGTTACAAGTACAGCGAACCGATTTATATTCTTATATTCTTATTCAGTGGATACCAGCAACCGAAATTTTATTGAGGGAACTTTCAAAATCATAATATTTATTCTTGATCAAATGAACTACAGGTACTGAATTCCAACTACAGTACATTAAACTTGTTTTAAGCGACCATTCAAAGGACGGCCAAAAAGGGGTCGCTGAAGAGAATGGTTGATTAAGGTATTTTTGACACGATTATGATGGATTGATTTGCTTGCATACATGAACTATTGCAGAATTCTTACTCAATCCTATGTTGTTCGATCTCATTAGAATAGTCATATGGAGACGATTCTGACGAGTCCAAATATTTTAGGACTGTGTTGCGTTTTTTCTCCCTCTCTCCTTTTTTAAACAAATCTTCAAATTCTGAAAAGCTTATAATTGTTCGGAGAGGAAATTTTGATTATGGTCGCTTAATAAACTGGTCGCTTATTAGAGGTGGTCGTTTAAGCAAGACTGTCTGTATATTATTTTAGTATGAACAGCGTGATGCAAGACAAGTAAAATATCAGGCTTTGAATATGGATGTACTGTTTTCAAGAGGCGGAGTCTACCTGCAGCTTGGATATAGTTTAGGTTTAAATCCGGTATTTATGCACTTAATAATTATTCGTAGCAGAGCCCAACTATCATTGTGACAATCCTAGGATCGCGAGTTCAATGTCAAGCTTTGAAAAATAATCTTTACGACATTTGATAACAGTACGGTAAAATGAATAGTTGGCATTTCGTTTTGTCATTAGTATTGTTTTTGTATTTAAGAAATAAAGAGAATATTTTTGTTTTCATTTAGTTAAGAACTTAAAAACTTAATCACACTGTAAGAATATTCAAACCTACTCATTCATTATTGTTAATAAGTTTTTAGGTTCATACCCCAACGATAAAAATATATTCCACTCATTTCCTATAATTGAATGCCACCAAGCAAAATAAAGCAAATATTTTACCAGTTTTTAGTAGAATTTTATTGACCTATACTTTGTGCTCAAGCATATAAAATGGATACGTGCTCAAAAATTTTATTCATAAAAGTATGAAAAAAAATGCACACACACACACACACACACACACACACACACACACACACACACACACACACACACACACACACACACACACACACACACACACACACACACACACACACACACACACCAAACGGTTTAATCTTGATAGACGAAATCTAATTTAAATTATTTTTGTTATTGTTATTTTGTTTATGTGTGTCTATCGTGAAAATATCATTTTATATTTTTGACTTAATTTCTTTATCGATTTATAAGGCTCTAGATATCAACAATTTTGTATCGCAAAAGGTGTTATGAAATTTTGTCGTCGTCCTTCTAAAACGACGTAACTACAGCTTGATTCAAGCTGTAGTTACGTCGTTTTAGAACGACGACGACGATTTACAACGATTGGTCAATTAAAGGGATACATCACGTCAGGTGTTTGGCAGTTCACTGTCATCTTTGTGTTGTAGACATAACGATTTAAAGCATTTAGTCTGTTTGTAAATTAAAATTACTTTAATCCAGAGTAAATTTATCTTTTAAAACTCAGGGTCCACGGAAGCAGGCTCTTGAACAAACAGTCCCGAGGGGCATTCGGGGTGAAATTTTGACCGGGCTGAGAATGGGGACATTCAGCGGACCCCTCACCTTTAAAACCCTTTCCTGTTTTTCGAAATTTTAGACCTGTCCTAATTCAAAGATTTTGCAGATGAAAATTCAAAGTTCATTTTAATTAAAAATTAATTTTTCTGTAGAGTAGAAAAAAATGTGGAAAAAGAAGAAATTGCTTGTTGCAAGCAATTTCTACTTTTACCACAAGGTTTTCTCAATTATAAAAACACGAGGACGCAAAACCAGGGATTGAACAGGAAAGGGTTAACCGAAAAATCCCAAATCTATGTCGAACCCGAAATATTCCTGCTTTGGCAGGAGGTATAGACAAAGATCAGCCTGCATGTATGTGCAGTCTAGTGTACACAACCAGTCTTTTCCATTTGTTGCCAGAGTTGTTTATAAGACAAATCTTTTAAGTGTGAAACCTTACAATTGGTTCTTCCATTGCTTTAAACCATTCCCACTTGACAAAATTTTAGACTGGTCCAAATTGAAAGAAGATACAGACGACAATTTCAAGTTGATGGAATTTTAATTTTTTTTACCTTTTTGGATAGAAAACATTGTGGATAATGAAGAAATTGCTTGATACAAGCAATTTCTTCATTTTCCACAATGTTTTCCAAAGCCTTTTTCTTGAAGGGCGTAAAAAGGAGGGATTGGGTTGGAATGGGTTAAACCATCTAAATTTTTTAACTTATTATGTAGAGGATTTCTAATTCAGCACTACAATAATTAAAAGATCACCAGGAGTAAATACAATACATTACAATACAATAAGTTTATTGCATGAAACATTAATAAACAAATAAGAAAATCATTTTCTTATTTCATCACTGAACAACAAGAGAAAGACGATAGTTCCAGTGCAAACATGTGTGTGTAAAATAATGTTATCAAAAAATACAATGAGTTGGAGATCTAATCAGGTTACTGTTTGTTAATTGAAAAATTACTGGCCCCGCCTGCTTACGCATCTGGCCCTGACTCGATTTTTAACGGCGTTATTTTGCAAAATTCATAACAAGAACCCTGCAAAAAAAAAGTGAAATACAAAAAAAAAAAAAAAAAAATGTAGTTGGTTGGCGACCTAAACGTCGTAACAACAGCTTGAAAAAGCTGTAGTTACGACGTTTAGGTCGCTAAACCAACAAAAATGTTTCACGAAAATGGCGGCATATATTGGAGTTCAAAGCTTAATTCCGGGCTGAATGGTTGATTTGGTTGGTCGATTTATTCCTATACTGACAGCCGAGATTAGTCAGTTGTAGCTGATATAGACCATTGATGGATCTCTGACCCCGCCCACTGACCTCCATCAGGAAGTTCGACTTGAAGATCAAACGGCGTTATTTTGCAAAATTTATGGTTAGTAATATGTAACAAAAATAGAACGATTGGTTTGGCGACCTAAACGTCGTAACTACAACTTGAATGAGCGGTAGTTACGACGTTTAAGCCGCCCAACCAACAAAAATGCCTTGCAAAAAATAACGACTCAATGTTGCAATATATAGTGCACTCCCGGTTTGAATGAGTGATTTGATTGGTCAATCGACCTTTTGACTGACAGACGCGTTCCGTCAATTGTAATCACCTGAGAAGTTGAAAAGGTTACTCTCTTAGAGAGGGGTTGAATATCCAAGAAGTTGCAGAACGCTAAATAGGTGAGTTGGTAATTTCTAATTAGGTATAACCCTGTTTGAAATCGGTGTAAGAAGCTATGTATAGATTTTGGAGTACTTTTCTCTCTCAACTATACTACTCAAGGGTGCTTCACTTCAAAACGAGAGCCATCGAGTACATGATTAACAATATATACCCAGAGAAAGTGTTTTCTTTGTGGAAAATAACAGTCCATTGTACGAGTAATTCAAAAATATCGTGTGAAAATAGTAAATGAACAGTCTATTTGTCCATTAGGATGAATTTTCTTCAAAAAAAGTTTAAAAAAAAAAAAAAATAATATTAATAAAAAAATATGGATTCCTGAAATATCTCGCACCAGTACCAAAATTGACCAATAGCTGGCCCCGCCCACTAATGTCGTTGCCCAGGGCACCCGATTCCGCCAGGAAGTCCCGCTTCGATTTTTAAGGGCGTTATTTTGCAAAACTTATGGCCAGTATGACGTAACAAAAAAGTAAAATGGTTGGTTGGTGACCTAAGCGTCGTAACTACAGCATGAATAAGCTGTAGTTACGACGTTTAAGTCGCCAAACCAACAATAAAGGTAAAAAAATGGCACCAATGCCGGAGTTGATAAGCTTAGGTCCGGGCTGAATAAATTATTTAATTGGTCTATTTATTCATTGATTGACAACAGCGATTGGTCAATTACATCATTTCTTACACCACATGGTTGGAGATTGGGAGTATGATGCGCTACCAGCCACCGTCATAGCACAGTTGGTAGCGCGCCGGGCTGTCAATCAAGAGGTCCCGGGTTCGATCCCCGACGGCGGCACTCATCCTTTCCGACTATTTGTCTCCCACCAATGGGTCGATAATCGTAGACCTATGTGGGATAGCAGCTGGAGGCTAGGAAAGGGTGTGATGGCGGTACTGGTGCGAGAAATATCAGGAATCCATTGTAAGGTGCTCCAGCCGCCGCGATATAACTGAGAGATTGTTGAAAGCGGCGTAAAACCCTATTCAAACCAAAGAACAAATGATGCGCTACCAACTGCGCTATGATGTAGGTTAATACCCGCCTGAAGTATATGTTGTTGACAGCGGACATGAAACCATTATCATAAATTATATTTTTTCTATTTATTTTCAACTCAACATTGACTGCCTCGATTACCGAGGAGTACATAGAGCCCCATCATCACTGGATGGCTTCTCGGTTGATAGAGCACTTGATTTCAAACCTCAAGACCACGGATTCGAGCTCTGGGCCGACCAACTCAACTAACAAACTAATTGTCTTTCGGATGAGACGTTAAACCGAGGCCCCGTGTGACGATACTATCCACCGAGCACGTTAAAGAACCAGGCGGAGCTCTGAGCAGTTTCGTCCTGTATCCTCGCACTATCCCCCGTAACAACTAACCATATTTTGGGGGCGTCGCTCATATGGGCATGTGCTACGGTAGCGCCGATAAATAAACGGAAATACACACAGCGGATAGCTTCTCAGTTGGTAGAGCACCTGACCTCAAGAACACGGATTCGAGCCCTGGGCTGACCAAATCAACCAACAAACTATTTGTCTTTCGGATGAGACGTTAAACCGAGGCCCCGTGTGACGATGCTATCCACCGAGCATGTTAAAGAACTCGGCGGAGCTCTCAGCAGTTTTGTCCTGTATCCTTGCACTTTCCCCCGTAACAACTAACCGTCTTCCGGGGGCGTCGCTCATATAGGCATGGGCTACGGTAGCGACGATAGATAGACGGAAATACACACACACATCGGATAGCTTTCAAGGGCAAGACACAAAAAAACCCAGCCCACTCAACCCAACTGTAAAATTGGGTAGCAGTGGAATTAAGCTACTGTCTCTCTTTCAGGGACGTGAAATCATCTGGATTGTGAGTGTTCGAGAGCGACTCTATAAGGTTTAAGCTTACGTCGCAATCAAACTAAAATAAATTAACCCATTCCCACACAATGAGGCTTTTTGGACGCCTCAAGAAAAACAATTAGGAAAACATTGTGTAAAATGAAGAAATTGCTTGTAACAAGCAATTTCTTCATTTCCCACAATGATTTCTTCCAAGAAAGTTGAAAAACTATAAACTTTCATAAACTTTAAATTCTCATCTGCAATTTCTTTCAATTTGGACTTGTCTATAATTTTGCCGTCTCATAACCTTTATTCAACATTTCCCATTTTAGAATGGTCCAAATTCAATTCAAGAACAATTCTAAGTTGATGGAATTTCAAAAATCCTTGTCTTTAAGGGGAGAAAACATTGAAGATAATGAAGAAATTGATTGTGACAAGCAATTTCTTTATTCTAAACATTTTATCTTGAGGTGCGTAAAAAAGCGTGATTGTGATGGAATGAGTAAACTATTTCACGGGATTATTTATAAAAAATGAATGATAATTTTTGTTACACCAAATAACGATGTATCGGTTCTCTACTTGTAATGATAAGTAAATACCGTCAAGTGTCCAATAATATGGGTACAGAGATTTATCAATTTATCTATTTTAATGGTTCAATCAAATACGATCCCCTTTGATGTATATGATTAGCTCTGATTTCACACCGTGAAGAATTTCTTGATGAGCTAGTTCTACTAGTCTACTGGTACTAGTTCGTAGAACATGAACAGAACAGAACAGAACATACATTTTATTCTGACAAGTCCAAAGTATATAGTCAATGATTACATAACACATTACATTGTATAGGTCAAGGTCGCTCTTCACTCTCATACACACATACACACACCTACAGAACCACACTCACCTTGCAAGAAAATGGCTTTTTTTAAACTTAAACAGAAACGTTCAAACACATCATATGCTGCAAAACGGAATTTACCCCTCTTCCTAACGACGAAAAGCGGCTTAATCGTAGCTCAAAATGCTTGTGCCAGAGCCAGTTTTGGAAAGAGATAGTTTCCGAAATGGGATTTTACGAATATAATGCGTTGAAACGTTCATTTAGTGCTAGTTTGATATACATAGATAAGTTAACTAAGGAGTCTTTATCCGTACATGTAAGGAGTGATATTAATTTGAACATATTTGGCTTTCTGTAAAACTTTATATCAATATATCTTCGTCTTACGTTAGCATAACGAGGACATATTAAGATAAAGTGAAATTCATCTTCGATATCAGTTTTATTACAAAGCATGCAAACTCTTTCATTTCGAGGAAGTCTATTTGTTGAAAAACGACCTGCTTGAATACTAAGTGAATGTGAAGAAAGTCTAATTTTACTAATAAAAGAGCGTACTGTAGGATGAAAAATATCTAGATACTCTTCTAGTTCAAAATTATGTTTGATATGTCTATACAATTCCAATACACTACTACTGTTTATCTTTTCGTACCATTCCTGTTTAAAACAATCCGTCATTCTTTCTTTTAAAATTGCCAAAAAAGTAGTTTCGTCGTGCATTTGAGGATTTTCAAATACTTGTGAGAATCCAAAATTGTCTAAAATCTTTTTTACTTCGGAAACCCAATTTTTTGCCCCTGCTTTAAAAAATTTAAGACTTTGAAGATATGCACCTTTCAAGATAACATTTTCGGTCTTTAAGGTTTTAAACCAATACTTAATAATTCTGAAATTTCTATTTATATATAAGGGATAACGGCCTAATTCACCATAAATCGCCATTGAACTTGTACTTGTTCTGACATTGAGGATTCGCTTACAGAACTTTAAATGGATTCTTTCTAATTCCCTGGATTTACTATGGCAAAAGACTTCGCATGAATAATTAAGTATAGGACTAACAAAGGCGTCAAATAGTTGACACATCACACTAACTGGTAATTTAAACTTAAAACAATTTATAAGTAAAACATTTAATGCTTTTAAAGCTTTACCAGTTATGTATTCTATATTTTGAGAAAAATTACCTGTATAATGGAAAACGGTCCCTAAATAATTAAAAGAGTCTACGGATTCTATGAGAGTACCATTGTAATACCATTTTTCGTTTACTTTAAGTTTGCCTCTTTTCCTAAAAACCATCGTTTTTGTTTTTTCAACATTTACTTCTAATCCCCAATCTTCACAGTATTTATGCAGCAAATTTATATTTGTTTGAAGCTCTTCTGGTGTATTTCCAAAAATGACCATGTCATCTGCAAATAACAATATAATTACTAAATCTTCAATAAGGATTCCAGAATCAACGTTTTCTTGTAAATGAATTTCTAAGTCTTCCAGAAATAACGACACTAAAATTGGTGACATAATTTCACCCTGTCTTAACCCAACCAAGTATTCAAAACTATCTGAAAAAATATTATTATTTCGAACACATGATTTAACTTTAGAATACATGTCTTTGATAAGCCTAAGGAGTTTTCCCTGCACACCGTTTTTATACAGTTTCATCCATAAAACATTTCTATTTATAGAATCAAAACACTTTTTTAAATCTACAAAAACACAATAAAGACGCTTATTCTCAAAAAGAAACTGTTGTATAATACTCATTAAAATAAATGTAGCATCAGTTGTTGACACGCCTTTTTTAAACCCAAATTGTGCGTCTGAGATAACAGAATTGCTGTTACAAAAATTAACGATCCTATTATTTAACACAGTGGTAAATAACTTTGAAAAACAACTCAAGAGCGTTATACCTCTGTAATTGTTGACGTCGTCACGTGATCCCTTCTTAAATAACGGTACAATAATACCCCCTGCCCACATATCCGGAAAACACCCCGAGTCAAAAATAGCATTAAAAAGGTCACAAACATGAGATGATATTATATCAATGCTTTCAATCAAATATTCGTTCATGATATTATCTTTTCCCATTGCTTTTCCCCTCTTTAAAGATTTTGCCGCCTTTAAAATTTCATCAACGGTAATACGAGTGTTAAGTTCTTCAAATGCCGAACTTTCGTCGTTAAAATCATGCGTATTAGAAAAATTTTCCGCTTCTAAATTTGTACTATTAAAAACATCTGAACCAAGCGACGCGAAAAAATCTTTAAATTCTGACAGAGATATATTATTTTCATTTTTACTCTTTTTCCATGCCCATGTGAGGGACGCCCCAACAAGACGGTTAGATGTAACAGAGGATAATGCAAGGATACAGGACGAAACTGCTGGGAACCCCGCCTGGTTCTTTAACCATTTCTCTTTCAGTCCCTGATTTTTTACGTCCCTGTGATATCATACTTGAGAAAACATTTTGGAAAATGAATAAATTGCTTGTTTATCTACAATATTTTCTATTATAAAGAATGGCTACTTTTTAGCTGTATTCAGTTTATAATGCCGTCTGCTACACCTTTGAATTTGGACAAGTCCACAGTTTTGAAAAACAGTCAGGGGTTAAAGTGCTTGATGTAAAGCGCCGTAACTCGGGGTTTTGGTTTAACGTCTCACCTGACAGAAAATTAGTTTGTTAGTTTGGTGGGCCCTGGGCTCGAACCTTTAAGATTGAGGATTGAAGTCTAGTGCTTGCTAAGTGAGCTTATAGGACTGAAAGTACATACTTCAGTGATGAACACTCATTTCTGTTTGATATTACATAATGGACTCTAGCATTCTTCGATACTTAAAAAAGAAAATATGTAACCTACGCTACAGGAAGGCGGATTAATACGATTGGTGATTGAAGAGTACTCAGCTATTGTTGACGACCGGTTTGTTTTCAAAAACTATGTACACTGTGTACACTGTGTGCTTGTTTAACACTTTTCCAAGATGCTATAGATCAACGTTTTAATTTGCCTTCCAAAGATGGTCATATCTCATTTAATTCGTCAAAAGTGGAAAGCCGCATGATCTTTCTCTAGCGTGTTGTTTTTAATCTGTTGTTGTTGTTTTGCCCCGAAACTTTCTATTTAGTCCCAAATTAAACCATTTTGCACCAATTGAACATAAATTCAAGAAAGGGAAGGAGTCAGTTCTCAAACGTGGATCGAATTATTTCAAGAAGTAGTAATGTTTTACACCCGTCAAAGACAGCTCAATAAACCTTTAAAACTACCGGGAGGGAATTATAACCGTTTTCAATAGACCATTGTAATTGTGTTTACTTATTTCGCGAAAATCAATGACAAACAGCCGGCACCAGCTAAACGTGCTTTTTGTGTTCCCCTTTAAAACAAATGTCAGCGTGTTAAAAAAATCAAAGGACCCATATAACAATATTTTGCACTTAATTAAAAGACATTTGATTGAGTAAACTGTTGAAAATTCAATGGAATTGATACATATTTTCTCAGCATTTCATATTGTAATTCTATGCGTTTAAATACTTCGGACAGAAAAATAACACAAAAACTTTCGAAAATAGGTGACCCTTTTGATAATTAAGAGATGAAGAGAATATTTTTGTTTTCATGGAGGTATGAGCCGAAAAAACTTATCACATTGTATGAATACGCTCAAGCGACCACCTCTACTTAGCGTCCACTTTCATTACTAACATAACATAACATATCTTTTATTACACCCAAGTATACATTACTCGAGTGACTGGCATCATATTTCACGTTTCTATGAAACAATGGATATCCATGGACATATTTTGTTGATAAAATTATCAAAACTGAATCCTGTCTTGGTGGATCTCTATCAACATAGAATTAACCCATTCCCACGCAGAGACGCTTTTAGACACCCTCAAGCAAATAAGCTTTGGAAAACATTGTAGGAAATTAAGAAATTGCTTGTCACAAGCAATATCTTCATTATCCACAATGTTTTCTATCCAAAAAGATGAAACAATTCAAAATTCCATAAACTTTAAATTGTCGTCTGCATCGTCTTTCAATTTGGATCAGTCTAAATTCCTTATGTGTGGTAATGGGTTAAGTGAAAATCTTGCAATGATTTAAATACACGCAGATACTTTATTCGGCATTAAATAGTTTTACAACACACTTATAGCCTCAACATAAATATAGAACATGAAACAACACACATGATGGGAGCGATATGGAAGTTATGTGTTGTCTCGCAAAAACGCAGACATATTTTAGAAAATGTTCCCCTATTTTCGAGAAAACCCCCAGACTGAGAGTAACTCTAAGTGCGAGTGGAAATGTCGGATGGAAGAAAATTATTAATGGTTATAATTATGTCATGTCAAGAAACATGGAAATATAATAGGGTGCAAGATGTATAACATTATACAATATTGAAAGCGCACGTTTTTTTTCTTAACCCATTCCCACACAGCAAAGTTTTAGACTGGTCCAAATTGAAAGAAGCTGCAGACGATAATTTCAAATTGATGGAATTTTATTTTTTTTTTTTTTCATCTTTTTTTTAAAAAACATTGTGGATAATGAAGAAATTGCTTGTAACAAGCAATTTCTTCATTTTCCACAATGTTTTCCAAAACTTTTTTCTTGGGGGGCGTAAAAAGGAGGGATTGTGTGGGAATGGGTTAAAACCTCTCTGTGACTAGAAAAACTTAACATGTTTATAGCCCTGAAATATTGACTCCAATAATTATCTAAGTACCCGAATATAATCAAAGAACACGTTTAAATGAACAATTTCCTTTCAGATCTTTTGGGGAAAATTTTCTTCACTGTTGACGATTTATTAGTATCTATTTTGAAGCTCTAGTATGTAGGTAACAATTAAGAATAATATTGAAGTAAATATTTGTGATAAAAAGAATTAAATATGACATATATGTCACAAAAAGTATACTAAGCGACCATTCACTTAAACGTCCACACGTATATGGAGTGGTTGCTAAATTCAAGTTACACTGTACCGAAAAAAAGGTCTGATCCAGTACTGCCTGATCTTAGTTGCTTTCCAAAATATATACACGTATTTATTTAGACAGAACTACATTTCTATGCTATGCAAATGAGACAAATGCAAAAAGTTTTAAACAGGACAGATTATATAGACTGGCCGAAATCGATACTTTCTGCTCTTCCAACTCAGTCAGCCCGCCGTCATAGCGCAGTTGGTAGCGCGTCAGTCTCCTAATCTTCAATCATGGGAAGTCATGGGTTCGATCCCCGGCGGCGGTACATATCCTTTCCGACATTTGTCTCTCACCAATGGGTGGATAATCGTAAACCTAAGTGAGATAGCAACTGGAGGCTAGGAAAGGATGTGGTGGTAGTACTGGTGTAAGAAATACCAGGAATCCATTGTTAGGTGCTACAGCCGCCGCGAAATGACTTCAATACTGTTACAAGTGGCGTTAAACCCCATTCAATCAATCAATCAATCAATCAATCCAACACAGTCATTTTCGCAAGCCATTTCTCGAATAAAAGATGCTTAAACCCATTACCAGTCTGCAAAATTTTAGACTTGTCAAAATTGAAAAGAGTTCCAGATCAAATTTAATTTTGAGAATTTATTTTTTCAACTTTCCGAGTAGGAAAAAAAGCAATTTCTTCATTTTAGACAACGTTTTCCCAATTGTTTATCCTTGGGGCGCAATAAAGCGTAATCGTGTGGGAATGGGTTAAAATCTTTGTTGTTGTTTTCTTTCTTTCTTTCTTTCTTTCTTTCTTTCTTTATTTATTAGCTTCTCCTTTAGATCCTGTCCAAACTATTGTAAGAACAATCTACGTATATTATAAGAACCCCATGTGTATATATCATGAGCAACCTATACATAGTATAGGTAGCATATTTTTTGCTGTGGTTGCGATGTTTGAAATCCAATTGACAGTCGACTAATCTCTTGCCATTGACGGCGTTAGTCTGCATAATCTTTGAAATGGGACTTAAAACAAAAAGCAAATCGTTGATTTGCGACTTAAACGACGTAGTTACAGCATCAAAAAGCTGTAATCACGACATTTAGGCCGCAAATAGAATGAAAGTGCTTGAAATAAATGTCGGAGAATAAATAGATAAGTTGATTGGTCATTTTGATTACCATCAACAACCCGTCAATTGACCAATCGTGGCTGTCATTCAAGGAATCAATTGACCAATCAAATCAAACATTAATCCCGGAATTCAGATTTGAACTCTGACATTGGCCGCCATTTATGTGAATCATTTCTGTTGGTTTGGCGACCTAAACGTCGTTACTACAGCTTGCATAAGCTGTAGTTACGACGTTTAGTTCGCCAACCAACTATTCAACTTTCTTGTTTTATGCTATATACTGGCTATAATTTTTGCAAAAGAACGCCGTTTAAAATCGAAACGGACCTTCCTGTTGAAGTCATTAGGCGGGGCCAACGGCGTAAATGGGTGGGACCAGCGATTGGTCAACTTCCGCCCTGCACGGGAAAGGGGATGGGAGGGGAACCTCGTGGCATGTTCATGTTTTTCGCATATCTTTATTATTTAGAGAGTGCTTGTGTAGAAATCTAGGGATGCTGTAACAGGGTTGATGCAGGTTGATGACAATCATGTTAAATGATAATCACCAGAAAAATATCACAGGTGGATTCCTAGCTTTTCAAAAGAGACAAACACTTTAATCTTCCGCGTGATGATAGAAAAAAATAGTTCGCCTGTTAACCCTTGTCATGCTGAGCCCGGAATATTCCAGTTTTGGCAGGAGGTGAAGACCAAGATCAGCCTGCACATAAGTGCAGTCTGAGCTTAGTCTACAAATCCTGCTTGTACTTTTCCTGCCATAGTTGTTTATGAAATCCATTTTAAAAGAAATATTGATTATTGAACAAGTTCTATCAGTGCTTTCAGCCCTTTGATTTTACAGCAATTTAGAAAGGTAGTTTATACAGCACCACAAGGATTAAGATACAGTCGCCGCCGCGGTCTATCTGTCAATATATTGACAACTGTGTCCGTTTATCGACTCTATAGAACAGAAATAAACACAGCTTACAGTGTCCATCAATCAAAACTGTGGTTTTCAGGCAAATCTACAATTTTAGGTATTAAATATGCTGGAGTCTTTGTTTGTTTGTTTGATTCCTTATTTATTTGAGAAAGAGTTTAATTTGCTTTGGATTAAGGACTTGGTATACACCGAAGCATAGTTTGAAATTACATTTCAAACTTTATAAGGTTAAAAGGACAGATACCCATTGCATGTATTTCAAAATTTAATGATAGGGTCCCCACTCCCCCACCCCCATTATATGAAACGATGGGAAATATTTGTTGTTTCATTTAAGCGTGTGGTGTGAAATTATGGTGAGGATATAAGTTGGAAATATCATCAATCAATCAGAGATAGTTTTTTGAAAAAAAATGAATAAACAAACAAAAAGCAAAACAACATACACGAAGAAAGAACGGGAAATTTATATTTGAAAAAAATCTACAGATAGTCAAATGTTTCAAGTACCGTCCACGCAGTCTGGCTAGGGTCGACACTTGTAGTTGGTGGAATTGAGAAAATGTTTGCCTTTCTTGGTAGAAAACATTGTGATCGAAATTAAAAGAAGTTGTAGACAAATGTTTAGTGAATGGAATTTTAAAACCTTTTGTCCCATAAGGTAGAAAACATTGCGGACAAAAAAGAAATTGCTTGTAACAAGCAATTTCTTAATTGTCGACAATGTTTTCTAAGGCTCTTTTTTTCTGGAGGGGTGTCATTATTGTGATTGTTTGGTAAAGGGTTAAGTAAAGTCAACGTCTATTGTTTGCATAGAAAGATGATTTGTTTTTCTCTTACTGAAGTTGAAAAGCGAAAAAGTCAACTATGGGCCGGCAGATTTAAGCCGAAACTTTATAAACAGTGGAATCAAATCGTCAAATGTCTTCTTCCAAGCCTAACCCAGTTTTGTAAACAATGAACGCAAGTGATACAATGTATATTGATTTCTTTCCCTCTTTCTGTGTTAATCTCTTTCTCTGTCACTCTCCAATTTCGTAGTCTTATTTTACCATTGTTATCTTTTGATGTCGGGTTTTTATTTTTTAATTGTGAAATGCGTCACTAGTTTACCTTAGAGCTTTGGTTTAAAACATTATTCAAAATTCCTATTAAATTAGAAATACCACCCACAATAATTAAGCGAAGTTTCAAAAATAATCGGAGGGATGTTTGTTTGTTTGGTCGTTCGTTTGGGGTTTCCTTCCAAAATCGCATCTAGTGGTGTTGCTATATAGAATTTCTCCATTTGCATCGAACAAGTAAGACAGGATTTACTACCAATCCAGAATCGAAATGTGCTTGCACGCATAAAAATGTGAAGATATAATTTTTTCAGAAATCATCGCTGATATGAAGGAAATGCTGGAACACTGCATTATCTTCATTAACCACAATATTTTATATCCTTCAATATAAGTACTGTGATACTTTCCAATATATGGATGGGATATCTTTGAGATCTATTTTGTACCATTTAAATATTAGTCCAGGGTATTACCTTCTTCTCGTACAAGTGAATTTGAAAAATATAATTGAACGTGAGTAGAAAAGCCCATGTCGGACAAGCCGGTCATGGTAATTCTACCCCTGGCATTGGATAGACTATAGATATGCATAAACATTTCTTTGGTGTTATTTTTGAGTCGCCTGATTGTGTAAGCAACCAGGCTGTCATGGTTATCGTGTTCGATGATGGGGATGTTTCCGGCCTAAAACAATGATTCCGCTCCTATTTTTACAGGATATAAATCCGAGGTACTCCTTACTCAAGTCAGTTTCAGTACTGTATTTTGTAAAGGTAGTTATTTGCAATGAGATTAAATGAAACATATATTATCTTACTTGTGCTTTTTAATATAACGTTTAATACAAATCAGTAAGCATACATTTCAAACTGTCTTTTTCGTAAATGGAGTTGTTCAACCTGCATTAGCAGAAAATGTCATTTCAAAAAGATGTTTTTGTGAAACAACATGCCCCCGTAACAGCCTTTTCTCTGAAATGTGACCTTAATAAGAGACCTTGATCTTGATGGATGATCTTAAACTTATAACCGATTCATGCCTATCGATGCAATTATATCACAAGTATGAGTCATGTATCTTAAATATGCTTAGAGTATTGTAATGTTGCGTTTTTTTGGTAAAGTTTTGCAGACAGACTGGCCGATCGATAGATCGACAGATAGACGGACAATGGTGAAACAGGATGCCCCGGACTTTCGATGCGGAGGCATAAAAAGGCAGTATGTATGAATATCACTTAATTTCTCTTGAGCTCAAAGTGCCTGATATCAGGGTTTTATTTTGGTTTTTGCTACATATGTCCGTTGTCTTCCATTCTAGGACAAGGTATATATAATGGGTGAGAAACATTCTTGTTTAAGTTCGAAATAAAACATATGTTCTGTTCTATAATTGTCTCATGTCTGATGAAAAGCTCCAACACTGCGCCAAATTTTGTACAACAACAACAACAATAAAAGTGAGCACTCCAGTGCCTTTATTTTAGATAAAATTTCCTTAAACGTAGTCACCATGGTTGTTCTCTGTGATAGAATTGGATACCTTGGGGTCAACTTAGGTCGGCGTGGGAAAATATAAAGAAAACGAAATGAAAAGTAAACCTTGTAAGCCCTATAAAGGCTATGCTTTGGCTGGAATATATTAAAACTTAGCCTGAATGTTTGTCTTGATCGTCTCGATTCAAAAACATCTTCACCAGCGTAAAGCAGACGTATCTTTGACGGGACTATCAGTACTTTGAATTTTCTTTATTTTGGTGTGTTTTACAGCGAGAACAAATTAAAAGCTGTTCAAATAGATGAGTAGTTCGAGTACCAGCATTCTTGAAAATCCCGGAAGTGGATGAGTGTGCCTCGATCTCGAGAACCAATCAGAATCCACAAGATGCCATTTAAAAGTTGGTTTGTATCAGTCTTCAGTGGACATTTAAAGTGTGACATGCACTTCAACGTAAGATGAGAGGCGATAATTATCCGTTATCAGCACCAATAAACATTTAACATGGTCAATAACCAGCACCCTCAAAACTCCACAAGAACTTCTTGGTGAACGATTCTAAGCATGTACAATAAGATCTAATAGCTACACACGTGCAATGATAATGCTACCTAGAAACATACGACTCGTCACTAATCGTTTTCTAATGGCAAATGGCAATACAATTGTATTTGGATGTAGCAAAGAAGAACAAAGAACAGAATCTTAGAAATAATGTATATTCAAGGTTTTAAAAAATCGTAAGTATTCAATCTTTGCGACTACTTTGAAAAGGGTAGAAATACCTCGTCTATTTTCATAGTAAGGTTGTTTTACCAATATTTCTAAAGCATGCGCTATTCATGCAATGATAGTGTTCTTTTTAAGGCTGCACCAATTAATATATTACTACACAATGGCGCTTTCTAACGTGACGTTCTGAAGAAATACAATCGCTGAAATGAGAAGATTCTTGTAAGAAGCAATTTCTCCTTTTTCAAAATGTCTTTTACCCTATTTGGCACTTATTTTCCAATTTTAGTGCAATTTGAACTGTAGTTTAAAACTTCTTAATTTGAACCAGTCAAAAATGTTGTCATCTGGCTATGTGTTACACGTAAATGTAGTTAGTGTACATGCTGATTTAAACAAGTAGGGTTCTTTTCTAATTAGACGCTTGGTGTTGAAAGCCTTTTGAATACAAAGCGAAAATCCGTGACAAAATCATCCTGGCAATCCTCTGTAGGACAAACATATACTTGTGTCTGACTTATTGCTTTTTCATTGATGGCAAAATAGAGAGGACCGTTCCAGCCAGACCATGTCAAACGGCGTTTTGTTGAATGTAAGTTCATGGTGAATTAGCTTTACATTAAGCACCAATCTCGAAAATCGAATTGTTTGCGTAGAAATGTTCCCCAAATCAAAGCCTGCTATGTAGCCGATTTAGTGCTTGGCTGCTAGTCATGTATTGGCGATTTAAACGTTGACTAAGCTAGACTCTGTCATCACGTTATAGACCTACCGCCTGTCTCTACTGCGTGCTATTGGCGGCATGTGACTCTAATTTGGCTTGATTTAATTATAGAGAAAATTGCTGAATGAAGGGTTACGTGCACAAGTCTTCACAATCTACTTAAAAATCATAATTGATACTTGCATGCAACAACAACAAAAACATTTTAAACACTTTCAACAGGGACAATAGTTTTTACTTAAAAGGGCCCCTGGTCTAAATTGTTAGATTTAGATGACATTTTTTTAGACCCCATTCAAAAGATTTTATTTGAAGGAATATTAAGCCATTAATGTTTTACGATAGAAAACCAAAGTCTCGTTCAAAATTGAACATTGATGGCCCTGGGAGAAAATGTTTTAAGTTTAAATAATTTGATTGTTAGTTTCGTCTATCAAAAACGAGCGATCTGATTGGTCGAAAAATTTAATTCATACCTCCATGAACAAAATTTTGAGTACGCAGCCATTTTGAATGCTTCCGCACAAAATAGTTCACTATAAAAAGGTATCAAAATTTGTTAAGTTGTTGCATTTTTCGCTCGATGCTATTAAATTATAAGAAATGAAGAGAATATTTTTTTGTTTTCATGGAGGTATGAACCGAAAAACCTAATCACACAATGTATGAATCCGCTTCGCGTACTCATACATTGTGATTATTTTTTTCGGTTCATACCTCCATGAAAACAAAAAATATTATCTTCATCTCTTAAATAAAATTTAGAAAACAATATCATTGGAAGAGTCTGTATTGACTAAACTTGTAATGATATTACTGCAGGGACCAAATGGCACCTTCCTACTCACTTGTACGGACTTATATAATGCTTTCTTTTTGGAAGATTATCGAGACTTCCCGTTAGATTTCCTCTCGATCATTTCAAAACAAAACAACAACAACACCACAAAGAACCTGTGAAATTATCAAAAAGATGTATCTCTGTTTTAGGAGATTTAGCCCTGCTGCGCTACTGAACGTCATCTACACGGGGCCAAAGGCACTGGTGACGCCATCAAGTTGCCATGTAATTCACGTGCGATATGACGGGCTTTAAATAAAGGTCCACAAAAGGATCACAATTTTGAATTAAAGAAATAGAATACTTGTTCGTTTTTCGTGTAAGACAAAATTATCTTTCATTTCCTGAACAACTAAAGCTCCACCACGAGTGAAAATATAGGTTTTGTTGTTCAGTCAATGAACGATAATCGACGCTGGAACATAGGGAATATTACAACAGTGTGTTTTTCTATTTGTTGTTATCGTGTTCGAGAATCGTGTAGGTATTTTTATTGGATGAGACCGATAAAAATACCTACACACGGTTCGAGAATACGATAACAACATATAGAAAAACACACTGTTGTAATATTCCTTTTATTATATACCCTTTAGGACATGACATTAAAAAAATTAAGAAATAACCAACTGTCCGAAAAAAACCCGAACGTCAATACACAAAAAGTAGTCCGTGTTTAACGGTACTCGACGAATACGTTTTTTGGTACACACCGAATACGGATTTTTTTCTATCGTGTTGTATTAGATAGCCATATTTTAATTCATATGATTTATAGGCATATAATAAAAACAATTATTCTCCGTGTATTTGTTATTACCAGGTAGATATTTTCCATTCTTATTGTAGCATCTTTGACTCTGAAACCAGACATATGGAAGAAAACACACACACACACAACAACAACGACAACATTAGCAACTGAGAGAAAAATAAACGTGGCGCAGATTTCAATTAGAAATATCAAATTCGACTGAAAAAAAAATATATTTTTCCAGATTATTTTCATATTACAGGACAGAGATAATAAATGATGAACCGAGAACACGATCGTGTTCAGTCGTTGAGTTAGTGAGATCATTTGAAGTGTCTTTCTATCTTAAAACCGGCTAACATGGGGATTACTGTTTAATCTTTTAATAGGAGAAATATGATAGCTGTGTGGTTCGTTTGTCCCGGCTGCCCCATCATGTCAATAATATTTAGAGAACTTTATTAATTTATCAACTGATCATGGTATGGACTTATTTTCATCACCGGGACACAGCAAAATGGTTCCAAGTGATAAAAATTTAATGTATTTTCTAGCATAGGCTGGTTAAGGGCTATAGGGCTGTCGTAGAAACGGTATTTCTCCCTAAAAGGAATTCTGAAATCTTCGTTAAATCTTTCCTGTTCAATCCCTAGTTTTTACGTCTCTGAGAATTTATAATTTGGAAAATATTGTAGAAAAATAAGAAATTGCTTGTAACAAGCGATTTCTTCTTTTTCCGCCATATTTTCTATCCTACCGAATAGTGATTTTTCAATTTTAATCCAAATTAAAGTTTTATATGTAAAACCTGTGAATTTGGACAGGTCTGAAATTTTGCAAAACCCTGAAACGATTAAAATTGTTTACAGACCTCTCACAAGCCAGATATCGAAAGCTTTGAGGAACACAAAACGAAAAAAAAAATCAAAATTATATTATATTACCAACATAAAATAATTTTGAAATTTATTTTTGTTTTGTGTTTCTTAAAGCTTTCGATATCTTGCTTGTGACCTATTCTGAAATCATTGATAGAGGTATCTGAACATAACGAAGATTTCAGAATTCCTCTTGGTGAGAGTGTTTGTCCCCAAGAGATCATTAGGGCCAATTAATTATATCATATGTACATGTATTTACTAACTTAAGAACTAGTGTACGAACATTATTTTTTCTGTTAATACCCGTGACCAAATATTCTTTTGTTCAACTTTAAAAAAGTATCATGCAACTTGTGCTTGGGACCAAGTTAAATGGAGCAAAAGATATTGATTATGATGGTTTTATCTGAGTGCCACCTTGGTCAAACAATGATTTCTATATATGCTGATACAAAATAAATAGAAGTGTTAGTCCTATCGTGGACCTTTTCTCATTTTTCCTTCATTTTAAACTACTATAATTGTATATTACTTGTTAACCTTCTTCCACATACTGATGATCTCTGCCGCCCTGAAGAAATACAATAACAGAAAATTACTTGTTAACCTTCTTCCACATACTGATGATCTCTGCCGCCCTGAAGAAATACAATAACAGAAAACTTTGTGGAAAAAGGAAGAATTGGGATCGAACCCTTTACCTCATGATTAAGAGGTCGATGCCCTATTAACTTCACTATTGCCTCAATCTGAAGATCTTAATTTGACGCGTGAATCGTTCTTAAGTGGGATTTCCAGTACTTCCAGTGTTATTTAATTCAAGTACGGTTCTGAGCTAGAATTTTGACCCAGCATGAGAAGGGTTAAAACTTAAGATATATTTTGTTGTAGAAAATGAATTATTTCTAAGGCGTATAGAACCAAATATAACAAAAAATATAGAACAGTTGACACAAACACTTTGAAGAAAGGCTTCAAATGAGACAAGATAAATTGTAACGGCAATTCAGTTGTATGAGATATGTATTGTTCTAAACCTGTCCTTTACAACCCCTGGTTTTTACGTCCATGCAATTTTATACTAAAAGAAACTATTATGAGAAAAGAAGAAATTGCTTGTATCAAGCAATTTCTTCTTTTATCACAATATTTTCTACCACATACAATGGTTTCGTTTCAAACTGCACTTGCTTTTCATTGTCGTCTGTAATATCTTTCAAATTTGACCAGTCTAAAATTTCGAGAAACAGGAAAGGGTTAACCAGAACTATCGATATTACCAACAATTCAAGCCCAATCAAAAATGGTTGATTGATTGAATGGTGTTAAACGCCGATTTTAACAGTATTTCAGTCATATCGCGGCGGCTGGAGACCTAACAATGGATTCCTGGTATTTCTCACACCAGCACTACCCCTACATCCTTTTCTAGCCTCCAGCTGCTATCCCACTTAGGTTTACAATTATCCACCCATTGGTGAGAGACAAATGTCGGAAAGGATATGTACCACCACCGGGGATCGAACCCATGACATCCCATGATTGAAGATTAGGAGTCTGACGCGCTACCGACTGCGCTATGACGGCGGCCCAATCTCAAATGGATAAACATCTTCAAGACCAGATAACATAAATTCCAAAGCAAAGGTATATCGCGACAGAAGAGGACCACCAAACAGCATCGGCAGCCATTTTAATCATCAGTCGGAACCGACCAGAACATCACCACCCCCGCCCCAACCACCACGAAGGGACCTATATGATGAAATCAGGTGTTCTGTCAAAACAGTTGATGGATCGCCGTTGCCAACCAAATTATCAATCGACCAATCAGATCATTGAGTTACCGAAAACGAACTTTGAACTCAAGAATAGCCCGACATTTTTGTGAAGCATATTTTTTAGTTTGACGACGTCGTAGCTACAGCTTAATCAATGTGAAGTTACGAAGTTTAGGTCGCCAGCCAACCATTCTACTTTTTTATTACATGCTATAAACCATACGTTTTGCAAAATGACGTTGTTATATATTTTTATTTAAGAAATGAAGAGAATATTTTTTGTTTTCATGGAGGTATGAACCGAAAAAACTAATCACACTGTATGAATACGCGAAGCGGATTCATACATAAGTGTGATTAGTTTTTTCGGTTCATACCTCCATGAAAACAAAAAATATTCTCTTCATTTCTTATAATTTAATAGCATGGAGCGAACAAAGCAAACCTTTACAACTTTTGATACTTTTTTGTATAGAACTATTTTGTGCGGAAGCATACAAAATCGCGGCGTGCTCAAAATTTTGTTCATGGAGTTATGAATTAAATTTTTCGACCAACCAGAAGGCTCGTTTTTGATAGACGAAACTAACAATTAAATTATTTGCCTATAAATATTTCTAGTAAAATATATACATCCAACACAGATAATTCGGACGCGCCAGGAAAAAAAGTGTCAAATAGGCTACGGTTCCATATAGGCCTAAGCAATCGAGCCCTGCCCCTACAGTTCTTTTATCTTCTAACGTAAATAGTTTTAAACCACAGAGTGCATTTTGATCCCATAAAGACACCCGATAGTAAGTAATTGTTGTCTAATAAGAATAATAATATAGAAAAAATCGTGTAGCTGCTCGTGAAATGGAAGTATTCCAAGCATGAAGGTAAAGCAAGTACCTCCTCCCCCCCCTCCCCCCCCCGAGCAAACCGCCGAAGGACCCGGATTAAGACCCGGGGGGATAGGCGGGTCGGTGCCCCGGGAGGAGGGGGAAATTAAAGGCGCCTTAGCAAAATTTTGAGAAAATGGTAAAGGAGGAGGGAAATGCTTTTCAGATTTTTTTCAAATCATTTTATCGAATTCATTTAATGAAAAGGGGTATATAATAAATTGAATATTAATACAACATCTTGTATTGGCTTCTCGTTGCGGAGGACAATTTGATATTCCACTCGACCTTCAGTCTCGTGAATTATCAAAATTTTACTCCGCAGCTCGAAGCAAATACAAGATGTTTATCCGTGTTGTAACCTTATTTTCTCTATATATCGAATTAAAACTTCCTGTTGGACGTAGGCGTGACTAGCGATCCGTCAATTTTCTCACCAAGGAAGTAAGAGCGATATTGCACGCTGACGAAACATGCCTTTAAACCAGTATATTGGAGTCTTTATTACATTTGCTAACATTATGACCATTTCGTAAATTATGCACGTACTTACAATTTCATCGAAGAACAAACAAGTCCAAAAGCAGTTAAAATTCAAATTCAGTCATATTTCCCCGTTTATTACCGCGACCATAAATTGAAAGACGAGCTCGCCATTCCGGTATATGTCACGATTATTATTCGGCTAGTAAATTATACCCACTCCAATATTTTATATTGCCGAATTTCGCCATAGTTAAACAAAGCGGCAATAATTCAAAAAAGAGCCACGCTGTGATAAAATGAACCCGTAGATTTTTATGAGTATGAAACGAAGATGTGATGACGCTTGCTGCTAGAGCTCGTTCCCACACGATCACACTTTTTCACGCCCAAAGGAAAAAAACGCTGTGACAAAAAACGTGAAAATGAGGAATTTGCTTGTGACAAGCAATTTCTTCATTATCCACAATGCTTCTACCTCGGAATAAATAAATAATTAAAAAAAAAACAAAAAAAACATTGACTAAAAATTGTCGTCTGCAACATCTTTGAAATTGGACCAGCCTGATTTTTTGTCGTCTGGTAGTAGGATAGAAAGCTTACAATTTGGAAGGAAAAACAATTAAGGGTTGATAAATGTTCTTGGATTTTCAATTTTTACCCAATTTTCATATGATCCCGTATTTGGGCCTATCCAAAGAAAGAAACTTTAGAAAACGTTGTGAAAAATTGGTTCCAACAACTAATTTCTTTTTTCTTTCTAATTGTTACTTAAAGACCAGATTCCATTAACTAAAATTTGTCGTCTGCAACTTTTTTGATTTAGGATCAGTCCAAAAATTGTGTCTGCTGGTAATGTGTTAACCGATTCCCTCACAGTATCGCTTTTAAATGCCATCTAAGAAAAATAATAGGGAAAACATAGGTGAAAATGAGGAAATTACTTATGACAAGTAATTTCTTCATTTACCACAATGTTTTCTACCCAGATAGTTGAAAAATCAATTTCATAAATCTTTAATTGTCGTCTGCAACTTCCTTTAATTTGAACCTTTCTAAAAAATTTCCGTCTGGTAATGGGTTAAATGATAAACGGAAACCTAACGGTTCCCGTTTACACAGTATTTTTACAGAGCTATGAGCCTAGTCGAAGCTTAGACTCTGTACACCCAAAAAAAAAAGTCTTACAAAATTCCATTTTGTCTGCGGATTTTCGTGTTTTTCTGTATTTCTGTTCTATCGATTTTTCACGATAAACTTACTGTCTAGACGGATTGCGATTTCGTTAAAAAATTGCGAACGACCGGAAGTGAACTCCGAACTTCGGCAATTTTAAAGCATTTTTGTTGTTTTGGCAACTTAAACGACGTGACCACAGCTTACTCAAGTGTAAAGAAAACACATGCTGTGCGAATCTAGGATAATCTCAGGGGCTTATGTATTTTTAAAAAGACGGTTGTTGAATTCATGACGCACGTGCCGTTCTTTCGTGATTGACGTTGCTGACCAACTTGCGATAAGTTTTCACGTGCTGTTCGTGTTGAAATCGAAATAATGAACTAAATATAGTGATTTTATTTCAATAAAACGCAGGATTAATTGTTTCGATACACACGCGCTAAACCTAGAACGGATCCGCCAGTTTTTATGCAGGTGAATCGAAACCATCCACCCTGTGCCTAACTGAAATGTTGAATATAACTGAAGTTACGACATTTTGCACTCCCAACGACGCTATACCACTGTGTTAACCATTATGGTGAGATTAACTTAAATAATCTCCGAATAAGGTCAGGGTGAGATTCTTGATAAATGAAGGATCGTTAGTCCCGCCCGCTGACTCTGCTGGCCCCGCCCACTGACTCTGCTGGCCCCGCTCACTGACTATGCTGGCCATAACAAATGACTCCAACAGGAAGTTCCTCTTTGATTTTAAACGATTGATTTCTAAAATTTATAGCCAGTAACATACCGCAAAATAACAAAGTAAAATAGTTGGTTGTCAACCTTCTATAAGCGGTAGTTACGATGTTTAACCCGCAAAAGCACTTCTCATAAATGTCGATCAATGTCCGAGTTCGAAGAACTAGATAAAGTATCTAATTGGTCGATTGACTCCTTGATTGAGATCGTATTCGGCCAGTTGAAGACACAACTAATATCTTACCCCTTTTCGTGCTGAAGAAAATCATTGATAGAATTATATTGAAATCTGGTGAATGGAGTGACTGATGACTTCAAGTTACTATTTGTTACAAAAATAATCTTAGGAATAACTCTGGCTAAACGGAATAGGTAGATGGTGTAGACTAGGAGTAGACTGCACATATATGCAGGCTAATCTTTGTCTATATCACCGGCCATAACAAGAATGTTTCTGGTTCCGCATACTAGGTTTTAAACTCAGCCCGCGCTAACTGACCGCAGTTGTCGACGCACCGTCAAAGACCAATCAATCATTAAAACCCAGCTAATTTTGTCAGATATGACCCTCCGTGTGCCCCGTTTTGACGTGGACCGACATAAAAACAATAAAATTGACAAAAATATGGGTGTTCTGCACCCTAGTGCCCTTTCAAGAGCTATAAAAGGATTGTGTACGATAGCGTATGGGTGACGATCAAGATTAGCTAAATATATGGGAAGCCTATATCATAATGACGGGAAATCTATTTAATTTCACCTATAACTGAACAGTACCTATACAGGAAATCATGTCTTATAATGAGAGTAGAAGAATGTCAGCCCCATTAGGTCATTTGGTAGAGCATCCGACTTTAAAGTCGAGATCCCGATTTCGATCCCCATGCTGACTAAATTAACAAACATTGTCTTTCTGGTGAGACATTAAGCCGAGGCCCCGTATGAGGGTGCTTATCATCGAATATCAGGCGAAGCTCCCGGTAGTTTCGCCCTATACCTTTGCCCTATCCGGCAACTGACCGTTCCTTGTTCCAAATGCTTCGGTAGCAACGACGAGAATACCTCAAAGAGTTAAAGGTGAGATTAAAGAGCTCTCACCAATGTCAGTTGTCTGTCAGTATTCCTTCCACAATTCATCTAAACATCTTCTCTTTCTAATCCAGTGGGTCTGTCTTGGTGAAACTCGACAGGAAATTATGTTTGTTGTGCGTAGGTTGATCAAATCTGATCAGGTGGTTGAAATCCACCCCTAAGTGTGATTGTCACGACAATAAAGGGTGAAATATTCAAGCTGTAGTTACGATGTTTATGTCGCTAACTAACTATTCAATTTGTTACATGTACTGGCCATAATTTTTCAAAAGTAACGTCGTTATATATTGATGCGGAACTTCCTGTTGGAGTCTGTGGGCGGGGCAAATTAAGTCAGTTGGCGGGGCCAGCGATTGGTTAATTTGTCATAGTTGATTGATTGAATGCGGTTTAATGCTGCTTTTAACAGTATTTCAGTCATATCGCGGCGGTTGGAGCACCTAACAATTGATTCTTACCCCAGTACTACCTCTGCATTCTTTCCTAGCCTCCAGCTGATCTCCCACTTCGGTTTACGATTATCCACTCATTGGTGAGAGACAAATGTCGGAAAGAATATGTGCCGCGGCCGGGGATCAAACAATTTGTCATAGATACCATCAAATATGAATGACCAAAGGTTAATATATGACTCTGTTTGTTGATATCCATTTGTACATGGATACTTGGGTGATAAATGTCTACTGGATTGCTGTTGTTGTTTGTTGTTGTATACGTGTTATACGTTCATGATAACAGTCCTATGACTGGATTTTTAACCCAATAAAGGGATGTGGATTTGCACTTGTTTTTGTTCGTTCGTTCACCGTTATCATTTCCTGTGGAGATACATCTCATCCTATATCTATATCAATCAAAAGTTCACAAACAAAAATCTGGTATTTGAGACGGAGAATGTAATCGAACGATTGCTGGTAACTCCAACTACCTCGACAGGAAGTTCGACTAAGATAGAAATCGGTGAGGGTTGTTGTTGTTTTTTGTTTGTTTGTTTGTTTAAATGCATGGCCAATAACATGTACGAAAAGCATATGGTCCGTTAGCGACCTAAATGTCGTTATATAGGGAATATAACAAGAGTGTCTTTTTCTATTTGTTGTTATCGTGTTCGGTATCGTGTGTAGGGAATTTTTATTGGGTGAGACCGAAGGTCGAATCCAATAAGAAATACCTACACAAGATTCGAGAACACGATAACAACAAATAGGAAAACACACTATTGTAATATTCCTTTTATTAGATACCTTTAAGACATGTCATTACGAAAATTCTCTTAAATGAATTAGAAATAACCAAATTTCCGAAAAAAAAAAGCCCGAACGTCAATACACGAAAAAGGAGTCCGTATTTAATAGTACTCGACGAATACGTTTTCTCTACACGCCGTATAATGATTTTTTTTAGACAGCCAGATTTTAATTCACATCATTCATAGGTATGTAATGAATTGATTGATTGCTTGAATGTGGTTTAACGCCGCTTTTAACAGTATTTCATATCGGGGTGGCTGGAGCACTTAAAACCATAGAATCCAGAATTTCTCACACCAGCACTACCACTACATTCTTCCAGAGCCTCCAGCTGTTCATACCATATGGTTTTGCGATTATCCACCCATTGCTGGGAGACAAATTTCGGAAAGGATATTCGCCGGGGATCGAACTCGGGACCCCGTAATTAGGAGTCCGACGAGCTACCACTGCGCAAGACCGCGGCATTGTTTATGAGTACCTTCTCATCAAATATATGTTTCGTGTTTCCGACGAATGGATTGAAATCTATCTTGACACTGAAGGATATGTAAGGTTTTTCAACCCATTACCACTAGACCAAATTTTAGACTGGCCCATATTCAAAGAAAATAAAGACGATAAGTTCAAGTTAATAGAATTTAAAATATTTTTGTCATTCTTGGTTGAAAACAATTTGGGAGGTGCAGAAATTGCTTGTAACAATCAATTTGTTCATTTTTCACATTATTGTCTCAAACTATTGTCTTGAAGGTCATTAAAAGGCGGGATTGTATGGGAATGGGTTCATTCAAACGTTCGTCCTCAGAATTATATTGTCTATGGCATGTAGTAATATTTTGCCTACCACATCTATTCCGCTGAAAAAACTCTATGTAGACAAAATTAGTAATGCTTAATTTCATTGTGACCGATTTGTCATTAATTTATTCATTTTTCTTCAGTCTTCATCTTCTTTCTCAAGTCATCTCCATTTTTCTTATTCTTATATTGTAATATTTATATTTCTTAATCCTTTACTGTTTTCCAAAAAATTAGGGTGAACCAAATTCAAAGGAGTAGCAAACGACATTATGAAATAAGGACACTTTAAAAAGAAGCCATCCTATATGATAGAAAATATTGTGGAAAAAGAAGAAATTGCTTGTAACAAGCAATTTCTTCGTTTTTCACATTTTTTGCTGAAGTGTAGTATCACAGGGACGTAAAATCAGGGATGGTACAGGAAGGGGTTATTAATATTTATTATATACCTATAACAGATATTGATTAAAATCTGGCTATCTAATACAACTCGACAGAAAAAAAAAATCAATATTCGGCGTGTACTAAAAACCCGTATTCGTCGAATACCGATAAACACGGACTACCTCTTTGTGTATTGACTTTCGGTTTTTTTCGGGAAGTGGGTTATTTCTTAATCATTTAAAGAATTTTTTTAATGTCATGTCTAAAAGGTATATAATAAAAGGAATATTACAACAGTGTGTTTTCTATTTGTTGTTAATGTGTTCTCGAATCGTGTGTAGGTATTTTTTATTGGATTCGACCTTCGGTCTCATCCAATAAAAAATACCTACACACGATTCTCGAACACAATAACAACGCATAGAAAAAGACACTGTTGTAATATTCCCTATGTATTATCATGAAACTCTTCAGAAAACGGGGGAACAAAACGGCATGATAATAATAGTAGTAATTTAAGAGATGAAGAGTTTTGTGTGCGTGTGTGTGTTTTTCATGGAGATATGAAACGAAAAATCTAATTACATCGTATGAATACGCGAAGTTTATTCATACACAAGTGTGATTAGGTTTTTCGTTTCATACCTCCATGAAAACAAAAACAAAAAATATTATCTTCGTTTCTTGTAACTTAATGATATAAAAAAAAGGCAAATATTTTACAAATTTTGATACCTTTTCGATGGAACTACTCTGTGCCCAAGCATACAAAGTAGCTACGAGCTTAAAATTGTGTCCATGGATATTTTTTTCTTTTTTCGGTCATTCAGAACGCTCGTTTTTGTTAGACGATTCTAAAAAATTAAATTTTAATTTTGTTACGAATCTTCTTCGGATTGGAAGATAATGAAGAAGAAGAAATTAGCCTCGAAACCATGTCCTAATATTATACAATGTTTATAACGAGTTGAAAGTTGACCTAGAATTAAATGAAGTAAAAAGCTTGCGGGTTGGATATTTTCTCGTTTGTATTTAATCCCTCACAGTT
The DNA here is from genome assembly GCA_946902895.1 of Fragum fragum. Taxonomy (NCBI): domain Eukaryota; kingdom Metazoa; phylum Mollusca; class Bivalvia; order Cardiida; family Cardiidae; genus Fragum; species Fragum fragum. Next base: position 8,050,328 of record OX336366.1, read on the forward strand.
CAGGTGCTATTATTTTAATAAGACGAAACACCTGTATGCTTATATACAATCAAAACATGTACGCTAAAACTCGGTCATTTAATTGTATCGTAGTCTTAGTGCAACACTGTCGTGAGTGCGAAGATTTGTATTTACGACAGTGTTTCGCTGACCTGTCGACATATATTTGGTCACTTTGTTAAGGGTATTAACCCATTCACACACAACAAAATTTTATACTGGTCCAAGTTGAGAAAGCTGCAGACGATAATTTCAAGTTGAAGGAATTTAAACTTTTTCGTCTTATTAGAATAGAAAACATTGGGTATTATAAAGAAATTGCTTGATACAAGCAATTTCTTTATATTCCCCAATGATTTGCAAAGCTTTTTCCTCGAGAGGTGTAAAAAAGCGGGAATTATGTGGGAAACGGGTAAATGACTCGTCTTGCGGAGAGGCACTGTCTGGCAAATGACTGATCTCAGAACAAATCCCCTGAACCGATATAAAATTGTCAATCCAAACGTCGTAAGTAAAGCTTGATTCAGTTTTAGTTACGACGTTTAAGTCACAAAACCGACAAAATTGATGACCTGGCATAAAAAGTCGACCTCTGTTGAATTTCAAATTTCTCTTTCGGCCTAAACGAATGATTTGATTGGTCGGTCGATGTTCTGATTTGACATCGACATCCGTCGATTAAGTAGCTTTGACAAAATACTTAAAGAGATGTCGGAGTTATCGGCCTGTCGGGGTTACACGTATACATGAAAAAATCTCATCACTCAATAAGACTAGCAACAGTGAAAAGTTTAAACGCTGGCCTGACTGCTTCCTTATATTGTTATTCATGTTTTTGCTTTTTTTCAGGCATTTTAAAATTCGAAATCATTCTTATATTTTGCTGATAAATTGGTTGTTTGGTCGATTCGTTAATCGACGGTTGATCGATGGAGTGCTTGATTGATTAGTTGATTGATTGATTGATGGTTGGATTGATTGATTGACAGACTGACTGGCAGATTGATTGATTGATTGATTGACAAACTGATTGACTTATTGATTGATTGATTGATTGATTAAGTGATTGATTGATTTATAGACTGTTGGATGGTTGGATAGATGGATAGATGGATGGATGAGTGGGTGGCTTGGTGGGTGGAACGATAGTTGGATCGATAGGTGGGCAGAGCATTGATCACCTCAGTTATTCTGACACTTACTCTCAATAAAAATTCATACGCTTAATTTACCTTGAGTAGATCTTTAACACCTTCACTTTGTACTTATAACGCGGCATTTTGAAGCATGCCTTTTTGCACCTTACACTGGTCTGGACTCTGTTACTAGTATTAATCCTTTCCCAGTTACTTCCAGTCTATGTGTAAACCCATTCCAACACAATCCCTCCTTTTTACGCCCCTCAGGAAAATAGTTCTGGAAAACATTGTGGAAATTGAAGGAATTGCTTGTTACAAGCAATTTCTTCATTATCTACAATGTTTCTTCAAAAAGAGACAAAAAAAAAAATAAAAAAAATTAAATAAATAGATTCCATCATCTAACAGTTGTCGTCTGCAACTTCTTTCAGTGTAAACCAGTCTAAAATTTTGTCGTGTGGTAATTTGTGAAAGACACACCTGACCGCCATTTTGATAGAATTTCTTGGCGGTAATATTGCAACGGGTTGTCTGGTAGAGTCAACAATATTGAATGTTTAGCCAAGCTTTAATGCAGTACTATTCTTACTGCTATGGGTCCATTTACAATGGGGTTAATATTTTCAGTATATACAACTTGTTGAATGAAGGCCAGTTGTAAAGTTAATCAAGCTGAATAATCCCGGATAGAGTACCCTTGATTTTTAAGGTAATTACAAAGCATTAAGGGGACAAAACTGGGCGATAATTCTTTACATGTCACCCCCCCTTTCTTTGTACATAAACCTTGGCTATCAACTTTTCTTTTTCATGCACTTTCATCGCAATCCTCGATAGTAAGAACACCCCCCCCTCTCTCTCTCTCTCTCTCCCTCTCTCATTTTTTCTCTTTCTCTCTTTCTCTCTTTCTCTCTCTCTCTTTCTCTCTCTCTCTCTCTCTCCCTCTCTCTCTCTCTCTCTCTCTCTCTCTCTCTCTCTCTCTCTCTCTCTCTCTCTCTCTCTCTCTCTCTCTCTCTCTTTCTCTAGCGTACGTGCGTGTATTCCCGTTTATGTATCGTCGATACCGTAGCACAAGCTCATTTGAGCGATGTCCGCAGAACATGTTTAGTTGCTACGAGGGATGGTGCAAGGATTCAGGACGAAACAGCTGAGAGCTCCACCTGTTTTTTTTAACGCGCTCGATGGATAGAACCGTCACACGGGGCCTCGGTTTAGCATCTCGTCCGAGATGTTAGTTGTTAGTTAGTTGTTAGTTGATATGGTCAATCCATGGCTCGAACCCATGATCTTAAGATTTGAAATCGAGTGCTCCACCAACTGAAGTAGTCGGTTGTTTTATACAGCACTAGTATTTTTACATTTTGTTTTAACTCATTTATTTTACATCGAATCGCAAAAAATATTTCTACAACTTAGACAGTCTGCTTCTGAAAGTGTGGGACAGTAAATTACCTAAGTTTTTTGACAATCAAAAGTCATCGAAATTGGAACTCTTGATTACACAATGACATCGACACTCTACCTCAAGCTTGAGAACACCAACATGTTTTCTTACTCCAAGAGAAAGCAGGCGTATTCAATCATTTTTGTTGATTAACCCATTCCCACACAGTGACGCTTTTGGACACCCCTCAAGAATCACAGATGAGAAAACATTGTGTAAAATGTAGAAATTGCTTGTCACAACCCAGAAAGTTGAAAAATCTAGGATTTCAATAACTTTAAATTGTTTTCTGTAACTGCTTTCTATTTGGACCTGTATAAAATTTTGCCGTCTGGTAATGGGTTTAACTATATTTTGCGATTTAGAAATAAATAAATATATAGAAGAAAAAAAGTTTTAGGCGCTTACAGGAATCGTTATCTGAAAAATATATAACCTTACACTGACAGAGTCAAGCACGATGGAACTATTTATTAGGATATAAATTGATTTCTCGTCGTGCATGAATATGGCCATATCACTGTTCATGACAGCTAACACTAGCAATAATTTATGTCTATTTCAAGAGCATTCAAATATGCCCACTTCATGACAAAAAGTAGTCCATACAACGGTAATCAAGGAGGTTGTAATTTGAGTTGGGAGAGTAACAAATTGTTTCTTCTAATAAAACTTTCCGCTCAACATAAGTATCGACAAGGGGTGTACAAACATGTATTTGAAATGATTAATGGGTGTCCTTGGGTAACTCCAAGAAACTAAGAACAAATGCTTTTACATAAATATAATTACTGTCATTTTTCTTATTGGCGAATCCCGGCAAACATGTGGTTAGGCAAAATGTTGGTCGTAACTACATCGTGAATAAACGAAAGTCGTCAACTCACCAGAGATGTTTGTCATAGATATCGAAACTGACTTCCGGTCTAAATTAATGATTGAATTGGTCAATTAAATTTTTTAATGTATCGCGATCCGTCAGTTGTATATGTTTGTATTCTAGTCCGGTGGCCTCTGTGTTAAAAAAAGTTATGTGTGAAAATTACTTGTAACGTTAACAGATTTTAAATAAAGGGTCCTTAAATTGTGCAGCTATATGGCAGATTTAGATAACACTATGGACTAAAAGATGCCACTTTAATTTGCCCTTTTATTTCATTTTCTGCTTCGATAGTACACTGGAATAACAAGTTTGAAGACACATTCTATTCGCAGTTTAACTCTAAATTGAGATTAATTCACGGAAAACAGGTCTTGTCCACTAACTCCGCCTGCCACACCCACTGACTCCGACAAGAAGCCCCATGTCGATAGTGAACGGCCTTATTTTGCAAAGTTGATGGCCATTAACATGTCATAAAAAGTAAAATGGTTGGTTCAACAAGCTTTATTTACGACCTTTGCGTCGCCAAACCAGCAAAAATGTTTCGAAGATGTCAGCAAATGTCAGAGTTCAAAGTTCACTTCTGGTTCAAATGAATAGATTGATTGGACAATTGATTCTTTGAGTGAAACCCGCGATTGGTCATTTGTCGCTAGGAGAAATAAATGTTCAAAGAATCAAAATATACAAACTGGGTTAATTACCAGTTCATTTAAGAGATGAAGAGAATATTTTTTGTTTTCATGGAGGTATGAACCGAAAAACCTAATCACACTGTATGAATACGCGAAGCGGATTGATACATTGTGTGATTAGGTTATTCGGTTCATACCTCCATGAAAACCAAAAATATTCTCTTCATTTCTTATAATTTAATAGCATCGAGCGAAAAATGCAACAACTTAACAAATTTTGATACCTTTTTGTATGCAACTATTTTGTGCGGAAGCATATTAAATGGCTGCGCGCTCAAAAATTTGTTCATGGAGGTATGAATTAAATTTTTCGACCAATCAAATCGCTCGTTTTTGATAGACGAAACTAACAATTGAATTATATTTAAACCAACTTTTTACTTCTTTGTTACATGTGGCTGACCTTTGAGTTTACAAAATAACTATATTAATATCTAAGTTGGACTTCCTGTTGGAATTCAATGGGTGTGAACAGCAATCATCCATTATCATCATTTCCTGGAAAAAATAGTCCTTCATAGTGGAATAGGAATAAAAAAAAACCTTAACAAAAGGATTTTCGAGGAAAATAACGGCTTTAAAAAAACTTAGACCTTTATACTCATTGTTTGAAACGACAATACGAGTATGAGAAGTAGTACGACCGGCATGTTTCAGTTCTGGGTTTTAGGTCTGATTCACTAACTGACGATATAACATTTAGTCATTGTGCGACCATCAGCCTTTCATACCTGAACCGAGTCAATAATTTTGTTATTGCATTAAGCAATTTTGCCATGTCTTCATTACTTCAATACAGTACAACTTGTATTAAGCGACCACTCAAGGGAGGCCAAAAAGTGTTGGTGAAGGTATTGATAGCGTAATACATTTTTGTGTTGTGATAATGATTGATTGAATTCATTCAATACATACAATGTTGCAGAATTCTCATTTAATCCAATGTTCTTCAAACTCATAAGACGAGGCGATTCTAACGAGGTCAAATAACACAGGATTTAGTAACGGTATTTTTATGCAAATTCTTCAACTTCTCAAATGTTAATGCTTTTTTTGGGTAAAAATAGATTATGGTCGCTATATAAAAGTGGTCGTTCAATAGAGATAGTCGTTTAAGCAAAACAAATTCGTTAAACATATGGCATAATTGCTAGAATGTTTTCAAGATAAATGGTTGGAAAAAAGGAAGTTTCTTCCCAGAGTGTACTATAATTCTTAAAGGACCATTCAATTTGAGCAGATTTACCACTCAAGTTGAATTTCTGCTGGGATCTGTACACTACTTCTAGAGGATATAAATACATTGGAGTAGTGTGTGAGTGGTGTAATTAGAGAGGTAAGAGGGAACATGAGGACCCCTGTCCTACAACAATTGTTTATATTTTATAGGGGCTAAATTGGCCACTTTGTCACTTCAACTGTAATTGATTAATCCTAGATGAAAAGGTGAAAGAATAACAAGACCCTAACTTGTATCTTTTTCAACGGCGATCCACCGAGAGTGCTTTATCTATTAATTGACCAATCGCGAATGTGAATCAAGGTATCAGTCGGCCAATCAAAGCATTCATTCTGCCTGGAATTGAACTTCGAACATTGTCATGGCCGTCATTTGTGTGAAACATATTTGTTGGTTTGACGACCAAAACGCCGAAACAATAGCTTATTCAAGCGACGTTTAGGTCGCCAGCCAACCATTTATTTTTCTCTTTTTGTTACATGCTACTGGCTAGAAAATTTACAAAATAACCTCGGTTAAATTGGAGCGAAACTTCCAGTTGGAGTTAATGGGCGGGACCAACGTAGTGCATCGGCGGGGCCAGCGATTGGCCAATGACTTATTAGTTTGAGCAACAATACTGCTAATGAAGAAGCTATATGAGTTCAGTGATATTTGATAACCGGTCAACAGAGTCTTGATGTATTTTTGGAATATCCTAATTCTGTAGCCAAGTATCTTGCGCCGGTCCAGTACTAAAAGCTCCGATTGCATTTCACGTCTTTGTGTATTAACCCTTTCCTGTTTTTCAAAATTTTAGACTTGTCCAATTTAAAAGAAGTTGCAGACGACAATTAAAAGTGAATTCAATTGGGTTTTTCGATTACTGTATCCAGTCTTACTCCTTTACCGCATCAGGACTGAATTCGAACGCATGGTTACAATAAAGAAAATCTTCAAATTTCCCCTATAATTTTCTTTGCGTTGCACTCGTCGAAGTATTCAAGGGCCGACTTCAAGACCAGTTTACGAAAACACTTGTGTCTACTTCTTCAGCTTAGCTGGGGATTACTTCAGTGTTATGGAGGGTAGTTGAAGACTCATTCAAATCATTTTTGTACGACACTTTCAATTTTTAGATTTATAACTAACGTTTCGAGACTGTTTTGTGTTACTTAGTTATTGTGTCCGTGTGATCGGCTTTTCAGAAAACTGCTGTATCACCAGCAGACGACAGATCAGTTTTAACTTTTATTACTTCAAATAATTCTTACCTTCACTAGAAAATTAGAATTTGACCAATTGCGACTGTCAATCAAGAAATATATCGACCAATCAAATCATTAATTCAGCCCGGAATTAAGCTTCGAACATCTACATTTTTCCGCCATATTTTTGAAACATTTTTATCCTAGCTGTAGTTACGACGTTTAGGTCGTCAACCAGCCATTCTACTTATTTGTAACATGCTACTGCCCATAAATTTTGCAAAATAACGCCGTTAAAAATCGAAGTGGAACTTCCTGTTAGGAGTCAATTGGCGCGGCTAAAGGAGTCAGTGGGCGGGGCCAGAGATTGGTTTATTATCCAAACTATGATAAAAAGTGAAGCGTTAGTTAAAAAAAACAATAAGATGGTCTCGTCAGTGAGCAATGGGTTGTGATGATCATTTCCAGTTTAGTAATGTGTGATCATGTGTCTAACTGATTTAACTTCACAACAAAATATAGACAGGTCCAAATTGAAAGGAGTTACAGACGACAATTTTTAAGTTGATGGAATTTTAGATATTTTCACCTTTCTTGGTTGAAAACATTGTGTAAAATGAAGAAATTGCTTGTATCCCAATTGTTTTTCTTGAAGGCGTAAAAAAGCGTCATTGTGTGACAATGCACTAAATACATATTCCTGTTTTTGGTAGGTAGTATAGACAAAGATCAGCTTCCACGCATTTGCGGTCTGATCTTAGTCTTTACCATCTTTTTGTGAAATCAAGCCAGAAAAATTGGTTATATAATTACTTTTCAGAAAAGATTCTGATGTAAACGGGGTCAACCAAAACGAAGGACACGGTTGTGATTGAGGAACTGTAGTTTAAACATAGATGAAAACAGCTGGTAAAAGGAGAAAGTAATAAAAATAATGAATTCGGGGTTACACATGTAAGGAAGATAATACATATACTAAGGAAAATAAGAGGTTCGACGTCAAGAATCACGTGAAAGATGATAATGATGATGATGATCAAACAAAGTAAAGCGCATATCGAAAACTCGCACAAGTTGCACGGGAATAAATGGTCTCGGTACACTGCCAGACTTTTCCGTATACGCCTTACGCTAAAAGACTATACAAAAGAGTTCATTTCTTTAAAAAAAATGAGCTGTTGAGGGTATTTTTCCGACTATTAGTATATTTATCTAAAACATTGAAAAGAACAATCACCCTAGCGTATTCAGATAATTAATTTCTAAATTATTTTAACGACCTAGAAGCGAAATAAAAGGCGCACAATTACCTGGCGTGACGTCGAAAATGCCCGGTTACAAACAAATGACGTCCACAATATTTGATAACGTTATGCCTCCAAAAACCACACGTCTCCTGTCCAATTTGATATCATTGCATCGGTAATAACTATCAAATAACTAAATATATAAAATTTACTATTTCCGACAAGCCACGTGGTCGCCTCCCTGACAAAGTCACCTGCCTAACCTCAACTCAGCCATTCTTTTTTTTCGGAATTTTGTTGAGATAATGGTGAGCACTCGTAACAGACTTATAAACCCGTTAAAAGGCCTCGAATGACCCCATGCGCGAAAAAAATACAAGAGATCATTTTAATGCTTACTTTTGAAAATAGAAAAATAAACAAGAAGGCCACCGTCCCTAAAGCGCTCGCGAGAGCCAAAGCTTAGAAGTCTTAAACAAAGTCTTTGCCTGTTTTTGGTACCATGACAATCAGAGTTACGGTTGTTCTTTAAAAATACATGTATGCTCAAAGCTTTAATAGCTTCACCCAAGTAAACTCACAGCCAAGTTTTATCAAGATTTGTCCATCGGTTCAGGAGGTGAAAATTAAAAGGAATTCGTTGAATGACTCTCAATTCACGATGAAGACGGACATTAGGCGATGCGTATAGTTCAACCTGAGCAAAATAAATGACGACAGCCTTTCATAAACACCATAGAAAGTCAAGAACGTGACTCAGTGGTCGTCGCATTGGACTCGAGACTGCAGTTAATTCGAAGCATTACTAGCCATAGGGTAGTAAATGAACTAAACTGGTGGTCCACTGTCTGAGAGATCGACAGAACTAGCGGCAATACCCATACGATAGAGATAAAACATCTGGTATTTGCTTTGAGCTGCAGAGGAAAATTTCAATATTTCACAAGACCGAAGGTGGAGTTGATTATCAAATTTTCCTCTGCAGCGAGAGGCAAATACAAGATGTTGTATCGAGATTGTAACATAATATTCCAATTATTATATACCTGGTTTTGTTGTTGTTGTTGTTGTTTTTTTTTTGTGTGTGTTTGGTTTTGTTTCTTTGTTTGTTTGGGGTTTTTTGCTTGTTTGTCTATTTTTTTCTTTTAGTATTTCCCTTCTCCTGTACAATTTTCTGATTACGTTTATTTTCATTATGACGTCATATACAAAATGAAAATGACGGCATTTTAGACTACCTTATATTGAACCATATACAACACTGTCAGATAGGGCGTGTCTTATTTTGTCTGTGTGGAATGTGTTTATTTTACCAGAAACATTAATAAGTATCTTATCAATATGTACACGTGAATTTCTCAAAAATGCAACTGAAGATTGTTTAAAGCGACATTAGATTTTATACAAAACAATTCTAAACGACCTGATAATAGTGTACACCATATTATTGAAGAATGGACTATTTTTGGTGAATATGCCTCCGACTAATGACCACTTCACAGCGCATGAATACCACTCCGATTTCAACTTGACCTGGGGTCAGACGGTGTCAAGTATTGTAGACCATGGCGGGTGGAGAACCCACATTTTAATTGCGGTCCACTAACAACCTTCATTTTACTAATCGCCAGCCCATTAATCAGCCATCGTCATCCCTAACATCGACTCGTAGACCGTCAATTGTGTGTTGTGTTTCAACATAAATCGATCTGGGGTATGTCGCAAGGGCGAAACAAGTCGATTTTGGTGAGGATATTAAAATAGCTCCCACGTGTCAAATCAAACAGTTTTATATGTGTTTGAAGTAAAGACGCAGATCAGCCTATATATCCACACTGATCATCTAAGGAAATATTACTGTAATTAAAAGAGCGCACGGTGAAGACCTGGATCAGGCTACGAATATGCAAAGACAGGCTTTGGTCTTTACTTGGCGCACATGTGTAATAATAAGAAATATCATACACAGTTGTTTAATTTACGGATCGCTGACCACGACCTCTGACCTCCAACAGAATGTCAGACTTATATATTAAAAAGTGTTATTTTGAAAATTTACCGTCAATTATATATGAGAAAAAACAATATGGTCGGTATGTGACCTAAACGACGTAACTACAGCTTGTGAAAGCGGTAGTTATGACGTTTAAGTCGCCAAACCAACAAAAATGCTTAACATTAATGCAGGTGTTCATAGTTACCTTCCGGTCGAAACGAATGATTTGATTGGTGAATCGACGTTTAAGTGGACAGCGATGAATCGTCAATTGTGATGATTATGTTCCTCAAACATAGCATAAAACAAATGGGAACAACATTTGGACATCACCAGTGATTCAAATGATATTTCATTATCCCATATACATACAATAATCAACGAATAGTTCAATCAATTAAAAAAAAGTGACGAGTGCGGTCAAAAAACAACAACAACAAAACAACAACAACAAAAAAACATTGAGTGGTATAGATGCTTGACTCGTGATCTAAAGGTCACAGGTTCGAGCCCAAAGGGCTCATGGACAGTGCCCTTAAAAGCCAGCCCCAGTCTACCCAGCTGTAAAATTAGATAGCAGTGGATTTAAGCCACTGCCTCTCTTTCAGGGACATGAAAACGCCTGGATTGTAAGTCTTCAAGAGCGACTCCATGCATCGTAATCGAACTAAAATAAAATAGTTTAACCCATTACAACTTAATCCCTCCTTTTTAACGCCCCTCAAGACAAAAGCTTGTGAAAAAATTGTGGAAAATGAAGAAATTGCTTGTATCAAGCAATTTCTTCATTATCCACATTTTTTTCTACCCAAAATGAAAAAAAAAGTTTAAAATTCTATCAACTTGAAATTGTCGTCTGCAGCTTCTTTCAGTTTGGACCAGTCTACAATTTTCCTGTGTGGGAATGGGTTAAACTAAAGGTTCGCAATCTGATCAGCCTCTTTGTTTGACACTGTGAGCAGTCCTCGTCGACACTTTTTGCTCTGTGACGGTTTTCTGAATCTGGAATTGACCAATCGCTGGCCACGCCCACTTACTTCGTTGGCCACGCCGACTCCAACAGGAAGTCTCGCTTCGATTTTTAAGATTGAAAACAACAACAGCAAAAATTCTTTCTGATTTTCTGCTAATGATGATTTAATGTGAATCATTTTTAAATCATTTACTCATGTATGTTTATTGTAACCTATTTAAAAGATTTGAAAACAAGTTGTTACAACCGAGTTAAACCCATGGAGATAACACCTGTACGCTGTTCTCATCGATAGTCGCTCACGGCAATCGAACTTGGCAATCGTTGTCTAGAGCAGAAAACAAAACCGTTACAACATGACAAATATGTAAAATGGGCAAACAATTCCAACCATTGTAACTAATTTCCCAGTCAAATAAGTGTGATAGCTACCAAAATGACATCATTGAACATTTATCACAACCAAACTTGTTAAATAAATATATTTCGACGTCACCACCACTACCCCATACCAAATATATAAACGCATTTACTTAATACAGGTCTACTCTATGAGTTAAGTCAGCGAACTCATTCAATACGACTAAATTAACCAACAACATTCTTTAATGCTTTCCGATCGATTATCGAATTTCTCCGTAAAATATCACTGGATAGTTCCATCGAAATCAGTTAAATTATCAAAAAGATAAGCATCGGTGACGTCATTAGGTTACCATGTAAAACACGTGCGAAATGACGCGCTTTTTAAAAAAAAATCTCTACAAAATACCAGATTTTTCATTTAAAAAGTTGTATTACTATTTTTTTTTTTTTTTTTTTTTTTGAAGATCGAATCATCTTTCATTTCGTGAACAACAAAAGTATATTTCGAACTCGTGGCTCCGGCACTCCTGAAAATATAACGACCGCCAATGAAAGATAGATCGATCTGAAATAAACAATTATCAACCATATATTGTATATCTCCACGGCCAATCCTCATTTCCTAGTGATTAATAAGACAAACGTTTTGAAGTTCAGAAATGTTATATTTATTTAAATTTTCAAAAAAAGCAGATCTTATAACACTATTTGAATGCCCTTTCCTTCCAATTTCAATAGGTAACGATTGCAAACCGAAACCATTCAGCTAGATTCTCAAATATTGTGTATTTTATCCTTCAATTAGTGTATTATTAAATTAGACGATACCCGTTTTTGCGCCTTTGGTGTCGCGTCTAATTAAAGGTGAAAACAGACACTCGTCATTTTAACACATCTTTTAATAAATTCCTCCCGTCCTTTTATCTAGTGCCCATTGTGCTCGTTTTTCACGTACAACTAAAAGGGACTTGCGAAAAGAGTCGGAGTGTGCAGGCTGACCTGGACGGAAACTTTCGATGTAAGTATGTTCTCTGTATGCACAATGACCTTACTATATAATCTGCGACCTAAGTTGACCTCTAATGGATCCACTCTATTTTTCAGGTTTATATTTTACGGAACACCGAGGCGTTACTTTTTCGCTTTAGGGCTAACAATTATTTGCTTATCTTCAGTTGGGTTTCTAAAGCGCCATTACAGATGCGTAGTAGCCTATGCGTAATGCCTTTGCGTTATGGAAGACACAGCTACTTCGCGTCTCTATTTTAAAAGACACACTAAATACAGCGAAAATTAGGTCAGACCCATTAGCTCAGGTGGTAGAGCACTCGACTTCAAATATCGAGATAAGGTGTTCGAATAAAAAAACCCTGACCAAACTAAAGCACTAATTGTCTTTCGTGTGAGACATTACCCCTTTCATGTTTTGCAAAATGTTAGACCCGTCCAAATTCAAACGTTTTGTAGATGAATATCTAAAGTTATTTAATTTGAAAAACAAACAAACAAACAGACTATTCGGTAAGGTAGAAAATATTGTGAAAAAAGAAGAAATTGCTTGTTGCAAGCTATTTCTTCTTTTTCTAAAATGTTTTCTCAATTATAAAAGCACAGGGACGTACAATCCAGGGAATGAATAGGAAAGGGTTAAACCGAGGCCCCGTGTTACACTGCTATCCATCGAGCACGTAAAGGAGCCAGGCGGAGCTCTCCCGAATCCTTACACTATATATACCCAACGTTACAACAAACCGTATTCTTGGGGCGTCGCTCGTATGGGCACGTGCTACGGTAGCGACGTAAGAATAAACGGAAATACACACAGAGAGAAGTTGGTCATCCCTGGGTATATACATTTACGCCGGTTGTGTACTTAATTCAGCTTTTTTCATCAAAAGGACTGAACATTATTTTTTAGACCCAATATTCATTTATTATTACACAAAAGCAAGTTTTGTCCAATTTTCTCATTTCACATCATTTGAAATGGTTACCTGAAATGGTCACTTTTCGCACGTGCCTCAATAAACGTTATATTTGTGCGAGAGCATTTTTAATATTCATAGATTCCACATGGAAATAAACAGGCTGTAATCCATTACAAGACGATGGAATTTTAATCAGGTCTAAATTCAAAGATGTTGCAGAAAACAGTTCGAAATTTTTGAAAGCCTAATCTTTTGGGATAGAAACTATTTAGGATGGTCAATGAATTACTTGAAACAATTTCTTCATTATCCACGATGTTTTCTAATCAGAGAGATGAACAAATTCATCAACTTGAAATTACCATCCGCAGCACGTTTGAATTTGGACAAGTCTAGAATTTTCTCATCTGGTAATTGGTTAAACATATCAACCATTGTCATGCTGAACCCGGAATATTCCGGTTTTGGCAGGAGGTGTAGACTAAGATCAGACTGTACTTATATGCAGGCTGATCTTAGTCTATACCTCCTGCTTGTACTTTCCTGCCAGAGTTGTTTATGTAGTTGATTTAAAAAAAAAAAACACTTTTAAACAAGTTCTATCAGTGCCTTCAGCCCTTTGATTTGACATCAATTCAGTAAGGTAATTTATACAGCATGACAAGGGTTAAATTAACGTCATTTTCAATATTGTAAAGGTGACAATTAGTTAACAAGTCTGACCAAATGAGGCGAGAATTGCGGTTGTTATTTATCAATGGTGGCATTTAGTAGAAACACAACGTGGTTTCTTTCTCATGATTTAAGTAGGAATCTGATACCAGACGACAATCTAAGATGCAACACGGGCTTCATTCCCAAGAAATTTATATCTTTTAACTCAACCCTGTCACTCAGTGTACATGTACGAGGGTAGAGTGAAAAGTCCTTGGTCTAGAGCAGACGGATATCTTACAATTTGCTTACTTACATTTCTAATTGTATTTCGGTAATATCGCGGCGGCTGGAGCACCTAACCATGTATCATAGGTATTTCTCACACGAGTACTACCACTACATCCTTTCTGAGGCCCCAGCTGCTCATCCCACTTTGAACTCATCCCACTTAGGCTTACGGTTATCCATCCATTGGTGGGAGACAAATGTCAGAAAGGAAATTGCCGCGACCTCGGATCGAACCCTGGACCTTATGAACGAGAGTCCAAAGCGCCCAGAATGTCTTATTAACATAAAATTTAGTTTTATTTACACGAAGCATAATTTCTACTTTATTTCTATTTCAAAATAGGGTGCACCCAGGCGGAGCCCGCATATGACCCAATAGTCATCACATGAGCAGTCTTGTAGAAGTTCAATAGTAGGATCTTTATACACCAATGTTCTAGGCTTTCAAATTACAGCGAAGAAGAACGTATTTGTTTGTATGTTAAAATGGGAAGTGCACTAGCGGAGTCCTAAAAGGGGACCACATGAACAAAGTTTGTACCGGTTCACACAAAATATCAGTGATCTAGTCTTCTTGGTTTTAGACTTAATAAGACTTTTAAAGTTTCTTCTTTGAATCAATGTTCAATGATCGCCCCAATTGAGGGAACTCAAATATGATCAATTGGGCACCATATGAACAAAATTGATAGATCGTCCACAGGAGGTGCTGTATACTAAATATCAATGCGCTAGGCTATCTTGTTTCAGAGTTTTTATTCTCTGTTTCAATGTAAAATGGGGTTCGACCGGGTGGGCCCAAATATGACCCAAGGGGCACCATTTAAACGAACTGGGAAGACTCCCCCTAAGTGGTACTGCATACAAATTATCAAAGTTCTTGGTCCTCTTGTTTCAAAGAAGAAGACCTTTAAAAATTTCATAAATTTCACCATTTTTGTTGCCATGGCAACAAGAGTTAAGGGTGGAATTTAATCGTTTGAATAGTTTTTTAAAACTTCACTCATGGAATATTCCTGCCAAGTTTTATCAAGATTGGTCCATTGGTTAAGAAGGAGAATATATTTAAAGGAATTTTTGACAGACACACAACGGCGACTCCGACATCAGACATTGGGTGATAACAATAGCTCATCTAGAGCACTTCATGCTATATTGCCATGGCTTCTATTCAGGAATATAGTTTTAAAGTGGTTGAGCATCTTAATTATTCGCCCGATTTTGAACCCTTTGACTACCTATTCCCAAAGATGAAAAAAGGACTCAGCGGGCACTATATTTGCACAGATCATGACGTCAAACAAGTTTTTTAACGTTTTTATGGTCTCGAATACGCTCTACAGGTAAGGTATCAAAGTGCCTGACCACCTTTAGAAAAAAGTGTATAAGCTTGGCAGGCGACTACATTGAAAAATAAATTAAAATAATTAGGTTAAACTGTTTTTCCCAGCCTTAGGCCACGGACTTCTTAACTACCCCTCGTGTTCCATATGCTGATAATCCCGTCAATAATACTTGTATTTCTTGCCCAGGCAAAATTTCTTTAAAAACAAATTAAGAGAGGTTAATCCTAGACACAATTTAATCGAATATCATTCATATCCGATCAGTAAGTTTCAGAGAAAATATTGTAATAGTTCACTGTATGTTATTCATGGTGCCGATAAAACTCGCCCAAAACACCTATGTTATTGTCAAAGAAAAAATTCTTGAAGCATACATCCATATCAACAATGTTTCTCTCCAAAACAAAATTTCTCGAAGAAAGAGAAGACCACCCAATAAACATTACAGGCAAAAATCAATCATATTCAATAGGCAGTTTCAGACAAAAGTATTTATTAACAGTGCGCTATATGCATCAAATCTGCCGACACCTATGTTTTTCGCCTGATAAAAATTCAGTGAAAGAATCTGTGAGGTGTAACAAACGCTTTTTCCTGCAAAAATATTTATATTCAGAGAGTAGTTCCAGAGAATAATTATTTTAAACATTTCTTTTAATGCTTTATATAGTGCTGATAAGCATGCCTTTAACACCTGTATTTCTGTCGAAACAGAAGTTCTTGAAGGAATCTGAAAGGTCCACTTAAGAATAATATTTGCTTAAAAGCATTCATATCATACGAGTAGACCAAAAGAAGATTTTTTCTAACATTCACCATATCGTCGATGTGCGACTAAAACCTCTTAACTAAAGCTTATACCAAGCGATATTTACGAGGTTTTGTTAGAACACCGTCGATATGTTCCATAAGGTCCTAAGCCCCACCAATAACAGCTCTATTTTTCCCAAATACAAAACTTCTTAAAGGGATTTGAGAGAGGTCTTCCCAAGGAACATTCCTGTCTCTAAATAAATTATGCCTAACAAATAATTTCGGAGAAAGATTTTTATGTTTCTTTTTTTGCTGACTTGACCTCCCATGTCCCATATTTTTAGCCCTATCAAAATTTCTTGTCTAAATGCAAATATTGTTCATTTTAACCCATTCCTGCGTTTTACACCCCTCTAGAAAAAATCTTTGGAAAACATTGTGGAAAATGAAGAAATTGCTTGTTACAAGCAATATCTTCATTGTCCAAAACGTTTTCAACCCCAAAAGGCGAAGATTTTCTAAATCATACTCATTCTCAATTGTTATCTGCAACATTATTGAATTTGGACCAGTCCAAAATTTTGTTGTGTGGAAATAGGTTAAGGCAAGCACCTCATATGCAACATAACTTATCAGTCCTGGAACATTTATTACTTCCCTTTTATAAATCTTACAATCTGTTATCAGTTGTAGAAAAGTAGGCCCATTAAGTTCATACTTTCACAAATCATTTTTTTTTCAAGAAATTACATTAATGAAGACCTTACTTGTAAAATAATTTCGATTTCTTCTTGATACTTTGCAGGAAATACTGTTAAAAGCGGCGTTAAACCCCATTCAATCAATAAACCCCCACTGAAAACAATTTTTTTCGCCCGGTAACAACCTTTGTCATGGTGTGTGACGAAGAGTCAACAAAGGACAATTCCTATCTGTTAGGTTGTAATCCCATTAAAGCCATGTTTTTCGTCCGATCAAAATTCTTTGAGGAATCTGATAAAAGCTCACCCAACGATCATTCCTGTAAAATTTTCTGAAATCTATACACTGGTTTCTGAGAAAATTTTCAAAGGTTTCACCATATAAGGAAATTAGCCCCGCCAATTAAAGCCAGGTTTTCCATCCGATCAAAATTCTTTAAAGGGATCTGATAAAGGTTCACCTAAGGATTTTTTGTGAAATGTATTTGAATTCTATCCAGTGCTTTCTAAGGAGAAGATTTTTGAATTAAAAGTTTACGGATGAACGGGAGCACGACGGAAACAACGCCATTAGAATAGCTCGCTGGCTTTCAGCCAGTGGAGCTTATAAAACCAAAATCAAGGACATCTAAGCGAACCCCCCACGACGAAAATAGCAAATCGTGGATTGGGGTGTTCAACCACGCAAAGAACCCGAAATGCTAATTCAAAAGTAGCCACGTGCTCGTAGAAGACACGGCCAAAATAAAGGTTAGACAGGTGAACCTGTCCCAGATACGCTGCTCTCCGATATTGTATCGGAAGATATAGACCGGTACCGCAGTCGACTTTAACAAAGCTTTGTTTAAGTCGACAGTGGTACCAGTCTACGGAAGATAAGGGCAGGCTCGCAAGTCAAAATATAGACTGGTGAACCTGTCCCATCTGCGCTGCTCTCCGATATTGGGACAGGAAAACCCTAATTTTTACTAGCCGGTTTTGGAGTGACCCCACTGGAAATTACTTCCTGAGGTCGTTGTATGGTAAAAGTAGATCTTAGAGAAAATGTAGTTCTTGAAAGGCAGGGATGATTTGAGTCTTAAACAGTGGTATATGCAATATTTTGTTTGATTTTGTAGTAATTTTGCATCTTTTCTGCTGTTTGAAAGTGCATTTTACACTATCTTTGCAGGTCTATGTGTTATAGATGGTGTTCAAAAATTGGAGGTGTAAATTGGCGACATGTGATTTTCATGGTTGGAAAAAAGACGGTGCCTTTGGTTAGAATCCATTATTTCAAAAATTCATCATTCATCATATATGATTTCTACTATTAATGAGAAGTTCTATGAACGACGAAACAGCATCAGAAAGGCTATAATTCAACGAACGTTCTGACATGTGCTACATCCTGGACGAAAACAGTGATTTTATATAGACTAAAGAAGGCCAAAATCCGGTGGGGTCTGACCTAGATCTGCCTCATAACGAGTGCGCATGCGCGAGAAGAGTATTAGTTGAATCCCTAACTCAACGGGATTTAATGGAAGGAAAGTATTTCCTTCGCTGAAAGAATATTGTTGACATTGATGCCTGTTAACCAACGATTTTATTTATTTATTTATTTTTTTACTTTTTTTTCACCTTAAGCCGCAATATTTCATTTTATTATATATTGAATTTGTGAAGACTGCGATGTATAAAAGTTAGAATCTACCACACCAAAGAGCGTCCGGTAATATAACCGACTCGAACTGCGCTGTTGTTAAGAAAAGCCGTTACCCATTGTTCTGGATCTAGCGTTACATTATTACTCCCTCCAGCACTAATGGGTCCAACTTGTAAAAAAAAAAAAAAAAAAAAAGAAAAAGAAAAGAAAATTACATAAAGCCAATATTCTTCTTTTATTTTAGTATCAGCATTATCAATCTTTTCCCGTTTCTCGAAATTTAAGACCGGTCCAATTTGAAAGAACTTGCTGACAACAATTAAAATCAGGTGCAATTTGAAAAGTAACAAACCTACAGATTAGAAAATATTGTGAGAAAAGAAGAAATTGCTTGTTACAAACAATTTCTTCTTTTCGTACAATGTTTTCTCGAGTATAAAATCACGGGGACGTAAAAACCAGGGATTGAACAGAAAAGGGTTAAATACTTATTTTTCATTTATTATCATCGTTTTTCTTATCATTATCTCATAAATCTACTCTTATTGTCCAAGAAAATCTATTTTGAAGAGGGTGAAAATCAGGCTTTTTTACCAATTTCTGTGAATTTAGTGTCTTTGTATGACGAAATTCAAAATATTTGGTAATGCAAAAACAATGCAAGTACTCGGATCAGTCTGCTCAATCAGACGAGTTTATTCAAACAGGTAGTGCTATGAAATTGATATCAGCTTGTGCAGAGAAAAACAATTTTAAGACAAAAAATGTTTATGATGAAAGATTGACAATGTATTAAGATCGCAGGGAATAAATGCTTTTGCAAGTAAGTTGTAAACACCTATACTTGCACTTTCTCTCTATTCTGTGGATATAAGAAAATTTAATCATGTGACACAGTAAGGTAGAATGACCTTCATTAATTTAGAAATTCTGGAAAATCGAAAGATTTACATTCGTATTTACCTCGGGCACCGATCTCACTCTTGAAAAATTATCTCTCTACGACGAGGTTCATTCAATATTCCAAAAGGTTGAATTGTGTAATAATTGACCATTAAGTGAGCACCTATTGCAAGACGACTTTTCTAAAGTAAAATAAGTCGCAGACGAAACCCAATTTTGATTTTCGTTGTAAAATAGGTTTCATATAGGGTGGAAAACATCAAGAGAACAGGAGAACATTATCGTTATAAGCATTTTCTATTTTTCCCGCAATGTTTTCAAAAGCTAAATGTTTTCATATTTTCAAAATTCAGGATCAACCCATTACCCGAGGACAACATTTTAGACGGATAAAACTAAAAAAGAAAAATGATGCAAACTTCTAAGTACTTACAACTTGAATTAAATTATAAGCGGAAAAACGGAAATAAAGCATTGTAATAAAAAGAAGACAACTTTTAGTGAGAGTATATATTTCCCTTTTCACTATGTTTCACATCTTTTTATGCACGGCATTGAGACCGGACTGTGGTTACTGATTGAATCATAATTCACATAATTCTTAATCCAAGACAAAATAAAGACATGCAAAAATTAAAGGCAGAAGATATGAACAAATCTTTATTTTCGAAAAAAAAACTTCTTTGTTTATTATGCCTTAAAGATGAAAGGCTTTAAAATTCAAGGTCAATCAGTTCTGGGAGATAAAAGGGAGAGTCGTGTGTGACCACGCTTTGCAGAATATACATGATGTTTAACCGCGACCCCCTCTAATTAAAAAGTCGATATTGATATCTCGATTATAATCAAATCGTTAATCAACCGTTTCTTTTTTCTTCTTCTTTCGGGTGTACGAAAATCTTCTAATAATATGTTCATGCGATAACTTCTAGGATTAAAATTCAAGTAGAAATGATGGATTTGAAATACTGTGAGACTGGTAACTTTCTCCTTTTCATATGTTGTTTTCGACTGGATTTTAAACAAAATTCTCTGTCAAGGAAATTACCCTTTGTGATACAGCTTAACCCATGACCTGGCAACCTAAGTTCAAACTGGTTGAATATAAAGAGTTTTCAGATGACAATATCAATTAAGTTTGAAAAACTTACAAAAACTGAATAAAGATTATTTGGGAAAGGAGTTGTGCAAAACGAGAGATAAAATGCACAGAATCCCCCTTTTAATTAGTTGCGTTGTATTTTCCTAAACACATTTAAAAGCGGATTTATGTAGTACCGTCTACATTTTTTTTGAATGATGGTTTTTGATGATTAATTTTGTGTCATTCGATTTCATGAGATTTTTCTGCGTGATATAAAGGTCGCCGTCAACTGTGGGACTCGCGGATTTTTTCATTGATTATCAACCCAAACCTACAGAAGAAAAAAGAATTTAAAAAAATGAAAGGAAGAAAGAATAAGAATGGACACTGGACGACCGTCATTACGTCGTAGCTTCATGAGCTCGTAAAACATCAGAAATGTCCATCCTTTTTACATATTCCTTTCTTCCATATTCATCTCATTAGATTCATTCAACACGCACCCGCTTAAAACAACGCAGCCAATCAGCTAACTCAAAAGATTTCGACCAATGAAAAGAGAGAAACTACAGACGAATGAATACGATGTTTACATTAGTATTTACCTGTCCTTGTATCGTCAGATTAGGACAGGCTCGCCAGTCAAGTCAAAATATAGGTATGTCTTAGTATGCCATATTCTCCAAAGACCATAGAGAGAAAAAAAAAAAAAAAAAAAATAGGCCCAGAGGGCCTAGCAGAAAAACACGGATATACGAATAAGGCATTTACTATTTTTTCTCATGAGTATATTGAAGGAAGGGAATGCATAAGAGTATAACAGAAGACTGACAAAATATTTCCATTGCAGATCACCGTCAACATATGACTTAAATAAACAACATCATCACTACCTGAAGTAGTATGGTAGATGACCGCACCCAATGCTACATACAACATTTGAAAGCTCTAGGCCTTACACGGTTTAGAAGATTTTTGAAGAATTCCACAGAAATTCATTTTGGTTGCCAAGCAACCAGAGTTTTTACTTTATAACGATTCCTTGAAGTAATTTGGACGGCCAACATACAAGGACTACTTCTGCAAAGTATCATTGAAATCTGATGGACAGTTTAGGAGAAGATTTTTAAAAGATTTGTTCTTAGAACAGGAGGCGTACGATGAATGGACAATAGGCGATAACAATTGCTTCCCAGAGTACTTTTGCTCAAGTGAGCTAAAACAGCAGATAACAATTGCTTCCCAAAGTACTTTTGCTCAAGTGAGCTAAAACAACAGATAACAATTGCTTCCAAGAGTACTTTTGCTCAAGTGAGCTGAAACAACAGAGAACAATTGCTTCCCAGAGTACTTTTGGTCAAGTGAGCTAAAACAACACAAAACAGCTAAGTTCATAAAATTTGTTTATTTCATCTTTTGCATCACTTCTAAACAATTTGATTACAATAATTCTGGCTCATTTATGGACAAAAAATTCATCTTTCATATATCAATTTCTTTCATAGTTAAGCTTCTATAAAAGAAGGCCTTACAAATCTGTTCATAAATATCCGCACTATGTCCAAATTCAACATGAGTATGTTGCTGGAATTATTCAAAAAAAGTATAATCAATGATCCAATTACAAAAATTCAACCCATTACCAGACAACAAAATTTTGACTGGTCAAAATCCAATTCCAAAGGAGATGTAGACAACTTTTAGTTGATGAAATTTGAATTTTTTTTTGTCTCTTGGGGTAGGAAATATAATGAGCATTGAAGAAAATTCTTAATTTCCAAAACATTTTCCACTGATGTTTTTATAGAGGCCTAAAAATGTGGAAATGTGTGAAAATTTGTTAACCTAGACCTTTCCTGTACAGTACTGGGTTTTTGTCCCTGTGATTTTATACCAGAATACGTTGTAGGAAAAGAAGACGTTGTGTGTAACAAGCAATTTCTTCTGTTCCCACAATATTTTCTACCTTGTAGATTGGTTACTACTCAAATTGCACTGACTTTTTATTGTTGTTTGCAGCTTCTTTCAAATTTATTGGACAAGACTAAAATTTAGAACAAGAGGCCCAGTGGGCCTTAACGGTCACCTGAGTAAAAGAGCATCAAGACAAGTGATTTAGGGTTTATTAGAAAAAGATTTTTTAAGAAGTACAAAAATTTACTCCTTTCTGCCCCCTACTGGGGCCCCTTTTACCCAGAGCCCCCCAACCTCTTTTCACAAACTGGAATTGGCATCCCCCAATGATGCTTCCGACCAAGTTTTGTTAAAATCCCCTCAGTAGTTCTTGAGAAGAAGATGAAAATGTTTAAAAGTTACCAAAAATGACCCCCTTTTGGTCCCCATTTTAGGCCCCCCTGACCTCCAGCCTTTTAATTTTCAAAATCTGTATAATCAGTACCCAATGATGCTTTTCACCAAGTTAGTTTGAAATTGGCTTAGTACTTCATCAGAAGAAGACGAAAATGTGAATTTTTTAACATGATGAACTTTGACTTCTGGATGTGGCCCCATACATGACCCCAGGGACATGAATTTCACAATTTATAATATACCTGTCCTAGTTGTCATGCACACAGAATATTTAAGCTCTGGCATTAACGGTTTATTAGAAGAATATTTTTAAAGAAGTACCAAATTACCCCTTTTTGCCCCCTATTTGGGCCCCTTTGACCCCCAGAACCCCTATTTTCACAAACTTGAATTGGCATCCCCCAATGATGCTTTCTACCAAGTTTGGTTCAAATCCCCCCAGTAGTTCTTGAGAAGAAGATGAAATATTTAAAAGTTACCAAAAATTACCCCCTTTTGGTCCCCATTTTAGGGCCCCCTGACCCCCCCAGCCTTTTAATTTTCACAAATCCAAATAACCATTACATGATGCTTTTCACCAAGTTTGTTTGAAATTGGCTTTGTACTTCATCAGAAGAAGATGAAAATGTGAATTTTTTAACATGATGAACTTCGAGCTCTGGGTGTGGCCCCATACATGACCCCAGGGGCATGAATTTCACAATTTATTATATACCTGTCCTAGTTGTCATGCACACAAAATATTTAAGCTCTGGCATTAACGGTTTATTAGAAGAAGATTTTTAAAGAAGTACCAAAAATGACCCCTTTTTGCCCCCGATTGGGGCCCCTATGACCCCCAGAACCCCTATTTTCACAAACTTGAATCGGCATCCCCCAATGATGCCATCTACCAAGTTTGGTTGAAATCCGCCCAGTAGTTCTTGAGACCAGTAGTTCTTGAGAAGAAGATGAAAATGTTTAAAAGTTAACAGACGACGGACGACCAACGACGACAGACAAACGATGATTGCAATAGGTCACCATGACCATTCGGTCAGGTGACCTAAAAACTGGAAAGGGCCGAGTAAGTCTATTCAAGACGACATCATTTAACACCACTCCAAATTCCAGGCATGTATTACATGTACCATTATGCTACTGTATTTCATTTATTGTTTAGACAAGATTTAGGAAGTTGTCACAAATGAATAAACCATACTGGGTGAATAGTTAACCCAATTGTACAAAACCCTGCTTCTTTTTAACACCCTCGGTAAACATTGTGAAAAATGAAAACATGAGGACCATGATGGTCCTAAATCACTCCCCTGAGTATGATGGTTCATGGCTTCATGATATATACAAAATGGCAAAGCCCTCTGTCTAATTATTTTGGAGAAGATATGTTTCAGGATTTCCTCTTTTAATCCTAGGTATATACAAATACCAAAGCTCTGGGCCTAATGGTTTAGGAGGAGAAAATTTTCAAAGATATCCTTATTTATTCCTATCTAAAATCAGGCATTGCACAGGAAAGGGCTTATTTTCAGAGTACGGTAATTCTTTGAAGTATTTTGGTAGAGGGTCACTAGGTGATGATATGTACCAAATATAAAGCTCTAGGCCTTATCGTTTAGGAGGAGAAGATTTTCAAAGATTTCCTATGTAAAATCTTGCATCGCATAGAAAAGGGCTAATTTTCAGAGTACAGTAATTCTTTGAAGTATTTTGGTAGAGGGTCAAAAGGTGATGATATGTACCAATTATCAAAACTCTAGGCCTTATGGTTTAGGAGAAGATTTTTTAATAATTGTTTAAGGACAGACAGACAGACAGGCAGCCGCCGGACATTTACAGATCACAATAGCTCACCTTTAGTATGTTGTGCTCAGGTGAGCTAAAGATGCTAGACTGTATAGAGGATTAATGGAAAAGATAGATATTTTTTCAGGGTATGTACACAAGACATAAATACCTTGTATGATACATAATTTATTTAACCCATTACCAGACGAAAATAATGAGACTAGTCCAATTTCAAAGATGTTGCAGACAACTATTTTTAAGTAATGAAATTTTAGAACTATTAGTAATATTGGTTTGAAAACAATGTAGATAATGCAGAAATTTCATCATTTTCCACAATGTTTTCTAAACCATTCTTTGATGGGGCGTCTTAGAGTATCATTATGTGGGAATAGGTTAAAGTCAGACACACATTTTAATAATTCAATTTCCAGACAAATACATTCAACCATTACCAGATGACAAAGTTTAAGACAAGTCTAATTTGAAAGATGTTGCAGATCACAATTTTGATATTAAAAGAATTTAATACTTATGACTTTTGGGGTAGAAGAATCATGGTAAATAAAAGAATTGTTTTAAACATCTTGGTAATGAAGAAACTGTTTGTTTCAATATTCATTTACCACAATATTTACCACAGCTCTTTCCTTGAAGGGCTTCAAATATGTCATTACCGGTATGTTGGATTGGGTTAACCAATTCCAACTAAATGACGCCTTTAAAACATTGTGGATAATGAAGAAATTGCTTGATACAAGCAATTTCTTCATTATTCACAATGTTTTCTAACCCAAAGTAAAAAAAATCCAAATTTCATATCTTTAAAATTGTCGTCCGCAACTCCTTTCAATTTCGACCAGTCTAAAATTTTGCTGTCTGGTAATGACAAAAGGGCATAAAACATTATTGATTGAATGGGGTTTAATGCCACTTTTATCAGTATTTCAGTCATACTGTGGCGGATGGAGAATTCTAACAATGAATTCCTGGCATTTCTCTCACCAGTACTAACATTACATCCTTTCCTAGCCTCCAGCTGCTACCCAACTTAGGTTCACGATTATCCATCCATTGGCGAGAGACAAATGTCGGAAAGGATATGTGCCGCCTCTAGGAATAGAACCCATGATATCCCATGTTTGAATATTGGGAGCCTGATGCGCTACCCACTGCGCTATGACGGCAGCTGCATAAAATATAAACTGTATAATCTGTATGTGTGTTGTTGTAGTTATATAAAACCAAGCATCATTCAACAAATAAAAAATACATTTTTCCAGACACAATGTACTTCAAATATAAATAAATCTGGTCCAAGTAATTTAAATAATTCATTTTTTCATATCAATACATTTCCATGATAATTCTTTCATACTGTCACTTTTTAAAAACTTTTCCTTTTAAGGCCCAAACATTTTTAGTATGGTAACATGATGAAAGTGATCACTAGAGCATGGCTGACTGCAGTTTGGAAAGTTTTTGATATCTTATTTCAAGGTTTTACCCATCCCCACACAAGCCCTCCTTTTTATGCCCCTCAAGAAAAAAGCTTTGGAAAACATTGTGGACAATGAAGAAATTGCTTGTAACAAGCAATTTCTTCATTATCCACAATGTTTTCTATCCCTAAAGACGAAAAAAATTGAAATTCCATCAACTTGAAATTGTCGTCTGCAGCTTCTTTCAATTTGGACCAGTCTAAAATTTTCTTGTGATGGAATGGGTTAAATAATGTCTTAATTTTACAAGACTGTATTATTAGTATTTGTTCTCCATCTTTTTTTTTCATCAGAGTAATATACAACGTATTTTTTTGTGTATGTGTGATTCTTCAAATCTTTGTTTTATTTATGTGGTTGGTAGCAGCAACAGCATTGGTCTGATCTACCCCTTGTATTTCCATGTCTCATTCTTCTGTTTGTCATTCATCTTCTATTATAGCCTCTTGAATTATTGCCATACTAGGTAAAAGACACGCAAAAAGGAAATTTCAAAAGGAGGTACATGTATTTATCAATAGGTATAATCTTGTCAATCCTTGTCTTTGATGCAAGCCAAGGATATCAATGCATAACCCCTACTAATCTATTACCAGATGACAAAATTCCAGACTAGTCCAAATTGAAAGAAGTTATAGCCAACATTTCAAATTGCACTCAAATTGTGAAAAGAGAGTGTTAAACTAGGTAGAAACATTGTGGGAACAGGAGAAAAATTGCTTTTATTAATCAATTTCTCCTGTTCCCACAAAGTTTCAATTATATTTCTTCTGAGTGTCAAAAAGCTGCTTTGTGTGGTAATGGATTAGTTTATATATCAGTGCATATCAGTTCAAATGAAATTATACCAATCATCATGATAATATTGTAGAAACCTTAAAATTTAACAATTGTAAATCTCACCAATAAATAATATATTAATCATGACCTTGTTATTATCCTTTGGAAAAATACTAGATTGTAAAATAATAGAAACCTGACCACATGGCCTTGAACTTGGTATCATATGTTTCAATGATTTTTGGTTCTTTTGATACATGAAATCTAACGTAGACCTTGATGGATAACTTACATAATTTGTTGTTAGATTCACTTTCTGTTATGCCAAATGCCTACTTGAAGTAAAACAAGAGGGCCATTGGCACTGGTGCACCCGCCTGAGATAAAGGCTCTTTTTCTTTCAATAGTCATATTCAATGTTTAGACTAGGTTTATGATAAAAGTTGGCATAAACATGCTTTATACTTACATAGGCTTTGTACCTGGCGATTTTAAAGAGAACCACCTAAGGAACATTTCTGCCATATTTGGTTCAAATTGGCCTAATGGTTTGGAAGGTAATGTCTGTTTAAAAATCCCTCTTGTTTCTATATAGGCCGCCCCTGGGGACCTAACAGTAATGATGTTTACAATTTAGAAAGAGGTCAATATACTGATGTTTCAAGCAAATTATCCAGGCTCTAAGCCTTCCGGCTCGGGGAGAAGATAATAAAAGACAAGATTTTTAAATTTTGTCTTCATGGCAACCAGAGTTTTCAACAGATATCTATTCTTCAGCTATGGTGAAAGAGGACCAACTATTGGACATTTCTACCAAATTTGGTTAAAATTGGCCCAATCATTTTGGAGGAGATGTCATTTAAAATCCTTCTTTATTTCTACCTAGAAACACACTCCCACAGGGCCCCACCCCTTGGGACCTGAGGGAAATCAGTTTAGCTATTTTGAAAGAGGTAAATATACTGATGTTTCATGCAAAATATCAAGCCTCAAGGCCTTCTGGGTAAGGAGAAGACTTTAAAAGATTTATTTAAAGTTTCACTTTTATTGCCATGGCAACCATATTTTAAAATGGATTTTAATTCATCTAGCTATTTCTAAAGGGGGGCACCTAATGAACATTTCTGCCAAATTTGGTTCAAATTGGCCAAATAGTTTTGGAGGAGATGTCATGTAAAATTCCTTCTTTGTTTCTATAAGGAAGCCCCCCTCTTCCCCTGAAATCTGCACTTGGAGACATGAGGGCAATGATTTTAGCTATTTTGAAAGAGGTCATTATACTAATGCTTCATGCAAAATGTCAAAGCTCTAGGAGGAGAATATATTTCTTTAATTTCACTTTTGTAGCCATGGCAACTAGAGTTTTCAATAGATCTTAATTCTTTTAGCTATTTTTAAAGGGGACCACCTAACAAACATTTCTGCCAAATATGGTTGAAATTTATCCTGTTCTTTGAGAGGAAATGTTGATTAAAGAAATTGTTGACGGATGCAGGGTGACAGACGCCGGACAGAGGGTGATTGCAATAGCTCTCATAAACACTTTGTGCTCAGGTGAGCTAAAAAGGCAAATGTAATATGTAACCATGTATAGATCAGAAAACAGAGAGAAACTTACATTTGACTGATGACCTTGACCTCTGGTTGATGTAGAATATGACCCTCCGTACCTGGACTGTTGACCTGTATTGTAGGAACCTCCAAATCTATTGTCATTCTGTAGATAAAAAGATGACTATTAGGGTCCAAAATAGCTCGTCTAAATTCACAGGCTAAAGCCCATTCATATAAGGCTGTAACTGTTGCTCCTAGAGTGAAGATATTTTACCATTTAAACCAGTCTTCCCTTGTAACTATATGCAGAAGCGTCCAATTTTCAATAGAGTTCATCATTATGACTTGTCAATCATTCTTGGAAATTTTCATTAGTCTTGAGTCAATAATGAATTCCTTAGAGTTTACACAATGAAATTATCATTAAGACTTCTATTCTGTTTCAAAACAGTGATACTTATTTCAGAAAGGTTCATCTATATTACCAAAAATGTATTATTATCAAAATTTTGACACATTTAATTTGAAGAAGTTGAAGAAGACAATTTTTAGTTAAAGGAATTCAGAAAGTATTTGTTGTTTTGGTTAGAAAACATAAAAAATAACCAAGAAATCGCTTGTATCAAGCAATTTCTCTATTCTCCATAACGTTTTCAAAGTTTTAATCTTGAGGGGCGTCAAAACCATGATTGTAGGGCAATGGGCTAAGGCAAAGAATATTATCCCCTAAAAATCCCCAAAGTAGTTTTTTCTGTTTTGAAAAACTTCACTCCTCTACTTATTTCTCTTTGTAAAATCTATTAGATAGACAGTTCAAAGTTAGATTTGATATCATTAGGCAATTCTAGTTGCAAAATGTGAACAATCTAGGCCTAGTTGTCTTAACCCTTTCCTGTTTTGCAAAGTTTTAGACCTGTCCAAATTTAAAGGTTTTGCAGACGAAACTTTAAAGTGAATTTAATCCAACAAATAACTATTCAGTAGGGTAGGAAATATTATGAAACAAGAAGAAATTGCTTGCTACAAGCAATTTTTTTTCTACAATGTTTTCTCAATTATAAAACCACAGGGACGTAAAAACCTGGAATTCAACAGGAAAGGGTTATATCTCGAAGATTTTCCTCTCCATCTCTTTTATAAAGTAAAGGCTCTGACAACATAGAGCAATATTTTAAGTTTTGAATGAGAACCAAAAGGTAACAATATTTGCAAAGATATAGGCCTTGCAATATGGGAGATCTTTAACCCATTACCACAAGACAAAATTTCAGACTGGTCTAAATTGAAAGGAGTTGCAGACGACAATTTAAAGTTTATGGAATTTTAGATTTTTTCAACTTTTTGGACAAAAAATGTGTAAAAAGAAATTGCTTGTAACAAGCAATTTCTTCATTTTCCACAATGCTTTCCCGATTCTTTTTCTTGAGGGGCATCTAAAGGTGTTACTGAGTGGGAATATGTTAA
Source organism: Fragum fragum (assembly GCA_946902895.1). NCBI lineage: Eukaryota > Metazoa > Mollusca > Bivalvia > Cardiida > Cardiidae > Fragum > Fragum fragum. The sequence goes on from OX336366.1 coordinate 8,080,204, forward strand.
AGAAATAAATCTGAGATAAATCCAGGATCTCACACTATCAGAGCTTTTTCCATCTAAAAGACATAAATTGAAGTATTTTTGGTACAGGGTCACATGGCAAAGCTACTTGCAAAATCTCAAAGCTCCTACCGTTTAGATAGAAATTTTTTGAAAGGTTTCCTTCTTTATTCCTTTACAACTTGGGATGATTATCAGGTCAAAGTTCCAGTAGACTTATTCTTTAACCCTTTTCCTGTTCAATCCCTTGTTTTCACGTCCCAGTCTTTTTCTACTTGAGAAAATATTTTGGAAAAAGAAGAAATTGCTTGTATAAAGCAACTTCTTTTTTTTTCCACAATATTTTCTACCCTATTGAAAGATTACTTTTACAACAAGAGGGCCAGAATGGCCCTAAAATCGCTCACCTGACAAATGTAAGATGATTCAAAATTTTGCCAACACTTTTGAAAACGGTCACCCAAGGAATATTCATTTAAATTTAGTTGAAATTGGCCCAATAGTTACTGAGGAGATATTTAACAAGAGGCCCAGTGGGCCTTAACGGTCACCTGAGTAAAAGAGCACCAAGACAAGTGATTTTGTTTGAAAGAATTAGAAAAAGGTTTGGTTGAAATCCCCTCAGTAGTTCTTGAGAAGAAGATGAAAATGTTTAAAAGTTACCAAAAATGACCCCCTTTTGGTCCCCATTTTAGGCACCCCTGACCTCCAGCCTTTTAATTTTCACAAATCTGTATGATCAGTACCCAATGATGCTTTTCACCAAGTTAGTTTGAAATTGGCTTAGTACTTCATCAGAAGAAGGTGAAAATGTGAATTTTTTAACATGATGAACTTTGACCTCTGGGTGTGGCCCCATACATGACCCCAGGGGCATGAATTTCACAATTTATAATATACCTGTCCTAGTTGTCATGCACAAAAAATATTTAAGCTCTGGCATTAACGGTTTATTAGAAGAAGACTTTTAAAGAAGTACCAAAAATTACCCCTTTTTGGCCCCTATTTGGGCCCCTTTGACCCCCAGAACCCCTATTTTCACAAACTTGAATTGGCATCCCCCAATGATGCTTTCTACGAAGTTTGGTTGAAATCCCCCCAGTAGTTCTTGAGAAGAAGATGAAATATTTAAAAGTTACCAAAAATTACCCCCTTTTGGTCCCCATTTTAGGGCCCCCTGACCCCCTAGCCTTTTTATTTTCACAAATCCAAATAACCATTACCAAATGATGCTTTCAACAAGTTTGTTTGAAATTGGCTTTGTACTTCATCAGAAGAAGATGAAAATGTGAATTTTTTAACATGATGAACTTTGACCTCTGGGTGTGGCCCCATACATGACCCCAGGGGCATGAATTTCACAATTTATAATATACCTGTCCTAGTTGTCATGCACACAAAATATTTAAGCTCTGGCATTTACGGTTTATTAGAAGAAGATTTTTAAAGAAGTACCAAAAATTACCCCTTTTTGGCCCCTATTTGGGCCCCTTTGACCCCCAGAACCCCTATTTTCACAAACTTGAATTGGCATCCCCCAATGATGCTTTCTACCAAGTTTGGTTGAAATCCCCCCAGTAGTTCTTGAGAAGAAGATGAAATATTTAAAAGTTACCAAAAATTACCCCCTTTTGGTCCCCATTTTAGGGCCCCCTGACCCCCCAGCCTTTTTATTTTCACAAATCCAAATAACCATTACCAAATGATGCTTTTCAACAAGTTTGTTTGAAATTGGCTTTGTATTCATCAGAAGAAGATGAAAATGTGAATTTTTTAACATGATGAACTTTGACCTCTGGGTGTGGCCCCATACATGACCCCAGGGGCATGAATTTCACAATTTATAATATACCTGTCCTAGTTGTCATGCACACAAAATATTTAAGCTCTGGCATTAACGGTTTATTAGAAGAAGATTTTTAAAGAAGTACAAAAAATTACCCCTTTTTGGCCCCTATTTGGGCCCCTTTGACCCCCAGAACCCCTATTTTCACAAACTTGAATTGGCATCCCCCAATGATGCTTTCTACGAAGTTTGGTTGAAATCCGCCCAGTAGTTCTTGAGAAAAAGATGAAAATGTATAAAAGTTAACGGACGACGGACGACGACGGACAAACGATGATCGCAATAGGTCACCATGACCATTCGGTCAGGTGACCTAAAAATTTCTAAGTTAAAAACTGCCCCACCCTGCCACGCCCTTATTTGGGCAAAAATCAAAATTCACGGAACAATTTTTGAAAGAGGTCACCAAAGGAACATTCATACCAAGTTTGGTTGAAACTGGCCAAATGATTACTGAGGAGAAGATATTTAAAGATTTCTAAATAAAAAACTGCCCCAACCTGCCACGCCCATATTTGGGCATCAATAAAATTTCTCGAATAACTTTTGAAAAGGGTCACCCTAGGAACTTTCATGCCAAGTTTTGTTGAAATTGGCCGAATGATTACTGAGGAGAAAATATTTATAAATTTCAAAATAAAAAATGACCACGCCCTTATTTGGGTGTCAATCAAATTTCCCAAACACGATTTGAAAACGGTGACCCAAGGAACATTCGTGCCAAGTTTGGTTGAAATTGGCCCAATTGTTACTTAGGAGAAGATGTTTTAAAGACTTCTAAGTCAAAAACTGCCCCACCCTGCTACGCCCTTATTTGGGCATCAATCAAAATTCTAGAACAACTTTTGAAAAGGGTCACCCAAGGAACATTCATGCCAAGTTTGGTTGAAATTGGCCCAATGGTTACTGAGGAGAAGATGTTTAAAGATTTCAAAGTCAAAAACTGCGCACCCTGCCACACCCATTTTTGGGCATAAATTAAAAAAACGCGAACACTTTTTAAGAAGGGTCACCCAAGGAACATTCATACCAAATTTGGTTGAAACTGGCCCAATAGTTACTGAGGAGAAGTCAAAAACTGCCACGGCCTGCCATGCCCATTTTGGGTATGAAACAAAATTCTGCGAACAACTTTTGAAAAGGGTCACCCAAGGAACATTCATGCCAAGTTTGGGTGAAATTGGCCCAATGGTTACTGAGGAGAAGATATTTAAAGATTACAAAGTCAAAAACTGCCCCACCCTGCCACGCCCATATTTAAGCAAAAATCAAAATTCACGGAACAACTTTTGAAAAGGGTCACCCAAGGAACATTCATGCCAAGTTTGGGTGAAATTGGCCCAATGGTCACTGAGGAGTAGATATTTAAAGATTTCACAGTCAAAAACTGCCCCACCCTGCCAAGTCCATATTTGGGCATAAATCAAAATTCACGGAATAACTTTTGAAATGGTACACCAAAGGAACATTCATGCCAAGTTTGGTTGAAATTGGCCCAATTGTTGCTTAGCAGAAGATGTTTAAAGACTTCTAAGTCAAAAACTGCCCCACCCTGCCACGCCCTTATTTGGGCATCAATCAAAATTCTAGAACAACATTTGAAAAGGGTCACCCAAGGAACATTCATGCCAAGTTTGGTTGACATTGGCCCAATGGTTACTGAGGAGAAGTTTAAAGATTTCAAAGTCAAAAACTGCAACACCCTGCCAAGCCCATATTTGGGGGTCAATCAAAAATTCTGCAAACAACTTTTGAAAAGGGTCACCCAAGGAACATTCATGCCAAGTTTAGATGAAATTTGCCCAATGGTTACTGAGGAGAAGATGTTTAAAGATTTGAAAGTCAAGAACTACCATGCCCTGCAGAGCCCATATTTGGGGGTCAATCAAAAATCTGCGAACAACTTTTTAGAAGGGTCACCCAAGGAACATTCCTACCAAGTTTGGTTGAAATCCGCCCAGTGGTTACTGAAGAGAAGATGTTAAAAGAATTGTTGACGCCTTCCGACGCACGATGGACAAAAGGTGATACCAAAAGCTCACCTTGAGCACGTTGTGCTCAGGTGAGCTAATAAAACCGACAATAACACACTTACCTGATTATTTCCATATGACCTCCCTTGGTTGTAGCCTCCACCTCCCTGGTTGTAGCCTCCATCTCCCTGGTGGTATCCACCTCTACCTTTGTTGCCACCATAGCCCCCACTTTGGTTGCTACCATACCCACCACTTTGGTTTCCACCATACCTCCCATCTTGGTTGCTACCATACCCACCACCTTGGTTGTGGCGACCATATCCTCCACTCTGGGCCTGCATGTTTCTCTGATTGTAACTTCCTCCTTGATTATACCTGTGTTTAAAGCAAAGGATTCCAAAAATATAACTCATTTTGGAATTCCAAATCTTGAGGGAAAAGTTCACATTGACATTAAATACATGTATATGATTGCCAGAAACAGATGCCCATTATTCAAAAGAGCAGAAAACCTGAAATAGTTCTGAAGAAACAAGGCAAAGTTAACAAAGAGTTCTCTAGTCACAATATAATGCACCACCACATTGAGGTCCCTTTTTCTGTGATGCAGCCTAGATAGTAAAACCTAATAATATGCACAAGTTCTGATGACTAGGAACATTCCATAAACAAGAGGACCATAATGGTCCTATATCAATCACCTGAGTATGATGGCTCAAAATATCAAAACTCTACGCCTGTTTTAGAGAAAGATCTTAAAGATTTTCTTCTTTAATCCTTGTAATATCGAAGATCCCACAACAAAGGGCTAATTTTCTGAGTACAATAATTCTTTGAAGTATTTTGGTAGAGGGTCAAAAGGCATTGATACATACCAAATAAAGCTCTAAGCCTTTGTTTGGGAGAAGATAATCAAAGACTGCCTTCTTTACTCCTATATAAAATCAGGGATGGCACAGAAAAGGGCTAATTTTCAGAATATGGTAATTCTTTGAAGTATTTTGGTATAGAGTCAATGAATGATGATATATACCAAATATCAATGCTTTAGAAATGCTTTAGAAATGCCTTATTGTTTAGGGAGAGGAGACTTTTAAATTGTTGACATGATAACCAAACTTCAGCATGGATTTCAATTCTTTGAAGTATTTGACAGAGCATGACCTAGGGATCAATTCTGTGAAGTTTGGTTGAAATTCCATGTTAGTTTAGTAGGAGAAGTTATTTTTGTAAATGTGAACCAATGGATGGACAGACATATGGTTCGATGGATGGACAGACCATTACCAATCACAATAACTCATCACAGATCACTCATTGCTCAGGAAAGCTAAAAATTCATGCAAATCAGTACAGAAATTGAGGAGATTTTTTTACGAGAAATTTTGCATTAAGGTCTTTTTTTCTGTGACACAGCCTAAAATGGTAAAACACCTACAATATGCACAAGGTCTGAGTTGATTTCTTTTTGGCAAGATGAAATATCCTGCTAAATGATACTTTTGAGACAAACTAAAGAACAATCTATGATATCATGGATGAAAACATGACGTCGCCATGGCTACTCACCACCACTGAGTACACTAAAATTCCTCATTAAGAATTCTTAAGATTCTTATTCACTGGCTTAAAAATCTTTGTCTAAAGAAGGCTTTATTTAAAAAATTCAAATAAGAATCTCCATGGAAAGAATGCATCTCAGGTGCCTGAGAACATTGGAGAAAATTTCATTCAAATTTATCCATGAATGGAAGAGATGTCTTAACAAGATGTGGACTGACCAACGTACTGATAAACATTGGGACGGACAGACAGAGAAGATAATACCACATGTTCCACCTTCAGCGGCTTAAAAAACACATAAAATCTTTATGCAAGAAACTTAAGAATTTGACAATTTGAAATGGGAATGGGTTAAATGAAGATATAATGGTATGCTTTAGCCCATTACCACACAGTTATGCTTTTTGATGCTTTGGAAAACATTGTGCGCAATTAAGAAATAGCTTGTAACGAGCAATTTCTTCAAAATCCACAACATTTTCTACCCTTAAAGGCAAGATTTTCTAAATTCTGTCACATTGCAATTGTTGCCTGCGACTTTTTCCAAATTGGACCAGACTAGATTTATGTTGTGTGGTAATGTGTTAAGTGAAGAACTTCTATAATACACTTATATCTCCTATAGGTGCCACCTGGCTTTTGTTTGCTTGATTGCCTTTCAAAATTTCCATTTGTAAAAGAGGCATGATTAATACAGAAACAATTTCAGGGTAACCTCTATTTATAGTTATTTTTGCTCTTTTGATATTGAAGAAAAAAACCTAGTTTCCTGAAAATATCAAATATCATCACATAATGTTGAAGGTTCCTGCATATACATGGACAAATACAACATCAACCAAAACATTGCTAAGATTTTCAACACTTAAGGAAGTTAAGGTTCTACTTGAAAACAGCCTAACTAAAAACTAATTATTTGAGAACAAATTAGCTGGTCACATCTGACAAATTAGCAGAGGTAAGATTTCATTTGTACCAGCCCCTTCAGGTAAAACCAGGTGATGGGTGAAATGTTGCAGTCATGTAATGTAACACTTAAATAAACCAATTACTGTATTTGTCATTTGATTCACACAAAAATGTACTAAAGGGTCCTGATGATGATCTATTTGGACCAAAAATCTAACTCTTTCTTTCTGAATAAAATTACCCGTAGGAAGAGTAGACAAAGTTCAGACTGCACAAATTGATTAAATTAGGAAAGGGATGTTCAGTTATACACTAAATCATCATCATTGCAAATGCTATCATCCAATGAAGTAACTTGATGATTACATTCCATAAATATAACATTAGGACTCACACCATTGAACTTAACTGAGTTCATCTCACACTCTCCTAACGTTGGAGAGTGTGAGATGAACTCAGTTAAGTCCTATGATGTGAGTGAGTCCGAGAAACCTCATCCAGTCCAATGTCAGGGGGAATTCAAATAGACTTGGTCCTGTCCGCTATTGAGACAGCGTAAGTTAAATTCAAACCAGACCACTATTGAGTAATTTGGACTAGACCAATCTTAGGAACGTGTCTAGGTCCACTGGTGGGAGAGTGTCTGATAAACTCTGTTCAGTCCATTGTTGAGTGACAGAGAAATTTTGGTCAGTCCATTGTTGAGATATTGTGAGATAAACTCAGCCCAGTTTCCAGTTGGGAATGTGTCAAGATAAACCCATTCCAGTGCACTGTTATGAGAGTATCAGAGAAATACTGCCCAGTCTACTCTTGGTAGACAGACAGATAAAGTGTCACATAAACTTAGTCTAGTCCACTGTTCAGAGATTGTACGATAAACTTAGTCCTGTCCACTGTTGAATGAGTATCAAGAGTAATTTGGGCCAGTCAACTCTCAGGAACATGTAAGAGAAACTTGGTACAGTCCAATGGTGGGAGAGTGTAAGATAAACTCTGTCTAGTCCATTGTTGGGAAAGTGACACGGAAACTTTGTTCAGTCTACTGATGAGAGAGTGTCAGATAAACTCTGTCCAGTCCATTGTTGGGAAAGTGACACGGAAACTTTGTTCAGTCTACTGATGAGAGAGTGTCAGATAAACTCTGTCCAGTCCATTGTTGGGAACCTGATAGAGAAACTTTGTCCAGACCGCTGATGAGGGAGTCAGACAAACTCTGTCGAGTTCACTGATGAGAGAATGTAAGATAAACTTAGTCCAGTCCACTGTTGGAAGAATGTCAGATAAACTCATTCAATCTACTGTTGATAGAGTGTCATATATATTTTGTCTAGTTCAGTGTTAGGACAGTGTCAGAGCAACTATAAACTGTCTAGTGAGCTGACATTGATTGACTGCAAGTCAGTTATTCAAAAGCTGAAATCCTGAATGGAAGTTTCATGACTGAATTTTTATCTATTGCAATCTGCAATCATTTTGAAAGAATGATAGACCATTAAAGAGTGCTTGTAAATGGCATAAAGATCAACTTCTTTCATTTTTAGAAAATAAAGTACACTGGAATCCTTTTAATTACAACGAAAAAAGTAGTTATTCAAATAAAATTCACTGGAATCCTTTTAATAGCAACCAAAAAAGTAGTTATTCACTGCTTAAGTGATTCCAGTGACTTGATGCACAAACATTAACCCTTTCCTGTACAACCCCAGATTTTACGACACTAATTTTATACTTGAGAAAACATTGTAGCAAAAGAAGAAATTTCTTGTAACAAGCAATTTCTCCTTTTCCCACAGTATTTTCTACCACATAGTATAGTTTCATTTCAAATTACATAAAAATTTCATTGTTGTCTGCAATCTCTTTCAAATTGGACCATTCTAAAATTTCATAAAACAGGAAAGGGTTAATGAACAAAGAGCTCCTTTTAATAGAAACTTCACAGCTTATTACGACTAAAATGTTGTAAAATTGATGTAACAAATAACATGTGTACTAATCCAATAAGAACTATTTGATAGTTTGACCATTTTGATTGTTTTTGTGATAAATTTTTGAACTTCAGAAAAATTTATAACAAAACTAGATGGTTGTCCCAGGACAACTGCTGTCAAGCCCGCAAAGGTCTGACCATCAATTTTAGTGTTTGACCTTGAACTTGAAGCTATTAAAAAAATTCTTTCAAATGGCACAACTACTCATGATGGAGAATAAATGCCAATTTATTTTGAAATCCATCAATAATTGTAGGAGAAATGCTCTTGACAATCACAATTTCAGTATTTGACCTTGAGCTGTGACCTTGACATTAAAATCATTCAAAATATTCTTTCAAATGGCACATCTACTCATGATGGAGAATAATTGTGCCAAGTTATTAGGAAATCCATTCATAAATGTAGGAGTAAATGTCCTGACAAAGTCAGGTGGATGGACAGTCTAACAGACTAATGCATATACACTGACTTGTCATAGTGTGAACTATGTCTCGCTCACTGCAAGTGGGCTCGACAATAAACCACTTAAATTTAACCTATCCAAATGATCGAAACAAGCCATGTGCCTCAGGAAATGAGACTTCAAAACACTCTTTCAAAATTTTATGAATTATGCTAAACAAGAGGGCCGTTGGTCCTGGGCCGCTCACCTGAGATAAAGGCTCTTTTTCTTTCAACAGTCTAATTTCATGTTAAGGTTAGGATTATGATACCAGTGGGCCACACTTACATATAGAGACTATGAAACTTGGGATCCAAAAGCTAAATTACAAATTCCAAGGCTTTAGTGCTGATTTGATCCCCTCCCCCCCCCCCCGCCCCCCCCCCCCCCCCGAGAATCATGATTTTAGCTATTTTGTAAGAGATCATTATACTGATACTTCATGCAAAATATAAAGGCTCTACGCCTTCTGGGTCAGGAGGAGAAGATTTTTAAAGATTATTTTGAAATTTACTTTTGAAATTTCAGTTTTTAAGTATTTCATTTCTTTTAGCTATTTTTAAGGGGGATCACCTACGGAACATTTCTGCCTAATTTGGTTCAAATCGGTCCTGTGGTTTGGAAGCAGATGTCATTTAAAAAATCGTTCTTTATTTCTATATAGACCCCATCCCCCTGGGGCTCCGCCCCTGGGGACCTGAGGATCATGATTTTAGCTATTTTGAAAGAGGTCAATATACTGATGCTTCATTCAAAATATCAAGGCTCTACGCCTTCTGGGACCAGAGGAGAAGATTTTTAAAGACTGTTTTAAAATTTAACTTTTGTTGCCATGGCAACCAGAGTTTTTAACCAATTTTAATTCTTTAAGCTATTTTTGAAGGGGATCACATAAGGAACATTTCTGCACAATTTAGTTAAAATTGGCCCAGTGGTTTTGGAGGAGATGCCGCTTAAAGAAATTGTTGATGCACTACGCACAACGGACACCAGATGGACGCCGGACTGACGCTGGGTGAAAGGTGATCACAATAGCTCACTTGAGCACTTCGTGCTCAGGTGAGCTAAAAAGGAGCAGAGATCAACACAATTATGCTTTTGGATGGACACCCCTCAAGAAAAACAATTGGGAAAACTTGTGGAAAATATAGAAATTGCTTGTAACAAGCAATTTCTTCATTTTCCGCGATATCAAGAGCTCTGTAAACTTTAAATTGTTGTCTGCAACTCCTTTTAATTTTAGACCAGTCTAAAATTCCCCTGTATGGTAATGGGTTAAAATGTTAAGAATGTACTGTGATTGTTAAAGTGAAAAGAATAAATTGTGGTTTTTCAAATGAAAGAATGATCACTTAATATGGAAACCAATGAATGTCACTGGCACATAAAACAAAAGCAGTGCATGCACAGGCCAGTGCTCAGCTGTTCAAGTGCTTGATAGAGGGTACAATTCCTATGTCAAAAAGGGGCATGAATGAATAAAAAAAAAAGAGGCCCATGAGGGCCTGAGACGATCTATTGGTTATCAAATTTTCCCTTAAAAGAATTATTATTTAAGGAAGTTAATTGCTTGAAGAAGAATGCATAAAATGAAAATAACAAATCAGACTTTATCCCCCTTATTATTTTTAGCAACAATCCTTAAGGCCCCTTTTCACATGTTTCATGATGGATCCACTCCATTTCCAGAAGGAAGTTTCCTTGTGACCCTAAATTCATCCTGTGAAATTTCAACAGAATCTGATTAACAATTTTTTACTTTATCACATAAATGAAAATGATTTGAGTGAAAATCCATCAGGCCCCTTTTCCTATTTTCTGATGGATCCACTTTAGAATCCGATGAAAATTTTGGACTCTAGAGTGTTAAAAAGGAGTCTGTCTCTAAAATAAATGGCAGCCTAGGGTCAAAGGAATTGAAATGTTAGGCAACATGGTCTACTACTTGTCAATTTATTGTCAATTTGATACATTGCAGCAATTTAACTTATTGATTGTTACTGCCAATTACAGAATCAATTAACCAATCAAATTATTCATTTAGACCTGATGTGAACTTTGAACTCTGATATTGACCAACATTCATATGAAAGGAGGTTTGCTGGTTTGACAAATAAAACATGGTTACTACAGCTTATTCAAGCACATCTTCAATTTCTGTCATCAGCCTCTTTTGATTTAGACCAGTGTAAGATTTATTAGTCAGGTAATAAATTAGTCTCTGGTTACAATGCTTTAGTAAATAACAATCCGTGAAGCTATAAACAACTAATTTAAAGTAACATACAATAAACTAGAGAGGTTGCAAAGCTGACATAATCCAACCAGCATTTAATCACTCCAGTAGCACAGACGACCTTTGACCTATGTGACCCCAAGACAATAGGGCACCTCCTTAGATCAAGGTTAATATTTGTATAAAGTTTCAAGGTCCAAGGTCAAATGGCTTATGAGTTAGAGCATGCAATCAGTTTTCAATCCAAGTTTAAGTGTGACCTTGACCTCCTACCTTTAACTCATTCCAACACAACAAAATTTTAGACAGGTAAAATTTGAAAGAGGTTGCAGACGACAATGAAAATTTGATGCAATTTGAACTGAAACCATCCTATGTGGTAGAAAATATTGTGGAAAAAGAAGAAATTGCTTGTCACAAGCAATTTCTTATTTTTCCACAATGTTTTCTCAAGTATAAAAATCACACCTACGTAAAATCCCATATTTGAACGGGAAAGGGTTAACCAATATGATCCCAAAACAATAGGGCATTGGCAACAATTCTAAGTTTTATGATTGTAGGTCAATAGGTTCTAGGGGTAGATTTCTTAAACCTACCACAGACAGACATTGTGAAATCAAAATTCAGCCCTCTACCTCATAATAATGTGGGGATTATAATGAATCAATGTAACTGTAAACATAAACATGAAAACAACTGAATTACGAGAAAGAGTTCACTTCTGGGAGGGCAGGAGACATCCAACCACTGTACCTGCAGCATAACCAACTCAGCTTTTGAATAATTGAAAACCTTGCAAGATTGAACTTTTAAAACTTTGTTACAAAAAATATCTCTATTGTCAACACAGTTTTGTAACATAAATGCTAAAGAGTTAAGAATAAACACCTAATTGACATTGTCATGTGCAATTTCTTTTGATTTGGACCAGTTTAAAATTCTGGCGTCAAAAAATGGGTTAGTTTCTGACTATTCGTTTTAAATCAAAGTGCATTCTAGTTTAAAACTTTGAAGGAGGTATTACACATGATTAAAACAAGAGGGCCAGTGGCCCTGGCCCTCACCTGAGATAAGGCTCTTTTTTTTATTCAAGGCGTTATACTAACTGGGTCGGGAGAAGACCTCCTTTAAAGTTAAATCAACTTATGTTGCTATGCCTACCAATGTTTTCAACAGATTTCAAATCTTTTAGTAATTATTAAAAGGGGGCAAACTAACGTATATTTCAGCCAAATTTGGTTTTAAATTGGCCATATAGTTTGGAAAGGGTTGCCTTCTTTATTTCTTTTAAGCCCAATCGCATTGTGGCTCTGAATTTTATTAGTTTTTAAAGAGGTCAATGTACTTATGCTTCATGCAAAATTCAAGATTCTTCGACTTCTGGGTCAGGAGGAGCAACCAGCATTTTCAACTGATTTAAATTCTTTGGTTGAAATCGTCCCAGTGGTTTGGGAGAAGATGCTGTTTTAAAATCCTTCTTTATTTCTATATAAGGCCCCCGCGGGGCTACGCCCCTATAGGCCCTAAGGGTGATGATTTTACCACTCCTGGAGGAGGTCAAAGCAATGATGCTTCATGCAAAATATGAAGACTCTAGGCCAACTTGGTAAGGAAGAGACAAAGTTTAAGGATTTTATCTAAATTTCATTTTTTTCACCACGGCAACCAGTTTTTTTAAACAGATTTCAATTCTAGGAATATTTCTGCCAATTTGGTTGAAATCCTTATTTATGAATGAAGAAGGATTGTTGCCCTCCGCCTCTGGGGACCCGAGGGTGATGATTTTAGCAATTCTGAGAGAGGTCAATGTACTGATGCTTCATGCCAAATATCAAGGCTCTAGCCCTTCTCGGTCAGGAGATAGTTTTTAACGATTTTATTAAAATATCAGTTTTGTTGCCTATGCAACCAGAGTTTTCAATGGATTTCAATTCTTTTAGCAATTTTTAAAGGGCACCATCCAAGGAACATTCTTGCCAAATTTGGTTGAAATCTGCCTTCCAAATTTAAAGAAGTTGCAGATGACAATTCTTAGCTGATAATGTTTTACTTTTTTTGTCTTTTTGAGGTTAACAACATTCTGGGTAATTGAGACATTGCTCTTCATAAGCAATTCTTCCTTGACAACAATGTTTTCAAAAGTGTTTTTTTTTCAAGAGGGGTACAAAAGAGTTATTGTGTGGGAATAGATCAATAGAAAATAAACTTAAAAGGGAAAGCTAAAAAAACATGGGAGACAAAAGAGGAAAAGGTTGTAGCTCTTTCTCCTAACGAGAAATAGGTTGTCCAGGGACACCATGTCAAGCCTGCTGATTTGCACAGAGAATGTGGTGCACAGAATTTTTGTTTAACTTTGACCTTGACCTTGGACATATCACAACAAATGGTTTGCATAACACTAGCACTCACCAAGTAGAACTACTGTGCCAAGTTATTTTCAAATTCATCTATAAATGTAGAAGTCACACTCTGGACAAGGTTGTTTCACCTTAAATAGTGACCTTGACCTTGCACATATCATATGACACTTGTACTCATCAAGAAGAGCAACTGTACCACATTATTCTAAAATCCATGCATAAAGGTAGAACTTATGCTTCTAGTAAGGTCAATTTTGTCCCTTCACCTTCAGCTTTGACCTTGACATTAAACGTATCACAACAAATGTTTTGCATGACACTTGCACTCATCAAGAAAAAATACTATGCCAAGTTATTTTTTAAATATATCTATAATGTAGAAGTTATGCTCCAGTCAAGGTCAATTTTGACCTTTGACCTTCAACTGTGACCTTGACCTCAGAGGTATCTCTACAGATTTTTCGCATGACAGTAGCACTCATTAAGAACAACAACTGTGCCAAGTCATTTTCAAATCTATTCATAAATGCAGAAGTCATGTTCAGGGCAAGGTGAAATTTCACCTTTGACCTTCAACTGTGACCTTGACCTCAGAGGTATCTCTACAGATGTTTCGCATGACAGTAGCACTCATTAAGAACAACAACTCTGCCAAGTCATTTTCAAATCTATTCATAAATGTAGAAGTCATGTTCAGGGCAAGGTCACATTTGACCTTTGACCTTGACGGTATCTCAACAAATATTTTGCGTAACATTAGCATTCATCAAGAAGAACAACTGTGCCAAGTTATTTCAAATCCATCAATAAATGTGGAAGTTATGTTCTGGAAATAAATCCAGACTGACAGGCGCACTAACACCAAATTGAAATTGTGACAACTCTGCCACGCTCACCGCAAGTGGGCTTGACAAAAAGCCTTCTTGGATATAGAATAGAATTCAAGGTGATACTGTGTGAAGGAAAGCGTTCAATTCTGAAAAGCAGATCATTTTATGATTTTCAAGAAATCTCTTACCCTCCCTGTTGTCTTCCGTTATAACCACCCTGACCATACCCACCTCGTCTGCCTCCTGAAAATATAGGGAAACAATTTAGGGCTCTAGGAAATGTGTATCATGGTACTACCTGAAACAATCTCCATCAACTGTCATCAAATTGTCATCTGACCTTCAACCTCAACCTTGACATTAGATATATTGAATTCTTTTGAATCAAAATAGAATTATTGATAGTAATTTTGGCTTGTTAACCCAGTACCAAATGACAAAATTTTAGACTTGTCCAAATTAAAAGATGTTGCATAAGACAATTTCAACTACGCAAAATATGAAAAAAAATTCCCTTTCAGGTTATAAAACAATGTGAACAAGAAATTTCTTCATTGTCCACAGTGTTTTCCAAAGCCTTTTATCTTTAGGGGCATAAAAAGTGGGATTGTATGGGAATGGGATAAGGTATTTTGAAATTCCTGTATTACAAGACAATGATAAAGCATATGCCAGCATTAGATTGCATGTCTATTGCAGACTGATCTTTGTCTAATAGGTGCCAGGACAGAAATAGCAACATTTAATCCATTTCCAAACAATGAAGCTTTTGGACCCCCCCCCCCCCCAAGAAAACACATTGTGAAAAACAAAGAAAATTGCTTGTTATAAGTATTTTTTTCATTATGAACAATATTTTCATCCCCAAAAGACAAATATTTTGAAAATTTCATAAAATGTTGTCTGCAACATCTAATTTTGAATAGTCTAAAAGTTTTGTCATCTAGTAATGCTTTCATTTTGGTAGATACTAAAACTAAAAGCATTTAATAGATTCACTCATTACAGGACAACAAAATTTTACACTGATCCAAATTCAAAGAAGTTGCAATCAACAATGTTCATCTGATGTCAGTTGATTGTCACTAGCAATTTCTCCTTTTCTCAGTGTTTTCTAGAACCATATTTATAGCAAATGTTAATGCAGGATCATGTGGTATTGATTTAACAAGCAATTTCTAGATTTATCGCAATGTTCCCCAAAGCCTTGTTTCTTAAGGTTGTAAATAAGCCGGCATATTTTGTACATCACTGCATATTGATGCCTTAATCTAGGATGTTGGTGCTTGATAGTGATATAAATATCTAGGTCAACAAAAGAGCACATTTCTTACAAAATTGCATTTACTTTCCTTGATGGAATGAATTGCTCCTTTGATAACATATTTTCCAAGTTTCAGCTCAATATCTACAGTAATTAAACAATGCAGAGATCAAATCAAATAACCAGTCTACCAATGAAATCATTCATTTAGAACTGAAGTGAGTTTTGAACTCCTACATTAGCTGCCATTTGGTCCTTATTGAGAGCACTGACCATATATGGAAAATAGCCCAGCCCATTAAAGCCATGTTTTTTAACCTATTAAAATTCTTTGATAGAGGGTAACTCAAGGATCAATTCAGTAATTTCTGAGAAGATTTTTAAAGGAAAAGCTTACGGACGGACAGACAACTGGACGCACACATTACAGACACAAGCCATGACAATAGCTCTCTGCTAAAAAATTGATCATGTAATGGGTTGAAATTCCATCTTATTGAAAACTCTCCTATTTGATTTGAGAGTGTCCATCTTACATTTGTTACCCGTTAGAAAAGAGATCACCAAGGTGTTACATTAAACAAATACTTCATTAGATCAAGCAGAGGTCAACCAGAGGTTGCATTCCAATTGTAACTAGAAATGTCACATAGCAGACTAATCTCCCAAACCAGTGCTTTGTCACTAAAGGAGCACAGTTGACCCTTGACTTATATAACCCAGAAACAATACACGACCTCCTTGGGTCATGAAAAACATGTGCATAAAGTCTCAAGGTCCTAGGTCAAAAGGATTATGAGTTAGAGCTAGGAAACATTTTCAATCAAGGCTCAATTGTGACCTTGACCTTTGATCTAAATGATAGGGCACCTCCTTGGGTCATGGACAACAAGTGTAACAGTTTTAAGGTTCTAGGTAAAATGGCCTTTGTGTTAGGGCACGAAAATGGTCTTTAATTAAAGTTCAATTGTGACCTTGATCTTTGACCTACATGAACCCAAAACATTAGCGCACTTCATGGGTCTTAGGCAACAATTGTGTGAAGTTTCAAGGTTTTAGGTAAATTGGTTCTTGAGTTAGATCATGGAAACAAAAGTCTACGGATGGACCAACAGACAGATTGATTGATTGGGTTTAATGCCACTTTTAACAGTATTTCAGTCATATCGCAGGGGATGGAGCACCTAATAATGGATTCCTGATATTTCTCACACCAATACTACCATTACATCCTTTCCTAGCCTCCAGCTATTGTCACACTTAGATTTACAAATATCAGACAAATGTGCCGCCGCCGGTGATTGAACCCATGACATCCCATCATTGAAGATTAGGAGTCTCATGCACTACCGACTGCGCTATGATGGCAGCGATTGGACCAACAGACAGACATGGGAAAACCAATATACGTAGATGAGGGTTATAATTATAAAGCAAAGTAGAATAGTCATTCTAGAGTCAGAAAATTATCAAACACCTAATTGTTTCAACCCTGGTCAGCCTTTGCAGCAGGGGCTGTGCAGTTTGAACAGGGTCAATACCATTTGCACCACCCAGGAGGTCCTTTAAACCCGCCAGGTAATGATTGCAACTGGTCAGTCCACCGTAGGACAATACACTGAGAGGATATTGGACAATGGTCAAGCAATGCACCTTTTCACACCTTTTTGGAGAGCAAAACCACTTAAGTGGGATTATCTGGTTGTTACAATGTCATTAACATCAGACACTCAGAGTTTTGACACAATTGAGAACATGAACTAAATCTTTCCCACATAACCAAGTAGTTTCACTTTTGCACTTTCATTTATTAAAGCCAACATCCATTAATCTTGCTCCAAAAATGTTGAGTCCTTGTCAGTGAAAAGTTTCCTTCCTTTCTTTTGTAATTACCTGATTTTTCTAAGAAAATGAATTTCTCTGTTTTGTTTTTATATACATGTGTAATAACAAACTTTAAGTCATTCAGTCAGATGTTTAACCCATCCAAACACAACAAAAGTTTAGACTGGTCCAGATTGAAAGAAGCTGCAGACAACAATTTCAAGTTGATGGAATTTTAAATTCATTCATCCTTTGGGATAGAAAACATAGTGAAAAATGAAGAAATTGCTTGATGCAAGCAACATCTTCATTTTACACATTTTTTTACCAATTGTTTTTCTTAAGGGGCACCCAAAAGCATCACTGTGTGAGAATGGGTTAAATATATATTAATGTATAATATTGCTGTCCCAATAATATTGTCAATTAATGGCACAATACTTAACCATTAACACACAACGACACTTTCTGATGCCCTGAAGAAATAAAATCATGAAAAACTTTGTGGGAAAAGGAGAATTGCTTGTTTTCTACCCTATTTGGCACTTATCTTCTAATTTCAGCAAAATTTGAAATGTCATTTGCAACTCCTTTCCGTTTGGACCAGTCTAAAAATTTTTGTCTGCTAATGGGTTAATTGATGGAACTCTTTCTTGAGGGTCATAAATAGCAGGAATGAGTGGGAACAGGTTAACTGCATGCAAATTGCTATTTACTAAATATCTAATTATATACAAAGATCAATCAATTTGCAAAGTCTATGAAAGTTGAAACATGTAGTTAAACTGCTCAAAAGACAGGACAATTTCCAAAAAGCATCATGGGAAATCCCTCATTAACCAATCATTACTGTGTAATTTGCATCGACATCAATTCATCGAAGCAGATGTCTAGCCATCCAAGCCTTTATTCCCTCCTTGTTATTATCCGGATAGAATTGACCATCGAACAAAACACCAATTTTCCCCGTCACCTCGCTCACTGACAGGAACACAGAAATGGACAAATCTGTTTTGATGGGGAATTAAACATGTCCAAGGCACGAGGGAATAACAATTAAGGGATTGTGGGATTGGTAGCTCTATCAAATACAAAATATTTTTCTATGCTTCCCTTAAACCATTACCAGACGACAAAGTTTTAGACTGGTCAAATCAGAAGATGTTGCAGATGACAAGCTTTAGCTGATGAAATTTGGGATTTCTTCAATGCTTTGCGTAGAAATTATTGTGGATAATGAAGAAATTGCTTGTAACAAGCAATTTCTTCATTTACAACAATGTTTTCCAAGGCTATTTTTCTTGTGGGCATTCAAAATCAGTATTGTGGGAATGGGTAAAAGATAAGAGGACAATAATTGATGTATTGTTATTGTAAATGAAAAATCAATAGACTAATCGAAACATTCATTAAGACAGGAAGTGAACTTTTGAACTCCGACACTTATGATAACCGTTCTTGTTAGTTTGAGGACTTAAAAGTTGAAGCTACAACTTAATCAACCTGTAGTCGGATGTCTTGGTTGCAAATCAAGGATTCGTCTTTCAGATCTCTAACCATATATTCTATAACTAGAGGTGTTTGAGCACCTGTATCGCTCCACAGGCTTGAATGTACTGATTAAGCCAAGGGTATTTTCAGGAATTCGATATAAACTGAATTATTTTTGCCATATCTGGCAAATGAATCTGGTCACTGATATCTTTGAAATAGTTCTAGAGAAGCATTTTCAAAGTTTTACTGTTTTGCAACAATCAAGGAGGGTTATGTCAAATTCATTTACTAAGTCAGATGGAAAGGTAAAAATTTTCACTGCATGCCGTATGAACATAAGCCATGTTTTTCAACCAATCAAAATTATACAAAGGAATCCGACAAAGAGTCACCTGAGGATCAATCCTTCGAAATTTGGTTGAAATCCATCTACAGGAAGATTTTACAAGTTTTCAGAGTGTATTCCATATATGGAAATTAGCGCCCCTTCTCCCACAGACATTTTTTTATTCGAAAAATCTGATAAAGGGTCTCCAAAGGATAATTCCTGTGAAATTTGGTTGAAATCGATTTACTGGTTTCTGAGAAAAAAATATAGCTTTCACCATATACAATATAAAGAAATATGCCTCTTCTATTTTAGACATGTTTTTGATCCAATCAAAAGTCTTTTAGATTATCTGATACAAAATCACTGAAGGATCATTCCTTTAGAATCTGATTGAAGTAAATAGACTAGTTTGTAAGAAAAGGATTTATAAAGCTTTCACTATATACCGGCATGGAAATTAGCCCTGCCCATTAAAGCCATGATTTTCATTCTATCAATTTTTTTAAGGATGTGATGAAGGGTCACCTAATGATCATTCCTGTGAAATTTGGTTGAAATCTATCCTACCTTCTGAGAATGTTTTAAAAAGTTTCACCATACATGGAATTAACCCTTTGAATGAATCTGATAAAGGGCTTCTAAAGAATCATTGTAAAAATTAGTTGAAAGCCATGGACAGGTTTCAGAGATTTTTAAAGCTTTTATAATATATGGAAATGAGCTCCCCCATTAAAGCAATGTTTTTTCGTATGATCATAATTTTTTAAAGGAATCTGATAAAGGGTCATCCAAGGATCATATTTGATATTTGGTTGAATTTTGTTCAGTATTCTGAGAAGATTTTTAGATTAAAAAAATACAGACGGATGACCAGATGGACAGACACAATAGACACCACACCATGACAATAGTCCCTTGGCTTTCAGCCAGTAGAGCTAAAATTAATATCATTTATTACCAGTCATGTCAGAGGCCCTGCAATACGTCAATTGCTTGAGTTTTAGAATATGGCTTTCAAACAAGTATTACATGTGACCTTGACATTTGACCTCGAAATAATTAAATCCAAAGACCTCCAGGCCCTTTTGTAAATCATAAGTAGTACTTGTGTCTAACAGCTATCAAATCAGAGGTTGAATCTGTTCCAACACATCCCGCCTTTTCACCCCTCAATATATAAGCTTTGGAAAACATGGGGATAATTACAAAATTGATTGTCACAAGAAACCACTTCAATATCCACAATGTTTCTACCCAAAAAGACAAATATCATTTAAATTTCACGTCTGCATATGACAGTTATAGTTCAAATTTTGAAACACCATTGTGGATACAGAGGTAATTTGTCCATTTCTAAAAATGTTTTCATAAGCTTTTTTCTTCAGAGGCATAAATGTGTTAAAGTAATTCCCAAAACAGACTCAAGCAATACTTCATCAAGCCAAGGATAGAAATTTCCACAAGAATACCTTCAATGTATAAATCTACATTCAGTAGAGTCTAAACTAAATTTTCCTCCTGATTTCCATAAAGACTGTCTCGTTAACCAGCTGCGACAGAAATTGTAGGAAATTGAAAGACTGCTAATTGGTTATTTGACCAAAGTAATTTGGAGGAAAAAGGAAGGCCACAATTTGATATGTGAAGATTGACAAGTATTGTTGTCCCAATGATGAACCATGAATATTGTATGCCCTGTTCCGTTAACCAATTACCAGGCAACAAAATTTTGAACCTGATTTGGACAAGGCACTATTCAATAATTGCTTGATCCGTTACCAAACAACAAAAACTTAGGAGAGAAATTGAAAGAAGTTACAGACAATAGGCATAAGAATTGAAAAAATAAAAAAATAATAATAACAAAATAGGACAAAATAATAAGTTAGAAAACATCATGTGAAAAAGATTTGCTTGGAACATGGAATTTGTCTTTTTCTTCCAGTGTTTTCTATAAATCAAAAGGCAAGCTTTATCAGGGTAAGTGGCATCTTAACCCTTGTCATGCTGTATAAATTACCATACTGATATGCTGTCGAATCAAAGGACTGAAAGCACTGATAGAACTTGTTGTTCAATAATCAATATTTCTTTTAGAAATCAACCTCATAAACAACTCGGGAAGGAAAAGTATGAGCAGGACGTGTAGACTAAGATCAGCCTGCACATAAGTGCAGTCTGATCTTAGTCTACACCTCCTGCCAAAACCGGAATATTCCAGGTTCAGCAAGACAAGGGTTAACAGTTGACCATTTTATGATAACAGTTTTATACATGATAATTTTACCACATGAAGCAGACGAATATTCTTTGTTTAACTCATTTACAAAACAAATATTTTCAACTGGGCCTAATTCAAAATGTTGATGACAGAATCTCATAGTTAAAAATTAAGTGTCATATAGCTAGAAAACATTATAATTAAGTAAAGAAAAAACAGCTTTTTCGCCTTTTTCACAATCTTTTCTGAAACATATATCCTTGAGGGTGTTAAAGGTAAAGATTGTTTGGTAAAAGTTTAGTAGAATCTATATTCTGAAAGGACTGAAAGCATTGGAAGATCAAGTGGCTCAAAAATTCCTTTGAAAGTTATATAGTTATAAACATCTCTCACTTAAAAAGGACAAGCAGCCGGTGAAGACTACAATCAGACAGCACTTATGTGCAGGCTTTTGTTTTTCTATACATCCTGCCGAAATAGGAGCATTCAGGGTCCATTATGACAAAGAATAAGGATACTGACCCTGGATTAATTTTTCATAACCAGAAACTTGGCTTACAAGAAATTGAAAGAACCATGAATTACCTCAACCCTTTCCTGTTTTGCAAAATTTTAGACCTGTCTGAATTCAAAGGTTTTGCAGATAACAATTAAAAGTGGATTTAATTCGAAAAATAACCATTCAGTATGGTAGAAAATATTGTGGAAAAAGAAGAAATTGCTTGTTACAAGCAATTTCTTCTTTTTCTACAATGTTTTCTCAATTATAAAAACCAGGGATTGAACAGGAAAGGGTTAACCCATTACCACTTAATAATTCATTTATATGTGCTGAAGAAATACAGCTTTGGAAAATATTGTGAGAAAAGGAGAAATTGCTTGTAACCAGCAGTTATCAATTTCAGCCAGACTAAATTTTGTTAGTCAGATTATGGTTTAAAGGTTCTTTATTCCTAAAAAGTGATTCTGCCAAAAGAAGGATTCTCATAACAGATAAATATTCAGAGATATTGACTTTCCCTGTGCCTAAAGGTATAGTTGGATTGAATAGAGACCTCACGCTCCGTCGTTAATAATGATCCGCATTTATGACTTAACGTCAACTATCACTACCAGACATTTCATGAAGACGATTTGTCAAACTTGTTAATCACGAGATTTTATCACCAAGAAATTGCCGAGGAGAAAATAAGGACTTTACTTTTGCCGTCTTTATTAAAAACGGAGAGTGACGTATTAGCAAAGACTGCTTCATTAAGTAAACCTCTTGATTTACCGTGAACCATAGTCAAGCTCATTTCTTGTTAGCCGAGAGCCATCGACAAATCTCATCCATCATTCGAGTTCTCAAATTGTTTGGATAAGTAGACAGAAAACTCTTTTCATAATTTCCTCTCATAAGTTTCATATGGCTACTTATGACAGCAAAAGAATGTTTGAATGTCATAAATCATGCTCATGAAAAATGTATCATGTAGAGCACAACTATAGGAAATGCTGGTTTCATAACTACACTTGTATACTATTATTATCAGATGTGTTTTTGAATTTTCCACAGTCACCAGACAATCAAGGGAAAACTGTCAGGTGGCCATTATGTTCTCTATCAGGCACTATTCAAGAACTCTCCTGTAAAAAGCAAATGACCCATTACAGTTCACTTTTTAACAATCTTTTACAACAAATCCTCAACTTCTCCAAACAATTCAATCTTCTTCTATCATGTTAACACAGCTCATTGTTCTTTAGAACCTTCTCTTTTCCAGTTTGCTTCTTTTACAAAATTTGGTACAAGTACATTTAAAACAGATACAAAAGTCCTTAATTACAAAACATATATCCTGCCCAAATTTCAATAAACTCCTTTAATTTATTAGTTCTGAAAGTAAACTAAACAAAAGTTGGTAACTTCTTGTCACATTTCACCAATTTAGAGGCAAGCAAAATGTCTGATTTCTCGAAAGGGTTGAGGATCCATAAATGACTCTCACTTTACATAAATCGTATGTTTGTGGAAACAAGACCCCCACTTACAGCATGTCTCAGGTACTGTCCACCGTAACTTGATTATTTTTGTGTTATTTTAGGTGGGAATCTTGGAGGGTGCTTCACATGATATTAGGGCCTGAGATGGGACTTTTAGCTCCTACAGCTGAGCTAATCCATTATATTCCTGTCTTTTACACCAACTTCAGAAGGCCCACCTTAACCCATTCCAACACAGAAAATTTTGGACTGGTCCAGATTGAAAGAAGCTGCAGACGACAATTTAAAGTTGATGGAATTTTAATTTTTTTTGTCTTTTTGGATAGAAAACATTGTGGATAATGAAGAAATTGCTTGTTACAAGCAATTTCTTCATTGTCCACAATGTTTTCCAAAGCTTTATCTTGTGGGGCGTAAAAAGGAGGGCTTGAGTTGGAATGGGTTAAAATGGGAATTGTTTGTATAATTGCAACATTATCAGTGCATACAGACTATTTATGTACAGTCATTTTTTTTTAACCATGATTTCTGCAAAATCACCCCTTTTACGCCCAACAAAAAAAGACTTGAGGAAAACAAAGATAAAAATGAAGAAATTGCTTAGTACAAGTTCTTCATTTTCAACCTTGTTGTCTACCACAATTGACCGAGATGCTCATAATTCTCTCTCTTTCAGATAGTCATTTGCAGTTTCTTTGAATTTGGACTTGTCTAAAATTTTGCCATGTGGTAATGGGTTCAGCAACAATGAACTGAAAAAGTGATAGAATGATCACTTAATGCATTTTCCTCATAATATATGGAGGTTTGGTTTAGCTGTTAACATAAATTATTTCTGACTTAATCGTATGTTGATTTAACTCATAAAATTCAACTAATTGAGACAATTCTGATAAGATCCATCAACATAGGATTTAGTTTTGATAATTCTATTAGCAAAAATATCAAATTATAAAGATAGTTTGTTTCTGGAAAAGAAATTTTGATAGAGATGGTGGCTTAATAGAGGTGGTTGCTGGACAGTTTTTCATGTAACAAAAGCTTCACCCTTAACCCATGACCACACCTCAAAATTTTAGACTGCACCAAATTAAAACACTTTTTAGATGATGAAATTTAAGAAGCAATTTCTTCATTTCCACAATATTTTCTGCATCTTTTTTCCAGCTTGTCCAACAGTCATATGGGGTAATAGTAGCTCCCCCTGTGATAGTTACAGAGATTTCCTCTAATTTGAGGATTATTTCTTCTAAATAATCATAATTGTTTCCTACCTCAATGGACAAAGAGTTTTAAAATTTCACCAACCATCCTCTTTAAATTTGGACCAGTCTAAAATTTTGTCTTCTGGTAAAGGGTTAAGCAAAAATAAATCAAGTAATAGCTGATGCAGTGCAGATTGCTATTTTTGGCTAAATTATAATGTAACATTAACAACAACTTATTCAAGCAATTATTATGATGATTCAGAATACTAAAAGCAAAATAGCTAATGTGTGGTTTCATCATATAATCAATGGACCAGACGATTAACCCACACAGTGACGCTTTAAAACGCCCCCTCAATATAAAAAGTTGGAAAACATTGTGGAGAATGAAGAAATTGCTTTTTACAAGCAATTTCTTCATTCTCAACAATGTTTTCCATCCAAAAGGACCAAAGTAATAAAGATTTCATCAACTTAAAATTGTCGTAACTTCTTTGAATTTGGACTGGTCTGAAATTTTATTGTGTGGGAATGGGTTAAATTCTAGACTGGTCCAAATTCAAAGATGCTGCAGATGACAATTTTGATGATGAAATTTCAAAAATTGTTTCCAAAAGTCTAAAAAATATTGTGGATAATGAAGAAATGGCTTTAATTTCCACCATGTTTTCTACAGCTTTTCCATTGGAGGCGTCAATAAGCTTGATTGTGCAGGAATAGGATTAGTAACACTATCATATATTTTTTTCATTTTTTTTGAAACACAAGTTTATTTTGTTGAAGTGCAGTATTAGTTTTTCTTAGGGAAGAAAAAAAGACCTTCACTCCTGAATGAAACTTGGTGGAATTTTATTATCATAAACATTAATACCTAGTTAATAATATTTGCAAACACACCTTCCCTGACTAAAATACAATAACTTTGGGTATTAGAAAAGTGTTTGCTCACATACTAAAAATAGGGTTCTGTATTCAATTATAACCTTGTTGCCAAATTCTAATATGAAACAGTAATTATGATTAAAACCTTATGCAAATGCAAGGATTTGCTTCTGAAAATATTTGCCAAAATCCTGTATCTTTATGGTAAACACTGTTCTCGACTAACCCATTACCACACAACAAAATTTTAGACTAATCCAAATTCAAAGAAGTTAAAGAAAACAATTTCCAGTTTGCAAAATTTTTGAAGTCTGTCTTTACTGATAGAAAAATTGGTGGATAATAAAGAAATTGCTTGTAAGAAATTTCTTCATTTCCGCCTTAGATTGAAGAGTTATTTTATTGGGTTTTGTAAAAATGTTGGATTGTGTGGGAATAGGATGTTAGAGATGTTATAAATTCAATTTTTTTCTAGATTATTTTTAAAAAAAATTCTAGGCTCGTTAACCCATTAACAAACGGCAAAATTTTAAACTAGTCCAAATTGAAAGGATAGGCAGACGACAATATGAAGTATATGAAATTTCAGATTTTTTCAGCTTTCTGTTTAGAAAAGATTGTTTAAATTGAAGAAATTGCTTGTTACAAGCAATTTCTTCATTTTTCACAATGTTTTCTCAATCGTTTTTATTGAGGGGCGTCCAAAAGGGTCACTGTGTGGGAATGGGTTAATATTGTTTCATAGGGGATATAAACCAATCAGGCATAAATGTATAATTATCTAAGCCAAGTAACACTGTATACGTTTCTGTTATACCACTGAGGGTAAGGTTTTCTTTTAATTTTTAACCTATTCCCACACACCCTATTTGATGCCATTCATGTCAGATTTCTTTTCTTTTACAAGATTAACAATCACACAAATCTTTTATCTACAAGTAATGTTTCCAGGTTTCAAAGTTGTAGGTCAGTTGATTTTGGAGTTAGAACACATAAACAAAAAAGTCTATGGACAGACAGACAGACAGATATAAGTGAAACTAATAACCTTCTCTCTAATTCGCAGTGATGTAAGTGAAAGTGTCATTAGATAGTAGATAGTACTAGAAAAGAATGACTGATTTATTGAATGAATAGGGTTTAACGCCACTTTTAACAGTATCTCTGTTGAATCACATAAGCTAGAGCACCTAACCATGGATTCCTGGTATTTCTCACAACAGCACTTCCACAATATCCTTTCTAAGCCCCCGGCTGCGTATCCAACTTAGGTTAACAACTATCCTGATGGTGGGAGACAGATGTCCGAAAGGATATTTGCAGTGGCTAGGGATCAAACCTGGGACCCTATGATTAGGCTTCCTATGCGCTACCACTATGTTATGGCGACAGCATAGAGTGACAAGGATGGTAAAAATAAGAGAAATTCTAAGGAGATATGCCATAATATTCTTTGAATTGTTTTGAAAACAGTTAGAAAATCTTACAAAAAAAAAGGAAGGATAAAATATTCCATCATGATATGCTACAAATAAACCTTTAAATATCTGTCCAACAAACATTCTAAAGTGTCTAGGACTATATCATTCTTCATCAAGACCATGGCTTTAGAGAATAAGTAGCTGTTTTTTTTTGTTAGCAAATCACTTCTCTAAACTTTGTTTAACATCATTTTACCAGTTACTTAGAAACTTAATTGTTTTCTTGTGACTGATAGAATAATTACCCTTTTATTTCAATACAAAAGAAGGTTAAGAGCAATTGAAACAGTATCTAAATTCTGACACCTTCTGTTATAGAGAAACCTTATCAATAGCCGCACACAAATCATTGCAAGTAACCAAGACCAAACCCTCCTTCAAGAGGGCAGCTGAGGGGAATCTTTTCTATCTTCAGTAACTGGAGAGCTCTCTCGTCTTCCTCCATCAACTGAAGAGCTCCTCAAGAACAGCTCACTGTACTGCTAATTAATTTTGAACACGACAATACATCTGCTCTCCAAATCATTATTTCCATTGGTCATACGTCAGCAAAATGGATCCATTATCCACATTAATGTTTTTTATTGTTAAACTTAAGCTACTTTTCTTTTTCCATGACAAGATCATCCAAGCCCTAGGTCTTTTGGTTTGGTAGAAAAGATTTTTGACATTGTCACTACGTAAGCTTATACCAACATTCCCCAATCCCAAGTGCGGTCATTTCTTGACCAATTTTTTTCTGGTTTCTTTTCTTGTAGTACTTACCCTAAAGACTCCAAATACCAAATGTGAATCCAATCCAATTTAACTGCCGGTTGAAGACAAGGAAGTGTTTTAGGATGTACCCAATTTGGCCCCTTTTTGGAAATAAAGTTCATACATTCTAAAAGAATGATATCCACTCATTCAGCACAAGAGCATTACATGCCCTATAGATTGTAAATTGACAAGATTCAAAACAACTTGGTCTCAAAATGATCATACTCCCAGGGAATTAAAACCTTTCTTAACTCTTATCATGCTGAACCCGGAAAATTCCGGTTTTGGCAGGTGGTTTAGACAAAGATCAGTCTGCACAAATGTGCAGTCTGATCTTAGTCTACACCTCCAGCATATACTTTTCCTGTCAGATTTGTTTATGAAATTGATTTCTAAAAGAAACATTGATTTTTGAACAACAAGTTCTATCAGTGCTTTCAGCCCAATGTAGTAAAGTAATTTATACAGCATGACAAGGGCTAATAAAGGAAACAAAGCACAATCTATAAAGTAGGGTCTAATGAATTTGATATATCTTGGAGTTAGTTTATTTTAAGTGTGAAAAAAGAAAAGATTATTGTGTCATTTTCAAGCCATTAGTTTGCCATGCATAAGTCTGAATTCACATTAAAACCACATCTGGTTTTGATTGGACATTTTTCGTCTCTTTGAGGTAAACAATAATACAAAACTTTGCAAAGTTGTCTTCACTAAATAAATACATATAGATGTCAAAGCTCTAGATACATGGACGAAATGTTGTTAACTGCTTTTCTAGTTTTGAAAAATACCTTAGCTGTTAGAAAACATTGAGGAAAAGGGGAATTTATTTGTTAAAATAAGTATTCAAACCTTTCGAACACAATGACGCTTATAGATCCCCCTCAAGAAAAACACTTGGGGAAATATGGTGTTAAACGAAGAAATTGCTTGCAACAAGCAACCTCTTCATTTTTCACAATGTTTTCTACCCAGAAAGTTGAAAAATCTAAATTCTCATAAACGTTAAATGGTCGTATTCAACTCCTTTCAATTTGGACCAGTCTAAAATTTTGCCATCTGGTAAGGAGTTGACCTATTACCAACCAACAAAATTGCAGACTGGTCTAAACTTAAAGAAGTTGCAGACAAAAATTTTCCCTGGGGTTCCAAAAAACATAATTGTGTGGGTATGGGTTAAGTCTTTTCTGAGAATCCTTCACAAGTACCATTTTTCTTATCATTTCATCAAATCAGAAATTATTTGCACATACAAATTCCAAAAACGAGCTGCTCGAATCATTTTGGATAAATCTTTAGATATACCAAGTGAAGTACTTTTTCAAGAACTAAACTGGATGAAATTTAAAGACAGAATTACATATAAAAAAGCTATACTTGTCTATAAATCAATAAATAATCAGGCACCTTTTTACATGTCTGAACTTTTACAAAATAGCACTAACTTAAATTTAAGATCAAACACCCAAAAGAAATTATATGTGCAAAAACCCAGGATGGAATTTTACAAAAAATCTTTTTCTTATTCCGGACCAAAATTATGGAATGCCATACCTCTCCATGTTAGGAATAGTCCCAACTTGAAGAGTTTTAAGTCATCATACCTTACATGGTGGCATTCCATGGGTAAGTCAACAGGTTAATCTTCCTAATGCCAGTGTTCGAGCAAAATCTGAATCATTGCCTATCTGCCTTTATTCTACATTTTTACAATTTTACAATTTCATTCTCGTGAAAATCTTAATTATTTACTTCTTTTTTCCCCTATTGTGTATATTTTATGTGTTTGCATTCTATTTCATGTTCTGTTGTAATTATTGTATTTTGTTTGTATATGTAAATGCATTAACAGAGGCCCACAGGGAAGACTGGGTTTACCCCAACTGTGCAGCCTCTTTAAAAAAAGTCTTTATTATTATTATTATTATAAAGGGCATTTAGTAATTATTCAATCTTTATCAACTCTTGTCATGTTGAACCCAGATTATTCCTGTCTTTGCAGGAGGTATTACACAGATCAGCCTGCACATATGTGCAGTCTAGTCTTAGTTTACACCACCTGGTTGTCTCTTGCAAAACCAGTTTTTTTTTTTTACAGGATTCATTTCTAAAAGAAATATTGACCCTACACTAGTGATTCCATTGATTTCAGCCTTTTGATCTTACAGTAATTCTGCATTTTATATAGTATGACAAGGGAAACGGAGCAGAATCCTAGGAGAGATCTAAACAAGGTATGGTATATTAGTCCATACAATGTAATACAAGTCAAGTATCAACCTTTGTTCCATGTCTAGGAGACTTCAAACTATACCAAAGTCTAGAATATTCTACAAGTGGCTTCTCTTCACAGGCTTATCAGTTATGACAAATTACTTCTACCTATCTGAAACCTTTGTCTGAGAGTTGATAAAGAATTGAGGAGAATATAAGTAATACTTAACCTTTATAGTACTTGGGTAAGCATTCTTACTAATAGAAGATAAAACAGTTTTTGTCATAAGTAAGTCTTATCTTTATTTAGAAGTAGCTTATCAATTCACTGGGCTGAATTCAAGACTGTTTTAAGTGTCTCAACATTGTAAATATTTTTGAACTCTCTTGCAATTACTCTTTTACAAAACAAGAGCTGTCAGAGACTGATTATGCACCCCAAATATAACCTTGTCACAACTAGATGGTTGTCCGATGAAAACTGCTGTTGAGTCCGCAAAGTTTTGACCATCAACTTGACCATCAATTTTTTGTTTGACCTTGAGCTTTGACCTTGAACTTGAAGCTATCCAAAAATTCTTTCAAATGGCACATCTACTCATGATGGAGAATAATTGTGCCAATTTACTTTTAAATCCATCCATAATTGTAGGAGAAATGCTCTTGACAATCACAATTGTAGTGTTTGAACTTTAGCTGTGACATTGACATAAGAACTATATTTAGAACATTTCTTAATGAAACAATTATGTATTCCCAATCATTTTTCCTTAAAGTGTATTTACTGAGTGATGATGGTTAATTTCAATTTTATTAAAACTAAAATTGTCAAAAATAAAGGACTTATAACCCTATAATGAATGTCTTACAGATAATTCTCATAAGAAACATTGAAGAACACCATTCAACCCATCCCCCAACCCACCAATTCTGTAAAGCACTTTTATCTTTCAAAAACACTTTCTTCTAACAATCATATGTATATAATGTATGTTGTCACTTATTTAAAAGTCAAATAACCCATTAGAAATGTCAGATAGTTCTGCTATTGAATCACAAATATGGAGAAAAACATTATAAGCTTATGCTTTTGTTCTATCCTTTTTGCTTGATTTAAATTTATCTGTGTCATACTCATATGTATATGTTTAAAATGAAATTCGTGCAAATGAAATATGTTTAAAATACCCCCTACCAGCATTTTGTCACTTAAGTAGCATAGACGACCTTTGACCTACATTACCCCATTAAAACATCTGGGCACCTCCTTGCATCATATATAAAATTTGTCTAAAGTTTCAAGATCCTTGGTCAAATAGATTAAGAGTTAGAAGATGGAAATGTATTTCAATCAAGATCAATTGTGACCTTGACCTTTGACTTATGTGACGAAAAACAATAAGGCACTTCATTGGATGATTGGCAAAAGTTGTAAGAAGTTTCATGGTTGTAGGTCAATTGACCAATTGCTTCCCCCCCCCCCCCCCCCGGCTGTCTATGGCCCTCCTTTTTTCTCTGACAGGAACTTCCACTTCCAATTTTTTACAACATTATTTTGCAAAATTTATGGCCAGTAGCATGTAACAAACTAGATGGTTGTCCCAGGACAACTGCTGTCGAGCCTGCAAATTTTTACCATTAACTTGACCTTGACCATCAATCTCTCATAACAGATAATAATAAGAGAATGCATACATAATTGTAGGAGATATGCTTTGGACAATCACAATTTTAGTGTTTGACCTTGAGCTGTGACCTTGACATTAGAGATATCCCAAAAATTCTTTCAATTGGCACATCTATGCTTGATGGAGAAACTGTGACCTTGACATTTGAACTATCCCAAAAATTCTCTCAAATGGCATATCTACTCGTAATGGAGAATAATTGTGCTAAGTTATTTTGAAATCCATCCTTAAATGTAGGAGTAAATGTCAGGACAAATTCGGACGGACTAACAGACTAAGGCACATACACCTACTTGTCATAGTGACAACTATGTCTTACTCACCGCAAGAGGGCTAGACAAAAAGAAAACTGGTTGGTTGGTGACCTAAATGTCGTAACTACAGCTTGAATAAGTTGTAGTTATAACGTTTCAGTCGCCAAACCATCAATAGAGGTTAACAAAAATGGTGGCAAATGCCAGAGTGAAAAAACTCAGGTCTGATGAATGATTTGATTGTTTGATTTATTCCTTGATTGACAGCCGCGATTGGTCAATTGGTTCCTAGGAGTAAGAACAAAGAAATGTTAAAGTCAAAGGAAGGACAAATGACAAGACAGACACAAGAAACCCCTATGTTACCCTGTACTTTGTAGGTATATTAACCCTTGTTATGCTGAACCTGGAATATTCCTGCTTTGGCAGGAGGCATAGACAAAGATCAGCCTGTGCATATGCACAGTCTGATCTTAGTCTACACCACCTGTTTTTTTAGACTTGTCAGACTTGTTATGAACTTTATGATTAACTCTTGAACTAAACATTGACCCTGAAAACAAAATCTGCAGTGCTTTCAGCCCTTTGATTTTTATGTAATTTTGAAAGGGTTTTTATTCGGCATGACAAGGGTTAGAACATCAAGCAGAAGCAGACCATAAATCAGTGGCATTATGTTGGAATGGGTCAAACACCATTTCCAAAACTTCAGTTATGGTACAAATGAGATAGTTGGGAAAGAACCAAGCTGTGCTTAACCTATTCTCACAAAATGACACTTTTTGACACCCCCCCAAGAAAAATAATAGAGAAAGTATTGAGTAAATGATGAAACTGCTTGTAATAAGCAATTTAGTAATTTTCCACAAGCAATCCATTCCCACAAAATGACACTTTTGACACCCCTCAAGAAAATTAATTTGGAAACATTGTGTAAAATGATGATCTTGCTTATAATAAGCAATTTATTCATATTCCACAAGCTATTTATTATTTTACACAATGTTTTCTACCCAGAAAGTTGAAAAAATCTAAATTTAATAAACCGTTTGCTCATCTGCAACTCCTTTCAATTTGGACCAGCCTAATTTTTTTTGTCTTGTAGTTGGTAAATAGTTACATTTTCAATTGCCAAATTATGTGAGCAAATACTTAAGAAAGTTTCTCTCAAGTGGACAATGTAACTTGGTATGAAAAAGGTCCTAGATTTGGTAAATAATCGCTAATTTTAAAGAGAACATGATTAGCCAATCTACAGTATCTACAGTGGTCAATGGTTCTTCAAAACCGTTTGAAATATGATAACCAGGTAATTAATCCTTTCCCATTTGTTGAAATTTTAGACTGGTCCGACTTGAAAGAGGTAGCAGACGACTATGAAAATTGGATGCAAATTAAAATAACACCATCCTATGTAGTAGAAAATATTGTGAAAAAAGGAGAAATTGCTTGTCATAAGCAATTTCTTCTTTTTCCAAAATGTTTTCAAGTACAAAATCACAGTGAGTAAAATCACTGGTTTGTTCAGGAAAGGGTTAATCCATCTGAAATCAGATACAACCCCGAATCTATTACTCTGCCAGGCTGGATGTATGGGTGTAAACGCTGCTTTCAAAGTATTTAAGTCAATTCACTCAGCTTGTGCACCTTACCATCGTTTTCTGTTGTTTCTCAGACCAGAAAAAATGACCCATCACAGTTGTCAATCAAACTGGAGGCGTTTGAGGGCCTCTATTGCTCCACAAGCCTAAATGTACTGTTTAAGCAAATGTGTTTCAGTAATGAAATATAAACAGAATCATCTTTGCCATATCTAGCAAATAAAACTAGTCACTGACATCTTTTATAGTTTTAGAGAAGCATTTCAAACTTTTTTACATTGTTTTACAAAAGTCAAGTCAAGTTATGTAAAATTCATTAAAGTCAAGTTATGTAAAATTCATTGACTATGTCAGATGAAAATTTCCATAATTTTCACTATATACCATATATGCCATGACAACAGCGACACATTATGTTAATACAAAAATAGTAAGGTAGAATGCTGAAATATTTCATAAAATGCTAAAAATCCTAACCCGAATCAAAGTCCACTAGGTCTGACAAGGGTTGATAATTTCCCAACCTTAAAAGAAGTCCCTCTTTGCTTGACTGTCACATATATTTCATTTAATAACCCATTCACACACAATCCCAATTTACACCCTTAAGATAAAACTTTAGAAAAACTTTATGGAAAATGAATGATTGAATGGGGTTTAACGCCACTTTTGACAGTATTTCAGTAATATCATGGCAGCTGGAGCACCTAACAATGGATTTCTGGAATTTCTCATACCAGTACTACCACCACATCCTTTCCTAGCCTCTAGCTGCTATCCCACGTAGGTTTACGATTATCCATCTATTGGTCAGAGACAAAAGTTGGAAAGAACAAATTTTTTGTAAAAAGTAATTTCTTCAGTTTGGACAATGTTTTCTAAACAGAAAGAAAAAGATTCTTAAAATTTTTCAACCCAAATTTGTCCTCTGCAACTTCCTTCACAGTGGACCAGTCTACAATTTTGTCCTCTGGTAATACGTTAATTTCTAGAAAAATTGCCTTTTTGAATCACTTCTAGTTTGTACAAGAAGGTAAAGGTATTCAGATTAGGTAATATTTGAAGTAGTAGATGACAGGTAGGTATATATATACAAGGAGACAATTAAACCTAATCTGGCACATCAGTCCATCTTGAGGGTCCTCTAGACTATACTTGAATATACTGTTATCATTATAAAACCAAGCTAAAATAGAGCCAGTCTATTTATTTGACAAATTATGGGATGGGTTGTTTTCTATTGCATATATTTGGCAACAAGTACAAATTGGTACAAATCTGGAACTAATTTCAATAACATCTTACCAATAAAGAAAACTCGATTTTTTAACTTTTCTTAATTAAACCTCAAGAAAATACTGATTTCATAGTTCAATTATGAATCAGATTCACTACTTTGTCATACCATTGTTCATAAAAATATGATTGTTTGGTGAAGGGAGGCATTCCCAATCCTCTTATACATGTAACTAATAACCAATCCATCAGAGTTAATTTTTCTAGGAAAAGCCTGTCATTTAATGGTATTTCAATTTGTTTATGACAGTTGGACCTTTTCATCAGCAGTATCAAAAATCTCTTCATGATTTATATTTGTGTTATGAAGTTGTAAATCATGGTAAGAATGTGCTGAAGTCTACAAAGTAATATCATCTTAACCCCTGGTGGTAAGAATGTGCTATAGTCTGCAAAGTGATTTCAATTTTACCCTGATGGTAAGCATGTGCTAAAGTCTGCAAAGTAATATCATTTCAATCCTGGTTGTAAGAAAGTTCTGTAGTCTGTCAAGTAATATCATTTTAACCCTTGTGGTAAAATGTGCTGAAGTCTGCAAAGTAATACATGTACCATTTAAATCCTGGTTGTGATGTGTACTGTAGTTTTCAAAGTAATATTTTAACCTCTGGTGGGAAGAAAGTGCTGTGGTCTACCTAGTAATATCATTTTATCCCCTGGTGGTATGAATGTGATGTACTCTGCTAAGTACCAATAATATCATTCTAATCCTGGTTGTAAGTTCTTTATGTAATGTGCTTTAGTCTGCAATGTAATACCATTTTAACCCTTCTGGTAAGAATGTCCTTTTACATAGTACAAATCATAACCCATTCCCACTCAGTGACGCTTTTAGATGCCCCCTAGGAGAAAAGCTTAGGAAAACATGAATCGCATATTCATAAAGTGTGATTAGGTTTTTCGGTTCATACCTCCATGATAACAAAAAAATATTCTCTTCATCTCTTAATAACATAAATGTTGGAGTTCAAAGATTCTTTCTATTCTGAATGAATTGATTGGTCAATCAATTTTTTAATTGACAGCAGTAATTTGTCAAGTCGTTAGCCATAATACATAGAAATATGTGACATGGTATTTGCACTTAAAACCCTACTTTATTACACTAGTCTTATGGCTGCTTAGTAATGAAATTCACAAAAAGACATTACTGCATTACTGAATTCGCTTGACCATCCAACTCAGTTTAACCCATTACCAGACGGCAAAGATTTAGACTTCACCAAATTAAAAGGAGTTGCAGACGAAAATTTAAAGCTTATGAAACTCTAGATTTTTTTTTTCACATTTTGGGTAGAAAACATTGAACATGATGAAGAAATTGCTTGTAAAAAATTTTCCAAAGCTGTTTTCTAGGGGCATCTAAAAGCATCATTGAGTGGGAATAGTTTAATACTTTTATCTCATATGAATCAAGGGTATTGGAGGATTGGCTCTCCCAGACAAAACCGTAGCCATAGCTCAGCCAGTTTTATCATATGTGAAGTCTTACTGTCCAACCAACAAGTTGATGATAATGTTATTGTCGATTTTCACTAGTCTATATTCTGTGAGATTAAAGACCAACAGATAACTGATTGATTTAATCACAATAATCAACATCCATAGCCAATAGTCTAGATTAAACTGAGTAGGTGATTTTGAAAATTGAAGGTGACAAACCCTAAGATTTTTGCCATCAGCATGATTAGCTCTGTGAAGCTTCTTGAAGTGAGATAGCAATGATTGATTGATTAATCATTTGTTTATTTGAATGGGGTTTTACGCTGCTTTCAGGAATCTTTCAGTTATATAGCAGAGGCTGGAGCACCTAACAATGGATTCCTGATATTTTTCACACCAGTACTACCACTAGATCCTTTCCCAAGCCTCCAGCTGCTTATCCCACTTAGGTTTATGATTATCCACCTATTGGTTGAAGACAAATGTTGGAAAGAAAATTTGCCACAACCGGGAATCAAACCAGAGTCCCCATGGCTAGGAGTCCTACACGCTACTACTGAACTATGATCGCGACTTCAGATAGCAATGAAGCAGATAGACTGCACATACTAAGCTTTTGCAAACTTAGCTATATTCTCATAGAAGAAAGTTAGGTTATAAGAAGAGTACCACCAAACAACTGGTACTGAAGAACAAGAATGCCAAATTGTCATAAAATCTATCATTTATTGCAGGGTTTTAACTTTTTGCTTCAGACAAGTGTGTCAAATTGTCATAAAATCC
Organism: Fragum fragum; assembly: GCA_946902895.1. Lineage (NCBI taxonomy): Eukaryota > Metazoa > Mollusca > Bivalvia > Cardiida > Cardiidae > Fragum > Fragum fragum. The sequence goes on from OX336366.1 coordinate 8,117,092, forward strand.
ATTGATCATTGCAGGATTTATTCTTCAGACAACAAGTATGCCAAATTGTTATATTTAACCCATTATCCGACGTATTAAAGTTTATGAAATTTTATGTTGTTTTAACTTTCTTGTTAGAAAAATTTGTTGAACATGAAGAAATTACCCATTTGGTTTACTTTAAGGGTATTATTGTGTGGGCATGTGTTAAATCAATCAATTATTGCATGATTTGTGCTTCAGACAAAGTATGTAGGTGAACAAACTAACACACCATCAGACATTCAGACGCTGTAGTGCTCAGTGCAAGTGGACTGGGCAATACTCACTTGTAATATAAGATCTAGACAATGAAAACAAGTAGCTCTTGACAGGTTGCTGGCCACACCCACTAATTTCTACATGATTTGTGAATCTATTTTTGATTGACAGCCATGGTCTGTCTATTACAAATTCACTCTTCAATCATCATGTCATCATCTCATGTAACCTCATCCTTTTTTGGTTTGTTTGAATTGGGTTAAATGCCACTTTTAACTGTATTTCAGTCATATTGCGGGTGCCGGAGCACCTAACAATGGATTCCTGGTATTTCTCACACTAGTACTACTGCTACAACCTTCAGCCTTCAGCTGCTCATCCAACTCAGGTTTACGATTATCAACCCATTGGTGACCTTTTTAGAGATGCATTAAACTAAATGAGCTTCAATAGTTACGGGTCAGTATTTCTATTGAAAATAAAATTTTGCAAACTACTCTGATTTGAAAAGGACCAACAAGAGGTGTAGACTTAGACTAGACTGCAACAATCTTTATCTATACCTTCTGCTAATACAGAAAAAAATTGGGTCATATTACAAGGGTTAAAGCATGTTTTCTGACCAAAACATATTGAACAATGAAGAAATTGCATGTTACAAGCAATTTCTTCATTATCCACAATGCTTTCTACCGTAAAGGACAAAGAATTTAAAGATTCATCTATTTAAAAAACGATTGTCTTCAACTTTTTTCAATTTGGACCATGTTAACATTTTGTTGTCTGGCAATAGGTTAAGTGGTCATTGTTAACAAATTTTACTGCATTCATTTTAAGTACCAAAGGCAAACTAGTGGTATCCAAATATGTAAAAGGTCAAACAAAACTGTCACAGAGTGAGCATCCTTTTTGTTTTAAGGAGTTATTTCTATTTTCAACCTCAAGCTGCCAATATATCATCAAATTATAATCCCTTTTATCTTGTTTATACACAAATGAGAATGACAGAATGAGATTGCAGGCAGACAGACAAACTTAAATGGAGACAGCCTGATATGGTCCCTGCTAAAATAAGGGTCATATAAGGTCAGTTCAAAATTAAGGGCCAACAAAGGGTCATTGGCCTTGGTACAATTGTCTCAATAAAGCTTGGCCTTGTCAAGTAGTAGGTAATCCTAGCAAAACAACAAAAAAAACAGTTTATAATTACAGGCTGATTTTTAAGTTGCCTCAAACTGCATACATACTATCCAATCATACAGACTGGTTCAAATTCACGAATCCAGACAGTCAATTAAAGAACCAATACACCAATCAAATCATTTAATTAGACCAGAAATGAACTTTGAACTCTGACATAAGCCAAGCATTGCATGCAGATCAAAGCCCAACTAGCAACAATACCAAAGGTATTGATGGCAACTCCGCAAAGTATGTCACAATTGACTAATTTCGGCTGTCATTCTAATTATCAATCAAACCAAATAAACAATTAATCTAGACCAGAAGATTGTTTTTAATGCAAACATTGGCGGCCATTTATGTTAACCCATTCCCAATCAGTGACGCCTTAAGACGCCCACAAGGAAAAAAAACTTTGGAAAACAATGTGGAAAATGAAGAAATTGCTTGTTACAAGCAATTTCTTCATTTTCCACAATGTTTTCTACCCAGAAAGTTGAAAAATCCAAGATTTCAGTAGCTTCAAATTGTCGTCTGTAACTTCTTGGGCTAGTCAAAAATTTCACTGTGTGGGATTGGGTAAAGCTTTTTTAATGGTTTTGGGACTAACACGTACCTACAGCTTATTTTTTGCCTATCCTGGTTCAAACACTGTAATATGCAGTACTGAAGGCAAATTTGTAACACAGACATTAAAAATTTAGTAAAACTTTTTAAAGTTCAAGGGGAGATAATTCAGCACAAGTACTGTCAAGAAAATTTCTCAAGCACAGGCTCACACTACTGGTTACATTGTCTGTGCATTGTCTGTAAATTTGGGCTCAGTACATGCAATACTGTTGGAGAAATGCTCCAGACAAAAAGCATTTAGTCAAATTTACAAGTCCAAGGGGAGATAATTCATAACCAATGATAAAAATCATTTACACAACTTTGTACTGCCAGTTACATTGTGATAAAATTGGAGTTTGGTAAATGCAGTACTGTGAAAGAAATGCTATGGACAACAGTAATTTAGAAAAATTTACAAGTTTGAGAGGAGATAATTCAGCTATCAATACAAATACTGAAAATTTCACATACACAAGCTTACACTACCAAATACATTGTGTGCAAATTTGTGCTCAGGATATGCAAAACTGTTAGAGAATTGCTCCAGATAATAAGAATCATATAAATTTCAAAGTTCAAGGGAAGATTATTTAGCAACAAATGATATTATGTCCATCAAAATTTCACATAGACAACCTATATATTACCAGTTATATTGTGTTTAAATTAGTGTTCAGTAAATGTAATACTGAAGGAGAAATGCTCCAGACAACAATAATTTAGTAAAAATTTACAAGATCAGGAGGAGATAATTCAGTTGCCAAGTAGGGGCTTGAAAATTCAAGGTGCACAATTTATAAGTAAATTTCAGGGCTGTAGCTGCAATAGTATAGAAGAAACGCTCAGGACAAAAGTCCATCCATGGACAGACGGATGGACAGCCATGGCAATGCCAGTTTACCCCATCAACTCCGCCGTGGGCGGTATAACTAACCGTAAAAATAATATGTATATTTCCTTTGTCAGTTTAGGGCAGAATAAGGGGTTTGTTGTGTAACATAACCCTGTAAGGTCAATTTTTAAGGGCACATTTATAGAGATACTAACTTCCTATATCCTTATGTCTTCCAATCGCTGACTTTTTGAATTAGTTACAGCAATGTTACAATAGCTACTAAGATAACACATGTTATATACATCATTTTGTCATTATATCCTCTTTATCAATGAATGATATCTGTTTGAGGGTGCTCAAATTTGAAACAAGTGATTGTCTGAATGGGCACTTTCTCACAAAATCGGTCACTGAACTTATCTGCTGTAATAGTATTGTCTCCAAAGGCTCTCATCTCAAGTGCTCCACTAATCTTACTAGCCGCCAATAGTTTGATTGGTTTCAAACATTAATCTTAATGAATAATTTCTCTAGCTTTGATTTCCTAGTTAAGACTGCATTCACTTGTTTCATACCAATACCTATTTTAACCCATTCCCACACAAAGACACTTTTTGATCCCCCCCCCCCTCCCCCCCCCCCAAAAAAGTTTTTGGAAACACTGTGGAAAATGATGAAAGTGCTTGATATAAAATGATTTCTATCCAAAAAGTAAAGGAAATCTCCTAAATTACCATTAATTTTGTTGTCTGAAATTTCTTTCAATTTGGACCGGTCTAAGATTTCGTCTTCTGGTTATACACCATTTTCAACAGTTTTTCAGATATATCCTTACGGCTGGTCATGGTTTACTGTCATTTCTCAAGAGCCATGTTGGACATTGCCATACCCAACCGTAAAAGCTTGATAGTAAACTGAAGCCAATTAGATTTAGGCTTCTTGTGCACTGCATTTCTTCTCAATGAGTTCAATAATAGCTATCATACTTTCAGAGATATGCTCTGGACAAAATTTAAGTCTTAAAAACAACAAAGGGCAATAACTCCAAAATAATGCAAGCAAGAGTTAAGGGTCTTGTGCACTGCACTTCTCCTCAATGAGATCTATCCACCTATGAAGTTTGAAGTTATTTGCTGTTATACTTTCAAAGATATGCTCCAGACAAAATCTTATTCTTTAAAACAACAAAGGGCAATAATTCCAAAATATTGCAAGCAAGAGTTAAAGTTCTTGTGCACTGCACTTTTCCATAATGATCTCTATCCATCTATGAAGTTTCAAGTTGATAGCATTTATACTTTAGGAGATATGCTCCAGACAAGCTTAGTGACAGAATAACGGTATGTCAGAATGACTGACGGAGACTATTACTATATCCCCTTCACTGAAACGGCTTGGGATAACAATAACATTAGATCTAAGCCACCAGTCACTCATCTCACTAAGGAATACAACTGATCATTGCCCACTGGGTTTACAAATGACACAGTGATGGCTTTAGCCCTTTCCTGTACAAACTCAGGATCTAACAATGCTGTATTTTCATACTTGAGAAAAAATTGTGGAAGAAGAATTTTTTTGTAACAAGCAATTTCTCCTTTTCCTACAATATTTTCTCCCCAAAAGGTTAGTTTCATTTCAAATTGCACCCTTTTTCTATTGATGTCTGCAACCATCTAAACTAAAAGCTTAACAAGATGTGTTTGTGAAACACCAAGCCCCCAAAACAGGAATTCTTTAGAAACGGGTGATTTTTATTGATTTTTTTCTTTGTTTTAGGGAAAAGGGTTAAAATTTTGACCTTGACCTTGATGAAATGACCTTCTCCAGTTGCGCCTTGTTGAGACCTATCTAGATACCAAATATTAGCATTGTAACTTAATTAGGGATGAAGTTATAGGAAAATGTTTTGTTGGCAAGTTAAATTTTTGAGTAACGTTTTAGGGAAAGGGGTTAAATTTTTTACCTTGGCCTTGATGAAATGACCTTCCCCAGTTGCGCCTAATTGAGACCTATCTACATACCAAATATTAGCATTGTAACTTATATAGGGATGAAGTTATAGGAAAATGTTAAGTTGGCAGGTTAAGTTTTTGAGTAACGTTTTAGGGAAAAGGGTTTAATTTTTACCTTGACCTTGATGAAACGACCTTACCTGGTTGCGCCTAATTGAGACCAATCTACATACCAAATATTAGCATTGTAACCTAATCAGGGTTGAAGTTAAAGGAAAATGTTTAGTTGGCAGGTTAAGTTTTGCAGACAGACAGACACATGGACAGCGGTAAGACAATATGCACCCTATCTATCTATGCGGGGGCATAAAAATCTCATTTGTTACATTGTCAGACTGACAGATTAAGAAAGTAAGTATGTCAAATTAAGTACAAGCATCTACATTTTCATCTTACCGATTCCCACTCAATCCCACTTTATAACCATCACAAGAAAACATCGTGGACAATGAAAAATTTACTTGCAACAAGAAATTTCTTACATTTCCATCATTTTTTCTTCCCTGTAAGGCAAAGATTTTCTTAATTCAAGCAACTTGAAATAGTCATCTGCAACTTCTTTCAATTTGAACCAATCTAAGATTTTGTCTTGTAGTAATAGATTAAAGAGTCAGTTTTAACTTGTTACAAGCAATTTCTTACTTTGGCCACAATGTTTTTTAACTTTTCATCCTAAAAGTCAAAGATTTTTCAAATTTTACCAACTTGAGATTGTTACCTGAAACTACTTTCAGTTTCAACCAGTCTTAGATCGTGTCTTCTGGTAATGGGTTAAAATATATAATCCACATTACCCCTTGTTAATAAGCTATTATCTTCCATATCCAAGAGCAGTAACAAATAGGACAAAAGCCTACTTTCTACCACTTTCTAACATCCTTACATCTCCTTGATCTATTTTTAGAACTGCAAAGAGGAATACTTCTTCTAAGTGTATGAAGACATAAAATATGCAATTCCAGTTAACTGTAAACAAGTAAATGGTGTATTCTGAGTAACAACAGTATTCCTTGAATATTGGGTGTTAATCGGTCCAAGTAATTTCTTAATTTTCCACAATGTTTTCTAAAGCTGTTTTTCTTAAAACAGGATGGATTGTGTGGGAATGGGATAAGGGGTATAATAGCATCATGACAATAGTAACACATACAGATACCTAATGATTTTGCTGTTGATAGTGTAGAAAAAACTATTGGATAATTAACCCTTGTCATGCTATATAAAATCCCCTAAGAAATTGCATTAATATCAAAGGGCTGAAAGCACTGATAGTACTAGTTGTTCAATAATCAATACTTCTTTTGAAAATCAATTCCATGAACCACTCTGGTAGGAAAAATACAAGCAAGAGGGGTAGACCAAGATCAGACTGCACTTATGTGCAGGCTGATCTTTGTCTATACTTCCTGCATAAACCAGAATATTCCGGGTTCAGCATGACAAGGGTTAAGTTAAAGTCAAATATACTAACAAAATTAAACAGGAATATGTCATATAAGGAGGTATGCATACATTGCACTCAAAGGATAAATTGCTTGTTTTATCCAATTTATTTTTTTGTTTTCACAATGCTGGCAAGTTATTTGTCTTCATAATGCAATGTGGGATTGAGCACTATCGAGTATATATCTTTTTTTCTTCACTCCATCAAGGTGATCATTTAAAGATGACAATAGACAACAGGCTACAAAGAATACCAGGGACCTTACTCTGTAAAATTACCCTACATGTTCTGACCCATTTTAAACTTGTTGGCTTTGTCACACGTCAGTCGAGAGCCATTAACGCAAAATCTACCAACTCCAAGAGGCTGATTCAAGCTTTCAAACCCACTTTGTACACTTGATCTTTGTGAAGTAACCTCAACAACAACTCAGCTAGTGGAAGAGTGGCTAGTCTAGTAGATCTGCTATCATATCTTTAACCTTTGTCTAATTGACGTCAATGTTTCTACCTTTTGTCTTGAAACCGTCTAAAAAAGTTACCAAAACAGGTAAAATGACAAGGTAGAAGTGAAAACTAAAATCAGATAGTATATTTGTGCAGTCTTAGGCAGCCGACTCTTTCTCAATCGTATAACTGACGAATGGCTAACCATGCCCACTAACTTTTCTGGCACCGCCAACTGACTCCGACAGGATGTTCAACTTAGATATTAAATGATGTTATTTTATAAAATTTATGGTTAGTAACATGTTTCAAAGAAGTTAACCCATTCCCACTCAGTGACACTTTTAAACGCCTCCAAGGGAAAAAAATTCAGATAACATTGTGGAAAATGAAGAAATTGCTTGTTAAAAGCAATTTCTTCAAATTTCCGCAATATTTTCTAACCAGAAAGTTGAAAAATTCAAAATTTCATAAATTCTTATTTTTCAAATTGTCGTCTGCAACTTCTTTCAATCCAGGCTAGTCTAATATTTAACTGTGTGGTAATGAGTTAAATGGTTGTTTTGTGACCTAAACAGTCTACCTACAGCTTGAATAATCTGTAGTTATGATGATTAATTCCACAAACCAACAATAATGCTTCACATAAATGTCACAAAAAGATTGGATTCTCTCCCAATCTTAATAAACAATTTGACTAGTCTTATGATTCTTTGACTGGCAGCCGCAATCCATCAATTGTCTGATGGCAAAAAAGTAGAGTCGGACAATTTAGGTATATGCATTCCAAATCTTGAGTAGTATGAACAATGGAGCAATTGCTTGCCCTAACCCTCTTACTCTGTTGGCCATGCCAATTGACTCTGACAGGAAGTCACTCTTAAATATGTAATTGGCACCTTTTTTACAAAATTTATGGCCAGTAGCATGTTACAAAAGAGTAAAATGGTTAGTTGGTGACCTAAATGTTGTAACTACAGCTTGAAGAAGCTGTAGTTACGCTGTTAGTTGCCAAACCAACAAAACTGATTCAAATAAATGGTGGCCAATGTCAGAGTTCAAATTTCCAGTCTAAATGATTGATTTCATTGGTTGACTGACTTTTTGATAGATAGCCTCAGTTGGCTGAGATAGAGTAATTGAAAATAATTTACAACCTTTGGTATCATTTTATAACTCTACCTATTTCAATGAAGCTTTTCCCAAGAAATAAATTGCTGCTAACTATGACTAAACATGCAATAAATAAACTAACAGGTACTAATTACACTCATAGTTGTTCAGCTTTGGTTGATATATACTCAAAAATCTTTTGTATCACAAGGGGTCTTGATGCTTTAAAGTGAGACGAAAATAAGTAAGAAGTTCTCTTCAAATTGAAGAATTCTTTCACTACAACAAACCCATTTAAGAATGCTGAAATATTTGTGCACTTAATGAAAACAGAGTTGTACTTATCTTCTAATCCATTACCATGTACTCCCTTTCCCCCTAAAAAATAATCTTACAGAATATTTGTGTAACAAGCAGCTGACAGATCGTGGCTGTCAATCAAATGAGTGCATGCGTGACATTTTCAACCATTACACATGTGTGCCAAGTAAAGACTTGGATCAGCCTGTGCATCCGCACAGTCTGATCAGTCTTTACTCTGCGGTCTGTCGATAGATACTGACCCAAAGCTTCTTCAAACAATCAGCCAATGTTCTAATTGCCCTGAATGGCTGTCCATGGTGCTCAATGTGTGAGAGTCACGCATATGCGAAATGGTTGAAAATGTCACGCATAGGCTCAAATAATTATTTGAGCTATCAAATCATTCATTTACATCCGCAGTGAACTTTAAACTCTAGCATTGGTCGAAAGTCATTTTTTTCTGGTTTTTAGTTTTTTTTGTTGGTTTGGCCACTAATATGTCTTAACTACAGATTGAAAAGGCTTAAGTTACAATATTTTTCATACTAGTGGCCATAATTATATTTTACAAAATTATGTTGTCACCTCAATTGGCCTTCCTATCTCAGTTCAGTGCTCAAGGCTGGTAATCAGTCAATTTCGCCCATTTACCCAATCTCATCTACCCAATCTGGTGGTTATTTTTTTTTATGTACATGTGCTTTAACCCATTTCAAGACGAATTCTATTAAGGTAAGTCCAAATTCATAGTAGTTACAGATAACTTTAGCTTAATAAATTTAAAAAATTACTTGTTTTTTTTTGCCGGGGGGGGGGGGGGAAGGTAGAAAACATTATGTATAATGAAGAAATTGCATGTAACAAGCAATTACTCCTATCCTCATTGTTTTCCAACATTTTTTTTGTGGGGGGGGGGGGGGGGGGCGTCAAGTCTGGTGGAAACGGGTTTATATACTGTCTGTAACATCATTTAGAACAATACCTTTCAACCCCCTAAAACTTGTAACCTTTTCCAGCAATATTTCACCAAATGGGGCAAAATCGATAACTGTTATACCAGAGGATCTTAAGTAAAGGAGTTATTTCAGTCTTAAGGAGTTACTGGGGTCAGGTCTTCTAAAAGGCCCCTCAGAGATAAGATGTTAGTCACACTCTAGACCGGTAGAAGAGCACTTCCATATCACAAGAGACTCTTTGGACATTGATTCTTGTAGCATGCCCAGACTATGTTACAGTGGTGGTCAGCGTTTTATTTCATACGACCTTCTAGGTCACTCTCAATATAGACAGAAAGGCACTTCCATATCACAAGAGACCTCTTTAGAAATGATTTGACCTTGATTCCTCATGCATGCCCAGACTGCCAGAATCCTGATCAATGCTATATGTATATTTGACATATACAAATTAATGCCAATCTAAAGGCATCTTTTTTCCCCTTTTCCCATTGAAACAAATCTTTACTATTCTTATTTGAAAGAAGATACAGTTGACCAATCAATCTGATTTCAAATTGATAGAAAGGCATATATTATGGCACTAAACATTGTAGAAAAAGAAGAAATTGTTAGTTAAAAGCAATTTCTTCTTTTTCTGCAATATTTTTCTCAATAATCTAAGTCTGTAGGCTCTGAAAACTAGTGAGTGCATGGGAAAAGGTTAATCCATGCAAAATTATCAATGGCTAAAATTTTCAATCACTTTATATGCAAAAAATATCCATTAAGCAGTTTGGTTGCAAGAGGACATTTGCTTCTTTGACAACCAACATAATCATGCTCCTTGATGTCCCTCAAGGTAAAAGCTTTGGTAAACTTTGTATGAAATAAATCTATCTCTTTTAACAAGAAATTTATTAATTATCCACAATATTTTCTACCCAAAAGGACAATTATTATTTTCATTTCATCAACCAAAGAATTTTGATTGCAACTTGGACCAATCTAAAATTTTGTCATTGGCTTATGGGTTGAAGAAATTGCTCAGTTTCTTAGTTCTACGAAACTACTAGTAATTGCATTTTTGCAGGAATAACTTTAACATTTGTCTCACTTTTTCTACCTAATTCGTGTTGAAAATTCAAATTGTTCAGTAAAGATTTAACCCTTTCCTGTTTTGCAAAATTTTAGACCCACCCAAATTCAAAGGTTTTGTAGACGAAAATTAAAAGTTGATTTTATTTGAGAAATAACCATTTACTTGGGTAGAAAATATTGTGGACAAAGAAGAAATTGCTTGTTACAAGCAATTTCTTCTTTTTCCACAATGTTTTCCCAATTATAAAATCACAGGGACATAAAAAACTAGGGATTAACCAAGAAAGGGTTAAAGAATAAAAGAAAAAAAAACAAGATATGTTTTTAAAGAAGTTTTTCTAATTGCTTTTTCTTTTCTTTAATGAATTGTTTCATCTCTTTCAATTATCACCTGATGCCTAATTCAACAAGATATAATTGTACTTTGGGATGTGAATGCTACTAAAGGATTAATCACAGATGAATAAGTTTATAAGGACTTGTATTATCTATTATCTCGTCACGAGGCTATTGAGGTAAACAAGCCATAGCCAACCTAATCACTGAAGTGTACGAGGCACGTGGTTCCAATTTATCCTATTCCCTCATAAGTTTTGAACAAACCCATTCCCACAAAATCCCACTGTTTACACGCTGAAGAAAAATATTTTCGGAAAACATTGTGAGAAAAGGAGAAAATGCTTGTGACAAGCAATTTCTCCTTTTCTCACAATGTTTTCTATCTTATATGGCCCTTATTTTTCAATTTAGACCAACTTTAATTCCTTGTCAGCAACATCTATAGATTTGGAGCTGTCTAGAATTTTGCTGCACGATCATGGATTAAAATATCACTGTATTCATCCAAAGCACTTGCATCATGACAGTAATCTTACATTGAAATGGCGCAAAGGAAATGCTTGTATCATTTAATATTTTTGTTTCTCACATTGTCTTCTCTACTATACTGTACATATTTTTCAATTCATACACACTTTAAATTGTTGGCCAGTCTAAATTTTTCTTGTCTTGTCAGGATGTTTGTCTCATTCGGACAAATTTGTGTGGAATACAAGAGCACCACATGTGGATGTCAATGCTCAGCTAATCAACTCCTTGCTAGTTGGTAAAATTTATAAGTCAAAAAAGGGGCATTATCCATTCAAAGTACATTTAGAGTAGTTCCCCTTGTTGGAATAGATGGCTCTTTTGATAGTGAATATATATTCTAAGTTAACCCATTCCCACTCAATCCCTCTTTTTTACGCCCCTCAACAAAAAAGCTTTGGAAAACATTGTGGAAAATGAAGAAATTGCTTGGATCAAGCAATTTCTTCATTATCCACAATGTTTACTATCCCCAAAGACGAAACAATTAAAAATTCCATCAACTTGAAATTGTCGTCTGCAGCTCCTTTCAAATTGGACAGGTCTAAAATTTCACTGTGTTGGAATGGGTTAATGTCTTCAATAATATCAGAGATATTACAAAATATCAAAGTTTTCTGATGATGATGATACAGGCGAAGACCATGATCAGGCCATAGCAATACCTCAGATTTTCTCAAAAAACAGCTGAGCTAAATATAAAATTGCTCATTACAAGGAATCCTTACCTCTACAATATTTCAATATTTTCAATGCAGTAAGATACTTATAACTCCACACATATACTATCTCTTAAATACTTCTGAGAGTTTAACCAATACCCCCCCCCCCAAAAAAAATTGTAGACTGGACCATTTTGAAAGAAGTTGCAGACGACCAATTAAAGTTGATACATTTTCAAGAATCTTCGTCTTTTAGCAAGGAAATCATTCTGGATAACGATGAAAATGCTTGCAACAAGCAATCTTCTATTCTTTAAAGCATAAAAAGAGGGCTTGTGTGGGAATGGGTTACTATTCTTAAACACATTTGTAAACACCAAGCAAAACTATGAAACTTGTAACAAAAACAAAACCCGTCGAATGAGCCAAATTCTAAGCTTTTTCTCCACTTTGGCCACATCACAACTGCCTTTTGTAAATAGATAAATTTCATTAACCGCTTCCCACACAATGACACTTTTTGATGCCCCTCAAGAAACAAAGTACTGAAAAGTACTGTAAGCTAGCAATGCATTGTTTCGTTTAGTAATATTTTTTGTGAAACGTTATCATGATAAAGAATCGAGGTTTAAATATCCAAGGAGGAGTGAGCCAACTCCCACAAAACCCTCCTTTTTGCGCCCCTCAAGACAATTGTTGTTGTTACAAGCAATTTCTTCATTTTCCACATTGTTTTCACCTAGAGAGAAAAATATTTTAGAAATTTAAACGATTTGAAATTGTCGTCTGCAATTTCTTTGAAGATCGATGTGCTCAATTGAACTAAAACACCCAAGAGATGAACTTGCATGCAGAGTTTGCAATATCTTGAAATACATATGAACTACTTTTTGTGGCGTAGGCATTTAGTGGTTAAGCTTCCAGTGGCAGTTTGCACCCGTTGAACTTTGAGGCGACCTCAAAATTTTGTCTGTTAACTTAAGCTATCAAAGCTGACGCTTTGCTAGCTAAAAAGAGGGTTGAAAAATTGTGGTCAATAAAGAAATTGCTTTTAACTATCAATTTCCTCAATGTCCACAATGTTTTTTACCTAAAAAAGACATAATCTCTAAATTGCATCAACCTCAAACTGTCTTTTACAACTTCTTTCAATATGGACCAGTCTAAAATTTTATTGTATGGTAATGGATTAAGAGATGCCCTCAAGTTATCCTCTAAGCTTGCATTGCATTAACATCATGATAAGACCTTTACCAAACAAACAAACTGATTCAAGTCTTTATCACAAAATGTGATTGTACATCAAAAATGTAAATCTTCAAAAAACAATAAACATCAAATTTAAGGGTCTTAATGACTTGACCTTTCCTGTTTATCATAAATTAGGTCAGCTAGACACCTGGGTCTAAAAAGATTTCACACTTTACAAGGTTTATTCTTTTGTTTTCTACTTTTAGAGATCCTTATTTCATTCAACCTTTCACCTATTCACAACTGTAAAAACCCTTTCCTGTACAAACCTGGATTTTATATTGCTGTCATTTTGTACTTAGGGAAACATTGTTTAACAAGCAATTTCTTCTTTTCACACAATATCTTCTATCACTTCAAAATACATCAAATTTCCATTGTCGTCTGCAACCTCTTTCAATTTGGACCATTCTAAAATTTCTAAAAACAGAAATGGGTTAAACCGAAGAAATAGTCTGTGACAAGCAATCTGTTTGTGCTGCTTTGTGGAAATTGGTTAATTGCAAAAAATGTTTCAAACCAAACTTTATCATACAATGTGTTTTAGGAACATAATTGATCTATTGATCTAGTTTCTGCAGTATTACCTTATACTCTGGAAAACGGCATTGCTAAAAGCTATCTATTTATGCACACAACGGCTGGACTTTCAATAATCTTGAAGTATCTGTTCCCCCACATACCGCATTTTGATGGCCCTTTCTTTTAGAAAGTTTTAGAAAAACATTTTGGAAATGAAGAAAATTGCTTATTATCCGCAATGTTTCCTACTCTATGAGACAACAATTTTTAATACTCTCTCAATTAAGAATTGCCATCTGCATTTTCTTTGAACTGGACCAGTCTAGAATTTTTTAATTTAGTAATGGGTTGAAAGGGAATATATCTTAAATAAGTTCTTGAAAGACAGATGGATCCCAAAATACAACGCTTCAAATCTTGTCTGGGCATAACATATTTCATTCAGTATTCTGATATAACCAACTATAAACTTATAAATTTTAGCTTCACAAAAGTTATGAATCACTTCATAAAGAAATGGCTTTGAATAATATTTCATATAGTAAAATTTCTTGTACTACCTACCTCTGTTATTGTCTCGGTCAAATGACATGGGTGGTGGAACTGACACTCCAGCTCTGTAACAGTAACAAGTATACGGTTAATACAGGGGATGTAACTTTGATAAGGAAAATAAGGCATACTGGAGTTACTTCCCTTCAATTTAAGTATAGCAGTATAGTCAATGATTATATCAGAACAGCTTTGGGTGTGACTTGTTATAAGCCATTTTTAAATACTGCCTGTTAAAAGGCTTTATTGAGTAGTAATGGGTTTAAAATTGTTTTAGATATGTATTCTATCATGGCACATCTGCAACTTTTCACATTGGACACGACCAAACTTTTGAACAAAAGGAAAGGGTTAGAATATTCACATTTTTCAAAGCCTATTATTCCTGGGTTTGTATTGTGTTTTACTAATTTACCTGATCATTCTGTTAGCTGGTCCCATGTCTTTGTGTCCCCTATACCCACTGTGTGGTTGGAACCCCAGCTGAGGACGGAACCAGTTATTACCACGATTAAATTTGTTAAAATCTTCTGGCTTCAATACCCTAGCCATTGCTCTGTTGAAAAAATAAAACAAATACAACAAAATTAACAGGTAACAGTGCAAGGACACTTTCAATCATAGCCTCCATTTTAAACTGTTCGTGGACAATTACTGGTTTCATATCTATTTTGTGTAAAATAAACGTTTTCAAGATAGAAGAACTAATCTTCATGATTGTCAGATATTTTCCATTATTAAAACTTTATGAGCAGGAACTGTTTTTTTGGACAAATACTTCCCTTTAACCCATTCCCATACCCCTAAAGAAAAGCAATTGGGTAAACATTGTTTAAAATGAAGAAATTGCTTGAACCAAGCAATTTCTTCATTTTCTACAAAGTGTTCTATCCAGAAATTAGAAAAATCTAAAATTTCATAAACTTCAAATTACCATCTGCAACACCTTTCAATATTAACCAGTCTAAAGTTTGGTCTGGTAATGGGTTAATTACAAAATTTCACTTGGGAATCTGACCTTTATGTAAAGGCCGGTTTAAAATATGAACCTTAACTTAAATTTCAACTTAATTATGTTGCCCTCAAGGATCTTTCCATTTACATAAAAAAAGTTAACTGTTAAGTTAAGGATTATATTCTAAACTGGCCTAAACATAAAGGTCAGATTCCCAAGTGACTGCTGCTCTGTCTATTGAGACCTGAAGGTCATAATTTTAAAAAAAATCCTAGAGGTCCTAGAGCTGATGCTCCGCTCCATCTGAAATACCAAGCTTCTATTCTTTCTATGTCATGAGAATTTTCCTTTTAATTCCTCGTAGCTGCTATCATGGCAACCAGAATTACATTTAACAAAATCCATCAGTATTTCTATATAGGCCTTCCACACACAACCCTAGGGGTCTGTCCACAGTGATGCCAGAGTCATGATTTTAGCAATTATCATAGCAAGCCTGAGCTTATGCTCTATGCTAAATATTAATGTTCTGGACCGTATTTGTCCGGAGTAGAAGATTTTTACAATTTTATTCTAACCTCTGTCATGCTGAAAAAAAAATCTCTAAAGAATTGCATTAAAATTGACAGAACTGGATGCAAATACTGTGGTTCAATAGTTCTTTTGAAAATTTACCTCAGAAACAACTCTGGCTTAAAAGGGACAAGCAGGAGGTGAAGACTAAGATCAGACTGCACACGAAGGTTTACAAATAATTTGCACAATAAATCATGACATTCCCAAACTCTGGATCACATTAACCCATTACCAAACAGTGATGCTTTTTAACTTCCTGAAGAAAGATGATCACAGAAAACTTTGTGGGAAAAGGAGAAATGGCTTGTAACAAGCAACTTCTCCTTTTCTCACATTGTTTTCTACCTTATTTGGCACTTATTTTTAAATCTTAGGCCAATCTAAAATGTTGTCTACAATTTCTTTCAAACTGTATCAGTCCAAAATTGTTTCATCTGGTAACAGGTTAAGTAGACATTGAGCAGCCTGGACATCCATACAGTATTTTTAGATTGATTGAATGGGTCTTAATGCCACTTTCAACAATATTTCACTCATATCGTGGTGGCTGGAGCACCTATCAATGGATTTCTGGTATTTTTCACACCAGTACATCCACTACATCCTTTTCTAGCTTCCAGCTGCTATCCTACTTAAGTTTACGATTATCCACCCATTGGTGAGAGACAAATGTTGGAAAGGATATGTGCCGCCATCTAGTGTATTTAGAACAATCATTTGTCAACTAAAGAATTCATGGGTCAGCATCCATAGGTAGTGACGACTCTGTTAAAATAATAATTCATCTGCATTCATAGTAGTAGGAATTGTCATGCAGTGGATCATTTCTTCTTTACTCTGTAATTCTATCTCTTCTCAAACAAGAAATGAGGTTATGCCTGACATTTAGAACAGTTATACAGTCGAACCTGTCGTATGCAGCCAGCCAAGGGACAGATCAAAACTGGCCACATACGACAGTTGGCTGCTTAACACAGATCAGGTGTTTTTTGTGGGATTTTTTTTTTTTGGGGGGGGGGGTGTTACAACCCCGTTGACATAAGGTAGTCATGATACAATGATGCGACTCCTTATAAGAATGGCCACATAAAATGTACAAAATAAAGAAAGACGATTTTTTTAATTAACAAAAAATATAAAACACACCAATATTTATGTATTCTTAATAAAGTATTTCCATTCATTTTTTAATTTGCACAACCCAAATTCGGACCGAGCTCTATCAAGAAACTGAAGAACATTTGCATGTTTGTCTAGAGTTTAACATTTACGGCTCATTACGGTCGGTGTACGATATTTCGTTGCATGATAAAACGTCGAACAACTTATGATCGAGACCGACGTTCCGTTGAATTTATTTTCTTCGAAAGTTCGCCGAATATATTTTAGATACTCTATTACGACCGTATGTTTTCTAAATACCGGTATATAATGTCTATGAACCGCCTGGAAAGAATATTCGGATCCAGACCCGCACCCATTCCCACGCCATCCCGCTTTTTTACGCCCCTAAATAACGCTTTGGAAAACATTGTCGGAAATGAAGAAGTAGCGTTTTCCATAATATTTCTACCGCAAAAGACGATTATTATTAAGTTAAAACGTCTACAACTTCTTTGAATTTGGACATGTCTAAAATTTTGCTGTGTGGTAAACTTACATACTGGATACGTAATTACACTTCATATCAAATCCATTATGTTCGATTTATTATAATCAACATAACTCGGTAGTTGTTGCATTCAACCAAACACACGTTGACAGAGTACACCTTTAAGTGGCGTGTTCATGTTTATCTCACGTGTTGAAAAGTTTATGCACAAGATTAGCCAGACGCATTATTGATTTTTTACACGACACCTGTCAGCAGTTAGTCGGGTCGCGTGACCGTTTAAAGGGATATACATGAAGGGCAAATTGGACAATTAAAGGTGACCGCTGGCCACATACGACAGATTACCACTATTCACAGTAATTTTAAAGAGCAAATTGCACGGGCGGACCTGGGATGGCCGTTATGCGCAGATTGGCCGCTATTCTCAGGTGACCGCTAACACAGTTTTGACTGTATATGAGTATCAAGTAAAGACTCAGATCAGCAGTAGATACAGCCAGATCAAGTCATCACTATGCTATCTGTAGACAGGTAATGACTTTGATTGTTTGAGATTTTATTTCACACTCAACAACTGAGGTCATATAGAGACAAGGTTTTGTATAAATTTCTCATCCAAATGACTTGAGAAGTGGGGAATCAAAGTAGGGACCCCCAGCACTGGAGTCTGGCATATTACTTCACTTTACCTTTTTTTCAATTTTCTGCTTGCTTGTTTTCCCAATTGTTTTTCTTGAGAGGTGTCAAAAAGGGGTCACCGAGTGATAATGGGTTAAGAAAATGAGAGATTTCTCGTAAGAATGACACTGACAACCAGGCAATGCCTCACATATACAAGAAACAGCAAAGCTAAAAATGTCAGGCATTGGCTCGAACAAATTCAATATACTCACTTTGCATTTTGTAAAACTTTTGCCTTGAAAATAAAACCAACATCATATTGAGGATCTTTATACTGTACACTGAAATTATAAACAAACTTTGGATATATGGAATGTTTATATACAGTTTCAAGTCTCTAGCTCAAATAAACACTGATTCAGAGCTATTCCTAAAAGAAACGAAAGTGTGCCTGTGATCTTGACTGTTGACATGTCTTACCAAAGGAATACAGTACTTGTTTTGTAGTTCCAAAAAACTATGAAAATATTTCAAAGAAGTAACAGTAATACAGCCAACTGCTCAATTTTCACACAATGACACTTTTAAAAGCCCTCAACATGAAAGCTTTGGAAAACATTGTGGAAAATAAAGAAATTGCTTGTTACAAGCACTTTCTTCATTATCCTCATTGTTTTCTACCCGAAAAAACAAAGATCTTAATATTTCATCAACCTAAAATTGTCGTCTGCAACTTCTTTGAATTTGGACTGGTCATAAATTTTATCATGACGTGATGAGTTTTGGGAAGCACATCTTCAATTATACAAGATTATCTGAGTTTGAAGTCAGCACCTGAAGAAGCGTAGCATTTCACAAGAGAACTTTGGGCCTACTGACAGAGATAATCATCAGCATTTGAGTATACCCACTGTACATTGTTTTCTGGGTTATGGTAGGGTATAAAGAGTTTTGATCAAATTAGTACACAAATACCAAATTGTTGATTGGACACTTAAATAATGTAAGTACAGCTTTATTTAAGCTGTAAATACACGTCACACATTTAGGTTTCTTGCTACTGAAAATGATAAGTGCACACAAGGTCCCATGACAATGCAGTTAATCTATTTCCAAATAACAAAATTTTAGACAAGTACAATTTGAAAGAAGTTGCAGATGGAAATTCTATGCTGATACAAATCAAGAAATCTGCTCAGCTTCTTTTTGTAAAAAAATATGAACGTTTTAACCAAAAACATTTGTAAGAAACAATATGAATCTGTACATACTATTTCAATTTTATTAAACTAGTAAGCCAAGTGAAAAATCAGCTCTGCATGTATATCCCATAAGTATGATTAGTGTCAATTCTCTGACAGGTAGTCTTGTCGTGAGAAAAGCTATGGTTCAAATGCCCTAAACCATTCTCACAAAACAAAATTTAAGACTAGTCTAAATTGAAAGTCTAAAGTTGATGGATTTTTAAATTGTTCCCTCTTTTTGGAAGAAAACATTGTGGAAAATGAAGAAATTGCTTGATAAAAGAAATTTCTTCATTATCCAAAATATTCTCCAAAGCCTTTTTTGTTAGACAGGTAAAAAGGAGGATTTGTGAGGGAATGGGTTGATCTTAACCCTGGTCATGCTGTATAAATTACCTTACTGAATTGCTGTAAATCAAAGGGCTGAAAGCACTGATAGAACTTGTTGTTCAAAAATCAATATTACTTTTAGAAATCAATTTTATAAACACCTCTGCCAGGAAAAGTACATGCAGGAAGTGTAGAACAAGATCAGACTGCACTTATGTGCAGGCTGATCTTGGTCTTCCCCTCCTGCCAAAACTGGAATATTCCGGGTTCAGCATGACAAGGGTTAAACATTTAGGTATAAAAACACAGTTGTTACTTGCCTAATTACTTGATTATCTACAACACTGGGTAAATCTGGAATTGGAGTTGGGAAAGTTCTGAAATAAAAAATAACCCATTAAAATTAATGAAGTTCATGTGGTTATAGAGGCCTGATGTCTGTGACATAAGCACTAGCTTCTATTGGCCATTTTGGAGTCTATTTCTTCATTTAGTATTGAGTCTATGTTCCTCTGTATTCTTGTTTAACCCTCTCCTGTTCAATCCCTGGTTTTTAAGTCCCTGTGATTTTATAAATGAGAAAATATTGTAGAAAAAGAAGACATTGCTTCTGACAAGCAATTTCCTCGTTTTCTACAATATTTTCAAGCTGACTAAATGGTTATTTTTCAAATTAAATGTGCTTTAAAATTTTGCCTGCAAAACCTCTGAAATTGGACAGGTTTATCTTTTTTAGGAATTTTGCAGCATAATTTTGATATACGCTGTCCTATATTAGAATTCATTTGTTTAACCCATTCCCACACAATGACGCTTCAGGCAGTCTCCTTTAGAAAAATAAGTATTTAGTCAAATGAAGAAATTTCTTGTATAAAATTTTGCTGTCTTGTAATGAGTTAACTATTCATCAACATATGAAGTTATAATTTTACACTATTTTAAAACAAGAGTACTGCCAATCGGTACCTGGCACTCTGGGTAAAGAATAAGAATTCTAGGCAAAGAAAAGATATGAATTGACAGACCACAGCAGTCAATCAAACATTGAAAGACCAATCAAATCAATTATTAAGACCAAAAGTGAACTTTGAACTCCAACATTGACAGACATTCATTCTAAAATATCACCAACCAACCATTTTCTTATTACTTACCATGAATTTTGAAAAATAATACCATTTGATATCTTAGTCAAACTTTTTATTGGATGTTCAGTAGGCCAGCCTCTGATCCATCAATTGAACAAAATGAGAAATACTTTAAAATAAATTAAAATCTGAGGTTAAGATGTTTCTTATGTGGTCATTTTGCAACAGCAAAATCCACTAACCCATTATTAGACGACAAATTTTAGACAGCTTCAAATTGAAAGAAGTTACAGTTGACAATTTAAAGTTTATGCAATTTTAGATTTTTCCACTTTCTGTATAAAAACATTATGGAAAATGAAGGAATAGCCTGATGCAAGCAATTACTTCATTTCACACAACGTTTCCCAATTATTTCCAGTCAGAAAGCGCCATTGGGTAGGAATTGGTTAAATATATGAAAAAAACATACAGGCAAACAGACAGACATAGCCTAACAAATCAATATGCCCCTGAAAGGGGCGAGGGCGGGAATAAAAATACATATTTTTTCTTCAGAGTATACATTGTATTGTTTGCTTGCTTGCATGGGGTTTAACGCCATTTTAAAAGTATTTCAATCAAATTGCAGCCGCTGGAGCACCTAACCAAAGATTCCTATTATTTCCATAACCAGTACTACTACTACATTCTTTCCAAGCCACCAGCTGCTCATCCCAAATAGGTTTACGATTATCCACCTATTTGTGGGAGACAAATGTCTAAAAAGAATATTTTCCGCAACCAGGAATTGAAACCTGGTACTCATGATTGAAAGTCTGACACACTATCAACTGCACTAGTGCCGTGGCTTGTATACACTGTAGGGCAGGTGTAAAACTACACACTGTAGGGCAGGTGTAAGACTACAACAAGTGTGTATACATTGTATTACACACACCTCTCAATAAGTACATAATAACATGGACTCAGTTTCTTATTAAATATTCTGTTTCTACAAGACTTACTCTCCAGTGAGAACAACAAACTCATCACAGAACACTTGACCTGCCATTCCATGGGTCATCTCTGGATTCACATCAATCCTCTGTAAATACCATTAACCCATTCCAACTCAATCCCTCCTTTTTACGCCCCTCTAGAAAAAAGCATTGGAAAACATTGTGGAAAATGAAGAAATTGCTTGTATCAAGCAATTTCTTCATTATCCACATTGTTTTCTATCTAAAAAGACGAAAAAATTCAAAATTCCATCAACATGAAATTGTCGTCTGCAGCTTCTTTCAATTTGGATCAGTCTAAAATTTTGCTGTGTTGGAATGGGTTAAACAAAATTTGCGTTTAACTACAAAGAAAACTACACGGTACTCTAGCAATATCATGCAACAGACAGACTAAAAAGAAAGGAGATAAAAATAATAAGTGTTTATTGTATACGTGATATTTCAAGAAAAGTCTTTAAGTTCTTTTGGAAATTAACCATTAACCCTTTCCTGGTTTTTGAAATTTTAGACTGGTCCAAATTGAAAGAGGATGCAGACGACAAATAAAATTGGATACAATTCTAAATAAAACCATCCTATGTGGTAGAAAACATTGTGGGAAAAGGAAAAATTGCTTATTATAAGCAATTTCTCCTTTTTCCACAATGTTTTCTCGAGTATAAAATCACAGTGACGTAAAATCCCGGGTTTATCCTGGAAAGGGTTAACAGTTGGAAGCTTACTCATCAATATCATACTAATATGTGGTGTCCGTGGTCGAGAAGTAAAGCTTCAGTTTCTAAATCAAGAGGATCAGAGTTTGTGATTTTGGTTCTTTCATTGGCCAACACATTTTGCGAAAGTACAGGTGTACTCAGAAGCAGAATCAAGAGGGAATTATAAGAACTTGTCTCCAAATCAATATAAAATAAATAAGTTTAAACCAGACCAATATTATACTGTGAGCATATTGAATATACAATCAAAATACATTCAAAAAGATTTAATTCAATCAATATAACATTTTATAGACAGGTAATTCCTGAATTGAGGAAAGCTGGCACATCGAAGTTGCATCTAATACAACTAATATATGATTATTGTTAGTTTGCATTTTAAATACAATTAAAGTAACACTGTACAAGGACTTTGAGAAACAATATTACAATTTATACACAGACAGTTAAACATACGAACTGACAAACAGGTGAATTAATGCACATCCCCAAAACTATTTACTTTATATTGGACCAAGTCCACACCAAAGGTATACCTCATGCTTGCTTTTAGGCTGCTGGATAGTGCATTAAACATCAGAGTTGGAAAAAGAGCATACTTTGTACTAATATTTTTTGAGAGCTACTTTCTTTGAAAGAACAGATTGCTTCATTGATAGTGAAAATTTATTCTAAGTTTCAGGTATATACCATTAACAATAACAGAGGTATCACAGAAATAAATATATCATAGTTCTTTTTATAAAATATTTTCATAAATTTAAAATGTTTGAAGCTTTGCCCAACACAGACAAACAAAATGCTTTAACAAACAGTAGCAGTAACAGGGTTTAATTAATTCAACATTGGCAGTTACACTTTAATTTGGATACACTCTCAATACCAGAAATGTATCACAAAGATAGACTCTCCCACACAAATGCTTGTCACATGACCCTCAATTATGACCCTAAATATGGGAGTGTCCAACAGAACCATACACTTGATGCTAGTACTCTCAAAGGGGAACAACTGTGCCAGGTTATTTTAAAATCCATGTATACACGTAGAAATATTCTCCAGGCAAGAATTAGATTCACACCAACACACACACAAACACACCCATCCAGTAACACACACACATGGACTGAGGTAAGTCTGTATGCCAATCGCCATGATACAGTGGGGGTATAAAAAATAGTAAACATTCAAAGCCAACAACAATAATATGACAGAAGAATTTTGTGAAATTTTAAACATTTTGATAAATGAAGTGGATGCCTTAGTGCACCTTTTACTTTCCTTTGTATCCCATCAGGTAAACAAACATCTCCCGGGTAGTGAATTGATAGAATAGTTTAAAAATTTACCTGAACATCCCCAGACTTGATCTGTTTTTTTGATACACCCTCATATAGGGCCTCTAACATATCATGGGCTGGGTGACTACTATGTACAAATAACCTGTCATTTCCTCGACCATTTCTATGTCCTGTTTATTAACAAAAAGTAAATAAATAACTTCATTCACCCATTATCACATAATCCAGTATTCTTAAGTGCTGAAGAAATAAAGATATGGAAAACAATGTGACAAATAAAGGAATTACTTGTAACAAGCAATTTCTTTTTTCTTACAATTTTTTCTAACCTCATAATGGCACTTATTTTTTCAGTTTTTAGACTAACTTTGTTATGTTGTCTGCAACTTCTTTCAATTTGGATCAGTCTATTTGGATGTCATTTGGGAATAGGTCATTGCTACATTGAACAATCACTTAGTTATATAATCACAAAATGCACAACCGTTGTCATGTTGAATAAAATCCTTTGAAGAATCAAATAAAAATCAAAGGAATAACAACACTGGATGCACCAATTGTATGTTAATGATTATTCAACTCATAAGCATTTTTTGCTCAAGAGAGACAAGCAGTTGGTAAGGACTGCACATATGTGGAGGATGATCTTTGTTTTTACCTCCTACCAATCAGGAATTTAGCAGGTTCAGTGCTAATCAAGTCCCCTTCTAAATAACATCTGTACTAGGCTGGGGCTCTGTACATCTGCCATAGGACATTCTACTGTGGACTACCAGGGTGGATAATTTTTGCACTCCTTAGATAGCTGCCTTTTGAAGAACAGACCACAATTAATTAATCAGGTCTAGCATATGATCACAGTAAACTACAATGTCAAAATGTGTCAGTGGTATACTGTATATATGGATATAACCCCGCATTAATGAACTCTTGTCGTGATGAACCCAAAATATTCCTGGTTTTGCAGAGGGTATGGACTAAGATCAGCCTGCACATATTTGCAGTCTAATCTTTGTCTAAACCACCTGTTTGATGGTTTAAGCCTGAGTTTTATATAAAACATGAGGGCCGTTGGTCCTGCTGTACTCACCTGAAATACAAGGTCTTTACCTTTCAATAGTTTAATTTAATGTTAAGGTTAAGATTATGATACCCGTGGGTCTGACCATACTTAATACATCTATAGGTTCTGAACCTGGGGATTACAAAGTCTCAATGACAAATTTCAAGGCTTTAGGACTGAAATGTTGAGAACACTTTTTCCTCCGGCCTGGGTCCATAAGTAAGTATTTTAGAAATAAGAGAGAAATCAATTAACTGATGCTTCATGCTAAAGATCAAGGCTGAAGACAAACTAGGTCCGGAGGAGAAGATTTTTAAAGATTAAACTTTCATACTCCTCAGGTAAGCTAATTATAAACAAAAATACGAAATATTAACCCACAATTAGGGCCTTCAAGTGCTTTCAGCCCTTTAATTTTGATGCAATTCTTTACAAGTACTTTATTCAGCATGACAAATGTTGAGGGAAGATTTCTTGAAGCAACATAATGGTATAACTGCAGTATTTGATATGCAATATGTTCATTGACTAAACTAACCCATGTCCAGCCAGCAAGATTTTAGACTGGTCCAAATTGAAAGGAGCTGCAGACAACAATTTTAAGATTATGGAATTTCAGAATTTTTTACTTTCTGGGTAGAAAACATTCTGTAAAATGAAGAAATAACTTATTACAAATATTTTTCCAAATTGTTTTTTTAAGGGGCCCCAAAAGGGCAATGTGTGAGAATGGGTTAATAGAATATGTAGCAGGTGTAGAATATGTAGAAGGTGTGAGAGGCAATCTCGAATTCTTAAGTACAATTGCTTAATCATAAAGTAAATACAAACATTTGGTAAATAAACTTAATTAATAATCCTTTATTATATGTGACCTGAACAATTTATGAAGATTAATGGTAACTGAATTATCCAACTACTGCCTCTTTCATTTAACCCACTACCAGGCTACAAAATTGTAGAATGGTCCAAATTGAAAGGACTTGCAGATGAAAATTAAAATTTATGTAATTTCTAACTTTCTGAGTAGAAAACATTGTTCGAAACGGAGAATTTGCTTGTCACAAGCAATAGACCTTTTCACAGTCTCACAGAGCATGCGTCAAATCGAATCTCGTTAAAGGCGATATTTACCCGAGACTTTGTCACGTGATCGATTGCGGGGAGTCGATAATTTATCGCTATATAATCCTATATAAATTGTCTATTTTGAACGAGCAAAAATAAAGGTTAAAAATCAAAACTTTGGTGCAAAAAGGGTTTCAATATGTTGGCAGATATATGCAGACTAGTTGTAGCGAGTAATATTGATGATATTATCGTGTATTAGTAACAAAATTAAGTTTAAAACGACCTGGTGTCTAGGCCATATGAAACATTACGTACCTCGAGTTTTGGGGAAAATTCCCCTTTCATACAATAATATCTCCTTAGAAATAAGATATTTTGGACATGTTTTAACCCCCCCCCCTCACACACATACAAGGAAGGAAAAGTAAATAGTTATAGTTTGGCACTCGACGCAAACACTGAATGATTACGTTGATGAATGGAAAATCCCGCCTTGCAGCCTGGTATACGGACAAGTGTCAAACATCTTGACAGATATAATATTGACTAAAATAACATTCCAATATTAATCCATTCCCAATGAATGAATTTTTTGACTGGTCCAAAAGAAGCTACACGACATTTTAGAGCTATGGAATTTAATTTTTTTTATTTTCTTTTTTTTTTTTTTTTTTCCTTATGGGACAGGAAAAATATTGTGGTTACCGAAGAAATTACTTTATCCAAGCAATTTCTTCATTTTCCACAATGTTTTCATATGCTTCTTCTCAAATTGACATTCGCAGCGTTCTGGTAATAGAAGTGTTGGAGGAAAGGAGAAAATATATTCTTTGATTTATATAATCTGCTTTTCGTCTAGATATGCCATATACCGATTAAAAAGTGTATATGGAAATTCAAAATTGAGAGCACTATATATTAACGAAAAAAGGATTATTACAGAAATCATAATAGTATGATGACGATGTTAATAGTGCGAAGAAAAAAATGAAAAATAGAAATAATCAAATGTAATGATTATGATGGAGTGCTGTTCGGTAATCAGTCTTGATGTAAAGGGTTCCCTTTGGTATATCACATATCTATATGGTGTTACGTGTAGAGGGCAACATGTCACCAAGCATCCAATAAACAACACCGCACACTCCTTATGTATATTAGTAAAATTAAGGAATTGATGAAACAAATTTGTCTTTTTATGTTTCAACCGATATGCCGCCAAGTACTGGGCCCTGATCGACGAATCAAAGAATCCGACCAGACGTCGTTTCAATCGGCATGGGAATATTATTGCATGGTGTTTATTTATCATTATCATTTCAATCTTTTACCAAAAATAAAAATAAATTGAATACGCTTAACAACTTTGAGTGGATACTTTTTGGATTATTTAGTGGATTATTTTGCTGTGGGATATATATTATCCTAAAAAGATGGGTGGAAATGACAATTGTTGCGTGGCAGATTGTAGATCGACAAGGCATAACTCTAATATATCCTTCCATAGAATTCCAAAGAAACCGGAGTCTAGAAGAAAATAATGGATAAAGGCAACTGGAAGAGTCCTATATGGAAGAAATAAATTTGCACCAACTAATAATTCTTTATTTTGTGGTCGACATTTTGTGAATGGGAAGGGAAGTGATGATCCAACGTCTGTGGACTTTATACCGACAATGAATCTTCCGGTGACTTTGCTAGTAACATTGAGGCAAAGGAGAGCTACTGTTTCCAGTATGAAATCGTCCAAATATGACGGAGCAGTAGAAACCCTTGTGAAAGAAAACTGTAGCGTGTGTTACACCAAGAAACGCGTTTTGTTGCCAGAAATTGATCTTAGAAATGTGCAGAACGAAGTTCAGATTTCACATGAGCGGTCAGATAAAATGACAGAATGCGAAATGCTGCATTGCCAAATCCCCTGCGAGGTACGATTTCAATTAAAATCTAACGTAAGTTTAGTAGGATTTTCTCTGGTATGAAGCAAGGACACGGGAACTGATTAAATACAAGCTGGTATTTTCCACAGTTTTTTCAATGTGACTGAGTCTCTGGACAAATCCCTCTTCAAAGTATTCAAACACCTTCAACGACTTGTAGGCCCGGACGCTTTCTTTGCCAAACGATTTGTCCCGCGATTCCACTAAATATTTGTTTAATTTTGATATGTCAAAGGCCGGAACATTTTTCAAACCATTTTTCCATCTATTGTTCGGATTTGTAAACACTGACTTCACAAAAAGAAACTTGTTTTCTGACAATTTAACACTGTTAAAGTTGGGGGTCGTATAGAGGCATCTTATTTTCTATTGAGTTTTTCAAACCGGAAGTAAAAACTCCCCGCAACGGGAAAATGTTGTTGTTGTTATTTTTTGAAAGCGTCTAACGGATGTAGACTTTTTAGTCATCTGGCGCTTTGCGTGAAAAGGTCTATTCCTTCATTTTACAATAAATTAATTTAGTGCTTTTTGGTAAAATATGCTAGCATAAATGATTGCAACTTTTCCAATACAAAAAAATGCAAAAATTCTGATGTTGCAATTATTTCCACTCCTACAGACAATGCACCAACAGGAGGGAATAATCACAGATTTAGGTAAGGACAAATTTGTCCTATGATGAATCACCACATCTATCTCATTGATCTAAAGATGAATATATTATTGACAAATACCCATGAGAATGTTGACTTACTTTCTTCAGCTGTGAGATCTGGATAAACAGAGTCTAGAGCTTTCCACAATCTTTTTTCATCCACAAAAGGCAAAAGGGCAACACCTGAAACATACAAGGATTGATGAAAAGGAAATAGTATCTTAACAAATGACCAGACAATTTTTTTTGACTGGTCCTATTTGAAAGAAGCTTCAGATAATAACTTTAATGTCTTTGGTTAGTGAAAACTGAATATCATATGATTATTCATCCTTGTTGACATATACTTCCATACAAAAATTTAGCATATCATGAGTATATACAGACATTGTTCAAAACACTCTTTTAATCTGAACTAAATTCAATATTACTAGATGAGAGAATTATTTGTACTTTGACAATCTCCGGCAAGATTTAAAACAATATTTCAATCAGTTTGGACAGGACTCTTTAAGAAATTGCTGACTCCCAAAAAATTTTGGCTTTTCCAATGAAATTCTTCTTGATAAAACAAGAAAGAGACTATACCATATAAATTCATTTACATGTATTTACTTAGATACAAATTTCAGCCAAGAAGATTGACCATCTCCATCTTCGCTAATCATGAAATTATGAAAAAAAGAGGTGCTTGTGTGCCAGTATTACTTGTAACAAGCAATTTCTCCTTAATTCACAATGCTTTCTACCACATTTGCACTTCTGTTTAAATTTTAATGGAATTTTGTCTGCAATTTCTTTCAATTTGGACCAGTCTAAAATTTTGTCATCTGGTAATGCTAAAACAATGAGTTTTTCATTTTGATAATTTCACTGGTTTTTCACTGGTTTTATCAATTGATAACCCACAAAGATCTCAATAATCCACTGAAAAGCTTTAACCCTTTCCTGTTTCTTGAAATTTTCAAATTGAAAGAGGTTGCAGATGACATTGAAAACTGGATGCAATTTAAAATGAAACAAACCTGTGTGGTAGAAAATATTGTGGCAAAAAGGAAAAATTGCTTGTTACAATCAATTTCTCCTTTTTCCACAATGTTTTCTCAAGAATAAGATCAACCTACGTAAAATCCCGGGTTAACGTAAAATACAGGGTTAAAGACTAGAAATGTGTCACAGACAGGGATACCCCAATTTAACTGCAAGCCACATGACCTTCACTTGTGACCTTATACTCGGTATCCCCAAAAAACCATACCCACAATATTTGTACTCTTCGAGGATGACAAATGTGCCTATTTATTTTGAAATCCAACAAATAATGTAGAAGATATACTCTGGACAAGAATTGAATATTGTCACCATTACATAATAGGAGCATAAAAGAGTTTCAGGGATAAGATTGACTGGTGTTTACAAAATTGACTGTTGTAATGCTGGACTCAGAACATTCCTGTTTTGGCAGAAGATATACACAAAGATCAGCCTGCACATATGTGCAAACTGACCCGAGTCTACTCCTCCTGTTTATCTCTTTCAAACAAGAGTTATTATGAAATTAAATTTCAAAAGAAATATTGACCCTTAATTAGTGCTTTCACTGCTTACAGCCCTTTCATTAAATATGATTCTGAAAAAGGGATTTATATGACAAGCAATAACAGATATCAAAATATGTCAAAGTTTCATATAGGGTAGAAATCAGGATGAGATACTGCTTGTCATCTGGTAATGGGTTAAAGTATTTAAAGAGACAAAAGCCATGTCGGATTTAGATTTAGGCTTCTTGTGCACTGCATTTCTTCTCAATGAGTTCGATAATAGCTATCATACTTTAAGAGATATGCCCTGGACAAAATCTTAGTCTTTAAAACAACAAAGGGCAATAACTCCAAAATTATGCAAGCAAGAGTTGTGGTTCTTGTGCACTTCACTTCTCCTCAATGAGATCTATCGACCTATGAAGTTTCAAGTTGATAGCAATCATACTCTCAGGGATATGCTCAGGACAAGTTTAGTGATGGAAGGACAGAAGGATGGGATAACGGAAGGAGATCATAACTATATCCCCTTTGCTGAAACAGAGGGGGATAAAAATGATACTCCTATATACCTTTAACATAGTTTTTTCTTTTTTTTTTAGGGGGAATAATCACTAGTAACAACTCTTACCCTGCCAGTCATATTTTTTCCCATTTTTATCAATTTTAAAGTTGACTGGGTAGAAATCTATGATGGGAGATTCTGGGTTGGTCATGAGATCTTGCCATGTGATTGGGACATGCTGTTTACTTCCTGCAGGAAACACACCCATCAACTGCTCTAGAGGCTTAAACTGAATTGGGATAATATAAAGAATTATGTAAGTCCTACATATACTCCATAAACCTCTTTACTTATGTTAAAGATCTACACTTGCAAACTTATTTTAGTAGAAAGTTTTGTAATAAAAGGAGAATTTCTTGCAACAGCAATATCTCTGTTTCATCACAATGTTTTAAAAAACAATGTCCCACCATGTTTTCAGAAATTGCTGATTATAAGCAATTTCTTCATTCACCACAATTGTTACACTCATAAAGACAAAGACTATCAAAATATCATCAACTTAAAACTTCTTTCTACTTAGACTAGTCTAAATTTTCGGTTTGCTGTAATGGGTTAAAGATGATGAAAGGGAAACAAAAGTTTGAACCAAATCAACTCTCACCCTGATTTGCAGGTAAGCCCATCATTCAAGAAATATTTCATTCACTCAATTTGAAACTGGACTGGAACATTTCTAGCTTTGTCTATCAAGATTCAAGAGTTTTGAATGGTTGAATTTTTTTTCATATTTCCTTAAAACTCTTGAGCAAGCAGATATTTTGTTTGCTTGCACACAATATAGATCCATTTTTTATTACTCAAAACTAATACAATATTTTTTTGGTTTGCTTGATAGCATTAATTATTCGAAATAAAGAGAATATGCATTGTTTCATTGAGGTAACAGTATCATGAAGTTCTCAGATTCATACCTCAATGATATCAAAAATATTTTCTTCATTTTAAAAGTATCTTTACATATTCACAATTTCATGCATAACAAGAAACTTGATTTTATCTCTAAAGTTAGAAACTTCTAGAAATGTATCACTTCTATGCATTTCTACAAGTGTATGTCAAAGTACCATGAAAAGTGACAAATTTTCAAACAACAAAATAGAGATTTTAATCTTACTGGTTGTGTGTTTCTCTCAAAGTCATTGGACAACTTAGCAATGTTGATAAAATCAGAGGCAAACGGAGCATAATGGTAAGGAAAGTACCATTTCCATGAGGCACAACCTTGATAGTAGTAACGTAACACCCAACATAAACCTCGTACATAATGATCAGCCTGAAAGAGATATTTGAAGACAATCTGTAATGTAACACCCAACATAAACCTCGTACATAATGATCAGCCTGAAAGAGACATTTGCATGAAACATAGATAACATGCTCTTCTGTGAAAACCTCATAAAAAAATTGTCGAGATATAAAAACATAAGGTAGAGACATTCTTACTTCTGCAAAGTAATTAGAACATTTATTCATTTGCTAACTCTAGGTAATATAAGAGCACCACATACAGATACCAATACTTAACTGTTCAATTGTTCAATAGTGGGTAAAATTTCCAAGTCCAAAAAAAGGTTTAATTCATCCAAAAATGCATTTAGAGTTATCCCCTTGTTGGTATAAAATACCCATTTGATAGTGAAGATATATTCCAAGTTTTCAGTAAATGTATTAGGGAATACCAGAGAAATAACAAAATGTCAAAGTTTTCTGATGAGGACACAGACGACAATCTGGACATAGCAATACCCCAGGTTTTCTCTGAAAATTACCGAGCTAATAATATTGCGAATGCATGTTTAAATTGAATAAAAGGCAATTTCATTTGTCTGACAAAAGAATCAAGTACATTTGAAGATTTTTTACCCACTCCCACACAATGACGCATTTAAACGCCCACACAAACAAGAGGCCCAGTGAGCCTTAACGGTCACCTGAGTAAAAGAGCACCAAGACAAGTGATTTTGTTTGAAAGAATTAGAAAAAGGTTTGGTTGAAATCCCCTCAGTAGTTCTTGAGAAAAGGATGAAAATGTTTAAAAGTTACCAAAAATTACCCCCTTTTGGTCCCTATTTTAGGCACCCCTGACCTCCAGCCTTTTAATTTTCACAAATCTGTATAATCAGTACCCAATGATGCTTTTCACCAAGTTTGTTTGAAATTGGCTTTGTACTTCATCAGAAGAAGATGAAAATGTGAATTTTTTAACATGATGAACTTTGACCTCTGGGTGTGGCCCCATACATAACCCCAGGGGCATGAATTTCACAATTTATAATATACCTGTCCTAGTTGTCATGCACACAAAATATTTAAGCTCTGGCATTAACGGTTTATTAGAAGAAGATTTTTAAAGAAGTACCAAAAATTACCCCTTTTTGGCCCCTATTTGGGCCCCTATGACCCCCAGAACCCCTATTTTCACAAACTTGAATTGGCATCCCCCAATGATGCTTTCTACCAAGTTTGGTTGAAATACCCCCAGTAGTTCTTGAGAAGAAGATGAAATATTTAAAAGTTACCAAAAATTACCCCCTTTTGGTCCCCATTTTAGGGCCCCCTGACCCCACAGCCCTTTTATTTTCACAAATCCAAATAACCATTACCAAATGATGCTTTTCACCAAGTTTGTTTGAAATTGGCTTTGTACTTCAACAGAAGAAGATGAAAATGTGAATTTTTTAACATGATGAACTTTGACCTCTGGGTGTGGCCCCATACATGACCCCAGGGGCATGAATTTCACAATTTATAATATACCTGTCCTAGTTGTCATGCACACAAAATATTTAAGCTCTGGCATTAACGGTTTATTAGAAGAAGATTTTAAAAGAAGTACCAAAAATTACCCCTTTTTGGCCCCTATTTGGGCCCCTATGACCCCCAGAACCCCTATTTTCACAAACTTGAATTGGCATCCCCAAATAATGCTTTCTACCAAGTTTGGTTGAAATCCCCCCAGTAGTTCTTGAGAAGAAGATGAAATATTTAAAAGTTACCAAAAATTACCCCCTTTTGGTCCCCATTTTAGGGCCCCCTGACCCCACAGCCCTTTTATTTTCACAAATCCGAATAACCATTACCAAATGATGCTTTTCACCAAGTTTGTTTGAAATTGGCTTTGTACTTCATCAGAAGAAGATGAAAATGTGAATTTTTAAACATGATGAACTTTGACCTCTGGGTGTGGCCCCATACATGACCCCAGGGGCATGAATTTCACAATTTATAATATACCTGTCCTAGTTGTCATGCACACAAAATATTTAAGCTCTGGCATTAACGGTTTATTAGAAGAAGATTTTTAAAGAAGTACCAAAAATTACCCCTTTTTGGCCCCTATTTGGGCCCCTATGACCCCCAGAACCCCTATTTTCACAAACTTGAATTGGCATCCCCCAATGATGCTTTCTACCAAGTTTGGTTGCCCAGTAGTTCTTGAGAAGAAGATGAAATATTTAAAAGTTAACGGACGACGCACGACGGACGACGACGGACAAACGATGATTGCAATAGGTCACCATGACCATTCGGTCAGGTGACCTAAAAAGGCATTGAAAAACATTGTGGGCAATGAAGAAATTGCTTGCTACAAGCAATTTCTTCATTATCCAAAATATTTTCAGCCTCAAAAGACAAAAGAAATTAATAATTTTTCAACTTAAACTTGTCATCTGCAACTCCTTTCAATTAGGACCAGTCTAAAATTTTGTTATGTAGGAATGGTTTCAAAAGCTCAGGTATATCCATAACTTGGAGATAATCTAAGGTATGCCAAATGGAAATTTTGGGTAACTCCATCCCATAATTCCTTTGACAAGACTCTTGTTTTCATTCATAACAACTAGCCTCTGGTTTCAAGCAAGCTGAGTGATGCATTTAACCAAGCAATGACGACTTTTGAAGCCTTGAAAAATTATCATTGAAAGCTTTAGGGGGAAAAAGAGAATTTGCTTGTAACAAGTTATAGTTCTACTAACTGTAAACTGTAATATCTATTTTCATGTAATCCTTACCACTGCATGTCTAAAAGCTATATCGTTTTCATCTACATCAAACTTTCTCCTGTAATATCTATCTTTAAACCCATCTTCCCATAATCTGAAAGAACCAAGAATTCGTAATTAAATTAGAATTTGAATATTTTTTAGTAACATTTCAGAAAAAAATTTCCTTGTTCATGAGTTTTCAAATATAAATATTCAAGAAATAATCTTATTACCCGATAGTACAAGACAAAAGACAAACTAAGAAATTCTAAGAAAAAAAAGACTCAAGGTCTGAGAGAATTTGGTCAAACTGATGAATCTACCACTTACATTGATTTTAAAATTGAAAATATTATCTTTTTAATAACTTTAGTAATATGGTAATTTAATTTTTTTGCTTCTTATGATAATCTCTAATATCAGTAAAAGTCAGAATGTACATACAGAAATTTATTGAAACAAACTGTTCCTTTCCTTATCAATCTTAACCCATTACCACATGAAAAAAATTTTGACTGCAGACAACAATTTCAAGTAGATGCAATTTAGAAAATTCTTTTAGGGTAACAAACTTTGTTGAAATTGAAGAAATTTCTTGTCACAAGTAATTTCTTCATTGTCCGCAATGTTTTTCAAACCTTTTCCATGAGGAGTGTCAAAAAGCTTCATTGACAGGGATTGGGTTAACTTTGAATTGCAATTGGCATCTTTTAGTAAATTTAGAAACCAGTTAATCATTACCTTTTTGATTGATTAACTCATTCCCATACAAAGACGTTTTTTCACGCCCCTCAAGAAAAGCAAAAATTGGGCAAAGATAGTCTAAAAGGAAAAAATTGCTTGTTCCAAGTAATTTCTTCATTTTACACGTTTTCTATCCAGAAAGTGGAATAAATCTAAAATTTGATCAACTTTAAATTGCGAAATGAAACTCCTTTCAATTTGGACCAGTCTAAAATTTTGCCGCCTGGTAATGAATTAGCAGGTTAACTGACCATCAATCTTAGGCAATTAAATGACCTTATGGAATACAGTACTACCCTCATTCAGACTAAATAGACTGGTACGCGAGATACATACATAATCGTAAATTTATTACCCTTGTCTATTATAAACTACATACTGGTTTGTTTTCAGCAATTAATTACTACAAATCAATTTATTTTGCTGTAAGGTTTCAAAATCCTACAAAAATCCGAAATCTTGCTTTAATCCATTAACAGATGACAAAATGTTAGACTTTTCCAATTTCAAAAAGTTACAGATGACAATTCTAAGCTCATGGATTTAACTTATTGTTCTTTTTTATGAAAGAAAACATTGTGGTTAACAAAGAAGCAGCTTATAATAATCATTTTTTTCATTTTCCTCTATATTTTTTAAATCTTTTTTCTAGATGGTGTAAAAAATCTGTATTGCAAGGGAATGTGTTAAAGTATATGTCATCCCCCTGTCTCCAACCATGGCAATAATTCTATATCATTCTGGGATATCCATTGATCATGCAGTGCTTCTGAAATATGCCACTGGATTGAGGACTAGACCCTTTTAAAAACATACTAAATACAAGATGTGTTTGTGAAACACAATGCCCCCGAAACAGGAATTCTTTAGAAACGGGTAAAGGGTTTATATTTTGACCTTGACCTTGATGAAATGACCTTCCCCAGTTGCGCCTTGTTGAGACCAATCTACATACCAAATATTAGCAGGGTTGAAGTTATAGGTAAATAATTAGTTGGCAGGTTAAGTTTTGCAGACAGACGGACAGACAGACAGACAGACACCAGTAAAACAATATGCCCCCGATCTTATCGATGCAGGGGCATAATAAAGAAGTACTGTATCACATTCTCTTAACTAAAGGCAGATGCAAATCATATATCTTGCAGTCTTTGTATAATGGTTCAAAGTTTGAATCATTGTATGATTTGCAGAGTCGGGAGCATACTAGAATTCCAGACAGTCAAATCAAGGGCTGTAAGATTTTGTTCATCTCAAAACTGAAAATGTTTCATTAGTTTGATTCAAAACTATATTAAATGCTTGTAATAAGCAATTGCTTCATTTTCCACAATGTTTTCTACTTAGAAAGTTGAAAAAATCTAAATTTCATAAACTGTAAAGTGTCATCTGCAACTCCTTTAGATTTGGATCAGTCTAAAATTTTGCCATCTGGTAATTGGTTAACCCTTTCCTGTGTTGCCAAATTTTAGTCCCATCCAAATTCAAAGGTTATGCAGATGAAAATTTAAAAACAATTTAATTCGAAAAACAGGTTCAATACAATATTTTCTCAAAAATAAAATCAAACAGACGTAAAATCAGGGTTAACCAATGGTGTCTTTTATTTCCAGCATGTCTCACTTACTTGACATTATCTTCAGGTTCACTGTCCTCCTCCTCCTCATGTTTTCTCTTTTCTCCTCTCTCAGCCTGTGGACTCTAAGATAAACAAAATTTCTGTACTTATTCTATTGGACAAATAAGACTCAATATAAGGAATACAACCAGGCATTTGAAATTCCTATGCAAACCTTGTACGACATGGGCTTTTCTACTTTTGGACAAGTATATTTTTCAAAGCCATTTGTTTATAATGTTTATAAGTTCATAATAAAGGGTAGGAATTATTGTGGTTAATGAAGAAAATGTTGGAATTCAGCTTTTTCTTCTTTCACATTAATAATTTCTGATGATCTATCTCATCACTTTTTTGAAGATTTTACAGACTAGTTCATCTTAATTCTGGATAAGTACAAAATCATCCCTTATTAGTCCAGGGACTCTGGATTTTCTTACCATTACAAGTTTTTTATGCATGCTTGATTTGTAAAGAAATGATAATATTATGTAATGACAAAAGGTTATTCACATAGAAATTATGGGCCATGTTTATTCTATCTGTTTTTATTTCTAAATATGTACCAAAGCATATCACATTTAACCTGTTCCCATACAAGCCCCCCCTTTTTTTTCCCCTAAAAAAATGATTTGGAAGCAATATCTTCATTATCAACAATGACTTCTGTCCCAAATTACAAGGATTTTAAAAATATCATCAGCTGAAAGTTGTTGTCTGAAACTAATTTGAGTTTGGATCAATATAAAATGTTGCCTCTAGTAACTGGTTAAAGTATCAATTTTGCTTCAAAATACAAATTCAGTAAAATGTGCACAGACTTAAGTTATTGAAATGGTTTGAGATACTTTGGCAACAGGACAGATCTGCTTGAAATAAACTATGTCTCTTTTCTATACTGCTTTTTCTACATTAGGTTTTTTCCCCAAGAGAAAGTAATGACAACAGTTATGATGAATATTGACCCCCACCCCCTCCAAGCTTAATCATTAGCACCTTTCACTGACACCCCTGGAAAATAACAAGAGGAATTTTTCTTTACTCGAAACTGATGTTCTCTACCCTACCAGGTAATTTCAATTCACACCAATTTCAAGGGTTGTTTGTTTTTCTGTTACACATACACCCTGTATTTTTGCCCTTAATTCTCAAAATCAAACAGATGACATTTATCTTCGAAAGAGTTTGAGTAAGAGCAGAATTTTAGTTTTTGCATCAATTTTATGACTCACAGACAGACAATAGACAGACAGACAATGGTAAAACAATATATCCCTTATGCAATTGATTGGACATGAAAAATAAAAAGGTTGGTAAGTGAACTAAATGCCTTAAGTACAGGTTGAATGAGCTGTAATGTGTAAGTTGCCCAAAAAACAAAACTGCTTCAAATAAAATTTCAACCAATGAAGGGGTTCAAAGCTCACTTCTTGTCCTAACCCTTGTCATGCTGAGCCCGGAATATTCCGGTCTTGGCAGGAGGTGTAGACTAAAATCAGACTGCACTTATGTGCAGGCTGATCTTAGTCTACACCTCCAGCTTGTTCTTTTCCTGCCAGATTTGTTTATGAAGTTGATTTCTAAAAGAAATATTGATTTTTTGAACAACAAGTTCTATCAGTGCTTTCAGCCCTTTGATTTGACAGTATTTCAGTTAGGTAATTTATACAGCATGACAAGGGTTAATGTATGATTTGATTTGTCTATTGATATATCATTAAATGAAGAGTCAATCAGACCAGTCAAAAGTTTGAGTCTGGTGATGGGTCCACTTACCTCCCCTGATATGAGAGCTTTCAAAGCTTTAGCAGCCTGAACATTGTCCTGATCCTTGTTTCCTGAGCTGCTCACCATACTCTCCATTCTCCCCTTATAGGCTTCTTGTCTGGGGTTCTCTACAGCCCCTATACCTGGCCGACCTCGACCTAGGGGCTGTGGTGAGAACATTCCTCCAGGTATATACCTAGGCTTGTGTTGGTTCTGTAACAAAATATTGGAATTCTTATCTAAGCTGGTGAAAAATTAAAGCTGTAAATAACATATCTTAAAGCATGAAAGTCTTATGTAAATAGGAATTTTAACTAATTTTACTTCGAAAATCAAAAACATTTATTACTGAAACAGAGTTGGTTGAGAACTATGTAATTATGCTGTATATGAAATATGAATTGCCCTCGCCCTGTAACTTCTGGAAAGAAGAGGGCCAAAATGGGCCTCAGTTCGTTGTCTGAGAATGAATTGATCTGATAGGCCCTACCTGCTATGTCCGCAAGTTTGAAAAGGGTCACTCTAGGAACTTTCCTGCAGAATTTGATCCAAATTGATCATATCGTTTAGGTTGAAAAGATTTTTAAATCATTATTTCATGATTTCTCCAAGTCTGATAAGCTTGGCCCTGCCACACAATGTTTTCTCAAAAAATTCACAAACAATTTTGAAAAGGGTCACCCAAGGAACATTCCAGCAAAATTTATTCCAAATCAGCCTAATGGTTAAGGAGGAGAAGATTTTTAGAGAATTATTCGAAGATTTCTCTAAGACTGAGTAGCCGGCCCTGCCACGCCCACATTTTTTGTGAGTAGGAATTTCAAGAACGAATTAAAAAGGGTCACCAAATGAATATTCCAGCAAAAATTGGTCCAAATTGGTTTAGGAGAAGATTTTTTAAGAAAATGTTGACAATGGACACTGAGTGATCCGAAAAGCTACGAGCTTAGGTGAGCTTAAAGGATTTTCAAAGATTGACTAAAATTACCCATTTTCAAATGCCATGGCAATGGGAGTTTTAATGGAATTAAATTCTTTTAATAACTTTTTTAGAACTTCACAAAGTGGACATTCCTGTTTCAGCTTTATCAGCTAACAGGTTTAGGAGGAGAAGATTTTAAAAGAAATTGTGGATGGATGGATAGACGGATTGACGATGACAATGACCGGTCACAACAGCTCACCTTGCACATTGTTGAAAAGTTAATTGGTATATGATATTGAAGAGAGAATTACCGATCTCATTTTCTTTTCTTTCTGTCTCTTCCGGAATTTTACATCATCTTCTCTTCTCCTTTTAAATATTTCATCTTCAACCTCTCCAAGCTCTAAAACAAATCAAAGGCAGACCATGTTTGAAATACACTTACCAGTTGATAAAAAGACAAAAAGACATATCCAAATTGAATGAAATTGAAAAAGACTTTTCATAGGATGTTAAAACTGTAAAATATACACCAAATAAGGTAGAAAACATTGCCTTTACCACCATGTTTTCCTTAACAATATTTCTTCACTGTGATTCAAAGCCTGAGTTTATGTTCAAAGCCTGAGTTTATGTGAACAGTTCCAAATAAACCTCTACTTTATGCAAGTCAAAAATGATTTATTTGAAAAAGAGAAGCAAGAATGGTAAGTGAACAGCAACACTCGACTATTCCAAGTGCTGGATTGTAACAAAAATTCAATGTTGACATTGGGCATAATTCCATTAACCCTTTCCTGTTTTATGAAATTTTAGACTGGTCCAATTTGAAAGAGGAAGCAGACGACAATGAAAAATGCATGCAATTTGAAACCTGACCATCTTACATGGTAGAAAATATTGTGGGAAAAAGAGAAATTGCTTATTACAAGCAATTTCTCCTTTTTCCACAATGTTTTCTCAAGTATAAAATCACAGTGACGTAAAATCCCGGGTTTGTCCAGGAAAGGGTTAAATGAATGTCAGACTAATAAGTATTTATTAAATTGTGACTCTGAACATGCCCTTCTACTGTTTCAGAGCAATGGCAGTAATATAAACAGAGATTTGACAGTTGTATGTAAAACTTTAACCAAGAATTTCTAATGGTGAACAGGGTCAAAATTCCACTAAAATGAATGTGAGTATAGAGAATATTTATCATTATAGTAAAGTTTATACAAAGCTTCAGAGCAATAGCATTCAAAGGAATAGAGATAAAACAAAGATAAGACAGTTGCATGTAAAACTTTAACCTAGAATTTCTAAGTCAAAACAGGGTCAAAATTGCACTAAAATGAATGTCAAAGTAACAATACATCTACCTAGGGGGTGATACTAAATCAAAGTAGGGGATGAAAAGTTTATGCCAAATTTCAGATCAACAGCAAAAGTAGAAACATAGATATGATACTTCTACGTAAAACTTTTGCCAAGATTCTTAAAGCCCAAAAAGGGTATAAATTTCATTAAGATTGCTGGGGTAACAATCTTTGCATAGGGGGATAATCTGATTAACACAACAGCATACACAATGTTTTAGAGCAATAGCATTAGAAGACAGAGATTGTAAAACTTTAACCAAATGTCCAAGTAAAAATTCCACTAAAAAAGATGCCTGAGTAATGAATCTTTGCCTAGGGGATGATATGATTGTCACAGAAACAAGTGCAAAGTTTCAGAGCTATAGGATGAGTGAAACAGAGATGTGTTACCAGCACTTAAAACTTTAACCAAAGCACTATGCCAATGCCTGAATGACTAGAATAGCTCCCCTATTCTTCAAAAGGTTGAGCTAAAAATGTTTCTTTAATCAATTTCTACTTTCCTAACTCCAGTCTTTTCATTTTTCACTCAGACCACTAAAAGTATGTTTTGTCTTTTATTTGGGTCAAGTCATCTGGTAGTTAGTATTATATCAATAATCATTTCCTGTTATTTCTAACAAGATTTCTGTCTGCTCCTAATCCCTGAGTTCATGCTCATTTTTCCGACCCACGTCTGCTTTTGCCTGCTAATTTCATAAGACAAGAGGACCATGATGGTCCTAAGTCGCTCACCTGAGGCTTCTCTTAATTACAGTACTTTTTAGTATAAAAAAGACACAACTTGAGCAAAATAAATAAAAGATATATAAGATTTTGGGCTTTGTACAAAACAATCCAGTAATGCTTTACGATAATAATAAATGCCTTTGGCTTTATAGTTTAATCCATTACCAAACTATCCCAGAATTTGTCACCCTCAGGGAAAACAGGTTTGAAAAATACATAGTGAGAAAGGGAGTGACAAGCAATTTATCCATTTCTCACAGTGTTTCTACCTGAAATTCTTTGTATTTAGATTTCAATCAAACTCTAATTACTGTCTGCAACTTCAATGGGTGTAATTTTAGCAACCTTGGTAGAGAACAATCTGGATGTACTATAAATCAAAATATGAATGCATTACAACTTAAACATGAGGAGTGGAAAATATTTGAACATGCTCTTATTGAGCGTTTTTCATATCCTTGGATGCCTTGGGAAGGGCCATGTATGTCAAAAGGATATAAACATGGTAGATAACAATAATGTTATCCTTTGTTTTTAATGTAAATGCTCTGGAACCTATATTTAAGAAGAAGAATTCTTTCAATGCAATTTACGCAATTTTCAACCCCAGGAACAGAGACATTTTTTATCCTAAGAGCATATTTTCCTGTTACGTAGTACAAAATTATTTAGTCATGCTACATACCAAATATGTATGCCCTTCACCTTATTTTTTAGAAGGAGAAGACTTTTGATGTTGCCTAATTGGGCGTTTTCAAAAATGTTTGACCTCTGGGGCAGTGCCATGTTTTATCCCAGGGCTAAAATTTTAGCTAACATGGTAGGGAACCATCTGGATATGCTATATACAAAATATGAATGCCTTAGACTTTTTAGATTGGGAGGAACATGGTCTAATTGAGCATTTTTACGAACTTTGGACACCCAGGGAAGGGGTGTTTATTAACCTACAAGCATAATTTGATCAAAACAGATAGATAACAGTCAGGCTATGCTAGACTCAAAATATAAATGCCCTTAAAATGAAGAATTTTTTTCAACATACTCAAATTTTGCGTTTTTCCAAATTTTGGACCCCTAGTGCAGAGCTTTTTTTGACCTGAAGAAGACAACTTTTAGTGATATGGTACAAAACCATCTAGTTATGCCCCATACCAAATATGAATATCCTAGACCTTATAGTTTAAGAGGAGAAGTCTTTTGAAATTGCTCTAATTAAGCATTTTTCCAAACTTCGGACCTCAGGGGCGGGGCAATTTTTGACCCCAGAGATTAAATATTTAAAAAAAACTTGGTTGAGAACAATATGATTAAGCTCTATATAAAATATAAATGCCTTTGGCCTTGTAGTCTGTTAAAAAAAAGACAACAAAGATTTTCTAAAATTTCCCATTTTCATATGCTGCAGTTACAAGAGTTCACGGAATTAAATTCTTTTAACAACTTTTGAAGAGCTTCACCTAAAAAACATCCCTGCAAAGTTTTAGCTTGATTGGCCTACTGGTTTAGGGGGAGAAAATTTTTTAAGATTTTTACAGATTTACTAAAGATTCCCATTTTCACATGCCGCGGCAACCAAAGTTTTTGACGGAATTAAAATCTTTTAACAACTTTTGAAGAGCTTCACCTAAAAAACATTCCTGCAAAGTTTTAGCTAAATTGGCCTACTGGTTTAGGGGGAGAAAATTCGTAAAGATTTTTACAGATTTACTAAAGATTCCCATTTTCACATGCCGCAGCAACCAGAGTTTTAGACGGAATTAAATTCTTTTAACAACTTTTGTAGAACTTCACCCAAGGAACATCCCTGCAAAGTTTCAGCTTGATTGGCCTACTGGTTGAGGAGGAGAAGATTTTTAAAGATTTTTACAGATTTATTTAAGATTCCCATTTTCACATGCCGCGGCAACCAAAGTTTTTGACAGAATTAAATTCTTTTAACAACTTTTGTAGAACTTCACCCAAAGAACATCTCTGCAAAGTTTCAGCTTGATTGGCCTACTGGTTTAGGAGGAGAAGATTTTTAAAGATTTTTACAGATTTACTAAAGATTCCCATTTTCACATGCCGCGGCAACCAGAGTTTTTGACGGAATTAAATTCTTTTAACAACTTTTGTAGAACTTCACCCAAGGAACATCCCTGCAAAGTTTCAGCTTGATTGGCCTACTGGTTTAGGTTGAGAAGATTTTTAAAGAAATTGTGGACGGAGGGACAGACGGACAGACGGACGGACGGACGACGGACAACGACCGATCACAATAGCTCACCTCGCACTTTGTGCTCAGGTGAGCTAAAAACCTGAGCTGAAAGATGGCTTACCAACTGAAGAGCAATGGGAGTATCAACAGGGTCTCATTAAGAATTGATCTTGTGTTTGACTCCAGGTGATCAAATTCATCCATGTTTTTCTCTATTTATCTAATGCTTAGACATAGATATTCTATAATGAAATATGTCCGAACTCCTACCTTGTAATATCAACTGTACTCTCTCTAATGACACTACACCACTGTCTGTTAAATACC
Organism: Fragum fragum; assembly: GCA_946902895.1. Taxonomy (NCBI): domain Eukaryota; kingdom Metazoa; phylum Mollusca; class Bivalvia; order Cardiida; family Cardiidae; genus Fragum; species Fragum fragum. The sequence goes on from OX336366.1 coordinate 8,161,120, forward strand.
CCTGTAACATTCACATTCAACTCACTTTTATAAGAGTCAATCCAGAAAATCAAAATCTGTATAGAAAACCCTTACCAGTTTTTAGAAATTCTAGACTGGTCTGAATTGAAAGAGGTACAGATGACAATGAAATAAAATCATTCTACGTGGTAGAAAATATTGTGGGAAAAGAGGAAATTGCTTGTAGCAAGCAATTTCTTTTTTTTTTCAACAATGTCTTCTCAAGTGTAAAACCACAGCCACGTAAAATCCAGGGTTTGTACAGAAAAAGGGATAGAACTTCCTCATAATTTTTAATCCTTGCAAAGGAAGGCTGTAACCTTTTGCTAGTGACAACATCCAAATGGTTATTTAAACAGTTAGTTATATAATAAGAGTAGATACTATGACCGATAAATTGTCATAAACACGTTTTTCAGTTGTGCCCTATTATTTCTGACCTTTGTTATTAACCAATTCCTACATTTTCCTTTATGTCTTTGCTCCTAAATAGTTATTTTTTGGGAACATTGCATGAAATCGAGAAAATACTTGAAACAAGTAATTTTAATTGATGAAATTAGATATAAATTGACCTCATGCTGCCTTTCAATAAATTTGATTTAGTAAATTTATGGAAACCAATGGATGTCCAAAACAAGAGATAACTTGAAACAATGCTATATGAATTATATATGGTCAGATGAATATTCTATTGAAGATCTTACCCCTGTTTTATACACTGCGTTTTTATATAACTTTGTTAGTCTGTCTATTGCACCTTCCCTGAAATAAACACAGAACATAGCAATTGACCACTGGCTGGCCCCTCCCACTTATTCCATTTGCCCAGCCCAATGGCTACTACAGGAGGTTTCGCTTTGTTTTTTTAAATGTCATTATTTTACAATATTTATAGCCTGTAGTATTAGTACTAGTTAATAGTAAAGTGGTTGGTTGGCCAAGTAATTGTTAATCATGTCACACAAATGGTGACAAAACTCAATTCTGGGCTGAATAAATCATTTGATTGGCTGAGAGGGGAGGATATAATAAATGAAATAGAAGCAGAGTTAAAAAAGATTAATCTAACCTTTAAACAAGGAGAGTTGAGACTTCAAAATATTGTCTTACAAGACTTAACCCAATGAATTTGTAAAGTTTCAGTACAACTGATCAAGCACTGGTCGTTTCCACCGAGTTCCAATGGGATGTTTTGCTTAGATATTAAACTTTTCCCACATGAGCCAGCTTGTTTACTCCCCTCATGATAAAAGCTTTGGAAAATATGCATGATGATGAAGAAATAGCTTGTTACAAGAAATTTCTTTATTATTCACAATGTTTTCTACCTAAAAAAGACTTATTCTAAAATTTCATCAAATATTAATTGTCGTCTGCAACTTCTTTCAGTTTAGACAAATCTAAAATTTTGTTGCTAGGGGAAGGGTTAAAAGGGAAAAACTTGATTAGCTGTAGTTATGACATTTAAGTTGCCAAACCAAATTCATTTCCAGTCTAAATGTATTATTTGATTGTTCTGTTGAGTTTTGATTGACAGCTCTGATCCATCGATTTGTGCAAATGAATCACCTATGTGCAAAAAAGAATCATAAGCAGTTGGGCTCAAATCAAAGATGAAGACAGAGTATTGAAACACAAACAAGATCACAATCATAGGGTTACAGCAGTTAATGGTGTAGGTTTCTCCTTGTTACAAGCAGTTTCTTCTTGTTCTACAATGTTTTCTCTATTATAGTTTGGGTTTATGTGGTAATGGGTTAAGTGTTAATAGGACAAAGAAATTGAAACTTACATACGATTCTTTTTGAAATGATTTGGTTGTTTATTTGAATGGGGTTTTACGTCACTTCCAATGATCTTTCAGTTATATTGGGACGGCTGGAGCACCTAACAATTGAATCCTGGTATTTCTCACACCAGTACTACCATTACATCCTTTCCTAGCATTCAGCTGCAACCCCACATAGGTCTACCATTATAAACCAATTTGTGAGAGACAAATAGTCGGAAAGGATGAGTGCAGCCGTCTGGGATCGAACTCGGGACCTCTAGATTGACAGTCCGTCGCGCTACCAACTGCGCTATGACGGCGGCTTCCTTTTGAAATGAGCAATTCATTATAATTTCAAATGAAGTGCTATATGCATGTTTCAAAGATAAAGTTTGTATTCAAGACTTGAAAAAATTTGATTTTGTGGAATTTATGCGTTTAAACCAGTCACGAGTATAAAGGGTCTGTAACATACTTTGTATATATGCTGTAGCACAGGGAGATTAACTATTGCTTGTTAACTTAGTCTGTTTAAATGTATTCACTTGACTCCACCGACCTCTGACCTAGATTCTATTTTGAAACGAGAGTAAATTATTTCTCTCAATTAGGCAATTCATTATACATTTCATCATGAATACATTATGATACAAGATTATGGAAGTTTTAAACCACTTTCTGCGTTTTTTACGACAAAAACAGGCTGTGAGCATTTTTTTTAATTAGAGATGCAGAAAGATAGAAGCGATCACATAGATTTTCAAGACAAATTTATGAGCATGCATAGAAACAAATGAAATTTACATCCAGTTTTTATCGAATTTAAATATCAATTTTGTATTAACAAAATCGCTAAAAATGTCCACCCTCAAGGAAAGGTGATTCTTCAACCAAAAGTTGTGATTAATCCATTCCCACACATTGACGCTTTTAGACGCCCCTAAAGAAAAACAATTGGAAAATCATTGTGTAAAATGAAGAAATTGCCTGTCACAAGCAATTTCTTCATTTTACACAATGTTTTCTACCCCAAAAGTTGCAAAAAATTGAGATTTCATAAACTTTTAATTGTCGTCTGCAACTCCTTTCAATTTGGACCAGTCTAAAATTTTGCTGTCTGGTAATGGGTTAATGGTAAATATAAAAGTTTGTTCATTACTCAAACAAACCCTATTTTTGGCTACTTGAACACACAATCATGCTTACCTGATTTCTAAAGATGGTAGATGTGGCAAGAAATCATTCCCAACAAAGAAACACATAAACACCCAGTCATCCAGGGCTCTCTGAAATTAATAATCATGACCATTCATATCCAACAAAGAAAACAAACAAAGAGGCAAATAGAGGCCTGAGGTACTCTACTGGCTCTCTGAAAACATAGTTTGCCGTAATAGCTTCTTGTAACAAAATTTAAACCCTTTCCTGTAATACCTGTACAGTATCAATTTTGATTAGAAATCTTGTTTCTGTTTCAGACTTACTTCAAAATCATATTCAAATGGCAAGCCATCCATCTGCAACTCCCTCTCCAGATATTCTTTTAAAACATTCAGACGTAGAAAAATGAATGGTGTATCCTCAGCAACCATTGGTTTCAAGTGATCAAACTCGCCAGATTTCTCTTTGGGTAAACCCTGACACTCCTCCAGGGCATGACCTTGAGATAAAAACATGAACATCTATATTTAACCCATTCCAACACAGTGACACTTTGAAACGACCCTGAAGACAAAAGTTTTTGAAAACATTGTGGAAAAAGAAGAAATTGCTTGTCACAAGCAATTTCTTCTTTATCCGAAATGTTTTCTAACCATAAAGATAAACAAATCTTAAGTTTTTATAATCTTAAAACTGTCATCTGCATCTCCTTTCAATTTGGATCAGTATAGAATTTGGTCATCTGGTAATGGGTTTATAAATGTAAATAACCATGTAATCAGGTAAACTACTACATCTAATAAAATAAGAGGACCATGATGGCCCTGCTGCCCTCACTTTAGACAAGGGCTCTTTGCATTCTGGGTGTGGAGGGGATTTTTCTAGATGTAACTTTCGTTGCCATGGCAATAGATTTTAATTCTTTAAGCTATTTCGAGAGAGGACCACGTGAGGAAAATTTCTGCCAAATTTGGTTGAAATTGGCCTTGTAGTTTTGAAGATGATGTTTTAAAAATCATTCTTCGCTATTGGGGAACCAATGGTTCTGGGTTTTGAAATTTTGAAAAAGGTCATTATACTAATGCTTCATGCAAAATGTCAAGGGTCTATGCCTACTTGGTCAGTGGGAGAAGATTTTTAAAGATCTTTTTAAAATTTCACTGTTATTGCCAGAGAGCTTTACACAAATTTCCATTCTTTTAGCAGTCTTGAAAGGGATCATCTATGGCATATGAATTATGTGGAGATTAACCCAGTGATTTAGATGATGTCGTTTAGAGAAATTATTAACAATGGCGGACAAGTGACAGAATTTAATCACAAAAGTTCACCTTAAGCACTTTAAAAGTCTTATAAACCCAAGTTACAATATCTCAACCCAATACTAGATGACATAATTTTGAACTGGTCTAAGATGAAATGGCAATTTTTAATTGATAAAATTATGAAAATTTTTGTGTAATGGGGATAGAAAACATTGTGAAAAAATGAAGAAATTAATTATTACAAGTTCTTCATTTTTCACGATGTTTTCCTAAGCTTTTTTTCAAGGTGCTTTATGATAATATTGTTGGAAAGAATAGTGATCATCTGAAAAAAGCAATGTTTTGTCAGAGTGTTAGAATCTGAAATTGTTTGCAGAAGGGTTGAAGGTTGTAAGGTAGAATTTGTCTAGGAGCCTTATTCAAGTGTTATTTACCTTATTCCATATGGATATTACAATTTGTAACTTACAAACTCTGATGGGGGTGTACATATACATATAAACTAAATCTTGTGATAATGTAGAGATGAGATATTATTGACTCAAACTATAAAAAAAATCAAAGGCCTAAACAGCCTCAAATGTAGTCAGGACTGTATATTAACACTTTGTATGATAGTTGAAGTCATTCTCTGATTTGTCTGTTATGTTTTCCTAACTATGAAATCACATTTGAAGACTTCTATCTCCAACCCTCCAACCCCACCCCTGACAGAATCCCAACCATGTTTTCTTGCCCATAATTGGCTTGATCAATAGGGTAATTGTCGAATTCAGACAAAATATACGAAGGATAGTTTAAGGAACATCTACCTCCAATATTTGGAAAGATAACAACTGTAGTTACAAGATTCTAGCAGAAACCGACGAAATCAGCATGCGGAGGAACTATTTAATTCAACAATTACCTTCCCGGTCTATCGGAATTGAATAATCCGTAAATTTCTACAGGTCTACGAATTGTGGTTCTCTTTCGGTCCGCGCCAATATTTTCACCAAAGACATGTTTTATTATTATTGATACTTGTTTGAATTAATCTAATTGAATTTAGCTTTACACTGACGTAATTATTTCCATCCTTAGACAAAAGGAATAAAATCTAAGTATCCCACATAGCGACGTCTCCTTGGAAACCTACAAGTTGTTGAACACCTGGGGTAACTGACGCGTTGAGAAAATGTCACGTTGATCAACCTTCAAACCTCTTTCGCGGTAATGGACTTTGTCTAAATTCTTTACCATTGTAAAAAATACGGTAACAATAAATTTAAAAAAACACTCTATTTTACAAATCGGGGATTTACACAGAACAGATGCACATGTACAAAACTGGATTAAACTTTGTAGCTGGTAACTTTTAAAATCGTAAGAATGAAGGTTTTAATAATAAAAAAAATCTGAGTGTATAGTTTCACTTTTGACTATGTCTCAGATCAACGAATCGTTGAACACTGAGGCCTACCATACCCATTTTTTGTTAAATGAAATCCGTAATGATGGTAAGTTCAGGCAGTTGATTAAATGATGTCAGAGACATAAATATACATTATTCTATGTCTCTGATGATGTTAACTTTTGACATAACATCAAACTCGGAGGATTCCCCCTATCGAGTGGCCTGGATGGTACACTGTTTAAGATAGTATAAATAGAAGTACCTGTAGAGGTCGTGACCTTAATCACTGCACACATTCAGTGATTTGGCTTTTCGCAGTCATTCTTTATGAATTGGCTTACATTTTCAGATAGTATACTATAAGAAATTATGAATCAATTCACGAGAGAGGAAAAAAATTTCAGGTGGTTGTCAGGTTCCTAGAAGCAAAGAGGGAAATCGGGTGATTCCTAGTTTACAGTCAGTATTCTGACTGCAATAGAGTCTTCCAATGGATTACAAGGATTTCTGGGCGCATTATTTACTTGATAATTTCACCCAAAATTCAGTGGGATGATCAAAATTCTAATATGACTGTTCTGGTAGATTAAACCTTACTGATTGGCATCTAAGTGGGACTAAAGCCACTGATACCATTTAACCCTTTCCCTTTTTTTTGAAATTTTAGACTGGTCCAAATTGAAAGAGGTTGCAGACGGCAATGAAAATTGGATCCAATTTGAAAATAAACCAACCTACAGGTAAAAAATTTTGTGGAAAAAGAAGAAATTGCTTGTCACAAGCAATTTCTTCTTTTTCCACAATGTTTTCTCAAGTATAAAATCACAGTCACGTAAAATCCAGGGTTTGTCCAGGAAAGGGTTAATTCACAAGTAAAATGATCTATTTTTACCTATTCCTGTTTTTTTTAGAGTTTCATATTTTAGACCTGTTCAAATCCAAAGGTTTGGGAGATGGCAACTTAAAGTGGATTTAATTTGACAAATAACCATTCAGTAGGGTAGAAAAATATTGTAGAAAAAGAAGAAATTTCTTATTACAAGTAATTACTTCTTTTTCTACAATGTTTTCTCTAAAATAAATCACCAAGACACTAAAACCAGGGATAGGATGGGAAAGGATTAGGGAGTGGCAAAGCCAAGAGTAAAATATGGCATCTGTTTTCACAATAATTTGTATACAAACAATTATCCTCTATGTACATACCAATTTGCCCACACAGCACACAAGGTCGATCTTGATTAGGTTTGAACTCTTCTCTGATAATCGTGAAATTAGGCTCATGTGTGGCTAGTCCTACAATAGTCAAATAACAACAACTAAATTTTCATATATCATTTCATTACTACAACATTATATACAAATTTTCTTCATGACATGTTAACCATGCACTTACCTATTCTTTTCTCGGTTAACTAACAATTCCAAGAGAATCTTACACTATCTTTTTAAAATTACTGATAAATTTCTGATATATTATTGCATACGACTTTGGGTCATTTAAGGCATATAAATGGGGATAAAAGTTGTATTAATCAGTAAATTCATAAACCATTAATGCCTAGCTTTTTTACTTAAATATCCTCAACCAGGATCATTGTATAGTAAACAACATATAGTGATAAAATCTTATGAAATTTGTTAGTCCTCAAAATTATGAAAAACATAGACAAGTAAATGTATAAGAAAATCAATTCCCATCATTTATATAAAGGGTAATCAAATACAGTGACCTTATTTCCACAAAATATTTCAGATGCGATGTCATGACACCTCCAAAATGAATAATTAGAGACTTACAATTAACCGAAGTATTTCCAAGTTTGTTTTAGACAATGTCAATGGTAGATCAATGAACTTAAAATCAATAGATTCAGAAACAACTGGTTTCTTTAGAAAAGATAGGGTACATCTTACTGATGTAGCAAATGAGCTTTTCATCTTTAGTATTAAATTTAATAGAAACACACAAAAACGATTCATAGAGGGTTAAAGATGCCTAGATATTGGGGGACAAATTTCTAATGTAATTTGTTTTGGCGGAATATCATAGGCAAAACAGTTGTAGTTTCATTGCTGTCATGGGGATGGTGCCAGTCTAAATTCTTATAATATCATATTAGCAAACAATTATAGAACTTAGGTATTGGATGGGTTTATCTGTTTGAAATATGGCTATGGGAACAAACATCATTCCTCTAGAAAACCATTTTAGATAGGTCCCATCCATAGTATTCAAATAGAATCATATGCATTACAATAGATTTGGATTTTTAAAAAGGTAATTGGTTTAATATATGGCACTGGATGGATTTTATGGAGAATGGATAGGAAGAAATCCAGATAAGGAATCAGATGGATACATGGAAGTGGATGGACATAGAGTTATATGGAAAAGAGAGATTAAAGGAGCTCTCTGGTAACATAGGAATATAAATTTGGCTTAATATACATATATATTGGATACATGTATATTGGAATAAAAGGTCAAAAGATTGGCACCATCTCCTGGGCATCAAAATAAATATAATTTCACACGGCAATTAATTGATAACCAGTGAAATTACTTGTGTGTGGTCAAACAGGCCATTCTACTATGTGATTGAATTTGTGTGATGTTAAAACATTGTTTGATTAAATATAAAAGAGGATTCTTTTTTTATTATTATGTCTTATTTTGGATCACATCTAAATGGTTTCACTAGGCCTGTAATGTACCCCTCCCGTCGTGTTTGAAAGTTTAATCAGTCATTGGATGGAACCAAGATGTTCTGTCTTAAAATAAACAACATTTAGTAATAAAATATTATGATATTTGTTAGTCCTCAAAGTTATGAAAAACATAGACAAGTAAATGTATAAGAAAATCAATTCCCATCAGTAATATAAAGGGTAATTAAAAACAGTGACCTTATTTCCGCAAAACATTTCAAATGTGATGTCACGTCACCTAGTGACATCATCGTATACAGCAATAGCTGTCAAATGCATAATATAACTCTTCTGACTTTTTCAACTCTGATGAATGTTTAATGCATTTACATGTCTTTTCTTTTCTCTGATAGTATCACTACTTTCGTATATATTTCTATGGAATAATAGCATCACTTCACAATTTTTAATCAATTACCCGACAGCAAAATTTTAGACTGGTACAAATTCAAAGAAGTTGCAGATGACAATTTAAAGTTTTTGAAATTTTAGATTTTTTCAACTTTCTAGGTAAAACACATTGTGTAAAAATGAAGAAATTGCTTGTTCATAAAATTAACAAATGATCAACACTCACCCAACATAATCAGATCAGCTGTAAAGAGATAAGAAAAACTTACATAACTAACCCATTACCAGATGACAAAATTTTACACTTGTCCAAATTCAAAAAGGTGCAAACTTTTTTGTCTTTTGAGGTTGAAAAGATTGTGAATAATGAAAAAATTGCTTGTAAGACGCAATTTCTTCATTGTCCACAATGTTTTCCAAAGTTTTTTTTTTCTTTGGAGCGTCAAAAAGCCTTATTTTGTGGAATGAGTCTATATTATCAACTCTGTTTTCTAACATTTCTTAAGGAGAGGGCTTTAATTCTTTCCTGTATCACAAAATACACAGGAAATATAAAAAACAGGGATTGAATGGGAAAGGGTTAAAAAACATAGTGATAGCAAGTAACATGCTGCATGTAACAATCCATTTGTCCTTTTTTTCATCTTCTATAACCCTTAAAAGTTTTTCGTCAATTAAGATCAATTCAGACTTCTCACATACAATTAATGTATTTGAGACCTTTTAAAAATCTATAATCCATTGATCCATTACTAAATGACAAAACTTAAGACTGATACAAATTCAAAGAAGTTGCAGACATCATTTTAAAGTTAATGAAGTACAAAGACTTGATTTATCATGAAAGAAAACATTGTGGAAAATGAAGAAATTGCTTGTTTCCTTATTTTCTACTATGCTTTTCAAAGCTTTGTTCTTCGGGGTCATAATAAATGGGATTGTATTAGAATGGGTTTATATTAGTATGCAATTTTCTAAGCACTGCGTTTTGTTCATATATATTTATCTGTATTATATTCAATAATCCATCCTATTAGTTTTAGCTGGCAAAGCCTCACCTTTGATAGCTTCAGTTAACAGACACAATTTTGAGGTCATCTTAGAGTTCAATGAGTGCAGAGTGAATTAACTTAATTCAAATTATAGACAACTCCTATAAAAGCATGCATCTTTTTAACCCAATCCCACTCAATTGCACTTTAGAAACACTCAAGAAAATAGCTTTGGAAAACATTGTGGACAACGAAGAAATTGCTTGTGACAAGCAATTTCTTCATTGTCAACACTGTTTTCTACCCTGCAAACAAGTTTTCTCATTTCACTCATAATGATTACCTTTAACAAAGAATATTACTTGATAAAAGCATGCTTTGCTAGCTTACAGTACTTTCAGTACTTTGATTTTCTTAGCCTATGAGGCCTCAAAGTAATTAGGCACCTGCTTGGCTCATGTTCAACAAGGTATATATTATACATTGGTCTAAGATCGAAATGCATCAAGGTTTCATACATTGAAATGACTTCATCAAAATTCACTTCTCTTGGTAATTTAATTTTCTTCCAGCAAGTGGCTTCTGAGTTCAAGGAGAGATGTGTTAGACACTAGATCAACAGACAAATAGACTTGGTGTTACCAGAAACTAGAGGCGTCTGGATGCCTGATTCGCTCCATCGGCCTAAACTTACTTATCATAGAGGTAAATGTGAAATTCAATTGAAATCCATCCACTGGTTTCTGAGAAGAAGATTTTCAAAGTTCCCTCTTTACACCACATATTGAAATTAGCCCGACCCATAAAAGTCATTTTTTTCATCCAATCAAATTTCTTTGAAGGAATCTGATAAAGGGTCACCAGAAGATCATTTCAGCAAAATTGGTGGAAAATCTGTAGAGTAGTTTTCGAGGAGAATATTTTAAAGTAAAAGAATGAGGACACATGGACTGAGCTACCCACAGAGTACAGAGCTACACACAAGAACACAAAGCTATGACAATTGCTTGTTGAATTTCAGCCAGTGGAGCTAAAAAACCTGTAAGTCTAGCCTAGAAGACACAGAAATCATGTCACCCATATTTTTTAGAAGATGACTGAGTGAAGTTTAAAAAGCCATCTACATACCATCAGCTCCACAGAGACAGTGTGCTGTGTTAGGATCATGGTCTGGCTGAGCTGAAATACAAGAATTTTCTCATTGCCCCATTACCAGACATAAACATTTTAGACTGGAAATTCCAAGAAGTTGCACTTAACAATTTAATGTTTTTTGAGATTGAAAATATTGTTGATAATAAAGAATTTAATTGTAAAAAGCAATTTCTTAATTATCCACATTGTTTTCCGAAGCTTTTTGGTAGAGGGCATCCAAAAGCCAGATTGTGTGAGAACGGTTTAAGTGTAATCCCTTCATTAATATTTTATCAAATTAAAACTAATGATGACATATCTCTGTCAAAAACAACAACAACAGTTTACTAAAATTATTTATTGAGTAAACAAGAACGCACATTTCATAATTTTGAAAATGTTTATACACTTTAATTTGAAGTGCACAGGTGTTAATTTCTACGATAGTTTAATATACAAGAATATAGCTTTATAATCTTAATTCTTGCTCCATTACCTTCAAAAAAAATGTGCAAGCAACATAAAATTCTCTACCTCTCTGTCTGCGAATATAGTCCATTATTTTATGTTCTCCTTCTCCAGGGACGTTTGCATCTGACAGGATAACTTTGATATTCTTCCAACCTGGATCATTGTTTAGTCTGTCGTGAATGTAGAACCTCAGATTGTTCGCTAAACGAAACATAAATGGGGTTCCCTACAAGTAAGTATAAAAGAAATCTTGTATAATTTTTGACAAGACAAAAAGGTTTGAAAAAAAAAAGAGATTATTTTGACCAAAAAATCCTTATTTCAAATCGCATGACAACAAATGAGTTGGTATATAAAAATGATCTTGTTCAGAAAGATTACTCAATGGGTGAATCATGCTTGTAGAAATAATGGTTGTCTGCACTCATAACCTCTGAATCAATATTTTAAAGTTACAAACTGGGTTTCTACTGGATATAATTTGTACAGTTACAATGAATCTCTTGTAATACATAATTTTTGCTGAAAATGTAACTACATATTTTATATTTATATGGTACCTGTGAAATACATTAATATTCAATTGTAATAAATTTTGCTGCATATGTAATACTTATACAATTTAATGAGAAATACATTTATATTCAACTTATAAAATCTTATAAAATACAGGTTTCTTAATCTCTGACAAGAGTACATTGATCTTGTATACTACTTACAGGTGCAATACAATTACTCTTATGTAAGAATCCATTAACCCTTTCCTGGACAAACCCGGGATTTTACGTTACTGTGATTTCATACTTGAGAAAACATTGTGGAAAAAGGAGAAATTGCTTGTTACAAGCAATTTCTCCTTTTCCCGCAATATTTTCTACCACATAGGATGGTCAGAATTTCAAATTGCATGCTTTTTCAATTGTCGTCTGCAACCTCTTTCAATTTGGAGTAGTCTAAAATTTCCAAAAACAGGAAAGAGTTAACTATAGTGTCAAGTTTGTGTACTAATACTAACAGGTGTGATACAGTTACCCACTGGTAGGAATTCATCAACTATCCTGAAGAGTTTGCAGGGTTTTCCCTAAACTTTCAAAACAGGGGGTCATTTTTCCACATTATGACCCCTATCAAACAAGATAAAGAAGGCTGTCTAGCTATTTTGGGGGTCATTTCTGAAAAATGTGGGTCCAAATTCAAAGAAGGAGAGGGTCATGGAAAACCCTGAGTTTGTAAACTATTACTTACAGGTGTAATACAGTTACTATCAAATTTCTCGGATGCAGGTTTCTCCGGTGGTAACTCAGCACCTTTAGCTAACAACTCTTCCCTAGCTTCCTTAACCTTCTGGGCTGTTTCTCTGTATGGAATATATAGTGTATATAAGTCTGGGTCAGTCTTGTAAAAACTCACTTATTTCGTTTTATTGTGTTGGAGTAAATCCCTTCCCCCACAGTAATGCTTTTTGATGCCCACAAGAAAACAAGCTTTGGGAAACCCTGTGAGACTGTGGAAAATGAAGACATCGCTTGTTACAAACAATTTCTTCATTATCAACTAGAACTTGTCATAGTATGTGACTTAATACCCCCGCAGGTGCTTTCAGTGTAATGAGAGCTTTAACAATACAAGGACATAGCTACTGACTTCGCTTTTCTAGAAAGGAGGAGTTTGCAACACAAAATTGGTAGTATATGTCAAAATTGCATCTTGCAAAACTTCAACATGTGGTTAATGTTTGTATAAAGTTTCAATGGTATTGAAGCAAAACTGAAGGAGGAGTTTGCGACACAAAATTGGTAGTATAATTAGATGTATATGTCTACAAAGCATAAATAATGTCCAAGTTCAAGGGGAGATCATTCTTGAACCAGGGAGAATTAAGACTTCAAAATTGAAGAAAAACTGAAGGAGGAGTTCCCAACACAAAATTGGTAGTATTTGTACACAGACATACAGACACGCCGACACACATACTCACAGTCAGACAGACTGTCTGATTCCAGTATACCCCCCGAAAACATTTGTTTTGCGGGGATGTAACAATGTTTTCTACCTCAAAAGACAAAACAATATAGAATTTCATTAACTAAGAGCTTTCCTCTGCAAAATCTTTGAATTTGGACCAGTGTAAAAATGTTGTTATCTGATACTTGGTTAATAGAACATCAATAAAACAGTGATTTCATCCTGTATGAAAGAAATTCAGTGACTTTTACACTGCTTCTTCCAAGTTATCAACCTAAGCTGACTGTGGCTTGCTATTACATGAGTTTATGTTCTTTCTAAGAAACACCCTCGATGGTGAAGTTACAAAACCTAAACCAATGTTGCAACTTTGCCAATATTAACTCCAAAAACGGTGAGTTAAAAGTTCAACCTACTGGACTCAACCAATTTTTTAAGTCAAGAAGGGTAAATGAATGTTAGGGAAACGGGGCTATGCATAAAAGATATCATGGTTACATATACATGAACCAAGTTTTCATCCAATAGATTTATCAGGAAGAGTTTAATTGTCAATCAATAACAAGCAATAAACAAGACGACAAAATTTCCCACTGTTTCAATTGAAAAAAGCTGCAGACAAGTCAAAATGTGTTTTACTTAAAATTTAAGCCAAACAGGGTAGAAAATATTGTGAAGAAAGAACAAATGCTTGACACAACCAATTCGTCCTTTTCCTACAATATTATCCAATACTATAAATTTGTTCAGTATGTAAAAATATGGGATTAAGTGGTAATATGTAAGACAAAGCATTACATTAACACTGTTGTGGCTGGAATAGCGACCCCTAAGCATCAACAAATATAATTTTGTTATGATATTCTATGACCATCTACAGTAAAGTACTTGCATATATCTTACACTGATTCTTTTGAAGCTCTAAATCTTCTGGATCTCTGTTGATTCATCTTAGCTCTTGGGGCCTGAAAAATAATACATATGATATACAAAACCACAAAGCCTTGTGAAGAATGTGGTCAAGTAGTGTAATGCAATCAAACAGAAGAAAATCGAGATCTTGAGGATTATGGACAATTTTGGAGGCAAAAAATCATCTCTGTTTTTTGTCACCAACACAGAGTGTAGGTAGGCTGTCAGAGGTACTGTGTGCTTACAGCATGTTTAACCAATTATGACATAATACTGCCTTTTGATGTGTATAGAAACAACTGCTTTGGAAAACAATGTAAACAAAAGAAATCGCTCATAACAAGCAGTTTCTCCCAATGTTATCTACACTAACCCTTTCCCATACAATTCCTGAATTTTATGTCCCTGTGATATCATGCTTGAGAAAACATTGCGTAAAAAGATGAAATTGCTTGAAACAAGCAATTACTTGTTCTTTTTGGACAATATTTTCTATATTAAAGGATGGCTACTTTTTTATACATACTTTGTAATGGTGTCTGGTAACCCTTTGAATTAGGGCAGGTCTAAAATTTTGTAAAACAGTTATAGGCTATTTGATACTTGATATTACTTAACTTTATTTTGAATTGTTGCCTACAAACTATTTCCATTTGGACCAGTCTACAATTGTGTTGTCTGGTAATGGGTCAAGTTCCCTATTTATTGGTCAAAGAGTGTAGTATAAAGTTGGTTTAATATCAAATATCACAGAAACACACTTCATTTTCATGCAAGGGGATCCTGTAGTGGCAAAGAACCTTATTATCTCCTTTGTTCTCCATGAAACTTTCCCATTCAAATTCGACTTATTAAACTGTTTGCCTGCAGTTATTTTCTACTTCCATAGCTTAATAAACCTATTTCTAATTGAACCTTAAACCTGTCATCAAACAAGATTAATAAATGGCAGTTTTTGAGCCATGACCACTAGAAATGAATTCCTGGTGGTGGTTGATACAATTTCAACTTTGATCTTGGACATTTTTATTCATATGGGTAAATGAATAAGTTTTTACAAGAATGAAAAATTCACTTACCACACCATCAATAGCCATATACAAAAGCTTTCTGGGTCGAACCACAGAGAAAATTCTGTCAATATATTCAAAGATCAGAACCATCATTTCTTCCTCATTCTTGGGAGCTGGCCTGTTAAAATGTGGACAGTGATGAATATACAATTGACAGATCACAGGCCATGCCCACTCAGCTATGACAGAAAGTTCTTTTTTGATATTAACCCTTGTCATGCTGAATAAATTACCTTATTGAATTGCTGTAAAATCAAAGGGCTGAAAGCACTGATAGAACTTGTAAAAAAAACAACATTTCATTTAGAAATCAACTTCATACACAACTATGGTAGGAAAAGTACAAACAAGAGGTATAGACTAAGATCAGCCTGCACATAAGTGCAGTCTGATCTTAGTCTACACCTCCTGCCAAAACCGGAATATTCCGTGTTCAGCATGACAAGGGTTAAACAGCGTTATTTTGCATAATTTATGGCTTGTTTAAATATAGACAGTAATGAACATACAATTGACAGAGCCACAACACCTGAGCTACAACAGGAAGTTCTATTTTGATCCTTGTCATGCTGAACCCAGAAAATTCCTGTTTTGGCAGGTGGTATAGACAAAGATCAGTCTGCACATAAGTGCAGAGTTGTTTAAATAATCAATTTTTTTAAGGAATATTGATCCTCATTAAGACCTTCCAGTGCTGACAGTCCTTCGATTTAAAGCAATTCTGTATGAAATTTTAATTCAGCATAACAAGGGTTAAACCAAATTTTTTTGCCTAATTTTTAGCCAGTAATAATTACATGTAAGGAAAAGGTAAAATGGTTTGTTAGCAACCTAAGCCTCATAACTATAGCTTAAATGAGCTGTAGTTACAATGTCTAAGTCGCCAAACATACAAGAGCGCTTAACATGACACCCAGGTGGCATTATTTTAAAACTTTCATTAAGAAGTTACTTCATCCTGACTACAAGAGCTTTTGAATTATAATAATAATTAGTAATTACAAACTGCAATGGAAGATAATTCAGGAACAGATGGTAGTATAGTCATGAAAATGTAAAATGCAGAATTTATTGTAACATTGTAACAAGAGTGCCATAGTCACAATTCATGCCGCCACTTTGCTGCTGTTTCACGAAAATAGTTGTAGACACTACTTATTTTGACAGAACCAAATTCAAAACATTTGCAGACTACTTTTTGTGCTCACAAGAAAAATGGACATACTTACGGACGGACGGATGGATGTACCCCAGACACTAAGTTTTAAGGGGGCATAATTCAGGGAAAAATTAATGAACACTCAAAAACCCAGAGACTAAGAGTCAAGGGGCATACCTCTTGCAAAAAATCAATGAACCATACATTCCTTGAGACATGTACACCTACAAATTATGGTGATGACATTGACCAAGTTTCTTTAAATCAAGACAAAAAGTTAGGAGGAGTTGGGTTCACAAGGCTGCAATTTCAATAAGCCCCAGATACTAAGTTTTAAGGGGGCATAATTAAGGGAAATTAATGAACCATACCATCCTTGATCCATGTACATCTACAATTTATGGTGATGACATTGACCAAGTTTCATTTAAATCAAGACAAAAAATTAGGAGGGGTTGCAATCACAAGGCTGCAATTTCAATAAGCCCCAGATACTAAGTTTAAACAGGCATAACTCAGGGAAAAATTAATGAACCATAAAATCCCTACTTCATGCACATCTACCAATTGAGGTTATAACATCCATCAAGTTTCATTTAGATCAAGCCAGAAACTAAGGAGGAGTTGCATTCACAAGGCTGCAATTTCAATAAGCCCCAGAGACTAAGCTTTAACCCTTTCCTGTACAATCACTGATTTTACGTCCCTAAGAATTTACTTGAGAAAACATTGTTGAAAAAGAAGAAATTGCTTGTTACAAGCAATTTCTTCTTTTCGACAATATTTTCTATCAAATAGGATCGTTGCTTTTTGAATTGTACTTACTTTACAATGTTGTTTGCTGTCACTTTGAATTTAGATGATTCTAAAATTTTGAAAAACAGTAAAGGGTTAAGGGGGCATAACTGAGGCAAAAATTAATGAAACAAAAAATCCTTACTTCATGCACATCTACCAATTACGGTGAAAACATTGACCAAGTTTCAAAAAGATCCAACCAGAAATTTAGGAGGAGTTGTGCTCACAAGAAAAGTGGACGTACGGATGGACGTACTGACTGACGGATGGACAGACGGAGAAGATGACGCCAATATAAGACCGCCTCTGGAGGCATATAAAAATACCCTGGTCCTCCAAGAACTAAAAAGTAAAATAACTTTTCTCTAATTTAGCACAAATTTCAAAGTTCATGGGGGATAATATGGCAAAAATGATAAGCAAATATTTTGTGAAAATCACACAGTTTGAGTAAAATTGTAAGAGAAAAGAAACCAACAGAAAGACAGCCATGGCCATTCCAGTATTTATGAACTACCCCTCTCCTTTTTGAGGTGGGGGTGTTTTAACTCATTCACACACAAGCCCTCCTTTTTACATCCCTCAAGAAATAAGCTTTTGACAACATTGTGAAAAATGAAGAAATAACATGTATCAAGCAATTTCTTTATCATCCACAATATTTTCTATCAAAGAAGACAAACAAATTTAAAATTTCATCAACATTGTCGTTTGAAGCTTCTTTCAATTTGGATGAGTCTAAAATTCATTCATTGGGAATGGGTTAACCAATTCACACACACAGACGCTTTTTTGACGCCCCTCTAGCCTCAAAATTAAAATTTTTGAAAACATTGTGGAAAATGAGGAAATTGCTTCTTACAAGCAATTTCTTCATTATTCACAATGTTTTTTACCTAATAAAACAAAGGTTTTTAAAATCCAACCAACTTAAAATTGTCTTCTGAAATTTCTTTTAATTTGGACCAGTTTAAAATTCTATCAACTGGAAATGGGTTAAGTTCAGTATCAACCAGAAATTCCTAAACATATTAGAGAAAAAAAAATCAACTTGTCACTACCTTGATTGACAATTTCTAAAATGATACCTTGACTAACGAGTATACCAGACTAACCTCATACTGTAAAAATGTTCTTTCTGATACCCAACTAGGCTGCCTGCAAGATAATTTCAAGGGCATCAGGAGAAAAGTTCACTTACTTGTTTTCTGGATGGGTACATGGATGGATAATTCCATTCATGTCAAGGTACAAGTTGTCAAACTCCATATCATTTGGATTAGGCAGACTTGTGTTAACTGGAATTGTCATACCATCAACTTCCTTTGGCTGTAAATACATGTTCATGGTTCACACAAGATAATAAAAGAAGTATTTCAGGGTTTTTCAATGATTTTATTAAGACTCAAACTTCAAATTTAAGGTTAGACGAGGCAAACAAGTAAACACAAAGTGAGTTCTCACCCTTTTTCCTCTCCCTTTAATCTTTTCTTCCATAGAATCTACATATATTGCAAGGGGACCATCATTTAGTTAAAGATCCTCCAACACTGTCTCTGACCAGCTGAGAACTTGCAGTATTTCTTTCAATTTTCCAAATCCATTTGTTGAATATAATAACCCGCTACTAATTAGAATTTGGCCAAATCTCAGTCACCCCAGCCAGGGTTCCCAAAAACTTCATAAAGTAAAATTCCCTCACCTTTTCCTGACTAAATTTCAAATTTCCCTGACCAAAATCGTCGGCATTTACTGAGCGTAAAACAGCTCAGAAGGCAAGGGGTACTTAAAACCCTTTCAGTTGCTACTAATGTGAAAGCACTTAGCAAACAAAACTGACTCATATGCATTTTTTCTCTCAATACAATATGCTTTCTGATGAGATACAATTACAAACACAGCTTAGCCTTTTCTATAAGAAACTGCCATAGCTACTTGTTGTTTTTCCTTTATTTTTTAAAAATTTCTACATCTGATTCTGAAATTCCCTGACTTTTTCCTAACTTTGATTTTTTTTTCATTTTTCCGACTTTTCCCTGACCGTGGGAACCCTGCCAGCAAAGTGGACATGAACACAGCAGGTTATTTGTTGGGCACAAATGAGAGCAGAAAAGATAAATGTAGCTGGTATTCATACCCAGAACATCACTTTCACAGGGCAAGTATTCTTCCAAATTGAGCTTTGTCCAAACCAACTGTTGTTTTGAATCTATTTGTGGAATAGACAACCCCACTAGATAAGTAAGGGAGTTACTGCTCTGCACAAAATATTGTTCAAATTCACATCTTTGTTATCCTTACAAGTGCAGTTGTCATGCAGATGCTTTTGAAATTTTGGGTGGACACATCGGAAATAATCAAATATACATGTTCTACTGTTTCACCAATGTCACATAAATAGATCCTAGGATGTATATTGCGAAGGTGCAAGATTTTGGGAGACTGAATTTGGACCTCTATGACCAGTGTATGTTAACAAAAAAAGTTTAATTTCATTACAGAGTTTGTTACAAATCCGTTTCTCGGAACAACTCTTCTAGGAGGGGAGAGCAAATATGATTTCAGGGGAGGTAATTTGTAGTAATATGAAAATAAGGAAACCTTCAGAGTAGTATATGACTAGTAGAAATCATACAAAAAGAGAATGAACCCATTCAGAGTTGAGGATCCTTTTCTCTGACTGGATTTGCTTTGTCAACACACACAGAATGTTACATACTGCAATATTCTAATTGAATTTAAGTTACTTTCAGTTTAGTTCATGAAGTCAAATATCATTGTAATAGTGCACATGTGCATAACTAAAGCTTAGGCCATTCCCACACAGTTACGCTTTTTGACACCTTTGAATAAAAAAATTGGAAAACATAGTGAAAAATAAAGAAATTGCTTACAACAAGCAATTTCTTCATCTTACACAATGGTGTCTACCCAGAGTTGAAAAAATCTAAAATTTCATTAACTTAAAATTAATGCTTTTTGACCACCCTTACTAAAACACAATTGGGAAAACATTGTGAAAATTGAAGAAATTGCTTGAAAAAAGCAATTTCTTCATTTTACACAATGATTTCTACCCAAAAAGTTGAAAAATATAAAATTTCACAAACTTAACATAGTCGTCTGCAACTCCTTTGAATTTGTATCAGTCTAAAATTTTGCTGTGTGGTAATTGGTTAAGGTGATCAATTACCGGAGACTCCAAGCTATGGAATAACAAATGTATGAAATTAGTAGGCAACTACATTAGGTCCATAATTTGACTCCCTGACATTCGATTGACAAATATTACAAAGTTGTTAATATTAGTCCATGGGGTGGTAGAGCCAAATAATGGGGATAATGGATCTCTGTGGGCGTAGCCCTCTCTCTGATAATCTGCCAATCTAGCCAGTTGATTATCAGAAAGAGGGCTACCTTATCAGGTTACCAGTCAACTCAGCCCATTGAATTGCCTGGTCAACTCGGCTCGGTCAACTCAGCCCAAATATTTATATATAGTAATACAAGAATGTTACATAATACTTGGAACTTTTGTCAAAAAATGATATCACGTAACTTATTTTGTGCTTATTAATTTATTTTTTTCTTTTGAAATCGTATGATATTGTTAACATATTTGGATTCGGGGCCAATTAGAATGGTTGTTGTTTTGCAATGTAATTTTCAATCTACAACCACTTAAACGTCATTTCTTATGCCATTAATCATGACAGCTTTTTAATTAACCAGAATATTTTGTTATGATTCGGACGTATTCACACACACAAAAAGAAACAGTTAAAGGGTGCGTGGAAATACCGAAATACGCATGAATACCGAAATACACCGAAATATGCCGAAATACACCGAAATATACCGAAATACCACCAAATTCACCTAATTTCGACAATTTTCGGGTAGATGTAAACCAATCTTATGCTGAGACCAATTTTGGGTTTTTTGCATATAATAAATACAGAAAATTAGTTTTGAAAGTTTCTTTCAAAATTCGTGGAAACATACCTATCTAATAAAGAAAATACAAGATCAAACCAATTTATAGAAATACGCGTAAAAATAGTTTGGGAAGTGTTTTTCTGTATTTGAAACTATCAAATCACACGATAGTGCAAGAACAAATCGAAATCACGGGAAATACACTGTATAGTAAAGAAATACATATACGTAGTTTCGGACACGAATTTTGGTATATGTCAAAAGACATACCGATCTCACATAGATGGTACATAATTATACTTAAAAAACTTGAATGTGTATTTCGGTATTTGCTACGAAGAGGGTTAAACATCAAGCCAAATTTAACGTAATTTGCTATGATTTGTTTCGGAAGAGTATTTCAGTATTTGTAGAAAGATACCAATCTTATAGAGAAAGAGACCAAGCCGAAATACATTTAATACCGGTACATATTATTGGAAGTAATTATACATATTTTATAGATGTGTATTTCGGTATTTGTAGGAACATATCCGTTTTACATGGAGAGTACAAGATCAAGCCAATTTACAGAAATACACTTGATTTTTTAAGCGTACGTATTTCGGTATTTGCTGAAACATACCTTGGATACAAAGAGGGTTAAACATAAAGACCAATTTACCGAAATATGCTTTGATTTGTTTCGGAAGTGTATTTTGCAGAGTTATACTTTAAAAACTCGAATGTGTATTTCGGTATTTGCTGTGACAAACCTTTCATATGAAGAGGGTTAAACATCAAGCCAAATTTAACGTAATTTGCTATGATTTGTTTCGGAAGTGCATTTTGGTATTTGTAGAGAGATACCAATCTTATATGTAGAGAGACCAAGCAGAAAATCATATAATACATATTATTGGAAGTGATGATACATATTTTATAGATGTGTATTTCGGTATTTGTAGGAACATATCTGTTTTACATGGAGAGTACAAGATCAAGCCAATTTACCGAAATACACTTGATTTTTTAAACGTACGTATTTCGGTATTTGCTGAAACATACCTTGGATACAAAGAGGGTTAAACATAAAGACCAATTTACCGAAATACGCTTTGATTTTTTTCGGATGTGTATTTCGGTTTTTTGTAGAATAATACCAATCTTATTTAGAGAGAGACCAAGCCGAAATACACTTTATACATATCATTGGAAGTATATTTCTGTTTATGCTGTACCATACCCGTGTTATATGCGGAGTTTAAGATCAAGCTGATATTACCGAAATACACAATGATACATAAACTTCAAATGTGTTTTTCATTATTCATACAGAGACAGATTTTGAATTTGAATTTACCGAAATATATGATAAAGAATTAGTTTTGGAAGCGTAGTTTAGTAATATTGGGAATATACCTACCTTACTTAGAGAACACAATAATTAGTTAATTTTTACAAAACAAAAACAGGACATGAATTAGTTATGTAAGTGTATTTCGGTAATTAGCTAAATATTCATACCTATATTAATAAGTACAAGAACTAGTCATTCTACCGAAATACGAAATTAAAACAATAGCTGGGAAGGGGAGTCAGAATTTGTTAGAATAAACCTTTTTATACAGAGTAAAATGGTAATGAATTTGCTGATCAACACCAGAAATAATCGAGTCTAAATGATATATTGGTATTTGCAGAAACATACCTAGCTTAGATAGAGAGACATTGGATATAAAGAATTAGTTTAGAAGTGTATTTCGGTATTTGTAGAAACACATCTTTCTTACATGGAGAGAACAACATCAAGCCGAACTTGCCGAACTATACTTCTAAAACAGTTTTATTTTGTTTTCCGAAGTCATCTTCTCATTATTGAAAAGATTAATACATGTATTTATTTCTATATTCGATATAGAACCGATTTCACCATTATTATAACCCTTTATTGTTTGATTAAGTCGGAATTGGTATTGCAAATGCTTAAATAAGAAGCACCGCAACACTTTTGTCGAAGATAAATAAAGCTATTATGTAATTATCGTATCTGGGTTTTTAGAATTTGACTGTTAGGGCATTAATTACGTCGCCCAAAATAACACCAATTTTGTAATTTATCTAATTGTTTTGTTTCTTATATATTACATCCAAAAAACCAGTAACCTTGCGCATATCATTGCATTTAGGTCCTACGCTAAAGCAATATGGCTAGATTTGGTCTATTTGGTGATTCGTACATAAAAAGGCTAGACAAGTTCTGCAATGGTGACCTTCACGTTCCCGGGTCAACCGTTTTTGTCCACCGAAGTGAATTACGACTTGACACTCTCAACGACTATCACAAGAACGAATTGAAACAAGCTGAAACCGACATTGTCTTTCTGTCTATTGGAGGGAATGGCATAAGTCCTGTCTCCGTCCCCGAAGATGTTTTTTACAAAATCTGATCCCTTGTGGCCGATTTTGCGGAGTCTGGGATTCACCGAGTATTCTTTTCAGAAATTTTGCCCAGAGCCGACTTCTCCAAGAGCAAGCCACCCGGGCTTACAAAATCTAAACTTGACAGAGACCGAAAGACAATCAACAAACTACTTATTCAGAAATTCGGCGGCAATGTTGTGAAATTTAATGACATTCGATGTCCACACGACTACGACAAGACCTTGTTCATCTTTCATATCCAACAAAGACCAAATCAACGTGCGGTATTAGGACGTACTTCTTCCGGATACGACTGATCCTCTGTAGTGCCTGAGTGAAAAAGTCAGCCAGAACAAAAAACAGTTCTTCTAAGGACTACCATAGTTTTCGAAAGAAACATTTACACCGCATATTGTCATGATACTTTATAATATTTTGTACATTTCCGCGCAAATATTACATATACAAATCTATTTGAAATGTTTCAAAATTATTGAATTTTTCAAAGTAACAGTGTGACAGACAATATACATTAAATTTTTCCGGATTGTCTGTCACATTCTTATCAGCATGAAAGCTACAGATATTGCATAATATTGACCAATATTGATCATGGTCATCTATTGGAATATACAAGATGCTTTACCTCCTGGATTGATTTAGAGATAAGACAATTAACTTATCAGCGGGTGTCCAATATGCCACCTTTCTTACAATATGCTTTTAACTTTCTTATAACCTTATAACTGTCTAAATTTCTTTCCTCCAGTATAGTTTATTATTGTGTCATTTAACTACCCCCACCCCCCACCCCCCCAAAAAACTGAAAAAAAAAATGTTGCATTCAATACCAAGTACAGGTACGTTTCTTCTTATTATGAAACGGGAATACACTTCTAAAGCTATGTTATTGTCCATCTCCGTAAATTCAACTTAATCTTGTATTCCAAATGCAATAGCAATAAGATTCGATAATTGCCGAAATGTGATTAAAAAGCTAATTCCATAGTCTATTTCAGTGAATTCCGTTAAAAGACTTTCAAACACTATTCCTTGTTATTTATTTCGACTTGACCTTTACCGTCTTTGGCAGATAGATAAGTTTCAACAAATACCGAAATACACATTCACAGTACAGTTTTATATTGTAATTGTAGAAAATCAGCAGGTTCTTTAACTACGTAAGATAAATCTTTCTTAAAAAAATACCGAAATACACTTTTGATACAATTTTCATATTGTGTTGCAACAAATTCGGCTTGATTTTGAACTCGCTGCGTAAGCAAGGAAGGTGATACAAATAGCGTAGTTTAATAGCAAAACCTGTCTCCTTTGTTACCTTGTTCCTATTTTTATGGTATTTCAGTAAATACGATTCCAGAGTTCTGCCAAGCTTTTGACCTTAGGGGGCCACTGGCCCATCTAAGCCAATAATGTGGGGCCACTTTTCCAAAACATTTGGCCACTATATTTTGAGGTCGGATATATGATGTGAATCAATGAGAAGAAATCTCAAGGGCTTTCTTTTCATTTAAAAGTAAACAATATATTGAATTAAAGATACAGTTTTGAGCTGTTAATGAATTATTTTTCTTGTGCTATATACAAAGAGAACAAGTCATTGAGTTTTTTCTTGAATAATAAGATAGCCACGAAAAGTTCAAGAGCCATCAATTTATTGAACTGTTTTTCGTAGCTCGATTTAGCTGTTGCGTACCGAATTCTGATTGAGATTTGGCTGATTTTGAAGTCCCAGGTTTGTTTGGTCGATCATCGGCGCCATTTCGTGCTCTCTTTGGCTAAAGAAGCTTAAGATTGTTTTTGTTTTCTTTTTTCTGCCATCGCCGCGACACAAAACAGCAAGTTTATGATGCAGAAGGAATATTTCGTTACGTCAAACTTAAATTTGTTATTTTTATTTTAACACTACTCATTGGCTGATATGACCGAAAAACGGAATTCACAGTGCACAGTAAACGAATCAGAACTACCTTTTCTATCAATATGATGATCTGAATTACCAAGGGAAACCCGGAAGTAAATAAAACCCCAAACATCCGCTGATTCGTCTCAAGCTATCTTCGTACCTACGGCACACGGTTCGTAATTTTAACGCGTCGGTCGGCCCACCAGACATATTTTTTAGGGGCCATCTGTAATTTTTCTGCGCCAATCCCGCAATGGCGCACCCTTGGCAGAACTCTGCGATTCCCTCTTGTACTTTACAGGCATGATTGATATTTTGAAAAAAAAAAAAAACGAAATACACATCCGAAACTATTTTATATGTATAGAGTATTTCGGTAGATTCGACTTGATCTTACACTCTCTAAGATATATTTATACCGAAATACACTTTAACGATCCTTTCTTGTTTTGAATTTCTGTAAAATCGGCATGATCTTGACTTCTCTATACAAGCTAGGAATGTTGGTGTATTTTGGCATATTTAGGTATATAAAATTCCAGTAATATCCATAAAGTGTATTTCGGCTTGGTCTCTCTCTCTAAATATGATTGGTATCAATCTACGAATGCCGAAATACACTTTCGAAATTAATAAAAGCGTATTTCGGTATTGTTTTACCTTCTAATTATGAAAGGTTTGTTTCAGTAAATACCGAAATACACTTTCAAAAATGTTTTGAAAATATATTTAGGCCAATTCATCTTGAATGCGTACTCTATGTACGTTTTTAAAATACAAAAAATCCGGTACAAAACAAATTCTTCTGAGTATAAACTTGATTGCTCTTTTACCCTGTATGTAAAATAGGTATTCTTTAACAATTACCAAAATTCGCGTCCAAAAGCACGTTTATGTAATTCTTTACTGTATTATGGTAAATGAAGAAATACACTTCACAAACTATTTTTATGCATGTTTCTATAAATTTGTTTGATCTTGTATTACATAGGTATGTTTCCACGAATTTTGAAAGAAACTTTCAAAACTGGTTTTCTGTATTTATTATATGCAGGACACCCAAAATTGGTCTCAGCATAAGGTTACTTTACATCTACCCGAAAGTTGTCGATATTTGGTGATTTTGGTGGTATTTCGGCATATTTCGGTATTTATGCGTATTTCGGTATTTCCATACACCTGCAGTTAAAAATAAGAATTCCCTCACCCCTAAATATTTCTTTTATGAAATTTCGCCAATCACTTTATACTATAGTATATATTTGGGCCGAGTTGACCGTGCCGAGTTATACGATGGGCCGAGTTGCCGGTGGGCCGAGTTGACCGGTCACCACCTTAACACAGCTCGGTACCTCACAGCCAGTCAAAACTGATTTACCTTCTCTTCAACGCAATGAACTAGAATCGATGGGTATTTTCGACTCAGCCATCGAAAGAATGCTGGAACTCCCATATCTGCAACTGCAACTACTGTATGAGATAGAAGCTGTTAATGATTAAATATGAAAAAAACACGATTTTATTTATTTTGTCTTTTTACGCTTTCATTTTCACGCTGAACTTCCGGTCAGCTTTATGGATGAAGGACAAGGATTGGTTTAATTTTTCCCAATAAGCCAATAGAAATGCGTCTTACAATTTTTTCTTTAAATTCGGGATAACTCGACTACCATCCAAAGACATAAATATGGAAGAAAGCTTGTTGAAAAACCTTTGCAGTTCTGCCAAATTAGATCGAGATAAAGGCTTTCAACTTATCAAAAATTATCTTGAAAATGCTGACAATGAAGCTGTATTTTCCATTGAAAAGAAGCTCATGGATCTTCTCGCAGACAGTTCCTGCGAATGGGAAACAAAACATGGGGCCTTGATGGGGTTGAAGGCTGTTTGTCAGTCCAATGTCATCCTTGAAGATTTGAGCTCAAAATGGCTTATTCAAGCTTTGAAAATGGCGGATGACAGTGAATTTCGTGTGAGAATAGCTGCTGGTGAGCACATGGTTATATGAATTAGGGTGAAAAGTAACAACCTTCTAATTACCTCTGAGCTTAGCTCATCAAGAATAAAATGGGCAAATGTGGGTTGATAATATTTTGTCGAACGCCAGTTGGTTGATATCAGTCATATTACTACAGCTGGAGCACCTAACAATAGATTCCTGGTATTTGTTTCACCAGTACCACCATTACATCCTTTTGAGCCTGCTTATCCCCGTTCAGGTGGTTTACAATTATCCTCCCATTGGTGAGAGACAAATAGCGAAAATGATATGTGCCCCTGCCTGGGATGGAACCCATGATCGAAGATTGGGATTGCTACCAACTGCACGGTGATGGCGGCTATAATACAAAAGAAAATGCAAAGATAGTAAACAAATTAATACTAAATAAGTGGTTTCACTATATCTATACGTCTTTAAATTTTAGAACAAATGATCGGAAAGTAACACATAGAGTCTGGCAGTCCAAAAGGTGTACTAGATTAAAAAAGTTAGGGCCAAATGGAGGAAAGTTTGGGCCAAATTGAGGAGAAGTAGGTGCCAAAGTCAAGTGATAGTCATCATCTAAGGAATTTTATCTGGTCATCCCTTGTACAAAGTCACAACCACAACAAAAATTCAATACAACCTGCCAACCAATGAGCTCATTTCATTCATCTGATTTTCTGTCAATCAAAAGTGTAATTAATTTGGGCAATGTGTTGGTCTTGTGTCAGACTGGATGACATAATTGATCTGATTTACAGCCTTTGAGCAATTATACAAACTTGGCTCTTGGAATTGTTTCTGGTAGTCAAAGAAAATGTATGTCTTAATAAAACTTTTCTTTTTTGAACGCCATAACCTTTCACAAAATGAAAAAAAACTTGCGCCAGAATTTCATTTTTGTCGTGTTTGGTGATATTGGCAACAGACAGTGCGAGCCCTGATATTGTGTTCAGAGTCTACTATGCCATGTCGAAAAAATCTTATGACAATTTTATCAATTGTTTGTGTAAACTTGGTTTTTAGTGATTTTGTTAATACAAAATGGCCATTTAAAATTGATCCAAAAACTGGACCACACACACTTAAATATCTTGGTGAGCTTATACACATGTACAGAATATGGCTTCTTCTGAAAGGGCAAGGTCACAGGGGGGTCAAAGTTCAAATTTTTTGTCATCTCGTACCATTCTGGCAAAAATTAAAAATATCTTGCACATTTGTGCATCTTCATGAGCATACATGCAGAGTGTATGAGTTGGTTTTCGACCTCAAACATTAAGCTCTTAGTAAGGGGATCAAAGTCAAACTTTGACCTTTTCTGCAAAGAAAATCACCTCAGAATTGGCATTCTCCTATTAGGCTATTGTATACAAATGTGTTGTATCTAATTAAAATAACAAATGACTGATGCTTTGGAAATAAAATTGACTTTACTGATTATTAAGAAGATGTTCATGTCTTTACATTTTTATTTTTATTTATTTTCTAGCCTAGTATTAAAGTTGCTTATTTAGATATAATGCTTGATTTTTAGGAGAGCTGATTGGTGCCATGTGCAAGAAGTATGGTTCCCATTTGTACAAATCCTGTAAAACCAAAGTGCTTGAAGGCATATCCAGCAACCTTGAACGGGATCTTATGGAAGGAAGCACGTCAGAACAAGAAGAAACAGAAAATCTGATAGAAAAACTTTCAAGCTCTCCCAGAGGGGAGAAGGTATAAATTAATCAATCACCAGACAACTTAACCCTTATCATGCTGAACCCGGATTATTCCGGTTTTGGCAGGAGGTGAGGAACAAGATCAGCCTGCACATAAGTGCAGTCTGATCTTGGTCTTTACCTCCTGCTTGTACTGATCTTGCCAGAGTTGTTTATGAAAATGATTTCTAAAAGAAATATTGCTTTTTGAACAACAAGTACTATCAGTGCTTTCAGCCCTTTGAATTTACAGCGATTCACTAAGGTAATTTATACAGCATGACAAGGGTTAATATAGGCTGGTCTTATTTAAAAGTAAAAGCAGATGAAATTGCAATGGGAGAGTAAACCTTTTTTAGATTGCATCTAATCTATAGTGTTTTTATACCCCTACCTATGAAGTAGACAGGTTATATCAGTGTCTCCATATCCATCTGTCTGTTCTTCCATCTGTTCATCTGTACATAGACTTTTGTTTCTGTACTCTAACCCAACCAATTGACCTACAATCATTAAACTTGATACAATTGTTGCCAATGCTCCAATGGAGAGCCCTGTTGTTTTAGTTCAAAAATGTCAAGGTCAAAATTGAACTTTGAATGAAAATGGTTTTGGTTCTCTAGCTCATAAGCCATTTGACTTAGGCCTATCAAACTGTATACAAATGTTAGCCATGACCCAAAGAGATGCACTATTGTTTTTGGTAAGGTAGGTCAGAGGTCAACTATGGTACTTGAGTGACAAAATGCTGGTGGGGGTATCAGTACCCTTTGCAACAATTTTAGTAATGCACACGTTTTATTTTCTAGAGACAGAGTATAGAAGCAGCGAAGATATTTCATGATACGGCTGGATGGAAGTCACTGGAAACTTGGATGAAGTAGGTTTTTATCAACAAATATATACACAGTATTGCACGTACAATTTACTTAAAACTATAAATGTGTAGTAAATTCCCTACCACACAATGTTGCATTATTGAGGCTTTGATGAAATATTTACATTTTTTCTACCCATTATGGTACTAACTATTCAATTCAAAAACACTTTTAACCTTTTAACACTTGTAACAAGCAGTAACTTCTTTAACCATGATATTTTCTCAAGTATCAGGGATGTGGAAATACGTTTTTTCTCTACTTGTTCACGGACAAGTAAAATGTGATTTTCTACTTGTCTTGGATCAAAATTGACTTGCCCGTGAAAAGATGAAGAACAGATAAATTTTGAGAAAACTTTATTTTTAAAGAAGAAAGTGCTGGAACTCAGCATTTTCTTCATTTAAAACAATATTTTCTAGCCTTAGATACAAACATTATGCTCATAAATCTCTTCTATCTATATATTACCACTCCAAGATTTGCCTTGATATTTACTTGTCTACGGACAAGTAGCCTCGAAAAATGTACTTGCCCGCAGGTAGAAAAGCCAGTGTCGGACAAGTCGGGCATGGGAATTCCACACCCCTGAGTATAAAATAACTACGCCAAAACAAGGGTAAGGGCTAAATGTCATCTGCATTTTTAGCTCACCTGAGCACAAAGTGCGAGGTGAGCTATTGTGATCGGTCGTCGTCCATCCGTCTGTCCGTCTGTCCGTCCTTCCACAATTTCTTTAAAAATCTTCTCCTCCTAAACTAGTAGGCCAATCAAGCTGAAACTTTGCAGGGATGTTCCTTGGGTGAAGTTCTACAAAAGTTGTTAAAAGAATTTAATTCCGTCAAAAACTCTGGTTGCCGCGGCATGTGAAAATGTGAATCTTTAGTAAATCTGTAAAATCTTTAAAAATCTTCTCCTCCTAAACCAGAAGGCCAATCAAGCTGAAACTTTGCAGAGATGTTCCTTGGGTAAAGTTCTACAAAAGTTGTTAAAAGAATTTAATTCCGTCAAAAACTCTGGTTGCCGCGGCATGTGAAAATGGGAATCTTAAGTTAATCTGTAAAAATCTTTAAAAATTTTCTTCTCCTAAACCAGTAGGCCAATCAAGCTGAAACTTAGCAGGGATGTTCCTTGGGTGAAGTTCTACAAAAGTTGTTAAAAGAATTTAATTCTGTCAAAAACTCTGGTTGCCGCGGCATGTGAAAATGGGAATCTTTAGTAAATCTGTAAAAATCTTTAAAAATTTTCTCCCCGTAAACCAGTAGGCCAATCAAGCTGAAACTTTGCAGGGATGTTTTTTAGGTGAAGCTCTTCAAAAGTTGTTAAAAGAATTTAATTCTGTGAACTCTTGTAACTGCGGCATATGAAAATGGGAAATTTTAGAAAATCTTTGTTGTCTTTTTTTTAACAGACTACAAGGCCAAAGGCATTTATATTTTATATAGAGCTTAATCATATTGTTCTCAACCAAGTTTTTTTAAATATTTAATCTCTGGGGTCAAAAATTGCCCCGCCCCTGAGGTATGAAGTTTGGAAAAATGCTTAATTAGAGCAATTTCAAAAGACTTCTCCTCTTTAATATAAGGTCTAGGATATTCATATTTGGTATGGGGCATAACTAGATGGTTTTTTACCATATCACTAAAAGTTGTCTTCTTCAGGTCAAAAAAAGCTCTGCACTAGGGGTCCAAAATTTGGAAAAACGCAAAATTTGAATATGTTAAAAAAAAATTCTTCATTTTAAGGAGGAGGGCATTTATATTTTGAGTGTAGCATAGCCTGGCTGTTATCTATCTGTTTTGATCAAATTATGCTTGTAGGTTAATAAACACCCCTTCCCTGGGTGTCCAAAGTTAGTTAAAATGCTCAATTAGACCATGTTCAATAGTCTTTTCCTCCCAATCTAAAAAGTCTAAGGCATTCATATTTTGTATATAGCATATCCAGATGGTTCCCTACCATGTTAGCTAAAATTTTAGCACTGGGATCAAACATGGCACTGCCCAAGAGGTCAAAATTTTTTGAAAACGCCCAATTAGAGCAACATCAAAAGTCTTCTCCTTCTAAAACATAAGGTGAAGGGCATACATATTTGGTATGTAGCATGACTAAATAATTTTGTACTACGTAACAGGAAAATATGCTCTTAGGATAAAAAATGTCTCTGTTCCTGGGGTTGAAAATTGCGTAAATTGCATTGAAAGAATTCTTCTTCTTAAAAATAGGTTCCAGAGCATTTACATTAAAAACAAAGGATAACATTATTGTTATCTACCATGTTAATATCCTTTTGACAAACATGGCCCTTCCCAAGGCATCCAAGGATATGAAAAACGCTCAATAAGAGTATGTTCAAATATTTTCCACTCCTCATGTATAAGTTGTAATGCATTCATATTTTGATTTATAGTACATCCAGATTGTTCTCTACCAAGGTTGCTAAAATTACACCCATTGAAGTTGCAGACAGTAATTAGAGTTTGATTGAAATCTAAATACAAAGAATTTCAGGTAGAAAACACTGTTAGAAATGGATAAATTGCTTGTCACTCCCTTTCTCACTATGTATTTTTCAAACCTGTTTTCCCTGAGGGTGACAAATTCTGGGATAGTTTGGTAATGGATTAAACTATAAAGCCAAAGGCATTCATTATTATTGTAAAGCATTACTGGATTGTTTTGTACAAAGCCCAAAATCTTATATATCTTTTATTTATTTTGCTCAAGTTGTGTCTTTTTTATACTAAAAAGTACTGTAATTTGGAGATGCCTCAGGTGAGCGATTTAGGACCATCATGGTCCTCTTGTTTTAGCTCACCTGAGCACGAAGTGCTCTGGGGGAGCTATTGTGATCAGTCATCGTCCGTCCGTCCATTCACAATTACAAAAAAATCTTCTCCTCGTAAACTAACCATGGAATTTCAACAAAACTTTACAGAAATGATCCTTAGGTCATGCTCTTTCAAAATACTTCAAAGAATTGAAATCCATGAAGAACTCTGGTTGCCATGGCAACGAGTGAAAAAACTTAAAAAATCTTCTCCTCCAAAGCTGTAAAGCCTAGAGCTTTGATATTTGGTACAAATCATCATCTATGGACCCTCTACCAAAATACTTCAAAGATTTACCGTATTATGAAAATTAGCCCTTTTCTGGGCGATCCCTGATTTTACATAGAAATAAAGAAGGAAATCTTTAAAAATCTTCTTCTCCAAAACCATGAGGCCTAGAGCTTTGATATTTGGTACAAATCATCATCTATTGACCCTCTACCAATGTACTTCAAAGA
The DNA here is from genome assembly GCA_946902895.1 of Fragum fragum. NCBI lineage: Eukaryota > Metazoa > Mollusca > Bivalvia > Cardiida > Cardiidae > Fragum > Fragum fragum. The sequence continues at coordinate 8,194,406 of OX336366.1, forward strand.
ATTACCATATTCTGAAAATAAGCCCTTTTCTTTGTGATCCCTGATTTTACATAGAAATAAAGAAGGAAATCTTTAAAAATAATCTTCTCCCAAACCACGAGGCCTAGAGCTTTGATATTTGGTATACATCATCATCTATTGACCCTCTACCGATATACTTCAAAGAATTACCATATTCTGAAAATTAGCCCTTTTCTTTGTGATCCCTGATTTTAGATAGAAATAAAGAATGAAAAAAACTTAAAAAATCTTCTTGTCCCAAACCATAAGGCCTAGAGCTTTGATATTTGGTACAAATCTTCATCTTTTGACCCTCTACCAAAATACTTCAAAGAATTACCGTATTCTGAAAATGAGCCCTTTTCTTCGTGATCCCTGATTTTACATAGAAATAAAGAAGGAAATCATTAAAAATCTTCTTATTCCAAACCATAAGGCCTAGAGCTTTGATATTTGGTATAAATCATCATCTATTGAACTTCTACCAAAATACTTCAAAGAATTACTCTATTATGAAAATTAGCCCTTTTCTTTGTGATCCCTGATTTTACATAGAATAAAAGAAGAAAATCTTTAAAAATCTTCTTATCCCAAACCATAACGCCTAGAGCTTTGATATTTGGTACATATCATCATATATTGACCCTCTACCAAAATACTTCAAAGAATTATCACACTCTGAAAATTAGCCCTTTTCTGTGAGATCCCTGATTTTATATAGAAATAAAGAAGGACAACTTTAAAAGATCTTCATCTCCCGAACCGTAAAGCCTAGAGCTTTGATATTTGGTACATATCATCAGCCATTGACCCTCTTCCAAATTGCTTAAAAAAATTAGCCCTTTTCGGTGCAATCCCTAATTTTAGTTAGGAATGAATAATGATATCTTTGAAAACCTTCTTCTCCCAAACCATAAGGCCTAGAGCTTTTATACTTGGTATGTATTGATGTCTATACTTTAAAGCATTACCATATTCAGGAAATTAGTGCTATATGGTGGGATCATCAATATACCTAGGATTAAAAGAGAAATCCTTAAACACCTTCTCCAAAATTATTAGACAGAGGGCTTTGCTATTTTGTTTATATCATAAAGCCATGAACCATCATACTCAGGGGAGCGATTTAGGACCATCATGGTCCTCTTGCTTCAATTAAGACCAGTTTTATTTTTATTTTTTTTGTCATCAGATTAAATGAAGACTTTGTCATAAGTGCCTATAAATATAGAGGCAATTAAAACAGAAATATACTTAGTCGTTGAAATGGTTCAAACAAATATTTTTTTTCAAAACATTAATTTGCATTTCTCATTGATGAACAGGTTGAAATCTTATGGTACCATGGGTAATTTACAATAAAGAAAAGGGAGAAAGATGTCAACTGCTTCAAGGAATCAAAGTCAATCTTAACTCTTTCCCTTTTTTCAAAATTTAGACTGGTCCAATTTTTAAAGATCTTGTAGACAACAATTAAAAGAGAGTAATTTGAGAAGTAACCAGCGTAAAAGTTAGAAAATATTGTGTGGGAAAAGAAGAAAGTGCTTGTTACAAGCAATTTCTTCTTTTCCCTGATTTTTTTCTCAAATATAAAATCACAGGGACATAAAAACAAGGGATTGTGCAGGAATGGTTTAATAAAAATGTCAAGACCATTTGTAAGCTAAAACTAATTCTTAAATGAAGAAATTGCTTGCGACAAACAATTTCTTATTATCTGCAATGCTTTCTATGCTAAAATACATGAACTATTAGACTGAAAATTGTAATTTGCAATTTCTCTGAATTTGGACCAGTCTAAATTTTGGCATCTGGTAATGGTTTAATGTATAACTACTTTTAGGTGCATACAAAGTATTATAGAAGGATGTGCACACAAGTTCAATGAGTATGTTGATCAAAATTTGTTAGATTTGATCTTTAGATGCCTCACCCACACCAACAGATTTGTGAGAGAGACGGGATACTATGTCTGCTCTAGTCTAGTAGCCTGTGGGGCAGTACAAGAAGGTATGAAGGCATAGAATGGTATTAATCATATGTACATCTAAATGCAACTTGTTTCATCAACATAAATAAAAATACACCAAATTGTTTCACTTTTGATAAAATGCTTTCCTTAATTCAAAAATCTACCTCAACTAATAAATAGATGCTAATCACCAATTTTCACCCAACAGCAAGTGTAAAATGTTAACACAATAAACATTGTAGATTTGTTGATAAGACTAAACCAAGAATTGATTTAATTCAGAATATTCTCTGGAAGCAGCATGCAAAAAGAATCATTACATCCATGGTTCCAGAGGTCAGGAGCAGATCTGGTGCAATGGTATCCCACTAGACTCTGGTGTTGGGAGTCCCTGAGTTTTTAAATGTAGTCATAATTTGCATGCAAAATGGAAACTACCCTTTTGTGAAGACTGCAGAATTCTTTATTAGAGATGAATAAATCATTGCATATTTGACTAAAATATGTTAAGAGTTTATGATATGGACCATGTAGGACAAGTCTTTAGGTGGATATCAGGTGGTATGTCATGGGAAGATTTCAACCTCTTATTAATCCCCTACCGACAAAGCCAAGGTGGCAGGGCCTTCCAAGGGCTGATTTGAATATCTGTTGCCCGTCCTGTGTTGTGGGGCGTCAAGAATTGAAGTGCTAACACTCTAGAGGCCACAATTTTTACCCTATCTTCATGAAGCTTGGTCAGAATAATTCTTAGGTCATGAGGATGAACCCTATTGATTATAGGAGGGTTCCATTTGAAAACACAGGAAAAGGGGCCTCAATGACAATTTCTTTGTTTACACACTAGAGGCCATAAATATGGCTCTATCTTCATGAAAGTTTGCCAGAATAATTATAAGGTCATAGAGATGAACCCTATTGATTATGAGAAGGATCTTTCCGAAAACACAGGAAAAGGGGCCTTAATGACAATTTCTTTGTTTACACTCTAGAGGCCACAATTTTGGCTTAATCCTCATGGAACTTGGTCAGAATAATTGTTTGACATGAGGATGAACCCTGTCAATTATTGGAGTATTTTATTGGAAAACACAGGAAAAGGGGCCTTATGACAATTTCTTTGTTTACACTCTAGAGGCCACAATTTTGGCTCGTTCTTCATGAAACTTGGTCAGAATAATTGTTAGGTCATAAGGATGAATCCTATTGATTATGGAAAGGTTCTATCAGAAATCACAGGAAAAAGGGCCTTTATGACAATTTCTTTGTTTACAGTCTAGAGGCCACAATTTAGGTTCTATCTTTATGAAACTAGGCCAGAATAATTATTTGCACATGAGGATGAAGCCTATTGATTATGGGAAGGTTCTTTTGGAAAACACAGGAAAAGGGGCCTTAATGACAATTTCTTTGTTTACACTCTAGAGACCACAATTTTGGCTCAATTTTCATGAAAATTGGCAAAAATAAATTTTTAGTTACAAGGATGAACCTTATTGATTATAGGAAGGTACTTTTGGAAAACACTGGAAAAGGTGCCTTAATGACAATTTCTTTGTTAATGCTCTAGAGGTCATCATTTTGGCTCAATCGTCACGTAACTTGGTCAGGATACTTGTTTGGTCATAAAGATGAACCTTATAGATTATGGGAAGGTTCTATAGGATAACATGGGAAAAAGGGCCATAATGACAATTTCTTTGTTTACAGTAGAATCCACAGTTTTGCCTCAATCTTCATGAAACTGATTATAGTTGTTTGTCTCTAGTTGCGTTTTTTTTTAACAGCAGACAGTTCAGGTGAGCGATCTAGGACCATCATGGTTTCCTTGTTCTTTTCGCCATCACTTTTGCCAAATTGAAAAAACTGGAGCCAAATCTGTAGCCAAGAAGCCAATTGAGAAGCCATATTTTTTGTCGAGTTTCATACTACTGAAATACGCTGAGGTAGGAGACTATTGACAAAAAAAAAAAAAGATCCAACGCACACACATACTCAAAACTTAATAACTTAATGTGTAATATATCTTTTGCATTTGAATTCAATCACACAAGCCTTAATTTTTCAAGCAAATTTGGGATATTTCACTAAAATTTGTATCCCATCCCCAGTATCCAACCCACCCACAGAGACTCGCAAACAAGTTTGTCTTTTACTGTCCTGAACTCTATCAATTGTCAAACCGAACAATTTTATAAAGTGAATCAGAGATCAAATAACGTAGTTTTGTTGTAAATTTCTTTTTCAACTCTTTTTTTATATTGAGTGTTTTTTAAGACGAGTGATTTACTTTAACAGAGATCAAAGTCATGGCATTTTTCAACCAATTATGCTCAAATATTTCTCTGTTGATGGAAAAACGCAGCTGACATCACACAAAAATGTTGAGTCTGACCATTCTACTTTAAGGGAGGTTAGGGTTGTGCATACATCAAAGAGACCTACCTATCAGGCAGACTTTGGAGGGTTGCAGTGTTGCACAATTTCCCCTGAGTAAAATTTAGGCTCCAATTAGTGCACAAGAATCAGCTATTTGTATGATTAATATTTTTGATGGACATGTATTCTGGATTTATTGTAAACGCACTGAAGTAATATTTTCTGATTTTGATTTGTTAAATTTGATTTAGCTAACAAACACTATTATTTAAGAAATCATCATCATGGTCAGAAACTGTCACCTGCATTGTAGGTCATATATTTTATAAGTGTTTGTCACACTTCGTTTATTGACTGACTCTCATGTTTATTGAAATTGGACACGATTGTCACCGTTTTAACACCTATAACTACGATGATCTGCCTTGATTGCAGTCTGATACAAACTTTTGGTACATGGTGGTACTTTGTATGAAAATCAATATTGCTTCAATGGACTTTATTTTTCATCACCAGCGTTTTTGGCAGATTCGTTTTTTTATCGCCACTTGGCTTAAATTTTTGCATTTGGCGACATTGGCCATCGTCAGTGACGGCCCTGCAAGCTGGACTTTGGTTTTTCACTCTGTCCATGTGTCTGTGTGGTTAATCATTTCTCCAGACTTTTTTCTAAACCTTTGAAGATATTGAACTTATAATTGGTGTTGTCTGCAATCATAAGCTAAATATCAAGATAAAGATGCCAAGTTGGTAGATCTGTACACAAAATCTTTGCTGTACAACTGATGCATTTCCTGTGTAAATCACTTGATTTGGATGTACAAGGCATATTTTGTGAAAATTTCACCATGATATAAAGAGTTTTGCTCCTGATTAAACTTGAAAATGCTTGTCTAGACAACTCCTCAAACAGTTTAAATTATTCACTTGGAGCTGTAGATAAGCAAGATACCACTTTCATGGAAACTCTTCATAGAGCTTTCATGAAAGTGGTTTATGAAGAGTTATGAGTTATTGCCCCGATTAACATTAAAAATGCTTGACCAGACAACTTCTCCGGTGATTCAAAGATGCAAATTTTGCATGAGTTTTGGCCTAACGACTACGTAGTCGTTGCCCTTAAATTAACATTTCAGAGTTATTGGCCATGTGACGTGAAATAAAGGGGAGGGGGGTATCACCTTTAGTGTTAGTTTTCTAGTTGCAACATACTGCTTGTGGGAGCGGATTTGGTCTTGTGGTAACAAACCAAACTGCAGTTTCAAGGATCACTGGTTTAACTCATTACCAGACAACAAAATTTTAGACTGGTCCAAATTGAAAGGAGTTGCAGACGACAATTTTAAGTTTATGAAATTTAAGGTTTTTCGAACTTTCTCGGTAGAAAACATTGTGGATTATGAAGAAATTGCTTGTCACAAGCAATTTCTTCATTTTACATGATTTTTTTCCAATTGCTTTTATTGAGGGGCATCCAAAAGTGTCACTTTGTGGGAATGGGTTAAACTCCTGCTTTTACATTCATTTGGTCGAGACTTTAAATCAAGGCCGTTCTCCATTATGGCCCCAGTTGTTGAGTGGGAAGTAAAATCCCATAAAATCAACCCAAATTCTGCCTGATTATCACAATACATGTATTTGTCTTGCCTTACATCAATATCTACAATATTTCTAGGTTCTCAAGGAATTATACTAGATTAATCCATTACCTCATGTCAAAATTTTAGACTGGTTCTAATTTGAAGAAGTGGCAGACAACAAATGAGTTAAAATTTTAAAGATCTCTGACTTTCTAGGTAGAAAACATTGTGGGAAATGAAGAAATTGCTTGTCACAAGTAATTTCTTCATTTCCCACTATGTTTTCCCAAACTTTTTTTAATTGAAGGCACCAAAAGGTGGCAATGTGTTGGAATGAGTTAAGAGAATGCTGTTGTAGTTAAGTGATTGATTTGGCGCAGTGGAAGAGTTTTGTTCGATTAAATAAGAACATTTTTATGTCTCTTGGGATTTTCGGGTGGGGGTGTTTGGCGGTATTTGATATGTGGCCAAAATGGAGCCGCGTGCGAATTAAAAGTTAACGAAAAAGAACTTTCTTTGTTGCTAATTCCCAAATTCCTGGCAGTCTACCGAAATGCTATTCTTGTATATGGAGACCAGTTGAGTGACTATCTTGCAGAGGGACTCCTTGTAATATTTGTCGCGCTGTACGTCAATGTTTACATATTTTTAGGTTCTCAAGGAATGATTCTGGATGAGGAGAATGCTATTCTAAAATATGGCCAACAGTTTTGTGACTATCTTTCAAAGGGACTTTCTGACAACTGGAGTCAGGTAGGCATGCTTTTACAACCCATTACCACTCAATTCCACATTTGAACTCACCAAAGATCACAGCCATAGGGCAGTTGGTAGCGCATCAGACTCTCAATCACGAGGTCCTGGGTTCGATCCCCATTCACTGTAAATACCCTTTCTGACATTTGTCTCTCACCAATTGATGGGTAATTGTAAACCTAATTGGGATGGGTAGCTGGAGACTTGGAAAGGATATAGTGGTATTACTGGTGTCAGAAATACCAGGATTCCACAGTTAGGTGCTTCAGCCTACGCAATATGACTGAAATACTGTTAAAAGTGGTGTTAAACCCCATCCAATCAATTGAACTTACCAAAAAGAATTTGTTTAGGAAGACATTTTGGAAAAAGGAAAAGTGGAATGTTTCAAGCAATTTTTCTTTCCTCACACTGTTTACTACTAAATTTTGACCTTATTTTTCAATTTCTACTCACTTTGAATGGTTGCCTTCATTTTCTTTCATTTTATCCAATGCTAAGTTTTGTTGTTTGGTAATGATTAGAACAGTTATTTGTCAACATTATATGGTCTGCTAAGTGGTAGACCTCACAGAATTTGTCTTGGTTAAAAAATATGGCTTTTTTGGGGGGTGCTTATGTCCATATATAGTATATAGTGAAAATTTTGAAACCTTGTTCCTGAACATTAACTGTATGATGAGTAAATTCAAGCCAGTGGAGCAAACTGGGCACTCAAGGGCCTCTAGTTCACAGGTACAGGAGCATATTGTATCCTAACTTCCTTTTTAAAAACTTCATTCAGAATGAATGTTCAAAATGTTTACGCAATATGGATTGTAAAGGTTATTTGTCTTGTCCAGAAACATTCCTCAGAGTGTTAGTCTCATATTCATTATTTTGATTGAAAAACTGGCCTTAATGTGTGATTTAATCTTTGAATCATCATTTGCAATACTTCTGTTTAATCAGCTGTATTAACTTAATTGGGGTAATAGATTGACCCATTCCCACATGACAAAATTTTAGGCTGATCCAAATTCAAAGAAGTTACAAACAACAATTTCAAAAGTCTGTCAGTTAGGGTAGAAAACATTGTAATTAAAGAATTGATTGCTTGTTACAAGCATTTTCCTTATTTTTCAAAACGTATTCCTTAGCTTGTTAATTGAGAGCCATAAAATAGGATTGTTTTGGAATGGGTGAACCCATTCCCACACAACAAAATTTAAGACTAGTCCAAATTGAAAGGAGATGCAGACAATAATTTCAAGTCGATGGGATTTTAAACTATTTCGTCTTTTGGATAGAAAACATTGTGGATAATTAAGAAAATGCTTGATTCAATATTTTCCAACGCTTTTTTCTGAGGGGCATAAAAAGGAGGGATTGTGTGTCCCGGTATTTTACATTACTGTGGTTTTATTTTTAAGAAAAATTGCTTATAACAAGCAATTTCTTCTTTTCCCACAATATTTTCTACCACATAGGATGGTTTCATTTCAAATTGCATCCAATTTTCTTTGTCGTCTGCCAGTCTAAAATTTAAGAAAATGGGAAAGGGTTAAGTATCAAAAAAGAGTACATTTAGCTCAGATAGAAATATTACATTCTTTTTAAGGTAAGATTAGCTTCATCTGTGGCCACCAGGAAATTTCTTCAAAGTCTTCCATCAGATGAGGCCAGACTTTTGTTTTATCCCACTCTTCTTCCCAGAATGTGCTTAAACAGGTAAGATAATTTACAGATTACCAATATCAATAAAAAATTCTATTGACCAATCAAATTATTCGTTTTGACCAGAAGCTGTAGCTGCAACATTAGGTCGCCAAGATTTGCCTTTTGAATTATGTCCATGGCCGCATATTTTACAGATTATTACTTAACCCTTTCCTGTTCAATCCCTGGTTTTCACGTCCCTGTGACTTTATACTTGAGAAAACATTGTGGGAAAAGAAGAAATTGCTTGTATAAAGCAATTTCTTCTTTTCCCACAATATGTTCTACCCTATAGGTTGGTTACTTTTCAAATTGCACATACTTTTAGTTGCTGTCTGCAACTTCTTTGAAATTGGGCTAGTCTAAAATTTTGAAAAACAGGAAAAGGTTAACAGTGCTCCAGATAAGGTCTGTTTTTCCGTAATTTACGGACATAAATTGGCTGGTTACGCATATTTTTCAGCGAATTGCCGTACAAGTTACGGACCGTAAATCATGTGTACGGACATTATAAGGTACGAATGCGTAAACAAAAGGGAACTTACTCTTGTAGCATTTCATGTAATCACTCGGCTATTTCTGATATTGCCGAAAATCCCCGTTACTTTGTTATTGCCTACCCTAATTACCGATCGATTTTCGTCTCTTTCCGTGACATTAGAATGCAGACCGTGGGAAAATTCTTGTCAACAAGGACGGTACCCGGCATTGAATCTCTTTCTAATTTAATGTCGTGAGCGATGTGAAACCAGGAGTTCCGACTGACTAAAATCGCAAAATGTCGAGACAGAAAACTTTGACGAGTTTTTTTCAGCCGTCTACGGACAAATCCCTACAGCAGTTTCGTTCTCGCCAGTTTGGACATCTGTTTGAAACAAGAAATCAGTGATGATCCTGAATATAAATGGTTTCTTGTTTAATTAAATAGAATTTGTGATACAAAAACGAAATGATAATAATTTAATAGTTTTGTTGTTGAGTAGACTGTGAAATCGATTCCGGACGATTCATAGAAGTTAAGGAAGAGTTCGGGTGTCTACTACGGTAGATACTCGTATTTATAGAATGTCATTTTGTCTAATTTTCTTCAAACAGAGCTATAGCTATAGCTCAGATTTTGAGTTACCGACTGTAATTCAATGTTTGATGAGCAATTGACCTGTTTATATAAATTACTTTAAGTGTAATATATAATCAGGATAATTGCTTTGATAGCGATCAATTGGCTACATAGAAAAGTTCTAGCGTTCTTGCTGTATTCTAACATCATGGTGTAAATGTTGACCATCTCTGTGTTGGGTTAAAGAGCTCAGTTTTGATTAAAAGGTTACTTAATAAACGAAAGAAACGAAATTTGATATTCCTTCTGTTTATTTGATACTAAAAGTAAGCTGGTACTGATCCTCATATCAAGAACTGATTTAAAATTATTTGGATCATTACAGTACTGATGCCTCTTGAAATTATCTGGAGCACTGGGTTAAGCTGAGCTTGGATATTGGAGGTCATTGGGTCGGCCATTGATCTTCTAATTGTCTTGGTCAGGGTAAATGATTGTCACATTTATCTTAAATATGTTCTTATCCCTGTACCCAAGCTAGACCCATTAAAAGTTGAAAAACATGAGATGGGTCTAAATTGACCAATTGCTAGCCCTGCCCACTTACTCCAATGGCTCAACCCCTTGACTCTGACAGGAAGTTTTTCCTCGCTATTTAACAGCTTTATTTTACAAAATTTATGGCCAGAAGCATGTAACAAAAAACAGAGAATGGTTGGTTGGCAACCTAAATACTGTAACTACAGCTTGAATAAGCTTTAGTTAGAATATTTAAGTCACCAAAACCAACAATATGCTTCACATAAACGCCGCCTGATGTCAGAGTTCAAAGTTTACTTCCAGTCTAAATGAATTATTTTATTGATCAACTAATTGATTTACAGTCGAAATTGGTCAATTGATGGGTCACTGGCTATGATGACTGACCTCTGATAGGCAGTTTGATAATAATGTCTGAGTTAGACATAGCCTTGGTTTAAATTTTCATCCAGAGGACTGAAGAAGCAGAGGATTGAACCAAGGACGCCTATTATGGGATCTAGCATGTTACCAGATCTTAGTTTGAACATTGTCTTCAGGTAATAAAAGTAACAAAGGAAGGAAATCCAAAGTAGTTGAAGACACTTGTAGTAATTTTCTTGCCTAATCTATGTTTGACAGAAGAATTGTTTTCATTAGAGAGGGTTGAATGAATTTAATAAATTATTTTGTTCCATTTTCCAGATATTATGTAGCTGAAGGTGTGAAAATTTACTCCCAAGAAACCTGGAAGTTAGTGACAGGATCTAATGGAAGACAGCTTGTGGAGACTTACATAGAAAATGTGGTATGTAGGAATAATAAATGCATGAGATCGCTTTACATACATGAAATGAAAAGGGTAAAATAGTGACTAACTAGGTATTGAAGAGGCACTCAGTCAAAGCCACAACTATTGTCAGATTCTTTTGAACTTAAGCAAGATGTTTCTAAAGTCATAAAGAATGTTTTTAAGTATTCCAATGAAAACTAAGGAAAGAGTAACTGTCAATTTTACTTAAAGGTTTGCTATAAATGTAATAGTTTACTTTAACCCATTCCCACACAATCCCTCCTTTTAATGCCCCTCAAAAAATAGTTCTAGAAAACAAAGTGGAAAATGAAGAAATTGCTTTTACAAGCAATTTCTGCATTTTCTACATCGTTTGCTACCCAGAGAGACAAAGCTTTTAACAAATTCAAAAATTTGAAATTCACGTCTGCAACATCTTTCAATTTGGGTTGATCTAAAATTGCACTATGTTGGAATGGGTTAAATATGATTAGGCCCAAATTAATTAATGATTCTCTTGAAACTCTTACAAATTGTTTATAGTTAAGGTCATTAAAAGTGTTCCTTTCAAAATAGGGGAGGAGCTGTTTTGAAACAGGAAAAGGAGCCTACAAGACTTGTATGCATACTTTCTTATCTAAGCAATAAAATCTCTGAGATATTTTTGGATTCTATTGAAACTTTCACAGGATTTGTTTTTATCACCGCTAGCTGAAGGCCAGCAAGCTATTGCAATAGCATTGTGTCTGTCCATGTGTGCATCCCTCCATCAAATAATTGCAATGATTTCAACCAAATTTTACAGGAATGTTCCTTTTGTGGTCCTGTATTAAAATTTGGCTTAAATGTGTGGGGTATATTCCCTTTATAGTTTAAAGTGAAAACATTGAAAATCTACTGCTCAGAAATCAGGCAACAGATTTCTACCAAATTTCACAGAAATCCTTATCATCAGATTCCCTCAAAGAATTCTGATTTAATGAAAAATTGTTTTTTTATGGGTGAGGATAATTTACATGTATGGTAGATTGTGTAATTTTGAAAATTTCCTTTTTCAGAAAACAGTCTATGAATTAAATCAAAATTTTACATGAATTATCCTTGGCTTATCCTTCATCAGATTCCTTAAATTTTGATCAAATGAAAAAAATATTGCCTTCTTAGAGAGAAACTTTGAATATCTTCTTCTCAGAAATCTCTCCATGTATCTCAACCAAATTTCACTTGAATCATCCTTGGGTGACCTCTTACCAGATCCCTCTGATAAATGTTGATTAGATAAAAAGCATAGGTTTTATTTGCTTGGGTAATTGTATGTTGATGGTATAAAGTGGAAACTTTAAAAACCTTTTCCACAGAAACTGTAACAGCTTTCATTTCAACCAAAGGCGATAGTTCACTAACTTGTTATTTTGCCCCAGAAATTTGAAAAAAATAAAACTTGCTTAAATGATTTTAATTGGTGTTTTTTCCCTAAAACAACTTTGAAACTTTGTGAAAATGCCATTATATGAAATACAAGTATGTACGAATATATTAAAATTCACCTGTGTCAGACCCCATTTTTAATAGAAAACTGTTAATTTTTGCCATTTTTCTGGGTTTTCCATACAAATTAACTATCATAGCATCCCTGTACCAACATTAAACAATTAATATACATAAAGAATTGAAAAAATAAACAAAATGATATACCTTTGGTTATGGTACACACATGCTTCCACATTACAAATTTTAAAAAATATAAAGGAAAGTTGTGAGCTATTAATCCGACCTATAAAGTAAATAATCCATTAACACAGCATAACTTGGGCAGAATCACTGTAAAAATGATTATTTTGTCAAAGTATTATTCACAAACTTTTATATATTACAAGACTATTTTATTTGTAATTTTTTTTTTCGATAAAACTTTCCAAAATTATTATTTAAACACGATATTTCAAAATCGTGCACAAAGTTTTTTGGGGATGAGTTTAGTCTCTATCCAACGCAACCAGAACAGGCAATGGACTTTTGAATATCCCAAAATTTCAAGTATTACGACTTATCAAATCACTGTTGAAAAAACTTTTTGTTATAAGTGTTGTCGAATGACAGTGTTTATTTTTAGACACTAATGTTTTATCCTCTACTAACAACTTACTTCAACAACATTCAATCACCCCCATGGCAATGCGGTAAGCCACAGACCTTGTAACCCTAGGTTGGTGAGTTCGGGCACTGTGGAGCCAAATAAAAATACATTTCTTTCGTTTTTATTTTATCTAATTTTTTTTAATGAGTATTTTACTATATTTTTAATTGTCCCGTTTTCTTTGCTATTGATAAGAAAAGATTTTTTGATATCCTAAAAGACTGAAATGGTTTGATTTGAAAGAAAGCAAGTAATTGAAGTTTGAGATATGGTCGACAATTTTCCGCTTCCTAAACTTTTTAACAAACATTGAAACTCATACTCAACTATATGTGTCTCCTCTAGATATAATTTGAACAGAGGGTAGGCCCTATTTAAACACTGGGTAACACTTTGTTTGTCCATCTTTCAAATCTTGGTCCCAGGCAAAATTTTACAAGATTTATGACCAGTAGATGTTTATTGGTTAGAAAGATAAAGTGCTTATGTTGTATTTTAGCTCTACTGGCTGAGGGCCACAAGAGCTATTGCGATGGCTTTTTTCTGTCCAGCCGGCCGTCGTCTGTCCGTTAACTTTTCCTTGTTAACACTCTAGAGTCAACAGTTTTCATCGGATTCTCTTCAAACTTTCTCAGAATGATTGAACCATCATAAGGATCGTTCCTTTCGAAATTGGGTCAGATCCGTCAAGAAACACGGGAAAAGGGGCCTTATTGAAATTTAATTAAAAATTCCTCGTTAACACTCTAGAGTCTACAGTTTTCATCAGATTGTATTCAAACTTTCACAGAATGATTGTAACATCATGAGGATTGTTCCTTTCAGAATCGGGTATGATCCGTCAAGAAACATGGGAAAAGGGGCCCTTTTGAAATTAAATGGAAAAATCTATTAAGAAATCCTCACTAACACTCTAGAGTCACTAGTTTTCAACAAATTCTCTTCAAACTTTCACAGAATGATTGTAACATCATGAGGATTGTTCCTTTCGAAATTGGGTATGATCTGTCAAGAAACATGGGAAAAGGGGCATTATGAAAATTTAAATTAAAAATCCTCATTTATAATATAGAGTCAACAGTTTTCAACGGATTCTCTTCAAACTTTCACAGAATGATTGTACCATCATTAGGATTGTTCTGTTCGAAATCGGATATGATCTGTCAAGAATCATGGGAAAAGGGGCCTCATTAAAATTTAATTTAAAGATCTTCCTAAACACAATAGAGTCCACAGTTTTCAACAAATTCTCTTCAAACATTCACAGAATGATTATTACATGAAATGGATTGTTCCTTTCGGAAGTGGGTTTGATCCATCAAGTTTCATGGGAAAAGGGGCCCTATGAAAATTTAATAAAAAAAATCTTAGTTAACACATCATGGCCCTAGATTTTATGGTGGACATACATGAGAAGATCGAAGGATAGAAATTTGATTTTGACTGAGATCTACGCAAAAATTGTGTGTTGAAGTTTGCAAGCGCATATAGGAGCTACATCTCTTACAGAACATTCCATAAAGGTGACTGAGTTTGAATATTGAAGTGGATTTTGACTTTTTTCTCTCATTTCTCTCATTTCACCTGTCTTTGATCACCTGGGTTGCTATAAATAGTAACACCCGAGGAGACAAATTAGCACAGATAAATAGTGATCGGACTATACAGGCTTATTACATGTTGAATCGTCACGCTCGATTAAGCACCCATTGATTGAAACTTGAAATTGTAAGTGACGCGGCACCTGAAAAAAATGGCCTCATTAACCAAAGGAGCGTTGAATAATGAGAACAAAGATGCCGCAGATTTTGTAGATTCCGTCATGAGCTCTCAACGCATCACACACGTTGAGAATCCTATAATTAACAGCAACAATAAGCGTGTAGCGAACAGTCCAGTTGATCTCGACGAGTCACAGGCAAAAAAGGCGAGGCAATCACGACCGTCTGCAAGACGGTCCCTCTACGACAAATCACCCTCGCCGGTTACGACACAGGCACCGACACCGGCACCACGATGTGGTGCTAATAGAATAGAATTAGTTCAGGCCGATGTTCATGAAAATAGTGAGGCCACAGTTGAACAATTAATCAGAAAAATGTCGGCTGATATGCACATGCTGTTTATTTCGTTAAGCGAACGGGTGGATAAGCTGGAATCTTCATTAGAGGCTCGAATTTCGAATTTCGAATAAAGTGTCGCAACTCCTAGACAAACGAATTAACACTGAATTATCTCGTATCAACAAAACAGTCGATACAAAAATTGATGATATGAAAAACAGTATAATGACTGAGCTGGACAGTGATATTAATGCCATAAAAAGACAATTAGAATCAGTATCGAATACAACCCATAATCATGATACTGATGTGAGTCGCAATGTAGTTATTCGGGGTCTCCACTCAATGCATACCGAAAACGTTGTGTCTAAAGTGAACTCGCTATTCAGGGATGGTTTGAAACTCCGTGATGTGGTCTGGTAGTCGTAACACTGAGAACAATAGACGATAAGCGATTAGTGATGGAAAACAAGGCACAACTCAAATCAAACAGTCGTTACAAATCAGTGTATATTAACCATGATCAGACATATGCTGATCGTGTCATGTCACAAAACTTTAGAACGCTGCTTACTTCGCTCAAATGTAGAAACCTTACCATAAAGGGATCTAGAATTCTACGAAAAAACCCAGTGGCAGAATCTGAAAACGATTTCGATGGTCACCATACAAATGAACCAACTTCGTCAAGATCAAACATAAATGCCCGGGAAAATGCTAACGATCGGCAAAATGGTCGGCAAAACAATCGACAAAATGGAGATCGTCGAAACGGGACACGGGGACGTGATGTTTCCCGACGTTGGGGTAACAAGCCTAGAAATTGGCACTAGGTTTCAGCCGGGTTTTGGAATGTGCGTGGATGGAGCAGTGACTCAAAATCAGACAATTATATTTCTCGTGCGGAATGTGTAATAAATGAGAATTTAGACATTTTAGGTGTAGCAGAAACTCATCTTTTGCGGAATGACGTTTTAATGTTAGATTACTATACTTGGTTCGGTCACAATAGACAAATTATAAATAAAGGGGCGCGAAGCGGATCAGGGGGCGTTGGGTTCTTCATTAAAAACTCCGTTCTCGACACGTTTAATGCTTCTATAGAACGAACCGATCACGAAGGTATACTATGGGTTAGACTTACACACAAACGGGAGCACGTTACTCTCCTGGCATGCGTTTGCTACCTCCCACCTGAGAATTCTTCAAGACAGTTTGACGTGAACTCCTTTTTCTACCAACTCCTTATTGACATTTATGAACTTCAGAATGAGGGACTCGTCTTCCTCTGTGGCTATTTTAACAGTAGGTGTGGCGATAGAGAGGACCATATTGTCGGGGTAGACTCATTGTGTGAGCGTAACGTTATAGACTATACGGTAAACGCTTACGGTGAACTACTGATTGATTTTCTTGTGAATACGAATATGTGTATTTTGAATGGGCGGAATTGAACCAAAAATGACTTTACATCCGTATCCTCAAGGGGTCGTTCAGTAGTAGACTATTGTATCATACCACACGAGTACATAGACAAATTTACAGATTTTTCTGTTATAACAGTAACAGAAATGATAGATAAACTTTCTCAGATCGAAAGTGGCGTCGATAGTATGGCGCGGCTGCCGGACCATTCCATGCTTCGATGGGTAATAACTCTCGAAGACAATTTACAACAAACCTTCGCTAAAGACGATTTTCGATGCAGAGAGTTCGAAAAGTTCGAACTAAATAAAGTGTCAAGTGAGTTCATGTGTAGTGACGATGTATTACCGATGTTAAATTCGATTATAGATAGACTTGAGGCATGTTCACAAACGCAAAGCGATATTGACTTGTTGTATGGGGAATGGTGTGAGCTTGTTAAAGACTCGATGCATAAAAGCATTCCATTCAAAAGGGTTAAACGGTTCTGTTTATTGTAATAGAAAGAGAAAGTCTGGAAAACCATGGTGGAACGATAAATTATCAGTTCTTTGGTCCATTATGTGCGACGCGGAGAAACAATGGCTCAGATCGAAAGGCACCAATTCAAGGTCGTCAGAAAAGTCAAAGTACGTTACAGCCAGAAAATCCTTCGACAGAGAGGTCCAGCGAGCTAAACGCTTATACTGGTACTCTTTGCAGAACGATATTTCCTCTCAGGCCAATCATGATAGTCGTTCCTTTTGGAAATCGTTGGGAAAATTAGGAATCAGAAACGAAAGGAAAAATACAATTCCTATGGAAGTAAAGCTTAATGATGGAACAGTTTCGAATGATGTTGATATAGTCTTAGAAAGATGGAAATCAGACTTTGGCGCTCTTTTTAATCGCGACTCGCAAAATCCTCGCGTACGTAATACAAACAGTAGTTCAAACGACGATAATCTTCCTTACAACGAAAATATATCGATTTTCGAAGTGAAAAAAGCCGTTGATATCGCAAAGACTGGTAAAGCGGTCGGGGCGGATAATATACACCCAGAAGCTTTGAAAAATGACGCTGCAGTAATGTTTATGCATTCGCTCTTTAATATATGTTTCCAATCCAGTTCTATACCGAGCATATGGACTAAATGTATCATAAACCTAATTCCAAAGTCGTCCTCCCTTGATCCAAGAGACCCTTTGTCTTATCGAGGAATTTAGTTTAGCTTCCTCTGTCTATAAGATTTACTGCACTGTGTTAAACGAGCGTATTTCCAAGTGGGCTGAGGACCACAATATACTAGACGATGAGCAAGGTGGTTTTCGCAAAGGTAGAAGTACACTAGACCAGTTTTCGAATTTGACAAGTATTATAGAAACTAGAAAAAAGCATAAACTTCCAACTTTCGCCGCATTTATTGACTTCCGGAAGGCATATGATTCAATAAATCGGTCCAAATTATGGTCAAGACTATATGATAAAGGCATACGAGGTAAACTCCTAAATGCCGTAAAATCATTATATACACCGGTTAGTTACAGTATACGGCTCAATTCTCAATTTACAGATTGGTTCCAGGCACAGGCGGGACTCCGGCAAGGCTGTGGTTTATCGCCCCTGCTATTTAATCTATACATTGATGACTTAGCAAAGTTTCTTAAGTCAGCACACATAGGTATTAACGTCAACGATGACTTAATTTGCGTATTGCTTTACGCTGACGATATAGTATTGTTAGCGGACAATGAAAACGATTTACAAACTTTGCTTAATGCACTTAATGATTGGTGCATCGGTAATGATATGTCCATCAATTGTTCTAAAAGCAACTTTGTACATTTTCGCAACGAATCTGTAGAACGCACGTCAAATACTTTTACTTGTGGAAGCGGCAAGTTAAACGTTATTGATAGGTATACATATCTGGGAATGATTCTTACTGAACATCTTAATTATGAGATAACGGCAAAAGCGGTTGCCCAAAGCGCGAGTCGAGCTTTGGGCCTACTAATTGCTAAGTGCAAAAGCGTCGGCAGTGTACCGTATGATGTTTTCAGTAAATTATACGACACGTTAGTATGGCCAGTCATTAGTTACAGCGCACCGATATGGGGTATAAAACAATACTCGTGTATTAATGCTGTACAAAATAGAGCCATGCGATTTTTTCTCGGGCTTGGTAAATATGCACCGAAGATGCCCTTATAGGAGAAATGGCTTGGGAACCAGTTACAGTTCGCCAATGGAAATCAGTACTTTCTTATTGGTGTAGAATTTGTAATTTAACCAACTCGCGTCTAAATAAGCGCGTAGCTGTATGGTCTAACAACAAGGCCAATACATCATGCCGGAAGTGGTTTTATCATGTTACACAAAAACTGTCCTCATTAGACATAGTAAATACTAGTTTGAATACCGCTAGAGGTACGAAAGTATTTCTCCGCTCTTTAAGCGAAAAAATGATTTCAAACTTTACTCGAAAATGGCAAGATAGTGTAAATAAGATTGACAGTAGAGTAAGCGGCAGAGGAAGAAACAAATTAAGAAATTATAGTAAAATGAAAACTGCATTCGGCGTAGAGAAGTATTGTAAAATGATTCTTCCTCCCCGACACAGATCAGCCCTGTGTAAATTTCGGTGCGGAGTGGTACGAAAATTTACCGGAAAGCGAACGTCTGTGCCCCTTTTGTGACGAAATTGAAAATGAAGCACACGTGCTTCTAAAATGTAGCAAATATGATTCTATTCGCGCGCAACTTTTCGAAAAAGCGTTGTCATTTAATCCTCGTTTCTCCACCATGAGTAATTTTGAAAAATTAACGTTCATTTTATCCGAAAACAAAATGATTAGAATAAGTGTCAAAACCTGTTTTCAAATATTAAATTCAAGGTCTTTTTTACTCTGTAAATAAGCATCGATTTTTTTTTTTTTTTTTTTTTTTGTTAGATTTATGATCTGCGTATGTGTGTGTGTGTGTGTGTGCGTGAGTGCGTGTGTGTGAGTGTGTACATGTGTGCGTGTGTGTGTTTGAACGTAGCCAAAATGAGTGCATTTAATGTATTTTATTGAATCTAGTTGTTTTACTCTGTCTCTTATAACTCTATTTTAGAGTGGCTTTGATCACCTTTTACTCGTTTTAAATGTATGTGTTTGTATTGTAAATCAAAGATGAGACGTAAATAAACTATATATATAAACTTTCACAGAATTATTGTACCATCATAAGGATTGTTCCTTTCAAATTGGGTCTGATCCATTGAGAAACATAGGAAAAGGGGCCTTAGGAAAATTCAATTAAAAAAATCTTAATTAATGCTTTAAAGTCCACAGTTTTCATGGTGTTGTCTTTTTACTCAAACAGAATAATAATACCATTGTAATTAGAGCTCCCTTTGGAATTGGTAACATGGGAAAACAGACTATATGAAATTCAATTAATAAAACCCTGTTAACACAATGAAGCCAACAGCTTTGATCAGATTTTGTTGAAACTTTCACAGATTGATTGTAAAGCCATAACGATCATTCTTTTCATAACAGGGTTTGAACTGTCAAGAAACACAGGAAAAGGGGCCTTGTGAAAATTTCATTTATAAATCCTTGTTGCCAAGTCCAGAGCTTTCATTAGATTTTCTTCAAACATTTACAGAATAATTGTACAATAATAATGATTGTTGATGTTGACATTAGACCAGATCCGTCAAGTATCACAGGAAAAGGAGCATTATGAAATTTAATTTTAAAATCCTTGTACCACAATAAAGTCAACATTTTTCATCAGATTCTGTTTAAACTTGCACAGAATGATTGCTCCTTCCTGAGGATTCTCTCTTTTCAAATTAGGCCTGATCTGTCTAGTATCATGGGAAAAGGGGCCTTTTGAGAATTTTATCTATAATCCTTGTAACCAAATCCAGAGCTTTTTTATAAGGCCCCTTTTTATGTTGCACTTGCCATTATCAGATCCACTGTCAAAATTATCAATTGTAATGATGGTACAATCAATCTGTAAAATCTGTGGAATTTATTGTGTTATTGAGTTTATAGTGAAATCTTCATGGGCCCCTTTTCCCATGATACTTTACAAGACAAACCAAATTTCAAAAGGAACAATTCTAATGAATTTTTTAAGTTCGTGGTATTTTTCTAGGAAATAAAACTTGTGCTAGGAAGTATATACAGTGCATTTAATATTTTGAAATGATGAAAAAGTTTTGACGTTGGGCGAAATTGGCAACCAGGTACTTTCACAGGAATGCTCCTTTAGTGTCACTTCATCAGATTCTAATAGTTTTTATAACAATGCTTTTGAGGATAAGCCTAATTTCAGGATGAGATTGCAAAGTTATGCAAGGGAAATAATTAGGAATGGGAATGAATAGCAAAATTAATATTCGTTTTGATTGTTTGAATGTATTCGAATATTCGTTTTTATTAGGTTGAAACTGGATTCCCCAATATAGGATATATCCGTGCACTCTTCTCTCTAATGGTTGAAGATTTCTATCTCTAAATGCGTTTTGAATATAACTATTCCATATCTAATTCATTTTTTCTTTTTGTTTGTTTGTTTTACTTTCTTTAAAAAAATCAAATACTAGCCGTGTATGATGACACCAGGACAAAGCACGATCAATGTAAATTAATCAAAATGTTTTACAGATGTAGCTTACCACGACTTACCATGAAAAATATTTTGTCAGGGGCGACAAGAGTATCGTAAATACAGCTGTATTCAAGCCGTATTTACAATTTGCTGGTCACCCCCTTGACGATTTGCAAATGACATAGTCATACAGATTTTTTTTTCTGTCATTTACCTTTCAAGAACTTTGGCATAATTGACGCAGGTTGCAAAAGTCATGAAAACAATAAACATAAGGGTCGATCCGTGCCATTACTATTTGCATGCACTAACTGAGAAAGATCTCTTAATCCACGACATTGAACTAAAGTTTTGACTGGCCTTATTTCAGACTACATCCTGTTTTATTAATGGCTACAGAATTTACCTACTATTACATGTTACCGTTTTAGACTGATCAAAACCGAAAAATAATCTATCCTGTCTCTATCGACACTCATTTTTGAAGGATACTACTTATCTAAAGTTCAAAATTACGATGATAAGATAAAATTCGATTTTAAACCAATCTCATTGTCATATATCTAAATGAAATTGATAAGAGGATGCTCTTTTCAAAAGATGTTTTACTCAATTACGTTTGTCAATTGAAATAAGAAGGGACAAAAAATGATGTCCATGTTCCAGTGTGAGACAACGCAGCATCAGTTATCAGTCCAGAGAAGATTTGCAAACTGTCATAATTATTGATTTTCAATGCCTTCTTCACAAGTGTATAGTGTATACAATGGAATATAATAGCATTATAAATCGTCCAATTATTTGAAATAATTTTCCTTTATCTTTAAATGTATATATAAAAAGAAACTGAATGAAATAGCTTTTTGTCTTATAAAATCACGAATTCGAAAACCAGTTTCGAATATTTTTGGAAAAACAAATATTCGAATATTCGTTCCCATTCATGACCAATTGGGGCTGTCAATCAAATAATCAGTCAACTATTGAAATCATTCATTTAGACTGGACGTTCAGTTTGAATCCCGACACTGGCCGCTGTTTTGGTGAATCATTTTTGGTTTTTTTTGGCGACTTAAATGTCATTACAGCTTATTCACACTGTGGTCGCCAACCAACCATCTCAAGGTATGCTATTGTGATTGGTAATTGTCCGGCGTCCAGCTGTCCGTCTGTCCATCCGTAAACAATTATTAAAAAAGCTTATCCTCCTAAACCATAAGGCCTAGGGCTTTGATATTTGGTACATATCATCACCTATTGACCCTCTACCAAAGTACTTCAAAGAATTACTGTACTCTTAAAATTAATCCTTTTCTGTGTGATTCCTGATTTTACAAAGGAAATCTTTTAAAAATCTTCTCCTCCTAAACCATAAGGCCAAGAACTCTGATATATGGTACATATCATCACCTATTAACTCTCTACAAAAATACTTCAAAGAAATATCGTATTCTGAAAATTAGCCCTTTTCTGTGAGATCTCTGAATTTACAAAGAAATAAAGAATGAAATCTTTGAAAATCTTCTCCTCCCAAACCATAAGCCCTAGAGCTTTGATATTTGGCACATATCATCAGCCATTGACCCTCTACCAAAATACTTCAAAGAATAACTGTATTCTGAAATTAGCCCTTTTCTGTGCAATCCCTGATTTTACAAAGGAATAAAGAAGGGAAACTTTGAAAATTTTCTTCTCCCAAACTATAAGGACTAGAGATTTTATATATTTGGTATGTATCATCACCTTTTGACCCTCTACCAAAATGCTTCAAAAATAACTGTATTCTGAAAATTAGCCCTTTTCTGTGCGATCCCTGATTTTACAAAGGAATAAAGAAGGAAATCTTTGAAAATCTTCTTCTCCCAAACCATAAGGCCAAGGGCTTTGATATTTGGTACATATCATTAGCCATTGACCCTGTATTAAAATACTTCAAAGAATAACTGTATATATGTCTATATATCCCTAATTTTAGTTAGGAATGAATAATGATATCTTTGAAAACCTTCTCCTAAGCCATTAGGCCTAGAGCTTTTATACTTGGTGCGTACTGAGAAATCATTGAACATCTTCTCCAAAATAATTAGACAGAGGGCTTTGCTATTTTTTTTATATCATACTCAGGGGAGCGATTTAGGACCATCATGGTCCTCTTGTTAACATGTTACTTGCCATAAATTTGACAAAATAATGCCATTAAAAGTGGAAGCTAAACTTCCTATCAGAATCAATAGGTGGGGCCAAAGGAGTAAGTGGGCCGGTGCCAAAGGATGGAGGGACCTTTGATTGATCATTTGGTACTGTAGTATTGAGGATAATTTTGCTACATAAAACAAAATTGACCTTTATTTGAATGACAAAAGAAACATTTTTCCTAAAACAAGTTTTTATCATCTTTAGAACAACAATACACTGTATGATTAGTAAATTAGGACCGGTGAAGTGATTCAGGTGCTTAATAAGTTTCTCATTTAATAAATAAAAAAGTCGGAGAAAAAGAAATGACTTGTAAAAATGTCTTTTTTACATATTTTTTTAAATGTTTTCATGTATTATTTTTTCTTGAAATAATTTCATTTGTTAATTGAGAACTGCTCAAAAAAGTCCTTTTTCCAACTTTTTATTTGAAATATTTGCTTTGTTATTTCACAGACAGGGCTGTGTGAAATTTACCAACCATACCAAGTAGTGTGTCACAGGCCGTCATTGTATTGTGTTACTCAGAAATATCTCCTGTGACAAACTTGATCTCTAAAGTGTTCAATCTGAGTGTTCTCTAATTATCTCCCTCTGAAGTAGGCAAGCTTAGCCATCTGTCATTTGAGTATGATATTCAATGTTTCTTGTTTATTTCAGGTGGATTACTATATAGAAGCTACAGAGGCAGATAACCATGCTGTAAGAGAGGCTGCTTGTGCTTGTATAGCTGAACTCGGAGCCAAGGTAACAAGTCGTTTGTAGCTTGTATGTTTTAGCAGGAAACCCAAGGTGTTGCTTTAACCTTGTCATTTGCACTGAATTGGCATTGTGCAAATATTTTGACATTTTTTTATATCTCTGTCATTAACCCTTGTCATGCTGTATAAAATCCATTTCGAAATTGTATTAAAGTCAAAGGACTGAAAGCACTGGTAAGTACTTGTTGTTCAATCATAAATATGTATTTTGAAAATTGATTCATAAACAACTCTGGAAGGAAAAGTCCAAACAGGGGGTGTAGACTATGATCAGACTGCACTTATGTGCAGGCTGATCTTAGTCTACACCTCCTGCAAAAACCAGAATATTCCGGATTCAGCATGACAAGGGTTAAAAAAGGCATTTACTTGAATTTGGGAATAAACTATTAAAAGACTAATATATACTATAAAAAGAGGTAGCTCTAAATGTATTTTTGTGTAAGTTGTATCCCATTTTTCACTTATTTATTGGCTATTTAGCGAGCTTTGCCAAGCGTGAGGCATCAACTTTCAGTACTCTTTGTAATGCATGGCATGAGAAGTACCTATTTTTTGTTGGAAAAGTATATCACTACATGTAGTTTAATAAATGATTTTATCTTGTCATCTGCCTTAAATACTGTGATTAGCTTTATTGTGTCACTCGATGACATGACTGGCCGGAACTATTTTTACAGTGGTTGGGCTATCTTTTACAACCTAGCTTTTAAACAATAATCATTTAAATTTTAAGCTGTATTTTTTTGTCCAAATGAAAACATACTCAACTGGCAAATTTCATTGGACCAATTATTAATTCGTAATATAGAGATGACGTAATACTTGTTGCAGTAGTTGTTCATTACATGGAGGCATACATACAACTTCAGAAAAGCAGGATTTTAAAATATTTTCTGAGTTGAATTAGTATTGATATTATGTGATTGGGGAGGCTTTTAGAGATCATGGCTACGTAAACAATCTCAGCTCTGTCCATCATGTAATATTATATGAGATTGGCATTTACTTGGGGTTTGGTTTTAGCTGCATAACAATGAATTTGTATGAAAGTTTGACAATTGAGTTTAGTGATTGTCAAGATAGAAAATGTTGGTATATCTTATTCGATTATCAAGGTAGGTCTTTGTTGTTTAAGTTTTTGTTTAATTCTTTCTTATTTGGGTCTTGGAAATAAAATTTTGTGAGTTCTTTCAAAGGCCATCCCACCCAGTAACAAATCAAGTTGGCAAAGGGTGTTCAACTTGAAATTACTTATCATGGACAATTTGTGGTCAAAGTGAATGAGACAATTTGTAACATGATAAATAGAAAATATTTAGATATATAAATG
Source organism: Fragum fragum (assembly GCA_946902895.1). Classification (NCBI taxonomy): domain Eukaryota; kingdom Metazoa; phylum Mollusca; class Bivalvia; order Cardiida; family Cardiidae; genus Fragum; species Fragum fragum. The sequence continues at coordinate 8,219,672 of OX336366.1, forward strand.
GAAAAGTTGATCAGGCTAGGTTTTGGAATTTAACAGGTTTGCCTTCTCCTCAGCAGATAAATTCCCATGCCTTGCCTGATAAACTTTTTCCATATCAACACGCTAATTTTTATTCTCTGGTAAGTATGGTGTTTTCATGTATTACAGGTGAAAAAAGAAGTAATGACTGCTTATGTCCCCAAACTGCTGGAAGCCTTATTGGTGTGTTTTAGTGATGATAGCTGGCCTGTTAGAGATGGTAGGAACCTTATTATGTGTAATATCAAATCAATATAAAATTGAATAACCTGAGAAAGAAGCTCTTTATTTGTTTGCTTAAATAGGGTTTAACGCCACTTTTCACAGTATTACAGTCATATCTCAGCAACTGGAGCACCTAACCATGGATTCCTGGTATTTCTGGCACCAGTACTACCACTAAATCCTTTCCAAGCCTACAGCAGCTCATCCCACTGAAGTTTACTGTTATCCACCTATTGGAGGGAGACAAATGTGGAAAGTATATTTGCCGTGACTGGGGATCGAACCAGGGATCTCCTGATTGAGAGTTTGATGTGCTACCAACTCAGCTATAGCCATGGCCCAGTTATTCTATTTGAAAAATCTTTTGAAGTATGTAATTTATACTGATGTGAACAAAATAGATGTTTTAACTGAAACAGACTAACAATTTTGGAGCAGTCAAAATAAAACAAAACAGGAAGATGCATTACCCATATGATGCTATCTAAATGTAATGTATGAAAAAAAATTGTGTGGAAAACAGAAGCATGCTGGTTCTTTGATTCATACCAGTAAAACACATGTCTGTTTACTGATTTCCATACAATCCTTTTTTTTTGTATTGATCCTCAGATAATATATTTGATAAAAAGAAACCAATTTCTTTTTTCTCTCAATGCTTTTTGCTATATGCTGTATGAATTTTTTTAACCCTTTCCTGTTTAATTCCTGGTTTTTACGTCCCTGCATTTCTATATTTGAGAAAATATTGTGGAAAAAGGAGAAATTGTTACAAGCAATTTCTCCTTTTCCCACAATATTTTCTACCACATAGGATGGTCAGATTTCAAATTGCATGCATTTTTCATTGTCGTCTTCAACGTCTTTCAAATTGGACCAGTCTAAAATTTCATAAAACAGGAAAGGGTTAAGTAAGAACCATTTTAAATTGTTGTCTGCGATCTCTTTCAAATTGACTTGTCTAAAACTTTGTCATGTAATGAATGGTTGAAATTAGGGTTGGATATAAAAGGTTGAGCTCAAGAATGTACTTATTGTTATGGCAATGTGTAAACATTTACTACAATTCTGGTCTAACCCTTCAATATGTTTGTTGTTTAACCCATTACCACTTTCCAAAATTTTAGACTATTAAGAATTGATAGAATTTGCAGATGACAAATTTAAGGTAATGAAATTTTAACAATATTTGTCCTTTTGGTAAAAAATATTGTAGATAATGAAGGAATAACTTGTTACAAGCAATTTCTTCATTTTCAATAGTGTTTTCCAAAGCCTTTTTCCTGAGGGGCGTAAAAATTGGGATTGTATGGGAATGGGTTAAGTTGATACTGTCATTTTCTATTTCAGCTGCCTGTGTGGCCTGTGGTAATTTTGTCCTTTGCTTTCCAGATGAGTCCAAGTAAGTTATTTCATAAATGCAATTTGACATTAAAAATTGACCAATTGAGGCTGTCAATCAAATAACCAGTCCACCATTGAAATCATTCATTTAGACTGGAAATTAGTTTTGAACTCCGACATTGGCCATCAATTTCCAGCCTTATTCTTTGTTTGGCGACTTAAACATGGTAAAATTTAGGTCTCAACCAACTATTTTGCCTTTTGGTTAAATGCAACGCCCCATAAATTTTGCAAAATAACACCAGTTAAAATCGAAGTGGGACTTCCTGTTGGAGTCAATGGACGTGGCAAATAGAGTAAGTCGGCGGAGCGAGTGATTGGCCCATTACCCTTGTCAGGCTGTGAGTGTTGTGCACCAAAATCAAGATTTTGTATTTACTATAGACTTACATCAAGGTTGCTTGTGTAATGTGCAGAGCTGGTATACAAAGCTAATCCATTTGGAGAAAAGGATCCTCAACCCTAAATGGGTTGGCTTTGTCTACATTTAACTACAAATAGTCATTTATCTATCTGGAGGTTTCTTAATTTGTAAATCACTACAATTTACGTCCCCTGAAACCCCTCTGAGAAGAATCATCCTCAAGAACTCCAAATGGGTCGACTGTGTATCTATGTAACTACATATACAGTCAAGACGTGTTTATACAGATCTCCTTAAGCCAGATTTTTTGCAATCCAGAAATATCTTGATGGGAACGAATTTTTTGTTCATAACTTGTGCCTTATAATCGGGCAATTCGTGTTCCAGAACCAGACAGAAATGATTAGGGAACAAAATATTAAAAATCTGAATAAAAGTGTTACCATCTGAACGTATTGTTTTGATTGGGCCATTGACACATGTGAATAGACAAAGTGTTTGTCTGGTCAAAGTTGATAGCAGACATTTACACCTTTGTCGAGGTGACGACCTGAAACAATATTCTGTACAAGCGTGTCAATACCTATTGTGCTGTTCATTTAAATTTAATCGTCCAGTGTCATTTATCCTTTTTTTTCTCAGAAAATTAAAAACAGCACTTTCACAGGCTGCACTAGAAATTGTCACCACTTGTTTCCTTGAATATTTAAAGTTATATGAGGTTAAGGATTTTTGGTGCAGTTAATTCATTACGGGAAGGAAGGAACATCAAAGGTGCCGCTGCCAGATTTTTGGCTATTTTAGGGAGAGTTTCTGGAGTTGACACGTGCCAATACGCATACCCTGTGAGAATTTTTACCCTTGTCATTATTTGGATGAATTAACTATAATTTAATAGGCCATCTGAACTTTTTACATTGCTCATAAAATTTACAAAAGATGGATTTGTTTTTCACACAGCAGGTAGGCAATTGCATTTGAAATCGAATGCTAAAACAAACCATGATTTTTTATTCATTGTCCAATTAAGTAGTTTTGTATCAACCAAGAAAATGTAAAACTGTCCTAATTGTCCAATACCATAATTATAGTTACGACAGTTTTCTCTTACCTGCGCGAAAACACATGAGGTCAGATATTCCTACAAAATTGTTTATCCGGAAATACGTTTACTCCGGACAATACCATCAGGAACCAAAGTGTTCGGATTAATGCATTATGACTGTAGTTACTTATCTCTCAAGGTTACAGTTTAAAGTCAAAGTTTTCTCTAGACTATATCTAATAGATTTAAGGACACATTACATTATGAATTGGCCGGATTGTTCTCCATCATAAGTAAATTTATCAAATGATCAAGGTATACTTTTGTTTTTTTGCTGGCTATCTGAATGTTGAGCAGTCATCCAAACTTAACAAACATTAATTGGTAATATAGATAACCTTTACCTGTACCAATTTCATTCTCCTTCACAGATATTTAATATTTGAGAAGGAGATTGAAATCAGATAACATTTCATTCAGTAAAGTGAAATTGATGGCAGGTAAACTCATATTTGTTTTAATCCTTTCCCACTTTTTGAAATGTTAGACTGGTCTGAATTGAAAGAGGTTGCAGAGACAATGAAAATGGATGCCATTTGAAATGAAACCTTCTTTTGTGGTAGAAAACATTGTAGAAAAAAGAGAAATTACTTATTACAAGCAATTTCTCCCTTTTCCACAATGTTTTCTTAAGTATAAAATCACAGCAAAGTAAAATCCCGTTGTACGGAAAAGGGTTAAATTACTCATCATCTCAGCATGCAATCTAACTATTGTAGGATCATTGTCATTTAGTACTGGTACTAAACTTTCAATTTTTGATAATTTGAAAGCAGTTCTGATTAGCTATAATTCTGAAATCTCGGATTTTTTAAGATTTATTTCAACAAAATTTTTCTTTCATGTCTGCTTTAAGTATTTAATTTAATTTGTAGGTTGAAGAAAATACAGGCTACACGTTATTGTTACCTGTATAATGGCAAACGGATTCAAATTTTATCTTTTTCATATCTCAAATTGCAGATCTTCTCTTCCCTCCTTATATCCTCTGTTCTTCAATAATCTACAAGACAATATCCCCTCAGTAAGACAGGGAGCTGCTCTCGCATTGTCCAATGTTGTGAAGGCTTATGGTAAGTTTTGGATGTCTGTCTTGTAACAGTAGATTCACTACAGGTCATAAATGAGACTTTTAATTCTTAAGCAATCCTTTATTAATTCAGAGTGAAGTGGTCTAAAGATATTAACCCTTGTCATGCTGAACCCAGAATATTCCGGTTTTGGCAGGAGGTGTAGACTAAGATCAGACTGCACTTATGTGCAGGCTGATCTTAGTCTACACCTCCTGCTTGTACTTTTCCTGACGGAGTTGTTTATGAAGTTGATTTCTAAAATATAAAATATTGATTTTTTAACAAGTTCTATCAGTGCTTTCAGCCCTTTGATTTGATAGAAATTCAGTAAGGTAATTTATACAGCATGACAAGGGTTAATGTAGATTAAAGTTTAAAGTTAATGATTTAAAGTTATTAGTCCAGAGACCCTGTGATCTCAAGGGTCATGAGTTTCTCATTAACAGCAAACTTTTAACTGAAGAGAAGGCAAGACAAATTTCAATAGAAAAAAGGAATCTGTATATCAGCCTAGGTTTCTTGTTAGTTTGGCTGTTTTCAGAGTAAAAACAAGATATTTCTAAAGCCATTACATTGTGAGTAGCATTGTCTTTTTGTCCTTGGTATGCAAAACTTGACATTAGGCAATATCTCTATATATTAACCCATTCCCACACAGCAAAATTTTAGACTGGTCCAAATTGAAAGAAGCTGCTGACGAAAATTTCAACTTGATGGAATTTTAAATTTCTTTGTATTTTTGGATAAAAACATTGTGGATAATGAAGAAATTGCTTGATACAAGCAATTTCTTCATTTTCCATAATGTTTTCCAAAGCTTTTTTCTAGAGGGGCGTAAAAAGGAGGGATTGTGTGGGAATGGGTTAAGAAAATAAACACAAACCTTGGAATACATGTACCCTATCAAAAAAGCAATCTACGGTCAAGGTAGATAAGTCAAAATGCATTTTTGAATGAGCTATGCCCTTTTTACCTAGATTTATTTACTATAAAAAAAAAAACCACTCAAGAATGAAAGTCACGTGCACACACGTTTTACTTAAAGGATGTTTATTGGCTAACCCGTGTAAACACAAGCTTTTGTCACTGTCAGATTTGGTTGGATGAACTGTTACTGTGTAAATTTGCTTAACATATTCCCACACTGCTTTTTTATGCCCCATAAGAAAATGGTGAAAATCATTGTGGAAGATGAAGAATTTGCTTGTAATGAGCAATTGATCATTTTCTGTAGTCTTTGTACCCAAAAAGAAGAAAAATCAAAATTTCATCAAATCAAATATTGTCAACTCAATTTTTTCAATTTGGACAGGTCTAAAATTTTGTCATCTGGTAATGATTAATCATTACAGGTGAAGAATGTTTTGAGGAGATCCTGGCTAAAGTCAAAGAAGGACTGAATGGTGTGGAGAACCAGCCCAAAAATACAGAAAAATACAGTTCTTTGGATAAAGGTAATATTTTGAATTTCATATTGTGCAGATGATTATCTTTAACCTACTATTGAGCAGCTGGAGTACTTGTACTTGTGTGAGAAATACCAGGAATCCGCAGTTAGTTGATCCAGCCGCCATGATAAGACTGAAATACTGTTAAAAGTGGCGTTAAACCCAATTCATTCCACCAATAAATCAATCAATTAACCTATTACAGTGTTTATTCTAGGCAGGGGGATTGGGGGATTCCCCCACTTTTTTCAGAGATCCCCCATATTTTCAACATTAGTTGGGGATTTTTTCCCATAAACAAAGAGCATGAAATAGCAAAAATTTCTTAAATATGTAGATTTTGCGCTGAAATGCCCCACATTTTTCAAATCCTAGAATAAACACTGCTATTAGCAGACGACAAAGGTTAAAACTGAACCTGACTAAATCAGTTGCAAACAACAAGTGACTATGGGGTATAAATCATTGGGAGAATAGGAGAATTACTTGTAACAATCAATTTCTCCTTTTCTCACATTTTTTTCTTGAACAATTTTTCTATGGCACATCAAATTGTTGAATTGTGTGGTACTGTTCTAAATTCATTTATTCAATGAAGAAAATTAGTAGTAGAAAAGGTAGAGTTGGAAAGGAAGAAATGTTTGTAATGCAATCTTTTAGGAAATGAAGAGAATATTTTTTGTTTTTATGGAGGTATGAATTGAAGCGGATTCATACATAAGTGTGATTATGTTTTTAGGTCCATACCTTCATGAAAACAAAAATCGTTCTCTTCATTTCTTATAATTTAATAGCATCGAGGAAAAAACCCAAAAGTTTACAAATTTGATACATTTTTGAATGGGACTATTTTGTGTGGAATCATACAAAATAACTGCATGCTCAAAATTTTGTTCATGGAGATGTGAATAATTTTTTCGACCAATCAGAAAGCCGGTTTTTGATGGACGGAACTAAAAATTAAATTATTCTGTAAAATTTTCTACCCATTCTGACATGAGAACTAGCAGGATAAAAAGATGTTGGTCACACTTATTTCCAAAAACAGGTAATTGTTGTTTAATAAGTAGTGTCATCAGCATGGTTATTTTGGGAGAAAACCTGATGTATTTCTCAAGGCCTGGTGTAATCTGCGTCCACATCAAAAACTTTGACAATTTTCTATGTTGCTACTATGGTACTGGGGGACCTCATATTTCACATGTCTTTCACTTGTGACAAGACCTCTCTGCTGTTGTAAAGGTCATTGATCAAACCACACCTACCTCAGATTTGGCATCTTCATGAGGGCTCTTGTTTAAATCTAGTCCCAACCACTTATCAAATTATGCCCTATATAGATAGATTAATGTTTGAAAAAAAATTAATCCTAACTCAATTACCCATGGGCTTTTCAGATATTTAGTTTCAGTGTATGACTTAATTATGTCTAAAACAATATAGGTAAATTTTTCTTATTGAATACATATTTACTGAAAATTAGCTGATATATGGACAAAAACATGTGAAGAAGATATAAAGTTTCATATTAGCTATAACTGAAATTGACAGAACAATGAACTCAATAAATAAAAACAATTAAGAGATGAAGGGAATATTTTTTGTTTTCATGGAGGTATGAACCGAAAAAACTAATCACACTGTATGAATACGCGAAGCGGATTCATACATTGTGTGATTAGTTTTTTCGATTCATACCACCATGAAAACAAAAAAATTCTCTTCATTTCTTATAATTTGATAGCATCGAGCAAAAAAAAACAAAAGCTGTACAAATTTTATACCTTTTTGTATGGAACTATTTTATGCGGAAGCATACAAAATGGCTTTTGCTCAAAATTTTGTTCATGGAGGTATGAATTTTTCGACCAATCAGAACGCTCGTTTTTGATAGACGAAACTAACAATTAAATTATTGATTAATAAAACCAATCATTTAGACTGAAAGTGAATGTTGACCTCTTACATTTATGTCAAGCATTTTTGTTGGTTTTGCAACTTAACCCATTACCACATAATGGATATTTTAGACACTCTTTAAGAAAAAGGACTGGGAAAACATTGTGAAAAATGAAGAAATTGCTTGAACCAGGCAATTTCCTCATTTCCCACACTGTTTTCAACTCTGATAGTTGATAAAATCCAAATTTTCAGAAACATTAGATTGTGGTATGCAGCTTCTTTCAATTTGTTCCAGTCTATAATTTTGCTGTCTGGCAATGGGTTAAGCTGGTTTTGATGTTTTTGTTTTATGCCCCTTACACAATTTTTTTTTTTTTTGGCAAACTAACATTCTTTGATATCTCAGTCGAACAATATTTGGCAAACTAACATTCTTTGATATCTCAGTCGAACCTTTTTTGTCCACTTCACAGGGAGATCAATACAAAATGGTTTATCTGTAAGTTGTCTAGTGATAAGCCATTGAGAAATTTCTAAAATGGATGGGAAAGGAAAGGAGATGTTATTATTAATAATCTGATCCCTGACAGAGAGTTCAACCTTGCATTATGTTGCAAAATCAATGGCCAGTAACATGTAACAAAAAAGTAACAAAGAAGTCGAATGGTAGTTTGTCCATCTGTCTTACATGCTGTTGTATTTAACCAAAAATTTAAAATTACTTTAAGACTATCCAAGATACAATACTCATTAACCCATTCCCACACAGTGACGCTTTTGGACGCCCCTCAAGAAAAACAATTGAGAAAACATTGTGTAAAGTGAAGAAATTGCTTGTCACAATTTTTCTATCCAGAAAGTTGAAATAATCTAAAATATCATATATATTAAATTGTCGTCTGCAACTCCTTTCAATTTGGACCACTCTAAAATTTTGTCGTGTGCGAAAGGGTTAAGCATGATGATTGATCTCATTGATACACATCTGCAGATACTAATCTCGAGATCATGTGACAATGTCAAGGTCTTTTGTCATGGTCAAATTTCTGCAAAAACTTAACCAAAAAACTTAACATTTACAATTTCTTCAAGCAGTTCAAGATATAAAAATCTTGTTGAGCATGATGATAGTTCTCTTGATACACATGTGCAGATGCCAAGGTCAAGTTCATTTGACAAAGGTCATTTGACAAGGTCAAACTTCTGCAAGACTCAACCAAAAACTAAACATTTACAATTTCTTTAAGCCTATTCATGATGAAATGTCCATATTTGACTTGATGATAGATTGCATAAATATGCATTCGCAGATACTAAGGTCGAGGGCATGTGACAAGGTCAGAGACACTTATCAAAGCCACATTTAAAAAAAAAAGGCTGTTGCAAGGACATGATGTTTCACAAACACATCTTGTTTTAATTATATGTTAAGGGACACAAAACAAGAAGCTGTTTGTTGAATGACAATCTAAACATAGTAGTTGCCACATTTTTATTCAGCAAATCAACAAACAACACAGGACATAAATGTTTAGCCTAACATTCATTTCTGGTTGACATGAATTGACCAAGCATGGCTGTTAATCAAATAATCTGTCAACCAACTATATCATTCATTTAAACCAGAATTGAGTTTTGAGCTCCAACATTGGCTGCCATTTTGATTGATTTGGCAACATAAATGTTGTAACTACAGCTTATTCAAGCTGTAGTAACAATGTTTAGGTTGCCAACCAATCATTTTACTTCTTTGTTATATGCTATTGGCTATAAATTTTGCTAAATCAATGCTGTTTGAAATCAAAACGGAACATCATATCAGAGTCAATGGGCGGGACTAATGAAGTCAGTGGGCAGGGCCAGTGATTGGTCAATTATCTTATTGGATGATCAATATTTTGTTTGACTCTGATGATTTGTCACTTTCACAATGCTTTACTCTTATAAAGGCCCTGCAACATATGGTGTTGTGAAGAAATTACGAGACAATGATATGGAACTTCATACAGATAAACAAATGTACTCATGTGGGTCCCTAGCCCCTAAAATGGGGAAGGGGACACGAGAGGGAGGATGTATGGATCATAAATTTAGAAAGGATCCTGAGCCCTGGGAACTCTGTGATGGGTAAGTAAACAGCTTCTTTGTAAAGCATGGTACTGTATACTTTTTCTGCGTTGATGAAAAAGAGGAAAATCAATTGAAAACTGTAAACACTCAGAAATTTAAGAACTTAAGAATCTATCTACCTCATGCATTGGAATAATCAAATCAAGAAAACATTTCTAAAGAATTGACCAAGTTTACATATAACTATGCAGTCTCAACCATTTCTCATGTATCTTACAAGCTATTTCTTCGTTTCTCTCAATAATGTAAACCTCTGATTTTAAATTACACAGACTGGTTTTTGGTCAGCAACTGACAATCAATTGGACCAATCTATAGTTTTGTGGTCTGATGGATCACTACTGTCATTTAAAAACTTAATTTACCCATCAAATCATTCATTAAGACTGGAAGTTAGCTTTGAACTCAAACATTTATGTTAACCCGTTACCACATGACAAAATTTTAGACCGGTCCAAATTGAAAGGAGTTGCAGACCACAATTAAAATTATTGAAATTTCAGATTTTTTTATAATTTTCTGGGACAGAAAACATTGTGTAAAATGAAGAAATTGCTTGTTACAAGCAATTTCTTCATTTTACACAATGTTTTCTTAATTGTTTTTCTTGAGTGGCGTCTAAAAGCGTCACTGTGTTGGAATGGGTTAAGCATTGCTGTTACGTTGGCTAAGCTGGGAGTTCAAACATTTAGGTTGGGCCCAATCATGTTTTACCTTATTTTTTTTATGCAAATATGTGAAAAGACAAACAAGAGTACCTTAAGATAGATGGAAAAACAATGAAACTTGAAGGAAGAAAACAAGGTGCTTTTATCTCAAAATTGCAATTCATAAATAATAGAAAAGGAACTTCGCTTCATACTGGTATGTAAAAAGATTTTCAAGAATTTGGTCTGTGGCCTGTCATAGGAGACAACTAAAATCAGAGACTAACTACTGCTTTCCTCATAATTCCTGGATTGCAGCAGGTTGGTGGTTTTTGAGTTGCGGAAAACCAAAGGTTTGAAGCTACTCATTGTTGTCGCACGATTTTACCATCTCATGTATTCCTAAGATCGCCCGGGACAATTAACCACCCTGACAGTGCCGTCTCTTAAATAGGCTCATTCTGTGTTACCAGGCCAAATTATAAATTTTTGGACACTCTTTTAAAAGATGGCTTCATTATACCCCCCTTAACTTTGTTAGGGGGACATATAGGAGTCAGCTTGTAGGTTGGTCGGTCCGTCCATCTGTCTGTAGCTTTTTCGTGTCCGCTCAATTTCTGGGCAACCATTGGAGGGATTTGATTCAAACTTCACTGATATAATCAGTATCAAGCAGGGATGTGCATATTCTATTTTGGTTACGCTCCATTGATTTTTGACGGAGTTAAGGCCCTTTGGTGAAAAATTGTGTCCGCTCAATTTCTCAGCAACCATTGGACGGAATCGATTCAAATTTTACAGAAACACTCGATATAAGTCAGACTTGTGCATATCCTATTGTGGTTATGGTCCACTGATTTTTGACGGATTTATGGCCCTTTTATTAAAAAAGTCCATTTTTGTTATGGCCCTTTTGCAGATAGCACTTGTATATTGACAAGCGCTGTTTGGGGGTATTAGTCCGCTTTGCGACAATGTCTAGTTTTGAAAGGTTTCAATACAAAGTTATCGTAATTTTTTCCAAACTTTTGATTTTACAAGCGAACTACATTCTACACTTGAATAACCACGATACATGCAAATAATAAGATCGTCAGTTTTGATTAAAAGACCAGGATTTGTAAAGGACAGCGTGGATCTTCACATCATTTTATATTTCTTAGAAATAAATCTGCAAATGCAATGTAAATCTCATGTCGGTTATCTCCGATGAAACATATTATCAACAACGAAATTGAGCATTAATACATATGATACTTAAAACATGCCGTATCAGTGATATGGGCCATACGGCACTCTATATAGTAAATGGGTCCATAGGAAATTATATAGATGATATTAACTTATTTTGGTACTTTTCAGTATACAATGCTATTGTCTGTCATTTATACTAACATTAATGTACAGGAGAATCTAATAGATATGAACGTCACTTGTTTGTAGGTATGTGTTTGCTTGTATACTTTACGCGGTCCCGATCGTTTTCCTTCTTTATCTTTGTTAGAAAATTCTTTCTAATTGGAACGTCAGTGGCTCATTGTTCGTAGGCAAATTTAAGACCCAAAAGTATGTTTATAGAACAAACTCCTATGTTTAATTCGTAGGAGTGATAAACAATTTGTCACAAATCACCGCCAACCTTGATTTTCACACCTAATCTATTCAACAAAAATTTGTTTTCATGTACCTTAAGTTAATAGTGGCTGTTTGGTTTGTTAGATGGGTAATTAATCGAATAAAGGTTTCCGTAATTATAGCCAAAAATTCACTTTAAATTGACGCAGCCCATTAGTTTCAGTGTTATTGGTCATTTAAAAATTTTAACTATTTTTCTTTAATCTGCTGTTGCTTTCTTCACAATCGTCGGTCCTTAATTTTATGATTTGATGATAGAATACTTAGAGTAATTTGATCCAATGCATTGCAAAGGGAAATCACTCTGATTGGAGTAGAAATTTGATACAAACACTGTTTTTCAAAAATGCCAAAAATTAACACAGAGATAAAAGCATAAAAATACAAGAAGAGTAATTATTTAATTCATGTTTTGCTCAATAAATATCTGCAGGTCTTGATTAGAAAAATAACCAATTTAGAATCAATTCCTAAATGGGTATCTCAAACAGCCAACCACTTGACCTTCGTTTTGTTCGTACTGTGCTTAATTCGTATAAATTTCCTGGGTCCCCTGCACTACGAACTACCGAGGTTTTACTGTATCAAATATTGATTTTGTGGATTTATTTGTGATTTCAAATATAGTGGGTCAGACCTAACAGCCACATATAACCTACTGAATGCACATTATTATCAACACCTTTTTTGTGTATGACTCAGTTGCACTTGTTGATATCCTGCCTTGATACTAAACAAGAATGTTGATTCCTGATTTAAATCGAAGTTTTTGTTTGATTTCGAGACAATCGATAAAGATTATTTAGTGACGAGTAAAGGCATTAACCCTCGAAACAATGGTTATAGATATATCCCAGATTAATTACATATCTCCAATAGGCTGATTTGACTTACGGACCAGATGGAGGGAAATGCCGAATTTGGTCACGGTTTTCTCAAGACGTCTACCGCAATTTCTGTGCTTCCTGTCAAAGGGTAAAAAATATGATTTCTCATGTACAAAAAGTGTCTTTGTACCGCCTGGGACCGGGCTTTCCCCAATTTAGTAAAATCATTTTTCAGAACCAATTCCCTGTCATTCTCGCGTCGACCCTTCTCACGTTAGATTCCATGTAAGGAAATACACGTTTGAAATATTTTCAACTTTGAAGTCCAGGCGAATTAAGGCATATTTTTTCTGAAGATACCCGCGACGTTTTAGTTACATACCCATATGAAGCAGAGAAAAGATTATTTTCATCATGTAATCCATACTCAAAAATGTTCGACCAAAACCCAATTACTTTTTTTCTAGATGATATGTACGAACTGTTTTTATTTTATCTGGTTTGAGGTTTATTTATTTTAGTATTCATTTCAAATTTCAGCAGGGATTTGAAGTTCAATAATTTGTATAATCAAAGCACTGAAAGTACCTCTGATGAGAAACAGAAACCAGATTTATACAACAAGAAGTTACTACCTAATTAACTATGTCTGCTGCATTTGCTAACATTTTAAAAACTGCTTTCCAGAGCTTGCTGTGCAACACTGAGAAGAGATATTCTCTGATGTCTATAAGTAGTGGAAAAATGTTCATATTTCAAAACACAATTCAACTCAGATAATCCATGATTCACCTAAGTAACATGTGTGATATAAAGTCGAATGTAAGAAAATAGTACCTAAATACATATTGTTCATATTTCAAAACACAATTCACCTCAGATAATCCATGATTCTTTTAAGTAACATGTGTGATATGAAGTCAAATGTAAGAAAATAGTACCTAAATACATGATCCAATCACACTAGGCTTTAAAAATAGAACTCACTAACACGGAATTTAATAAACAGAAATACACACACAGAATCTACTTGATTTGGTCTCCTCTAAGTGGATCAATCTCATTTGATCAGTCAAGGGCCAACAGCCTTAAGTTTGTGTTAAGTAATGAATTCCAGACAGTCTGTCTGTTGTTGCAACTCTCAAGGCCTTCAGGGCTTTGATTATTCCAAACTTATATTTTTCATCTTGTTGTAAAATAAGCTTTTGAATGAAAAGCACTAGGCTGTGTGTGAGACCCTGTGTGGTTTGCCCATTACAACACAAAATACTTTTAGACCGGGCAAAATTAAAAGAAGCTGCCAACAACAATTTCAAGTTGATAGAATTTTAATTATTTTCGTCTTTTTGGATAGAAAACATTAAGGATAATGAAGAAATTGCTTGATACAAGCAATTTCTTCAATTTCCACATTTTTTTCCAAAGCGTTTTTTCTTCAGGGTCGTAAAAAGGAGAGCTTGTGTGGGAATGGGTTAAACAGGATATTAGAATAAACCACTGACATCTGGCATGTCGCAAGAAGCGACTAAAGGGTCTTCAGTTATTACTTTTTGTTTCATTCCTCTTTCACCATTTTATATGTCTTGTGTTTCCGTATGTTTTATGTTAAACTATCCATAAACTTCTTGGGTGCTAAATGACAAGCTGTCAATGCAGCATAAAACACCAACCAATTAATCTAGAATTTGGTTGAAATATATTGAAAAATAATTTCATTCGAAGCTATTGTTGAAAGCGGCGTAAAACCCCATTCAAACAAACAAACATTCGAGGCCAACAGTTCAAAAATTATCTAGCCTATGCCATCTACATCAAATAATATCACTCTGAACTTCTTAAAATAAATATGTATTGCAAACAAAATCGTGCACTTATTCATGCACTTTAATACATACCACTTGCTCTTCTGTTAAACCAATTTGAGAGGGCAAAATTTTAGACTGGTCCAAATTGAAGGAGATGTGGACAGAAATTTAAAACTTATGTAATTTTGGATTTTTTCACTTTTCTTGATAGAGAATATTGTGGAAAATGAGGAAATTTGCTTTCCCATTATTTTTTCTGGACGAGTGTCATTGTGTCGGAATGGAGTAATCCATTCACAGTTTTTGCTATAAAACATGTAAAGTTTTCATGAAATAGAATATATTTTATGTTATGTTATTTCTAGGTGTGTACATATAGTTGCTGAGTTATCTGGCTTACAAAAGTTCAGTGCTAAGGTTGCAGAGTTGCTCCCCTTGGTGTCTAAAGCAGCTACGTTTGATCACTATACCCATCATATCAACTTGAAAGAAACAGTTTGTCAAAGGGTTAGTTTTATAGTTTATCAATGGACAAAAAGAAACAGTTTGTGAAAGGGTTAGTCAGGGGTGTGGAATTCCCATGCCCGACTTGTCCGACACGGGCTTTTCTACCTGCGGGCAAGTACATTTTTTGAGGCTACTTGTCCGTGGACAAGTAAATATCAGGGCAAATCTTGGAATGGTACTAAATAGATAGAGATGTTTAGGAGCGTAAAGTTTGTATCTAAGGCTAGAAAATATTGTTTTTAATGAAGAAAATGCTGGAACCAGCATTTTCTTCATTAAAAATAATGTTTTCTCAAAATTTATCTGTTCTTCATCTTTTCACGGGCAAGTCCCTTTTGATTATGGACAAGCAGAAAATCACATTTTACTTGTCCGTGGACAAGTAGAGAAATTCTGTATTTCCACATCCCTGGGTTAGTTTTATAGTTTATCAATGGACAAAAACAAAATGAAAAATTATTGATCTTGTGTTTTACATCTCAAACCATTTCACATGTGCATGAAGTGCATACATTGAGCAGCCAGGACAACCCCAAAGGGCATTTAGAATATTTGCTTATTGCTCAAAGGAGCTTTGAGTTAATATCTGTCTACAGAGTTCAAGGTGAAGACTCTGATCTGATTATGCTAATGCACAGGCTGATCTGAATCTTTATTTAGCGTGCACCTACAGGCTCAATTTATGAATAAAGATAAATCATTAATATATTAAAAATAATACACAAAAAATTCCAGAACCACTTAGTCATTCTTATTGCTCAAAAGCAGATTAACAAAAATTTAGAGATACCATATGGATATCATTTTGATCTCAAAACAGATTCTTATTACAGAGTTACATGACATGCAGAGGAAAAAAACGAGAAAACGACCTCAAAAAATTATTAAGATAAAAAATAACATGAAGAAGTTTAAAAGATATCTAAGACTTTGTCATAATTGGAGTGATTGATTAGCCCATTCCCACAAAGTTTTTGTCCCTTCAAGAAAATTAATGTGGACAACAATGAGGAAAATGAAGAAACTGCTTGTTACAAGCATTATCTCCCTTTTCCCATTAATTTGCTACCACTAAACATCTAAATAATATATATTTTATGAACTGGAAATTTTGGTCTGCAACTTTTCTAAATTTGGACCCTTGTAAAGATTCTGTTGCCTAGTATATGGGTTAAATCATACAAATTAAAGGCTTGTTGTTTTACAAACTACTATTTAAACCATTACCAGACAGCTTAATCAAAGGAGTTACAGATTACATTTCAAAGAGGCTTACAGTTAGAAAATAAGAGTCATGTAGTGTTGAAACATTTGTTAGAAAGAAATAAATTGTTTTTAGCTCTCCTAAAGACCACATTTCTAGGGTGAGCCTTTGTAATCCATGTCTGTCGTGCAACAGGCTTTGTGCAATGTATATGGTACTTAACCCATTCCAACACAGTGGAATTTTAGACCGGTCCTAATTGAAAGGAGCTGCAGACGACAATTTCAAGTTGATGGAATTTTAATTTTTTTCGTCTTTTTGGATAGAAAACATTGTGGATAATGAAGAAATTGCTTGATCCAAGCTTTTGAAAACATTGTTGAAAATGAAGAAATTGCTTGATCAAAGCAATTTCTTCATTTTCAACAATGTTTTCAAAAGCTTTTTCGTTGAGGGGCGTAAAAAGTAGGAATTGAGTGGGAATGGGTTAAACAACTTGTGTGCATTCTAGAGGCCACATTTTTTGCCCAAATGTCTTGATATTTTGACAGAGATTTTGTCTCCATAAATCTTAGTCATGTCCTTTTTTGGGCAATGTTGTGTCAAAAACTAGGTCTCTAGGTCAAATCTTATAAGAGCCATGTGTGCACTCTAGAGCCATGATTTTCAGCTCAAATGTCTTATAAATGGTTAGAATGTTTGTATTCATTGAATCTCATTTCAATATTGGGTCACATGGGGTCAAAAGTCACTAGGTCTAACTCAAAGAAATTTTAATTGCAAAGTACATTAATCATATCCCAGAGATGTATATTGTGATTCATTGTTGTATAAACTTGTCTTCTGATAAACTGTAACACTAGATAGTGAAGAAAGGACATTTTAAGTGACTTTTGGTGTGAAATCTGGACTTTCTTTGTTTCGTGAGTGTTTTTCAGCTCAATAGTAATGGCGGCGCCCATTAAATTTCCCAAACCCACAGTGAGTAAAATTGGTCGAAATTCTATCACTGAATAACAGTAATTATAAACAATGTCGAGTCCTTGTGAGATAGATATGCCCGATAGCCAATTAACTCTTTTAACGCCGGGGCAACGAACTCCAGTAAGAGAGAATGACTGTGAAGATTCTCAAACTTGTATGAAACAATTGTACACCCAGAATGGGTCAACGCTTACACCATCTTCAAGCCAACATGATATATGCAGGTATGAATCACCCCAATCTGACTCAAATTGGGCACTGATTGATAGAATACAGAGTCTGTATCGAGCCAATACCCAACCAGCGTTTGTGTCGCATATCTTAAGCGATACAGTATCACAATATGACGAACTAGACGAGATTCGTAATGCAGTTTATGAGCTTTGTAAGAAATCAAATGACTTTCCGTTTCCCAAAGGGTCCGATCTAAAACGTCGAAAGAAAACTCGGAATGGTGATAATGCGTCACATAAATTGGCCAATGACATTTACACTATAATATCAGTGATGGACAGTCGTAATTACGACGAGTTGAAAGATGTAATCAGCATACCAAAGTCTGGCTCCAGAGCCGAACTTAATCTTTCCGTATGCGAACAACAGATAAATACATACAGACACGAAATGAACCTTTTACGGGAATCTTTAGCAAAGTGTCAAGCAGATATTTTACTGTTTAAACAGGAGAAATCCGACATGAAGCAGAAATTTGAAAATGATATAAAATCAATTAGATATGAAATATCGAGCTTTAAAATTGACACCAATACTGAGATTTCAAAGTTACAGATAGACGTGCAGCGAATAGAAGGCGAAAAATCTTCAGGATTAACGTCACTAAAGAATTCGCTTAAATTGGTTACTTCTGACGTCAATACGTGTAAGGAATCGTCTGCTAATGGACTCCAAGAAGTGAAAAGCAGTATACAAAATGTACATAAGAAAATTGATAGACAATATAGTAAGCTTGAATCTGAATGTATCAAAATAAACAAATCATTAATGGCATACTGCACGTCAGACCAACCCAAACAGAGTGTTATACATCCCCCGCCACAAACCAACAAAATAGTGCCTATAAACATTGTAAATACAGCAGAGCAGAGTTCTTCTTACAGAGACGCTCTTACTGGTGCCACGGGCGATAATAGCCGTCACTTATTGTCTAGAACTCGTCAGCCAGAGGATCAATCAGCCCGGACCGAACAAACACTGTCACGCAAGGAGAATGACTATTCAATTTGTGATTTCGATGTACCAGGCGATAATACACAGTTAAATCAGAGTGTTTCACGTGACGTGAATGACCCCCCGCAAATAAATAGCACGGTTTCTAATGATCTCCACGTGCCTAGATGTGAAAATCAGTGTTTTCAAGGTGTTTCACGTGACAAAGATTATAATAACCACCCCCAGCAGAGTTTTATGACGCAGGACAAATACGTGACTCAAAAACAAATTCCAGTTTTAATTTCTGAAAACAGAAAAGCTCCAAACAGCAAAAATGTTCGTTATGAAGACTCGCGTAATGTAAACCACCATGATGATGATGATGACGGTTTCACCGAGTTCGTTGTGAAAAAAACTAAAAGATTTATCGTTGGAGGATTCAAACCCTCTATTACAGTGCCACGACTTAAAAGTTACGTGACAAATAGACACGTTAAAGTCACTATGATACGTATTTTCCCCCAACGCTTCGGTAGATCGGTGGTAATTAGACTTAATGTTGAATCTCCCGACGCACACAAACTAACAGAAAATGGCTTTTGGCCAACTGGTGTTACTTGTCGCCCTTGGATGACAAAATCTGCTTATATGAAAAAATACAGCTCATCTCCGAGTGATAATGATGATGAAATTATAAGTGATGATCTCAGTAAAGATGTTATTCCGAGACGTTCACATTCAGAAAATCAAATCAATCAGCACTACAGCGGCCCTCGTCATGAGCGTAACCAAGGTTCTCGTGGTCGTGGCCGGCGTCGCGATAACGATGGATATCGGAATGGCGAGACCGGTTACGGCTGCGAGTACAACGTGGATACACAGAATCGCTACGGTGGCTATTATAATAGTTACAGTAATGGTGACTATGATAAGCAGTCGCAGTGCGATGATGATAATAATACAAATATTTATTAAGTAGTAAATGCCGGACTTGAAACTAAGTTTTCTCTTGCTAAATTTCGTCATGTATTCTTTAAATTTATGTTCTTGGAACGCTTCTGGACTTATGTCCAGTGGTTTTTATCTAAGCAAATTACTTGATTATGAGAAAATTGATATAATTGGTATATCTGAACACTGGCTTTATACTAGTGAACTACACTTTCTGCGTAGCATACACTCAGACTATACCGGTATGGGTGTTTGCGACTCAGATTTAAGCGTATATAGAACCAGGCGTGTGGGTAAGGGTGGCGTAGCGATGCTGTGGAATAAGAAGCTAGATCCCTGTATTAGTCCGTTAAATATTGACAGTGATCGTATTATCGGAATCCAAATTCAGGAATCCCAGGACAAATTCATCTACGTTTTACAGGTTTATTTACCATGTACTAATCATAGTATCAGAGTCTATCGAGATTGTATAGAATTCATCTATAACTTAATAAGTATGTATTCGCAACTTGGCCGAATCATAATAATGGGTGATTTCAATGCACATCTTAACGGCAGTATATTCATTAAAGATATTGATGCACGAGGTGCTATACTAAATGAGCTTGCCTCGCAGAACAATTTAAGTATTGTCACTACGCTACCTTTATGCACTGGTGCTGGTACTAGCTATGTTGCATATGATGGTAATCACCTTTCTCTTATTGACCATGTTATTGTATCAGATGAATGTTTGAGTTTGATTACTAAAGTCCAAATTTTAAATGACGATGCCATAAATGTTTCGTCTCATCGGCCTGTACTATTTACTTTATGCATTGAGGCTGTTGAAAATGTACGCCCGTATTCACTCCCTGCTCCTGTAAATTGGAAAAGAATAAGCGATTTACAAAAGGCACAGTTCTCAAATTATTTAGATTCTGGCCTTCATCTTATGCTTACCCAAATCGCACGGGGGATAGACAACGATATATTTGAATTGATTGATTCATTATATATTCAAATTGTATTTTATATTTGTGAATCATCTGACAAATTTTTACCACACAAACATTATCGTTCTTATCTCAAACCTTACTGGTCTGACAGCCTCAAACGATATCATGCGTTAATGAGACAAAAACGTAGGATATGGATTGAGGATGGCAGTCCTAGAGGATCAGAATTTTCTTCGTATGTTGAGTACAAAAATTCTAAATGTCAATTTCGTAGAATGCAAAGACATGAAGCTATGAAGTACTTGCAGAAACTGAATAGCGATATTGATAGCGCTTCGGGCCTGGACAGTCCATTGTTTTGGAAATTGTTTAATTCTAGACAGAGAACAGCACAAACATGCTCAGCTAGTGAGCTTAAGTTTAACGACAATGTCTATCGTGATCCTCAAACTATATGTGATGCATGGGGACAATATTTTGCATCTTTATACTCGGACACTGATTGTAAAGATTACGACCCTTGCCACTTCGACACAGTTACCCGTAGTGTTAATGCCATTAAGACGTCCCCCTTACCCTGTGATGATGATCATATAACCTATGGCGAGGTATCCGATGCTATATTAACGCTTAAACGAGGGAAAGCCTGTGGTAAAGACCAAGTCTGTAACGAGCATCTTATATATGGCGGTGACTCTCTTAAGCATTGCCTAACATTTTTGTTCGATTTGATGTTTTGTAATGCGTATGTTCCTAGTACCTTAAAGTTGGGAACCGTAATAACACTATTCAAAGGTGGTCGAAAACCAAAGAATGATCCTAATAGCTATAGGGCCATTACCCTGTCTTCTTCTATTTTAAAGCTATACGAAAAAGTTTTACTTAAACGGTTGCAAACGTCGGTATCAACTCCACTTAATTCCCTCCAGGGAGGTTTCCAAACCGGCGTGGGTAGTATCATGACGTCATTCGTTGTTAATGAAAGTATTCAATACTGTCGAGAAAAAAACACAAAATTGTATGCTTGTTTTCTCGACGCGCGTCAAGCTTTTGATCGTGTATGGCACGATGGCTTGTTTTATAAACTTAAAGAGATCGGCATTGGTATGAAGTTATTAAGATCCGTTATTGAGATGCACTCCAATATGTACAGCTGTGTTCAGTACGGCGGTTTCCAGTCGAACTGGTTCCCCATTCTACAGGGCACCAAACAAGGAGGGGTTTGGTCGCCCGCCTTGTACCTTTGGTACATTGATTCGTTAATCAGTGAATTAGTCTGCAGTAAGTTAGGCTTCCAGATTGAAGGGTATGATTTCTGTTCCCCATCTTTTGCTGATGATATGACTCTTTTGTCATTGTCTCAACGTTCTCTCCAAATGATGATTGATATTTGCTATCGATACGCTTGTAAATGGCGGTTTCAGTATAACCCAGCTAAATGTGTGGTAGTGACATTCAATGAGTCTAAACGTTCTTTTCAAAATCGATCCAAACTGTGGTCTATTGGTGATACTCTAATCGACGAAAAAGAAGAGTGCAATCATTTAGGCATATTGTGTCATAAATACATTAAATCTTCGCTTATGGCGAAATATTTTGATCGCAAAATTAGAGGTACCTTTTTTGGCCTTATTAAAGAAGGAATCCACAGAAACGGCCTCAATCCTCTTACTAGTTACCGAATATACCGTACACTTATATTACCTCGAGCACTCTATGGTATTGAATTTTTATATTCAACTAGTAATAGCGACAACCTACTGTTAGAAAGGGCAAATAGACTGTGCCTCAAACAAATACAGGGTCTGCATACGCGGTCTAGGTCTGATACCGTTTATGGTCTGTTAAGTGCATTTCCTATGGAGTATGAGATTGATAAGCGCAAACTTTCACTTTTTGGTCAATTGTGTCGATTAGCAAGGGATTGTGCGACGAAACACCTTTTTCTATTTAGGTTGTTTTCCTTTGATATGTACTCTCCTGGGCTAGGATTTATATCCAATATTGCCCGTGTTTTACAAAAGTATAATCTGTTCAATGTTTTTCATGATTATATCAATTGTGGAACTTTTCCTGATAAATATGCATGGAAATCATTGATAAACAACAAACTTTCTCAACACTTTATTTGTGAATGGGAAATGAGAACATCCTCTGCAGAATTTAGACTGTATAGAGAAATCCAGCCTGGGTTTAATCTTTGCTCAATATGGCATCTTGCTAAACGAAAGCCGCATTTGCTTCGCAATTTCTTCTCTGTGGCACAGATTATTTCATATCTATCATGTTTTTCATCAACTTGTAAAAAATGTCAACGTGATGACTTAGATGTTAGTATATCGGAACATATTTTAACTGATTGTCCCCGATTTTACGAAATTACTCGTTACTTTGCTGCTCTGGTCTATCATAAATTTGATAATTTGGTATTTGATAATTTATTTTCAATTACACCTTTACAGTACTTGAGAACTCTGTTTGGCTTGAACTTACAGTTTAACAGAATCTTAGGGAACACATATGATTACTTTTATTCACTTGTCTTTCAGTTCCTACATGGAGTAATATGTCAATATAGAATGCAATACTAAATGACAGAAGTACATATATGATGAAATAATATCATCCAGTGTCTATGCACCTTTTTAATATCTTTCCTTTTCGTTTCGGGTAAGATATTATCCTAGGTGCGTATATACAAGTTCTCTAATATTAATCAAGGTTATTTCTTACATTAAACTTCGTTTTTCACTGTTGTGTAATATTTTGATCTCGTTTTGATCTCAATTTATTCATTAATTCTCTGCACTCTTTTCCGTCTGCTTTGACTTATTCTTTTCCTATGCTATTCTTTTGGTCTCGTTCTGTCCTTTTTTATTCTATTTTGAATGCATCTCTATACATTGTATTTTTGTTGTGTAAATATATGCAATCTCCAATTTGGAGGAAATATAGAATAAAGTAAAGTAACTTTCATGGCACAAATGCTTTGAAACTTTTTTAAAATGTTCTTGATTTCTTAGACAAGATTTTATAATGGGTCTTTTACCGCAGTCATGGTTTCAGGTGAGTGGAGAAAAAAGCCAGCTAAACTTTTTTGTTTTTTCCTCAAGCTGCCAGATGAAACACTATTTAAGAAATGTAGAGAATATTTTTTGATTATTGAGGTATGAACCTAAAACATAATCTTTTTGTATGAATAAGCGAAGCATTAGTGTGATTAAGTTTATATGTTCATGCCTCATCAAAAACAAGGAATATTCTCTTTATTTCTTACAATTTAATACTATCAATCAAAACAAAGCAAATACTTTACTAATTTTCAGTAAAATTTTTATGTTTCTATCTTGTGTGCAAGCAAACAGAATAGTTGCGTGCTAAAAATTTGATCATGGAAGTATGAACAGAGAAAATCAGCCAATCAAAAAACTTGAAATTTGATAGACTAAACAAAGTCAAGGTTATATGACATGTTCATTGTGAAACACTAAAACAAATATATCCGTAACAAATCTTATTTCAGTTACCACACATTGCAAACAGCCTGGGTAAAAGATACTTCAAAATGTATTTAGAGATGTTCTTTGACACAATATTTCTCAGTTTGGTAAGTACATTTTATATCTCTTGCGACTGTCTTGAGTCCTTTTTTATCTACCAAACAAAAGGTAGTATATTTCCGTTGTTTCTTGTATAAAGCAAGCAGGATACATCCAACAAGGATATTAGAAAACCTTAGTTTGCATAGTGAGCTTGAATAAGCCAAAGTTATTGTATTTAAGTTGCAGAACCAACAAAATGCTTAACCTATTACCCAATGACAAAGTTTTAGACTGATCCAATTTGAAGGGAGTTGCAGACGACATTTGAAAGTAAATGAAATTTTATATTTCAATAACATTCTTGGTAGAAAACATTGTGTAAAATGAAGAAATGACTTGTTGCAAGCAATTTCTTCATTTTACACAATGTTTTCCATATTGTTTTTTTTCAGTCGTCAAAGGGTCATTGGGTGGGAATAGGTTTATATAAATATCAAAATAATCATTTGATTGGTTATTGATTTATTTTATCAATAACATTGATCTATTGCAAAATCAATCCTGTTTCAAAGGCTGAAATTCTTGCTTGAAAACATCTTATTTGGACAGTTTATAAAATACATTAGCAAAGCCAATAGTTGTTTGTTTGTCATACTGGCAGGAGATAGAAATTGTTCCTGGGTTTTTGACGCTCAGCCAGTATCTCAAAATAGTTTGATGGAATTCACACCCCAACAGCTAAACGATCAGTGATATTTTGTTTGACCATTGTCAATCTGTCTGTTGAAAAGTTATGTGAAGATAAATCCTGGTTATAATGATACCAATCTTCTTATTAGATCAAAGTCAAGGTAAAAGGTCAATTGACCAATTGCTGACCCCGCCAATTGACTCAGATGGGAAGTTCCACTTCAATTTCAAAGGGCGTTATTTAGCAAAAATTATGGCCAGTAGCATGTAACAAAAAGGTAGCAAAGTTGGTAGGCTACATAAATTTCATAATCTTGAATAAGCTGTAGTTACCACTTTTTTTAAGTGGCAAAACCAACAAAAATGCTTCACATAAATGGCATACAATGTCAGAGTTGAAACATCACTCCCAGTCTATATGAATGATTTGATTGATTCTTTCTTTGATTGACAGCTGCAATTGGTCAATTATCAAGATCATGTTCCCCAATAAAATTGATAGTTACTGGGGCATTAACCCTTGTCATGCTGTATAAATTACCATACTGAATTGCTGTAAAATCAAAGGGCTGAATGCACTGATAGAACTTGTTCAAAAATCAATATTTCTTTTACAAATCAATTTCATAATAACTCTGGCAGGAAAATTACAAGCAGGAGGTGTCTACATCTCCTGCCAAAACTGGAATATTCCGGGTTCAGCATGACAAGGGTTAATGTTTCAAAAACAAATCATGTTGTTGCTGATGAGCTTCTCTGCATATATTATGATATCAAAGATTATTATTTTATATCAACAGGCAGATGACAATGCCTTGGCCTCAGCTGCTGCGAGTAATTGTTTAGCAGAACTATCCAAATTTCTTGGTCCATCTATCCTAAAGGGAAGAATAGAGCAATATAATCCAAGGTAAGCAACTTTATACTGAAAAACACTTCTTGATTTTAAAGTTACATTTATTCATTTTGACTTAGTCTGACTAAGATAAAAGTACCATTTCTTGTAGTACTGCACAGAAATGGTTTTCATTCATGCAAGCAGAGGTTTAGAGCTCTTTTTGTGTGAGATGTAACTTTACTGCTATGAGGCTTATACCAACAACCACTGGCCATGACCACAGCCCAGTGGTAGTGCGTCAGACTCTCATTCATGAGGTCCAGTGTTTGATCCCTGATCGCTACAAATATCCTTTCCGACATTTGTCTCCCACCAATGGGTGGATAACAATAAACGTAAGTGGGAAGAGCAGCTGGAAGCTCGGAAAGGATGTAGTGGTAGGACTGTTGTGAGAAATACCAGGAATCATTGGTTAGGTGATCCAGCCGCGGCAATATGAATGAATTACTGTTACAGTGGCATTAAACCCATTCCTTCAATCAATCAAGGTTAACTTACAGTCTAAATGAATGATTTAATTGGTCGACTGATTATTTGATTGACAGTCACAGCTGGTCAATTGTTGAGGGTTAAAGATAATTAACCTGTCTGAGACTTAAAGATGATTTATGTGGAACTTGTTTAAAAAAAGGTTTCTGCCTTTACTTTACTAATTCCCATTCAATTGCACTTTTTGACACCCCTCAAGAAAAACCCCTTTGAAAGTTTTTCTATCCCAAAAAAGAAAGATATATAAAAGTCTGTCAGCTTAAAAATTTGTCTGAAACGTTCGATTTGGGACCGTCTAAATTTTGTTTGGTAATGGGTAAATAGATTGTAGATTGTAAATAGATTTCCTCTCTTTTCAATATTGTGGAAAAAAACTTGATTGTTGCAAGAAATTTTTTCATTATCCACAATGTTTTCTACCAATTTCAAATTTCGTCAACAAAAAATTTCGTCAACTAAAATTTTCTGCTGTAACATCTTTCAATTTTACCAGTCTAAAATTTTGTTGTGTTGGAATTAGTTTGTCTTTTCCAAAACTGCATTATTTTATCCTGTCAAAATGTGGGACTGTTTGATGAATTCTAAAAACTAAAATCTAGATTGGTTAAAACTGAAAGGAATTGCAGATAGCAATAGATTTGGTCTTAATTGTGAGAAAATGCAAAGTAGAATACTGATGTAGAATTAATGCTTTTACCACAATATTTTCTTGTATTCATTCCCTCACAATCCTATACATTAAGCATGAGAAGCATTGTTGGATGAGAAAAAATTGCTTATATGAAGATATTTTTCCTTTTCTCAATGTTTTCTGCCCTAGGTCATATTTACTTGTACTTTAGATGAAATTTGCAATTTAGTCTGCAACTTTTATGAATTTGGACCAGTCTAAAATGGTTTCTGGTAATTGGTTAAAACAATGCTCAAGAGTTTTGTAAACAAGTTAAGGTTAACAAACTGACGTGACACCTGACTTTATTTTCATTTTGCATTCTTTTTTAGATACCTAGAGTTACTTCCCCATGACCTTGGGGCTCCCTCTTCTAACTTTCCTAGTCATCTCACTATGGCTCCTACGGGACCTGGGTTTCCAGGGACGAGGGCGGTACCAGGACATGAGTTTGATATGTTACCACGGCAAGGGTCACCATGGCCAAAACGGTTACCATAAACTGGACTTCACAGCTTTTCGTTTAGATTCTGTGTAAAGAAAAATTCTTACACGCTAGAATTGTGCTAGTGGGTCCTAGTGATTGTGTCAGATAAAACAGTTGAATAGTAGACAGAAAAACATCATTTTATATACTATATCCTATATCTTGACGGTTGAAAAAAAAAAAAGACGGAAAAAATATCATTTTGCATACTGTATCCCATTACTGTTACTTGAACCTTCTGGTATGAAATAATGAAACAGCATGGAAAAATAAATGAAAAAAAAAACCAACTGCATTCAATAAGTAGATTCTCTTTAACCCATTCCCACTCAATCACTCCTTTTTAAGCCTTTCAAGAAAAAAGCTTAGGAAAACAATGTGGATAATGAAGAAATTGCTTGTCCACAATGTTTTCTATCAAAAAAGACAAACAAATTGAAATTATATAAACTTGAACTTATTTCAATTTGGACAAGCCTAATTTTTTTTTTCTGTGAGTTAACAGGATGTTTTCCATCCTGATATGTACTTGATTTTCAATTTATACTCATTTTGAATTGTTCCCTCTTACCTCTTTCTTATTGAACAAGTTTAAATTTTGCCTCCTTGTAGGGAATAAGTTTGAGTAAAACTTTTATTAGTGAGTGTGAATGTCATAGTATTATGAAATCCATGATTATCTAGTTAACCCTTTCCCGTTTTTGGAAATTTTAGACTAGTCCAAATTGAAAGAGGTTGCAGACGACAATGAAAACTGGATGCTATTTCAAATGAAACCATCCTATGTGGTAGAAAACATTGTGGAAAAAGGAGAAATTGCTTGTCACAAGCAATTTCTTCTTTTCCACAATGTTTTCTCGAGTATAAAATCACAGGAACGTAAAATCCCGTATTTGAATGGGAAAGGGTTTAAGGGTACAGAAATCATTTGAAATATAGCTGATCACAATGTCAGTACTTGCATTAGTTTTGTACTTGTTGGTTTGTAATTAGATAAAAAGATGAAAGTTGTGTTCCTGTCTTGTTCTAAAATGTAGTATGTAGGTTTTCTATACTTGTATATGTATTCATACAAGAGGCATCAAAGGATGTCATGTGTTCGATCCCCGAGGCGGCACATATCCTTTCCAACATTTGTCTCTCACCAATGGTTGGATAATCGTAAACCCAAGTGGGATAGCAGCTGGAGGCTAGGAAAGGATGTAGTAGTATTCCTGGTGTTAGAAATACCAGGAATCCATTGTTAGGTGCTTCAGCCGCCGTGATATGACTAAAATACTGTTAAAAGTGGGGTTAAACTCAATTCAATCAAGAGGCCAATGAGAGTCTCAGACTATCTGCTGACTTTCTGAAAACAAAATACCCCCCTAGTCCAGCTTGTCATAAAACATATTTAATCCATTCTCACACAATCCCTCCCTACATCTCACGAAAAAAGCTTTAAATATAGTTGAAAATGAAGAAATTTCCTGTTACCATAAAAGACAGATTTTTGAAATTCCATTAATTGGAAACTGTCATCTGTAACATCTTTTATTTTGAAGTAATCAAAAATGGTGTTGTAAGGTTATTGGTAAAACAGTTATCAAAAGTAAAAGTTGCCTAGTAAAAGCCTATGTCAAAGTTGCCTGGTAAAAGCCTATGTCAGACCTGATGAAGGTCTACACTAGATACTATCATGTTATATACAAGTTATATAAGAGAAAAAGTACTTTCTTCATCCAGTCACCAAACGGCTGAATATTAGACTGGCGCAAATCAAAAGAAGTGTAGAAAGCATTTTGTGAAATGACAAGAAATTCATTCTTTTCTCACAATGTTTTCCAAAGTCATTTATTCCTAAGCTTATACAAATGTGGGATTGTGTGGTTATGGGTTAGAGCAGTTAAGAAGGTTAAGGGCAAGGTCGCAATATGAAAGTTTATGACCTGATGATGTTTTCTGTGGAATAAGTTCATATACCGGTAACATACATAATACATAGAAAATAAAAAAAGGTCAGATCATTTTAGCATGTGAAAGGCCAAAGTCACCATTCTAGATGCAATGTAAAAATCTCTGACTTTACAGAGTTCTGTTTGAGATATAATTAAAATACGTATGTGGCTGGTTGAACACACACACATATACGAGAGACTACATATTATCTGCCTGGTTAGCCTAGTCCGTAGAGTGCACATCCTAAAAGTAAGAGGTCCTGGGTTCGAGCACTTTACTGGCTTCATATTTTTCTCTAATATTTCCTCCCAACATGGAGCCTATAACTGCGTTGGTTGTTTGACATTGGATTGGAACAATATAAGTAATTTTAATAAAAGGCATAAGCAGAAGTAAAAGCTCTTCAGAATGCTGGGGTTCAGAAAATTGTCAACTAATTTCCAGTTAGCAGGAGCGAAATTTGTGGGTCGAACTCACACACAGTAATGAGAGACTGCATGTAGGTGGGCCCTTTAGATCAGTTGGTAGAGTACTCACCCTGAATGTGAGAGGTCCTGGGTTTGAGCCCCGGAATGGCTTCATGTTATTCTCTCTTTGTGACATGCAAGAGGTATATCAAAAAAATGTGAATTCTTAAAACTAGGTCAAAGGTCAAGGTTGTTTGAAAGCTTACAACCTGATGAAGTTCTGCCTGGAACATGATCGCATACTGGTACATGTGTATAATGTATAAATGTATTTTTATTGAAGTTGGTCAAAGGTCAGAGTTGGTATACTTGATGTTAAAAGAATGACTATAACCCATGCAGTGGAGTTCTGTATGAGATGTAATCATGACATGTATGAATAAAGGTAATTAAAGTCAAAGTAACTTCGTAAAAGTAGGTCAAAGGTCAAGTTCATGGCACTAGATGTCTAGTGAAATCCTATAACATAGGGTTTTAAACGAGATATGATTATGAAACATATAATGTATATCAAAATAAAAGTGCTCATCTTCTTTTAAATTGGTCAAGGTCACTTTGTGAAAGATTACAACAACATGAAGTTCTAAAAAATTTGAAAATAAAAGCTAAGTTTAAGAAGTTCATGATTGGGTCAAAGGTCAGGCACAAGGTCACAGGTAGAATGTACTTGATGCCTAGTGAAAGTCAATCGTCTGATGAGTATTTGTTTTAAAACTTGATAACCTTGGATGACTGGTTTCTATCATTTTACGAAAAAGAATTGAACGGATGTAAAATATGCCATTGTTATACTTAAAAGTCGTTTATTTATAACTGACCACAATGACCTTTCACTACTTAACTCATTGTAAGACAACAGGTTTTTTGACTGGTCCAATTTCAAAGAAGTGCAGACGACAATTTGAACGTCATAACTGTTAAATAGAAAACTTAGTGGCACATAGTGAAAGAAACATGGAGGTAAAACAAGAAATAGCTAAGAAGATTTCTTCATTTACCATTATGTTTTTCTGTGTAATTTTTAGCTGGCCTATCACAAATGTCTTAAGAGCTATTGTGGTACCATCCATGTCCATCTCGTTAAAATTTTATATCTCTTTTTGTAACTATTGCTCAGGGCTCATATTTTTCACATGATTTCATCCGAGACAATGACTTTATCTATTTGACTGTGACCTTTTTAAATTTATAAAAAAAATAATTCAAAGCTTTAAATTAATATATCTTGGTAATTTTTCATGCTATGGTGCTCACATTTCAAACATCCGTTCATCGGGGGATGAGGCAATGACAATGACACTGTAGCCATGTTCCCTTAAATTTTTCCTGCTCAATCCCTGGTTTTTACGTCCCTCCAATTTTATGATTGAGAAAACGTTATAGAAAAAGAATAAACTGCTTGTAAAATTTCCTTTTGCAACATATTTGGATTTTGACAAGTCTAGAATTTTGAATCACAAGAAAGGGTTAACCTTAAACCCTGTTGTAAATAAGTAACAAGAAGGACGAGATTTGTTGTCCATGGACAAATCTTGTTCTTCAGTGCATTAAAATGCAGAGTTGGTGTAATACGTTATTGGTGGGTTGCAGACGAAAGGGTCGTTATGTAAAGTTACATCTTTCTGTTTTAGCCTACCTGAGCACAAAGTGAGAATCTTCTCCATGTTCCTTTGGTGAAGTTCTACAAAAGTTGTCAAAAGAATTTCATTCCGTGAAAAACTCTGGTTGCCACAGCATTTGAAAATGGGAAATTATAGTAAATCTTTAAAAATCTTCTCCTCCTAAACCAGTAGGCCAATCAAGCTGAAACTTTGAAGAGATGTTCCTTAGGTGAAGCTGTACAAAAGTTGTTAAAAGAATTTCATTAGTTGAAAAACTCTGGTTGCGGCATTTGAAAATTGGAAATTTTAGTAAATCTTTCATTTTTTTTCAGAAACTACAAGGTCAAAGGCATTTATATTTCATATGTAGCTTAATCACATAGTTCTCCACCAAGTTTTGAAAAATTTAATCTTTGGGGTAAAAAATGGCTCCGCCCCTGAGGTCAGAAATTTTGAAAAATGCTTATTTAGTGCAAGTTAAAAAGACATCTACTTGCAAACTATAAGGTTTAGGATATTCATAATTGATAAGTAGCATTACTAGATGGTTTTGTTCTATAGCACTGAAAATTGTTCTCCTAGGGTCAAAAACGGTCCTACACTATGGATCCAAAATAGGGAAAAACGCAAAATTTGAGTAAGTTTAAAGAAAAAATCTTCACTTTTAGGCCAAGGGCATTTATATGGAATGTAGCACATCCTTGCTGTTATCTATCAATTTTGATTGAATTATGCCTGTAGGTTAAAAAACATCCCTTTCCTTGGTGTCAAAAGTTCATGAAAATGCTCAATTAGACTATGTTTAACAGTCCTCTATTCCAAATATACCAAGTCTAAGGAATTCATATTTGGGATATAGCATAACCAGATGGTTTGCTACCATGTTAGCTAAAATCTTAGCACTAGGACAAAGCATGGCCCTGCCCCAGAGGTCCAAAATTTGGGAAAATGCCCAATTAGAGCAACTTCAAAAGTCCTCTCCTTTTGAAATACATGTATAAGGTAAAGGACATTTTTATTTGGTATGTAGCGTTTCTAAATAATTTTGTAATATGTTACAGGAAAAATATGCCCTTAGGATCAAAAACGTCTCTGCTCCTGGCGTCAAAATTGCATGAATCGCTTAATTTGAAAGAATTCTTCTTTTTAAATATAGGGCCTAGAGCTATTATAAAACATAGCATAATGTTATTTAAATCTACCATGTTTCTACCATTTGGACAAAAGTAGCCCTTCCCAAGGCATCCCAAGTAATGAAAAACACTCAATAAGAGCATGTTCTAATATCTTCCTCTCCCTATGTACAAGTTGTAATGCATTCATATTTGGTTTATAGTACATCCAGATTGTTCTCTGACAAGGTTGCTAAATTTGTACCCATTGGGTCAAAATGGCCCCGCCCCTGAAGCCGCAAGTTTGGTAAATTGCTAAATTAGAGCAATATCAAATTCTTCTCCTCTTAACACTGGTTCACGTTAAAAGAAGTTGCAGACGCTAATTAAAGTTTGATTGAAATCTAAATACAAAGAATTTCAGGGTAGAAAACTGTGAGAAATGGAGAAATTGCTTGTAACTCCTGCGTTCTGCCTTTCTCACAATGCTTTTTTAAACCTATTTTCCCCGAGGGCATCAAAATGCGAAATAGTTTGGTAATGGATTAAACTATAAAGCCAAAGGCATTCATTTTTGTTGTATAGCATTACTGGATAGTATTGTACAAAGCACAAAATTTTATTTTGATTTATTTATTTTGCTCAAGTAGTGTCTTTTTATACAAAAAGTACTGTAATTTGCAGATTCCTCAGGTGAGCGATTTAGGACCATCATGGTCCTCTTGTTTTCGTATACTTCCTAAGAACTGACAATTTGCATAGGGAGCCCTTTCTGTAACATGTATTTCACAGGCCAATATCACACAACCCCCTCTTTTTTCATGCACTGATGAAATAAGCGTCCCCTACTTCTATCACAATGTTTTCTATCTAATATGGCACTTATTTTCAGTTAAAAACACAGTCTTGGATAATTTGGTCTGGCAATGAGTTTGAAAATTATTAGCTCACATGTGAGGTTTAGTAACAATGTCTGTCTGTCGTCTGTCCGTCGTCTGTCTGCTTTTGCTTCAAACAACATATCCGCCTAAGCGGCTGGTCCAGTTTTGAATTAATTTCATGCAAATGTTCCTTGGTTGACCCTTTACCAAAATAACTCATATTGTTCTGGTCCAATGCACACTTTGGTCGCGAGGCTCCATAAGGGGTTCAAAATTTGCAAATTTCAAAATCTTCTTGTCCAAAACTACAAGGCCAAGAGCTTTCATATTTGGGTGGAGGACCTCTACCAAATTTGCTCAAATCATGCCAAGTGGACAAATCGGCCCTGCCACAGGAATCACTTGAATTTGTATAGGAAAACTCCCAAAATTAGCTTCAAACAACATCTCCTCCTTAACAGCTAGTCCAATTCTGAAATAATTTCATGCAAATGCCCCTTGGGTGACTGTTTACCAAATAACTAGGTCTCCTAGTGAAACCTTTAAAACCTTTAATTTCATAGCGAATCTTTAAAACCTTTACATTTCCCCCAGAAAACCTTTAAAACGCCTAAATAGCCAAAAAACTTTATATTTGCTCTAACTGGTTGCCGTGAAAGCTTAAAGCAAGTAATGGATTTTGTTCTGCATTTTCCCTTATTTTATGTGTAGTTAAATAGAAAATAGGTATACACATTACATAAGGTATGTATTATATATAATTCAAATAGTATGTAACATCAAAAAATGACTTTGGAAATCTGTGGGTTTAATAAAGAAATGAGAAATTCGACAACAATAGCCTATTTGCTCATTTTGTTTTTCATATTTTACACTAAAAGGCCTATATATTCATACATTGGAGCCTTTACAAAAACCTGTTTTTGTTGTTTTTTTTTTTTTTTTTTTTTGGGGGGGGGGGGGCTGCTCGGATGCCTTAAATAACTCGTATCATTCCCTGTCTAATACAAACTTGGGCTGTGATGCCCCAAAAGGGGTTCAAAATTTGCTAATTTCAATAATCTTCTTGTCTAAAACTACAAGTATCCCAAACAGTAGGGAATTAATCTAAAACAATGTTCAATATAAGTCTTAATTAATTTTCGGCTAATGCCTTCTTAAGAATTGACAGTATATTTTAACACTATGTAACATCCATTTTCATAGACATCAACATTCAAAATGGCTAACTTGAGTTCAAAAATAATAATGATAACCAAACAACGTACAAACAATATCGAGTTGTCCCAGTCCTACAATAAGAAGAAGAGTAAAGTTAAAGACAGAGTACCAATGGTGGTGACTTTTTCCGACTTTTACCGAATGTTACAGAAGTCCCGCCAAAACACATGAAAGTCCTTCATCGTTCAGAAAGGTTAAGGTCGATCCTTTGTAGCGTATCGCCGAGACAGAAATGATGTTTTGGTCCATGGTAAAACCAACAGGTTTATGAAGCAAAAACAGGATTGTGAATGCATGACCTGCAGTTCAATATGGAGAAACACTGTTGAAGAACCAATACAATCCTGACCTTAACATTGGATGTAATGGCAGTAACCTCATATACACACTTATATGTGGGCGTTGTACTCTGACAGTGTACGTTCGGGCAACTTAGCGAACGGTTAAAGAGCGCCTACAGGAACACCAGGGGGACGTTCGTATGCAGAGAGAGAAGCCCTTTTACAATCAACAGGGGACATCATGCGGAAGATGTACGGATCGCAGTCCTACAGATAGTGTATAAGGAAGGAAAACAGTATAGAATAATTGCTGAAGACATATGGGTTAATAAGTTGGGTACAAAAACACCTCAGGGCTGTACTATCAAGTCAAATAATTGAATTAACCGCATATGGTAGATCTACATAGAAGAGTTTTCGCACCATTTATGCCGTTAGTGGGCTTGTGGGAATTCGTAATTACAGCTCCTGAAAATCGTTGCTCAGGTATTTAGTGACCGATGGATGGATTATCATTTCTGACATGATTTTCTCTTTCTTCTTAAAAAAAATTCTGTAGGTTTATATAACTTTTACGTTGGGTTGTTTTGTATGTCGAGGCCATTCTACCTTGGACTCCCATTAAGTAGGATTTTAAGATTACATATAGTCTGCATACAATCTGTGTATGTGTAGGTGTTTGTAAAGATATATACATACACATTTTAACACAGTATTTCTGAAAAAGTAATTCGTAAAGTGAAATATACTATTTCTCTTTTTTCCGTTTGCCAGGATACGATAGAGTTATGAAAAAGGCCTACCAATTAATTTATTCGTTCAGTAAAATTGGACAGTTTGTTTTAATGATTATTAGCTGGTATAAATGATTTAATTTATCCTTTTTGTTTTCATTTGCATTCTTATAGTTATTTCTAAAATACGCCATTTCTCTCTTTTTGTAACAATATTAAGAGGTCTAGTTAAGGTATGCGTGAAAGGGATGTAAAGAAGCCATATCTTTTTATTTGGTTAAAATGGATAAACTTTAAGTAGTATCTCAACTAATTTAAGTCAGGCTGGGGTTACAATGTTTTGATGAATGAAAATATTGTACTAACTGCTATGGTAAATTTTTCTCTGGTGTGGTTGATCTTTTTTTATTATTGTTTCAATTACAGTGTGGGTTTAATTGAAGATCAATTCGTAAAATAAGCAATTTTCTCCTTTTGCAACAAGGTTATATGAAAGTTTCATTGGGTAGGATTGGATGGGTGTAGAGTTGTCATTTTGTTTATTTCAACAGTACATATATTCTCAGAAGGCTTTGATGGGCATATAGTCGCAACTACAGTTTTAATAGGGTTGTGATTGTGATGTTTTGGTTGCTCAGAATAGGTGTTTTGTTATTTTCCGTTAATAGACTTTTTCTGCTTTTCCCTCAATATTTCAGTTCTACAGTTATACAAGTGACAACCCCCCTCCTTTTCCCCCCTCTCTCTCTAATAATTTCAATTTCATTGTGAGAAATATACGGCAAAACTTTGATGTCGTTTAAGTACGGGAAAATGAGAGTAACGCCTTGATGCTGTTTGTACGTTGTTTGGTTATCATTTTTATTTTTGAACTCAAGTTAGCCATTTTGAATGTTGATGTCTATGAAAATGGATGTTACATAGTCTTGAAATATACTGTCAATTCTGAAGAAGGCATTAGCCGAAAATTAATTGAAAGAGTTATATTGAAAATTGTGTGTAAAACTACAAGGCCTAGAGCATTCATATCTGGGTTGAGAATCTCTACCAAATTTGCTCAAATCATGACAGGGATAACTTGATTTTACAAAAAAAATTCTATTGGACAATTGAAAAAATTGCTTCAAACAACATCTTCTTATAAACATCTGGTCCAATTTTGAAATAATTTCATGCAAATGTTCCATGTCTTGCCCTTTACTAAAATAGCTCATAATAATGTTCGATACAATACAGCCTTTGGCTGTGAAGCCCCAAAATGGGTTCTAGATTCGCAAACTTCAAAAATCTTCTTTTCTGAAACCCAGAGCTTTCATACTTGTTGTGGAGCATCATCTAGAGGAACTCTACCAAGTTTGCTCAAATCATGCCCCAAGGATAAACGGCCTCACCACAGGGATTACTTAATTTTACATAGAATTTATATAGGAAAACTTCCAAAAATAGCTTCAAACTACTTTCTTAACAGCCGGTCCAATTTTGAAACAATTTCATACAAATGTTCCTTGGGTTGCCCTTTACTAAAATAGCTCATATCATTCCAGTCCTATACACATTTTGGCCACGAGGCCCCAAAAGGGGTTCAAGATTTGCAAATTTACAAATCATCTTTTCTAAAACTACGCGTCCCAGAGCTTTCATATTTGGTTTGGAGCATCATTTAGAGGACCTCTACCAAGTTTGCTCATATCTTGACTCGTATGGTCTAATTGGCCCCGCCCTTGGGGTCACTGGAATTTACTTTAAATCTATTTAGGAAAACTGAAATATCAGCTTCAAACAACATTTACAAAAAATCAATTTCAAACAAAATTTACTAATTTAATAACAGTCACTCACCATCATGGCCCTCTTCTTGTCAAAATGTGAGTTAATGAAGATCACGGAATAATTTCAATAAATAGTAATGCAGCATAGCCCGGTTAGACCAGCTGGTAACACCAAACACTCTGAATCCATTGGTCGTGAGTTCGAATCTCAGTTCCGTTCCGTTAACTTTTTTCCGATTCGTTGCGACTCGCGTTATTAATATCTCAAAGAGCGAATGGCAATGACTCTAATTTGGCGAGCATCTGATGGCTCTGAAGTACACTGGTGTGAGGTATGACAGGTGCACTGCCGCAATTTAAACGAAGTACTGTTGAAATGGACGTTAAACTACAAAGTAACACTCCGGTCGAGCTACGAGGGGAATAATCGCGAACATAGGCGAAAGATGATTTTCTGCAGTTACTTCCCTTTCAATACGATCAGCTGTTGAACAATGTGTCTTTTAACCTGAATCTATTTTGTGTTGATGATCACAAGAAAAAAATGTTTGTTATCTGTGTCTGGGTGTAAGCAGATAACGAATACACACATATGTCACAGCATCTGCGCATTGGATGTGTGATAAGGGGTTACAGGATAGAGATTGTAGAGCAGAATGTAGGAGCTGATCACTGTCCACACTCTCTGCCATATAATCCATTCTAGACTACAGAATTTTAAACAAGTCCAAGTTAAAGGATGTTGCAGACAATATTTCGAAGTGCTTGTAAATTCTTTTTAAAAGAACCTAGGTGGTACAAATTGTTAGTAGAGAAAAAATGTTCCAGACTATTTGTCTTTTTCACACGTTTTCCTTCACATTATTTTATTAAAGGTTGTCATATTGTAGTGTGTATTAGTTATTAGCTTTATGGCCTAATTTTAGTTTCGTTGTCAAAATTTCTTGGCTGAAAAGTCTGTTTCACAACTAAATGAAAAAATGAGTAGGGTGTGTTGTACACATAA
This sequence comes from Fragum fragum, assembly GCA_946902895.1. NCBI lineage: Eukaryota > Metazoa > Mollusca > Bivalvia > Cardiida > Cardiidae > Fragum > Fragum fragum. The sequence goes on from OX336366.1 coordinate 8,257,798, forward strand.
AGTAGCATATCAGAAACTAAGACAAAATTTATATTTTCATCGAGGTATAAAACTAAAAATCTAATCCAGGATTCAAAACGTGTAATTTGATTTTAGTTTCTTCTATCAAGCGATTTGATTGGCTGAACTCTTTTTCAAACTTACGTGAATACAACTATTTTGTATGCTTGCACACAAAGTACAAATGTAGTTCCCTTAATTTTTACTCAAAACTTGTAAAATATTTGCTTTGTTTTGATCGATAGCATTAAACTGTATGAAATAAAGTGAGTGTTTTTTTTTTCATTGAGGTATTAACCTAAAAACCTAGTTAAACTAATGTGTGACTCCGCTTCGCGTATTCATACAGTGTAATTAAGTTCTTAGGTTCGTACCTCATTGAAAACAAAAAATATTCATTTCATTTCTTAAATGAAAAAAAATATATATATTTTTTTCGTCTCTTCATCAAAACTCGCAAACTTCGATATTTTAGAAAGTAAAGGTGGAGTCTATATGTATAAGCTCTTCGTAACCGCAAACACTGTCGATCCTTGGACAAATACCGACATTATGCGTTTGATTGCAGAACTGAATTTTACAAATCACACAATTAACGTTTTTGTCACGTTTTATGGAGACAGCATTAAATTTATGTCATCAAAATATTAGAACACACACGAGCCTTTATAAACTTAATTTTCAAAACAATATTGGATTCAAGCTTACAAAACATTACTTAACCCACCACATTACGACAAAATCTCTGACTGGTTTAAATTGAAATAAGTTGCAGACGACAATTTCAAGTTGGCGGAATTCAGAAAATATTTGACTTGCAGGGTAGAAAGCATTGTGGACATTGAGAAATTCCTGGGAAAACATCGTGTAAAATGGAGAAATTGCTTGCAACAAGCAATTTCTTCATTTTCTACAATGTTTTCTACCCAGAAAAACTAATAAATTTAAAAAATTCATAAACCTTGAATTGTCGTCTGTAACATCTGTCAATTTGGACTAGTCTGAAATTTTGCCGTCTGGTAATAGGTTTGAGTAAACAGTTGATTGTGTAAAATATCCGAACTGGAATCTAAGTTTCCAGACTTGTGCGTGTATAAACTTTTTTGTCCTTTCATTCGGATATTCTTTCAATGAAACACAGAACCAAAGACATGGAATTTCCTCGTCTGCCTCATTGTCTTTCTTTTTAGCTGTTTCCGGAGAAAAACCGATGTGTTTCTATTGCAGGTCGTCGTCTGCGTCAACGTCGTCGTCGTCCAGAAACTTTGACACTTTGTAATATCTCTGGTATTACTGAACGCATTCAATTGAAAATCAGAATACATGTTCACTATCAAAAGATTAATTATTGCCGCCGTCAGACTCCTAATCTTCAATAATGGAGTGTCATGGGTTCGATCCCCGGCGGCGGCACATATCCTTTCCGACGTTTGTCTCTCACCAATGGGTGGATAATCGTAAACCTAAGTGGGATAGCAGTTGGAGGCTAGGAAAGGATGTAATGGTAGTACTGGTGTGAGAAATACCAGGAATCCATTGTTAGGTGCTCCAGCCGCCGCGATATGACTGAAAAGTATTAAAAGCGGCATTAAGCAAGACAGAAAAAAAAACACAGATCAATCTTAAAAAGGGAGATAAATCTAAATGCATATTTACGAATTATGTCTATTAACAGAGCTACAGATAGAAGGCGTAATTTGTATTTCAGTTTTAAATATTTCACCAATTCTACCATAAACCCTATGTTGTAGGTACTCATTTGAATCGTCTCATTGAGACGATTCAAATGAGTACCCACAACATAGGGTTTCGTTGAGAAATAAGGATTTTAGAGAGCTGTTACCCCCTCTTATCTAGACTTCTGTATTAAGCATTTGAACAGCCGAGCGATGGCATCCGCACACGTTGCTCTTGTTTAGATTTGCCGAGTATACATATAAGAAAATACTAGGATTCGTATTCTGTGCTACCTATTTTAACCCTTGTCATGCTGAACCCGGAATATTCCGGTTTTGGCAGGAGGTGTAGACTAAGATCAGACTGCACTTATGTGCAGGCTGAACTTAGTCTATACCTCCTGCTTGTACTTTTCCTGCCAGAGTTGCTGATCAAGTTGATTTCTAAAAAAAATATTGATTTTTGAATATCAAGTTCTATCAGTGCTTTCAGCCCTTTGATTTGACAGCAATTCAGTAAGGTAATTTATACAGCATGACAAGGCTTATTTTGCTAACTATATAGTTGGCGGATCGCTGGCCACGCCCACTGACCTCTGTCATGGTAGTTCGACAGAGGTCATGAAATGCTAATCAAATTAGATATGTTGTCAGGGACATAAAATGAAAATGAAATCGTTGATTGGCGATATTTACGCAAAAAAGCTGTAATTACATCGTTTATGTCGCCAAAACAACAAAATACTTGACACAAATGACGGGGTCCAAAGTTCACTTCCGATCTAAATAAATCATTTAATTGGTCAAACTTTTTTTTTTTTTTTTATTTTTATAAACAGCGCCCATCCGTCAATTTCCATCCAGTATTATCCGAAGTTATTCTATTGTGATAATTAACTTACTGTAAGTAATGGGGGTTTCCATCATGAGCGGTAAATAATATAAATCGTAAAACTACATGTTTTTTTTTTTTTTTTTTTTTTAGAAATAATTCATTTTGAGAACACAGGTCTTTATGAGAGGGGATAAAAGCACTCTAAATATAAAATCGTCATTTCTTTATAAGCCCCTACGTTGTGGGTACTGAATGGAAACATTTTGACGAGACGATTGGAATAAGTGCACACAACTTAGGGTTTAAGACGGTGTGATTTAAATAGGAAATTCTCAAACCCTCTCTATCAATAGCTCTTTCTGAATACAAACGAAGAACAACGAGACAAGTTTCAGTCCATTGTTATTAGAAATCTGTGACAGGACTTAGCTGGCAGAAAAACGAAACTCTTCTATCTAACCTAAAAAATCAAGAGAAGATATAAATTGTTATAATTTGTTATATTACAATGAACATATTCACTCAAAGGCATGACAAATATTTCAATCTTTATTTCAATGTAAAGTTTTGTCTCCTCATTTTGCAAATAAAAAAAGACAGACCAATTTGCTAATACATGTAAGTGAGGATTAAAGACTTTTTTCTTTTAAAGATTTTGTTTAACTTTAGATAACACATTGCTCTAGTTAGGAGTCTGACCCTGTTCTGGAAATGTTACATAGCAAACGCTTAAAAACTCGAAGAGGATAGATATTAAGTGTATTTTCAAAAAGTGTTAAATTTAGATGATTAATCCATTGCCGTACGACAAAATGTTAGCCTTGTCAAAATTGAAAGCAATTAAAGAAGATAATTTTGATTTGAAGAAATTTCAGAAATCTTTGTCTGAGGGTAGAAAACATAGTGAGAAATGAAGAAATTGCTTGTTATTTCTTCATTTTCCATTATGTTTTCCAAACCATAATTCTTTGCGAGGCGTCTACAAGCGGAGTTTTGTTGGAATTGGTTAAATTGGTCTTTCAAGGCTTGAATCAATTGTTTTGGTACTAAACCGCCAAATGCATCCTTCCTTGAACTAGTTTAATTTCATTGGCTGAGATCTGCAGAAGAATTCCTTAAATGAAGAAGAGGGTTTAATTAGCCGATCTTCAAACAAGGTGCTCGAAACAAGCCCGGCAACGCACGTCGGTCTGTAATAAAGTTACGTTAGTCCTTGATTAATCTTGTCTCTGAACACGGGCTAACCCTCACTGTAATAGATAGTAGATGAACATCGCTAAACCTTACAATGAAATCAAATGAAAAATGAATCAAACACCCTTTATTCGAAGTAACAGTTCGCCGTTTGCATAAGTTACGATGTTTCGTAGCCTATCGAAGAATAATTACACCCAGTTCATTAACCCATTCCCAAACGAAAGAACATTTTGATTGGTTCAAGTTGAAAGAAGTTGCAGACGACATTTCGAATTGTCTAATTTGAAAAAAAGAAAGATAAATGAATACTGTAGGGAATGGAGAAAATGGCTTGTTGCAAGTCATTTCTCTTTTACCACAATTTGTTCCTTGATATAATTCTGTAGGGGGCGACAAAAGGCGTAGATGAATGGTAATTGGTAAATAACCGAATGAAAAAAAAAAAAAAAAGATTTTTATCATGAAATACGCAAAAAGCATCAAATATTAACTTGACATCCATGGTTGATTCGCCCATTTGAATATATCGTAGATTGACGATCCCAAACTCGTACAGCTTATTCAAGTCGTACGTCAAAGCGCAGCTGGAAACGCGTCGGACTCTCACTTATGTGGGACTTGGTTCGACTCCCGGTCGAGGCAAACATTCTTTACGACATTTGTCTACCATCAATGGGTGGATATCGTAACCTAAGTAGGATGAGCAGATGGAGTCTCGGAATGGGTGTAGTGGTAGTACTGGCGTGAGAAATACCAGGAATCCATTGTTAGGTGTTCGTCCCGCCGCCATATGACCGAAATATGGGTAAAAGTGGAGCTAGAAACAAAAGAAACCCAGAAATTCATAGTTAGATGCCAAATGCGATATAACTAAACATTGTTGAAATTGGCGTTTTACCCAGTTCATTCAATCAAACATATCTGCTGGCTTACATTATACATGTATATCTGAAAAGCTTTTTTTCTTTCCCTACCCCCTTTTTTTAAGGTCGACTGATTCAAACCTTATTTGTTAAGCATCGATGTTTCATCTATTCATAAAATATCGAAGAACATAGTTTTAGTGTTTTATATACCCTCTTTATCAAATGATTTCTACCCAATAGAAGGACGAGACGGGGACGGATTAGACCTTCTCTCGTAAATCTTGGCGGATTTAGCTCAACTAAAGCCGAAATTAAGTATATGGATTTAGAGTATACCCATTAAAATATTTGCTACAAGTCTGCAGGAAGAAGATTAATTCTTGGTATCTATTACAACAGATAGAATACCGATAGGACCTTCGCGCGCGTGTGTGTTTCTGTGGTAAATAAGAAAACAAGGCATGAGAGAACGATGATGAAAACACGAGAATGACAAGAGATGACGACGGTGAAATTACCAGATAATCTCGTCTTCTCGTTGTCGAAATCTCGTACTTACGTTGTCATTGTGGTATTCTCGAGCTCTTTTCATCATACTCTCGTGTTCACACTTACATTTTGTCTCTCCGCCGCATTCTAATATATCCACAGTCGATCACGTTGTCGTCATCTCGTTTTGTCACTGTGGTACCATTGTTTTCTCACGTTCTTACTCTTGTGTTTGTGAATTAACTGCCTTATAAACCATCTCAAGCTTTGTTTTAGTGTTACTTGAATCAAGCTTTAGGAGAAAAGAAAAAGAATACAGATAATAGAATTTGAAAAATCGAAAGTGAATATTGTAGACGGCAAAATGAATGTGTATATGATTATCAACGGAAAAAGCAAATATCTCTTTCAATATAAAGCAATCTCTGTAAAAGTTGTCAAGCTCGGATAAAACTTATATAAGCTTTTTTCCCTGCACGGCTTTTAAAAGCAATATCCCGAAGGCAATAGTACGACAGTGTGATATCGAGCGTGCGATAACGAGAATTTGAGAATACGACGATAAGAGAATATGATAATAGGGCGAAGATATCGAGAGTGGTTGGCTATCGGAGAACTCGAGAGTAGTGCTACGAAAGCACGACAACAAGAAGGCGAGAGAGTGACGGCGAGAATGTGAGGACGGGAGAGTACGACAGTTAGAACTCGAGACAGCGGTGTTGAGTATGCGAGGCCGGGAGAGTACGAAAGTTAAAACACGAGACAGCGGTTTTGAGTATGCGAGGACGGGAGAGTACGACAGTTAAAACACGAAACAGCGATGGTGAGTATGCGAGGACGGGAGAGTACGACATTGAGAAATCGAGACTGCGATGGTCAGAATGCGATGTAAGGAGGGTACGGCAGTTGGAACATGAGACTGCGATGACGAGATCACGGGAGTGCGACGGTTAGAAAACAACATTATCTTTGTCCTCTCGTAATTTTATTTTCGTGGTTGTGCTATTGCCTTTCGAAATCTCGTTTTCTCATCGTCGTACTCTCGCGTGTCTATGAAATTATTTTTGTGAATTTCAACTGAAATGATCATGGGTGGATAATCGTAAACCTAGAGTGCGATGAGCAGCTGGAGGCTCCGAAAGGATGTTGTGCTATGACTGAAATACTGTTAAAGGTGATGTTAAACCCGATTCAAGCAATCTTTCTACAGAAATTATCCTTGAAACATGATCTTTTGCAGACGGGGTTTATTCTAAATATTATTGGTCGAAGATTCATATTGGTCGGCGGAAGTCGGGGTTTCCTCTCGAATTCTTGACTTGAAAAAAAAAAAAAAAAAAAAAAAAAAAAATCAGAAAAGATCATATTCGATAAAAGACATTCATAGACGGAATAAAGTTCTACCAAACCATCAGAATGGGACGAAGAAGAAGTCCATTAGGTCGGGAGGAGAGTGTTAATGCGGCTTTGTTTTGGTTGGGGTAATCAAGAAAAACTTGAATTGGTCTATGGGTTGATGTAATAGACGAGCTGCTAATCAAGTTGATTGTCGGGTACGGCTGATGGAGAAATAAACGTAGTCTTACTGATGAAGCTTTCAGGATTGATAGATTTAATCTGCCACACTGTTTTCATGGGGTAGCATGGCTTAAGAAGTTACGTTGCGCGAGTCCCTTCATATGAACGTCAATATTGTAATCAAGAGTAAGTCCGATCTTAAAGCCATTCCCTAACGACAAGATCTTGGACTGGTCCAAATTCAAAGACGTTACAGACGACAAAACAAAGTTGTTTAAATTGAAAAATTAGGAATAAATGAAGTACAAAACATTGTGAGAAAAGAAGAATTTGCTTGTTACAAGCAAATTCTTTTTTTCTAACAATGATTTTTAAAGCTTTATTTCTTCGATGCGAAAAAAAAGCGGGATTGTGTGGGAATGGGTTAATAATGTTTTGTTCAGAAAAAAAATGTGGATTCGATCTACATTTATTCCGACAATTATCTCTATAAATACACATCGGTAAAAGAGAAAATACCGTAAAAAGGAGATATGTTGAAAACTCCTCGAGATAAGAGTAATTCCAACCACTTGAAATGTGCAAACTACAAAGTCGTGAGGCATTTCTTGAAAGTAGGAAGAAATCTTCAGGGATTTCAGGTAAACCCCTCTTTAAACAATATTAAAACGAAATTTATGTTGGGTTTATGTTTGAGCCATTCATTCCGATCACAATCTTATAAAAAGAATTGTTGATTCAGATAACGCCTTGGTTGTGTCCACGCCTCGGAATTACCCCATTTGCAGAATCCATTTATCAGACACACGAGGCAAAAAGGATTGATTTAAAATAAAATAACGAGAGTACCATAGTCAGAATATACTAGGTGACGAGGAACATTCATTGAAAATTTCTTTCAAGTCCGTCCATAAATATAGAAGGAGATTTATTTACAAGAATTAAGACGGACTTTGGAACGGACGGACGGACAGACGGAGAAGTACAAGTACATGTATACGACCACCTTCAGCGGTGTATAATGAATGAAGGGCAAAATAATGACAGGTTTGTGATGATATTGCCAAACAATTAGGGATGAAATATGCAGATTTTTCCCCGGTCATGTAAAACATACTTTTCTGTTTGTCCAGAGTCAAAATGAACTTGACAACAGTGAAGAGAAAAATATGTCCAGAAATAAAATGAACTTGCCCGCAAAAGTGAAGAGATCAATTTGTTCAGGTTTGAAATGAACTTGCCCGCAAAAGTGAAGAGATCAATTTGTACAGATTTAAAATGAACTTGCCCGCAAATGCGAAGATATCAATTAGTTCAGAATTAAAATAAACTTCCCCGCAAAAGTGAAGAGATCAATTTGTACAGAATTAAATGAACTTGCCTGCAAAAGTGAAGAGATGAATTTATTCAGAATTTAAATGAACTTGCCCGCTAAAGTGAATAGATCAATTTGTATAGAGTTAAAATGAACTTCCCTGCAAAAGTGAAGAGATCAATTTGTACAAAATTAAAATGAACTTCCCCGCAAAAGTGAAGAGATCAATTTGTACAAAATTAAAATGAACTTGCCCGCTAAAGTGAAGAGATCAATTTGTATAGAGTTAAAATGAACTTCCCTGCAAAAGTGAAGAGATCAATTTGTACAAAATTAAAATGAACTTCCCCGCAAAAGTGAAGAGATCAATTTGTACAAAATTAAAATGAACTTGCCCGCAAAAGTGAAGAGATCAATTTGTACAAAATTAACATGAACTTGTCGCAAAAGTGATGATAAATTAGTCCAGAGTTATATTAACAAGTTCGCGTAAAGAGATGAAATTTGAGAAAACATTGGCGTTAATGAGGAAAATGCTGTTACCCACTATTTTCCCCGTTAACCATAATCATTTTAGCCTTTAATATAAACATTATAATATTACAATATACAGTTAGCTATTTTTGAGATTTATCTTGTACCATGCCAAGATTTCCCCGGTATATACTTGTCCATAGATTAGTGGCTGGAAAAATGTACTGGTCCGGAAGTAGAAAAGCCAATATCGGGGAACCCCAAACACCCGGCCAGTGCCATTTACAGAGTGTGTGGGTGATGTTGAAGATTATTTGATACATTGTCAATATATTAAAATAATACTGATAGTGTACAGCCACCGAATTGACCATTCGCGACCAATGAACCGTTCATTTAGACCAGAAATGAGTTTTGAACTCTACATTAGCCGCCTTCTTATTAAACCTTTTTTGTTGGTTTGGCGACTTAAACGTCGTAACTACAGCTTATTCAAGCTGTAGTTACGACGTTTAAGTCGCCAACCAACTATTCTACTTTTTTGTTACATGCTATTAGCCATAAACTTTGCAATCTAAAGCCGTTTAATTTCGAAGTGTGACTTCCCAGTTGAGTTAGTGGGCGTGGCCAAAGGAGTAAGTTGGCGGGGTCAGCGATTGGTCAATTGAGATGACATTTTGATAAAATACATTTTGGTCAAGTATAAGCAATTCTTAGATAGAAAATACAAAATAAATAAATAAAATGAAATAAAATCAATAAGAACAGTGTTTGTTTATCATCTTTTAAAAAGAAAAAAAATATCGTGTCGGAAAGACAAGCTTAACAACTAAGGTAATCCCACTCGAACATTGCTGATACTGAAAGTTTTACGCTATATTGATATGAATGCACTGGGACATTTGTGTTTGTACGTATGTCGGGTCCCTAGAATCGTTGGAAAATATATTCAATCTCTAATCTACTTTTTCAATTAGGATGCACGTTTCTAAGTTTGTTTTTAAATATGATTAAATATCTTGTTTACACAAAAAGAGAAAGTTTATCTTTCTGTAAATATTAACATGAAAAACACTGCATCATACAATCTACTCCAAGTGCATTAAGTAAATACTAATCAAAGGCAGGAATATACCTAGTACTCTTTTATCCGAACATTGAAGTACCCAGACAGAAAATACGTCTGTCCTTTTTGGCTATTAATTATAACTTTTTATTTGAGAAATAATTTAATCTTTAGTTTTTCGTCTATCATAAACGGTCGTTCTGATTGGTCGAAAATAATTATACATACCTCCACAATCAAAATCTTGAGCAAGCACCAATTTTGTATGCGTCCACACAAATAGTTCTATACAAAAAGTATCAAAATTTGTGAAGTTTTTGCTTTTTTCGCCTGATGCGTTTAAATCATCAGAAATGAAAAGTATATTTTTTTGTTTTCATGGAGGTATGAACCGATAAACCTACAGTGTGATTAGGTTTTTCGGTTAATACCTCAATGAAAAAAAATTCTCTTCATTTCTTATAATTTATTAGCATCGAACTTAAAAAAGCAAAAGCTTTGCACATTTTTAGACTTTATTTCTTGAAGGTAAAACAACAAAACATTCTTAATGATAATAATAGTATCTTTACTTCTTGAGGGCAAAAAGTTAAGACCATGATCAAGTGCGGGGAATCACGTGACCGACTTCGATGTTGAACACGAAAAAATGGCGTCGTATTTGACCGCTTCACCGGCAAATTTCAAACTTCATCAAGGTATGTATTCAAACTATGTTCTTTTTCAGTCTAGCTACCTATCCTATCATATGCGCTATTGCCTAAAGTTTTCACTGATACCTTAATTTTCGCTTTCTGTTCACTGTATATAAAGAACACTTCGTGAATATATTCGAAGAGACGAAAACTTGATTTGGTTGCTAAGCACGCCGCATCATACTTACGTCTATATTTTTTAGCCAAAGGTCTGTTTGTTCATATGTTCCTTCAGGTAAAACGAAAACACAATTATGATAACAATAATATTATCTTTCTTGAAAGTTAAACATTTAGACTGTCTTTTCAAATCATTCTCTTTATTTTTCAATGTTGCTTACACCAATTGAAGAAATAAGAAAAAAAAAGAAAAAGATTGAAATTATTTAATCGATGATGATAATGATGATGTGAAGATCTAACACCATGAAAGAGTCTCAAAAGAAAAAGTTAATAAATAGACGATATTGAATGAGTGGTCATAGAATTTTATTAAATTTATTAAACGAGGCATCTGTATACAGATAAAAAACGAGGCTCCGCCGAGTTTCTATTTGTTTTAGATGGCGAGTTTAATAAATTCTGAGGGGTGTCAAAAAGCGTCATTGTTTGGGAATGGTTAAAGTGTCCTAGAACCCTGCTCTATATATTCGTCTATTTTTTGTTATATAGTACATTCCTAACTATGTGTTGTCTTGTAAGTATGTTTATCTGTTTATTGTTTGTAATTTATAACATGTAATACATCCATTTGTTAAATCTCCAATGGGAAGAAATAAAATTAATGAATGGACGTAGAATATTCCACCGTTTGTAAAGTGACATCTTTACAAGCACTACGTGACTTCATTTTCACGCTACCGAAAGGCTTCACTTTATTTACTCAAAACATGAAGAGAACATTTTTTGTTTTCATGGAGGTATGAACCGAAAAAACTAATCACACTGCATGAATACGCGAATACCTCCAAAACAGTAAATATCATCTCCATCTAATTTGATAGCATCGATAGCATCGAGCGAAAAAAGCAAAAAAAAAAAAAAAACTTTGAAACTTTTTTGTATGGTAATATTTTGTGCAGAAGCAAACAAAATAGCTGCGCGCTCAAAATTTTGTTCATTGCGGCATAATTTTTCGACCAATCAAAACGCCCGTTTGATAGACGAAACTTAGAATTAAATTACATAGTTATTATATCAGTTCTATTTCATCCATGTCATATCAAAAATATTCATCGAGTTTATTTCACTCCCGAGTCGTAGTTCACGTTATAAAGGGATAAATATAATTGAGGGCTCTTAATTGTTATTTTATGAACAGTTCTTAGACGTTAATACCTCCAATCTCTCTATCACTTTAATATCCGTAGTTTCCAATAGTTTTCTATCCCAACTAATTAGTCTGAACGCTCTATAGTCATGGAAACCAATTGACCGTTATCGGGGATAAATTGAGACAGGATTTACCGGGATTTCTGATATTTCAGGAAAATAGAAATCTAACCTGTCGTGTGTGAGACTTCATTAACTTGTCAATGACTTCTCTTCCAGGTTCCACTGTAGAACCTAGTGAAATTGATAACCCTCTCGCTAATAGAAGTCACTGTATATATAGAGGAACTTCATTTGATTGATTTATCTTTACAAAAGCTTTACTTCTTTTGCAAGGGAAATGTTGTTTTGGTGCTAAAATATCATAGAAGACTCATCATTTTGTAGAAGCATGTCGTCTAAAAGTTGACAAATCGCTGGCCTATCCCGCTTACTCCTTTGGACTCGCCCATTGATTCTGGAGGGAAGTTCCGTTTCCATTTTGCAAGGCGTTATTTTGCAAAATTCATAGCAAATAGCATGTAAAAAAGCAACCTTAACGTTCGTAGCTACAGCTTGAGTTAGCTGTAGCTACAACGTTTAAGTCGCCAAACCAGCAAATAGCTCAACAAAAATAGCGACCAATGTCGGATTTCAAAGCTCAATTCCGGAATGAATAAATGATTTGATTGGTCGTTTGATTCCGTGATTGACAACTGCGAATGGTCATTTAGAAACATCAGTAACAGCTTTTTCAATACAAAGTTAATGTCCAGTATAGCAGAATTAGATAAAAGCGGGATTAAATACACAAAAAATAATGTGATGATCATTTTGATTAAAGGGGTGGTCTAGCAGTGAAATATCAAATGGGCAGTCTATTGAGAAACATAAAAATTTCGTTAAACATCTTTGAATAAATTTCTTTCTTTCATCTCTTGGAGCTCTAAGATGGACTTTCTTTAACCCTTTCCTGTTTTGCAAAATTTTAGACCAGTCGATATTCAAAGGTTTTGCCAGACGAAAATTCAAAGTGGATTTAATTTGAAAATAACCATTCAGAAGGGTAGAAAACTTTGTGGAAAAAGAAAAAAATTGCTTGTTTCAAGCAATTTCTTCTTTTTCCTCAATGTTTCTCAATTATGAAATCACGAGGGCGAAAAACCAGGGATAAGACTGCAGGAAAGGGTTAAATCAAAATGCTGAAGAACGAATGTTGTAAGTCTTCACAGAAACGTGGGCCCATTGGCTCTTATATGTTTTTAACTCAAGTTTTGGTGCATATTGAAGACAAAAGTCGTAAAAACTATTTCACGTCTGACAGAACAGAAGACATGGAGGGATTACTCGAAATCAAACATCAGATTATAATGAAAACCTTTATTGAGCAGCTAATGGCTCAAACTTTATGTTGCAGTTGTATATGTGCATGTTCTGGTGCGAAAAATGACGGGAAGCCATGGAAAGGTGCACTTTCCAGCCGCGGTATGTACAGAAATACAATTGAAATTAACGTTTAACCAAATTCACTTAATCGTATTATAACTAACTTTCAAGATCAATACTTTTTACTCTCCCCAATCTACTTTTCTCATGACAGCCCACAAAAAATAAAGATATTATTTAAGAAACTTTGACAATACTATATTGGCAATACAGGGTTATTACTTACAAGAAATAAATGAGAGATTCTGTATATCTTTTAACTTCCAGAAACCAGGAGAGTAGCTTAAAAATGCTAATTCAAAATGATTATAAATATCCAAGAACACATAACTGTCCATTTCTTTGTATTGTAGTATGGCTGATCCTTCCCGCGGTATACAGCTGGTATGCTGAGTTCTAAAATTAAATAAATAAATTTTGAATCCGACAATTAGTAAGCGAATTACAACTTCTTGGACCAAATCTTAGACTCGACATTGGGCAGAAGCATTCCGAATGGAAAGCAAATTACTCACTTTATTATTGAAAGACTGTGCATTATTGAAACCGTTACCACATATACGCTTAGCGGGATATGGGTAGATGTTTTCGCATGTAAAGGGAATCTTGACGCAATCTAATTTTTTTACGGAATCCTCGTATAATGCCATTTTCTAAAGGTAAAGTTGTTTGGAGTAGACAGGATTCAAAATATAACAAATTGAACCTAATTGGGCTCTTCTTTTCTTTTGCCCTAGTAAAATCCTACTTGATTTTCCAAACTAGGTAACACTGGCGGACATGGAAGGCGTTCACCAAAAAACTTTAAATGAATTTTTAAATTGATAAAAAGACTAGATCATTAACACTAGAAATTTAAGGCAACAACGTTGTTTTTTAAATCTATGTTACTATATATTTTCATCTCATGTTTGAAAAATATATGTCATACAAAAAGGACAAGTTTCCGTTCGAACTCAACTTATATGTAACATTTGCATGCGCGATATACCGTCTTTGGGAGGCCATGATGTCGTAAGTACAGCTTTATTCAAGCTGTATTTACGACATTTTGGTTGCCCATAGACGATGTACGGTTCCACAAGAAATACCGAAAATTTTGAATAATCTTCTTCTCAGCTTAAAGGGTCCTATAAAGCATATGTACCTGTAGATCGGGAGAATCTGAGATTTTCGGGACGAACTGGGGAGCGAGCAGACGACAGTATTAGCCATTTGTCAACAGACAAATCTTTTTGCTTGTCAGACGAACCATTTTTCGGTAACCATTCCGTACAATATTGGTTTATTATGCTAATGTTACTTAAACAAATTTGCATATTGTTGAATTTATTGCCGGAGAAGTGACATTTACCGTCGGACAAGTCTTTTAGATAAAAATGAATTTTGTAATTGTCCCCGATTAGGGGATTAGGGAAAAATACATCGGGCAAGCTCCGTCGTTTGGAGGCACTTGAATATTTCTCAAGAAATTCAATGGACGTTTTTCACCGTGCAGATTGGACAAAAGAGAAATGTTAATTTGGGGCTTCTATTTAGAACTACCGTATGTCAAACCATTTCCCGCATCAAAGTTTGAAAACAGACTTGGTGATAGAGCATTTTTCCAAGATAGCAATAATGCTCAAGGTATATTAAGTTAAATGTTTGAAAAATTAATGTAAGAGAGAGAGAGAGGTGGGGGGGGGGAAAGATGTAATAAATACCAAACCGGAGGACCAAGTATCGCTAATCGTCGTAGTCGTTCTAAAACGTCGTTACTACAGCTTGATTCAAGCTGTAGTTTCGACGTTTTAGAACGACAACGACGAAATAAAATGTACTGATCTCTAAAAGGGATAATAGAGGGAAATAACTAGAAACTGTATTCATGCCTCAGTCCAGATTTAATTCAATCTTAAAGGTAGTAACAAAACATTATTTTATATATTATACTTGCCTTATTTTTAAGCAATGAATAACAGTTTTCTAACTGTGTATTTCTACGAATTTTTATCCAATATCTAATTCACCTTACAGGGGCAATAATTTAAAGTTGGTCCATCGTCCAAAGAAGTACACATACGCTCTGGTTCTGACAGAAGAATGAAGAATATATAATTTAAGATAGTTTTTGGGGCGGTTATCGTGGGGCCGAGTTCTTTCTGTAGAAAAACCGCATAAGGAATTGTACATAATGGCACAAGTGTACTTCGATTTCATTTGAGTTTCAAGAAAACAACAAATTTAACATAAGGATAAAAGTTCTGACGTGAAACTAGGTTCAACAATTAAGAACACAAAAATAAAATACATGTACACACTCATAAAATGTATGTAATATCACTTAGAAAGTTTATCTCATTCCGACGCAATGACGCTTTTTACGCCCCCCAAAATAAACAATTGGGAAAACATTATGTAAAATGAAGAAATTGCTAGAAACAAGCAATTTCTTCATTTTACAAAATGTTTTCTACCCAGAGAGTTGGAGAAAACCCTGAAATTTCATACACTTTTAATTGTCGTCTGCAAGTCCTTCAATATGGACCAGTCTAACATTTTGCCGTCTGGTAATGGGTCAATTATTTCAAATATCCGTAAGATGATCGGGAGCAATTTTGGTGCTATCTCAGTCGGGGCAAAACTCTGAAAGATTACTTTTAGTGATATTGTCTGGGAATCGAACCCGCATATTAAGGCTTTGCGTCGAAATGTATTTTTTTACCAACTGAACTGCCTTGTATAATTTTAACATCGAATCGGGTAAACACCCCGTCTTATCACGGTATTGTTCACTTATTCATATGGGCTCATTGAAACCATGTTTTGGCAAACACTTTCTTATGCCACCTATGGAAATTCATCCCGGAATTGAGATTTAAATTCCGACATTGGTCGCCAATTGGGTGAAACATATTTGTTGGTTTGAGAACTCAAATGTCGTAACTACAACTTATTCAAGCTGAAGTTACGGCGTTTATGTTGCTAACCAACTATTTTACTTTTTTGTTGCATGCTACTGGTTATAAAATTTGCAAAATAACAACTTTTAAATTCGAAACAGAACTGCCTGTCTGAGTCAAAGGGCGGAACCAACGGAGGGACCAGCGATTGGTCAATTTAATGTATGTAGTTATTTTTATAGATTGATATATAATCGACTGATTAAAATGTAATGTAAATCTAGGGGAGGGGAAGACCAAAACGCGCGATTGACAAATCTACGTGTTTCCAATGGCTACCATGACGATTGGCCCAGCTGGCGGGATAATGTCGTCTGCTTTTGAAAGGGCCGATTTCACCCACAATGGGGCTGAACGAATCTATGTGACATGTAAAATCATTATTCCATTAATCAAAACAGTCTGCTCACCCAACCAGAAATTCTGCTCATAAACCATTTTCAATCCGGAACGGTGGATTAGCAAAGCGTATTGGGCCTTTAACCCGTATTAACATACGATAAACAAGAGATATAGTCTGTGGTCCCCTTAGGCTCGTCTGGGGATATTTGCATTTAGTTCTAACTTTATTTGAAAAGAAAATAATTCAATTCTTCTTTTAAAACTTAACTGTGCCGAAATACAAAACACCATTAGCGTTAGAAAAGAATGTAGATTGGATAACAAACGTGAAAGGTCTTCGATATATCCGATGCTAAAACTTTTATCGATATCATTTTCAATCATTCAGAAAGATGAGACGTAAAAAACTATTATTCAAAATATATTCAATAGTCACCTAGTATATCTTTCAGGAGAGACTGAAATTTTAATTTAATCTACTCGAAAATTAATGTTCATGAATTCGAAAGTTGATTTTTAGCTGGTTCATACAGAGTATGATAAAATTAACTTTTTGGATATTTTGCTTGGTTTTTGGCAATAAAGTAAAAAAAAAATAGTTTATACCTTAAAGAAGACAAAAATATTCTCCTCATATCTTATAAAAAAAAAACCACAAAATAAACCCCAAAACCAGTTTGGGACATTATTATGTAACTACATTGTGAGTAAGCATATAATAGCTCGAAATGGCACGAAATAGCTCCTTCTCCATTTTCTTTTCTACGAAACATTTTGTTTAGACAATCAAATACGAATCCCATGTATATAAAGGAAATTGAATGCAGCTTTATTAAACTAGTTGTCTATAAAGAGATAAAAACGAGGATTTCCGAATTTCATCCGCTTTAGATGACAATTTGGCGAATCCGGTACTTCATGAACACGAATTTGATATTATATTTACAATATGATCTTAATTTTTGCAATAAATTGATAAAAAAAATTATATATCAAGAATTACAATATTCCGCGAAACATATAACGCCGTCTGAAAGTAACAACAGCTGTACGAAGCTGCATTTACGATGTTTGAATCGTCAAACCAATAAAATGTTCAACATATAATTCTGAGTTCAAAGTTCATTTCCGGTCTAAAGGAATAATTTGATTGGTCGGTCGGTTCTTAAATTTATTGTCGCGATCCGTCAATTTAATAAGAATTTGATAAAATACCAAATAATAAATGGTTACAATCATATGCTTGTTTAAGATTGAGTTCGCATAGACTGGAAATCGAAACTGTTCGATTTGATAATATACAAAGAGATAATAAACATTGTAATGTTTGCTCTTCAAATGTTATTGAATCAGAATATCACTTCTTGCTTTATTGTAAAGAATATGAACAAAAAAGAAGAAAATATTTAGGGAATATTTCTTGGCCAAAAGTTTATACCTTTCAGCTTTGTTAAATAAATGTCATCATCAAAAAATAATACAATGATTGCCATCTACAAATATCTTTCTGAAAGCTATATTATTCGAGAAGTTATGATGTTTCTTACGGCAGTTTATGTTGTCTTTGTATGATTTTTTTTTATATGAACTTAAATGTATGTTTAACATTTTGAATATGTTTGTCTTTGCCATAGTCTGTATTTTTTTAAATGGCTATAGACATTTTATGTCGATGTTTGCCATTAAAGATTTGAATTGAATTAATATCGAAAGCAGCGTGTCCCAGTCAAGCTAAAATTCAGTCAACACTTTAAGCGGTCAATGGAGAGCCTCCTGTGTCTACCAAATTTACACATGGGAAACTATCGGGGACAACGTTAGAGTTCACTAATTCTCTTTATGGTTTGTGTCCATATTTGCTTTACATTATCGATGGACCAAAAACGGACCAATCAACATGCATTTAAGGGTTTTTAAATGAGGGATACTGCACTTTCCGAAAACCGACATGACTAAAAGAATTAATCATGATTATATGCGTCTGTTGACCCATCCCCACCCAATGACTCTTTAAGACGCCCAAAGAAAAAAGCTTTGGAAAACATTGTATAAAATGAAGAAATTGTTTGTTACAAGCAATTTCTTCATTTTTTACAATGTTTTCTATCCTAGAATTAAAAAAAAAAACTTTTGAATTGTCGTCTGCAACTCCTTTCAATTTCGATCTGTCAAAAATTGGCCGTCTGGTAATGGATTAAATACCTTTACTATGAAGACTTAGTTCCACACATACCTTGCCATATATTTTAACCCATTACCACTTGACAAAATTTAAGACTGATCCAAACTAAAAGAAGTTGCAGACGACAATTCAAATTGTGATGGAATTTAAAAAAATTTGTAGGGTAAAACATTGTAAGAAAATGAGAAATTGTTTCTTACAAGCATATCTACTGTTTTCATGTTATCCAGCGCTATTTTTACTTAGGGCGTAAAAATGCGGGGTTGTGTGGCAATGGGTTTATATCTAAATATCTAAATAAAAGTATAATCAATTCAGTCTAAAGGGTTAATTACATTCATGGTTTATTACAATTTATAGCTGTTTAAGTGAATCTAATGCTATCATCGCTGCGTTTTCAAAATTTACTTTGCATTTCGTTTACTTCAAAACAATTTATTTAATCTCCTGGGTTATATCGAAATTTGCCATTTTGAAAATAACTTCTCTTTGATTGTAAAATGGCACCCATTTAAAGGATGTTATGCTAAAATATGGCAAGGTATGTTTTATTTAGAGGATTTTGAATGGGTACCAAGGTCATGAATTACCGATTTATAAGTCATTTATGAAGAGAAAAAAAAACCGAACTTTACTGCACGATTTATATCTGTTTTTGACGAAGATTTTAATGAATTTGGGGTTTTTATGACATTACATTTTGCAATATATCGATTGAAAAAATCAATTTATCAATATACATGTACATGTATCTAGTGCTTTTCATAAAACCGTTTGTAAAATGACGCCATACATCAAGGTCACAAAAAGTCGTAACTATTTGGACCATTCGTTTTTGTCACAACACCCATGAAATGTTAGAAATATTAAACGAGTTTATTTCACATCCGCACCATGGGTCACATCATAAAGTTACATTTTTGCCGCCTTGGTCCGTGTTCATCAACTTGTCTTAATCGTCATGTCATTTTTAATATGATAAGTCGAGGCATATGCCTTGTCTAATCAGATGGCTTGATTTGAAATTTTAAATGGACCTTGAGATAAGACTGCTTAACACAAACGCAACCCTAAAAATACAGAGAAATGATTTTACCTATTCTAATGTAAAAAGGAAATAAATCTTGATATCGAGATGTATCCACTTGGAAGCAACATCATCCATCATTGAGCTTTGCAGTTTGAGAAGTTAAAGTTGTTTCTGTTGTGGTTCACAATGCGCCACAAGTTTGAAAACGAATTTTGTCTTACCAAAACGGTCGGTCGTATTTCTGTCGTAATATTATTAACGGTTTCTTGCTGGATTATGAGTATTCATTCCAGGCTGGAGAAAATGATGTCACCAGAGCCGCAGGCGAGATTGGACATCGTTTTTCTCCAGACGGGAATAAATCGTCATCGACAAATCAAAGGGGCGTAAAAACCTGGGATTAAACAGGAAAAAGTTGATAGTTACTTACCCAAAGAAAGTATTACTCTTGTACAGGATTGGAGTAAGCTTGATATTGTTTAATCACACATTAGAGTGACTTCTGATGCTAGCTTTTCCGCTTTTTTAGATAAAGCAGTTGGATTAAAGCAAGGCGAACCGCTGTCGCCTCTCTTGTTTATTATTTTCGTGAATGACATAAGCGAAAATCTGACTCAAAGAGATATAGATTACCTTTCTATGTTCAGATAATAACGAACTTAAAATAGTAGACAATTTTTGTTACATACATGTGAAATTCTCTAAAAGTGGGTTATTCAAACAAGCAGTTTCCGCTAAACATAATCAGGCAACATAGCATTGATGAATATTTAACAGTTATATAATAGAACGAAATTATATATAAAAACTAAACTACTCTTGTTTGATAGTCAGATATCGCCAATTTTGATGCATGCCGCCGAGGTTTCGGGTATCTATGATCTTAAACAAATTGACAAGCTATATTTTGAATTTTGCTTTTTTCGTGTCCGATCACAGACTCCAAACCTTGGAGTTTATGGTGAGCTTGGTAGAAATATCCTTTTTAATTTATAGCAAAAGAATGAGCTTTGAAATATTGGGTAAGGATACAAATCACACCGGACAACTAGACGTATAGAGTGTATAATATGTTTTATCTATTCAAATCTCATTCGTATACATGTACAAATGACAATTACAGAACTATACATACACTATAAAAAGAATTAAAATATGTATATGACCATTTAAGAGATTAGGAGTATATTTTTTGTTTTCATGGAGGTATGAACCGAAAAAACTAACCACACTGTATGAATACGCGAAGCGGATTCATACATAAGTGTGATTTGGTTTTTCGGTTCATACCTCCATGAAAACAAAACATGTTCTCTTCGTTTCTTATAATTTAATAGTATCGAAGAAGCAAATATTTTACGTTTGAATAAGAGACTGAAACAAGACTATCCACTTTTTACACAAGTAATTACTGTACAGATTTCCACACATATACACGCACATTCACTCAAATACTTGTGTGTATGTCCACTTGTGAAGGAAGAGGACTACACATTAAGAAGTAGACAAACAAACAAACGGAAAACATGCACACATACACACACGCAAGCACGCACTCACACTCATGTGCATACATAATTGTTAAAAAACAAAAAACACAAATGAGCGAAAAGGAGAAGAAAAACGAATAAATAAAAATTTATTTAGTAAAAGAAAACGAACGTCGTTTTAAAATAATTTCACAGGTTTTGGCACATATCCATGTCATATTGTTGTTGGTGAATGAAAATTCAAACTTTTTATTGCTATTCAATTTGTGGCATGGATATACAAATTTTGTCATTATTCATGAGGCAGTTAGCTCATCCTCGACATGACTACAGAAAGGACATGTTCGGCTTCTATTGATAGACCTTCATAACGACCTGTTTCAATTATTAGTGGGGCGACACCACACCTGAACTTCCTGAACGCGCTTCCATGTCTGGATGGATAATTTGATACGACTCTCTCAATAACCTATAAAGTTTAAGTTTTTTTGGTTTAAAGTCATTTCTACGCTTTGCGTAATCAAACGACTTTACACTTTAACCTCCGATCATTTAATTGCAAGTCGGCTGTTAACATACGGCGAATATGGCAGCCGCAGCACATTGGCTTAAAACCCTCACAGGTAACCATTTATACACCTGGGTGGAGAGAAGAAATGTGGAGTAAGTTTTTGCGCAGAAGGTATCCCACTGTCTGGGCTGGATTCGAACCCGGGACCCTCCGATCCCGAGGTCCGTTTCTTACCACTAGACCACGGAGCTCTTAATAATCTGTATATACGTAAGGGGTTTATCTGATCTTTTATCAGAGGATCATTCCGTTTTATAAATTTATTCTTCAAAGTCATTGCAGAAATATTGAAAAAGTGCATTTCCGAGACTTGAATAGCGAACACAGTTCTGTAGGATATCAGTTAAATCTTTTACAGATCAATAAAATAAAACAATCACTAGATATCAATGAGTTATCATACTTTTCAGAGAAAATAAAATCAAATGACAGGGACATGTAGTTAAACAGCGCCTTAGAAATGTATTTCCGTTTATTTATCGTCACTATCGTAGCACATGCCCATATGAGCGACGCCCCCAGAATATGGTTAGTTGTTACGGGGGATAGTGCAAGGATACAGGACGAAACTGCTGAGAGCTCCGCCTGGTTCTTTAACGTGCTCGATGGATAGCATCGTCATACGGGGCCTCGGTTTAACGTCTCATGCGAAAGATAATAAGTTAGTTAGTTGATATGGACAGCCCAGGGATCGAACCCGTGATCTTGAGGTTTGAAGTTAAGCGCTCTACCAACTGAGCTAATCGGGCTGACAACGCCTTAGAAATAATCTGGAACAGCTTTATAAATAATTGACCAATCGCTGGCTCCGCCTACTTACTCCTTTGGTCACGCCTAATGACTCCTACAGGAAATCCCGGTTCGATTTTAAACGTCGTTATTTTGCCAAATTCATGTAACAAAAAAAAAAATTAAATGGTTGACTGGCGACCTAAACGTCCTAATTACAGCTTGAATAAAGCTGTAGTTACCACGTTTTAGTCGCAAAACCAACAAAAAATGTTTCATACAAATAGCGGCCAGTGTGGGAGTTCAAATCTTAATTTCGGCTGAGTGAATGTCTTGATTGATCGATATATTCCTTGATGAACAGCTGCGAATGGTCAATTGTTCAAAATTGGATTATTACAAGTTCAAAGAATATTTCGAGTTCGAAACTTACTTAAATAATGTAAAATATGAATCATATACAATAAAACTCACATAGCTTAGATTATCTTCACACAAACTTGAAATTGAAATCGATAGTATAAATATTGTAGAAAGAAAGAACGTAGTATGTCGACTATGCGATCGTTATTTAATCGAGTCTGAATATCATTTTTTCTAAGTAAATGTAATAGATTTAGTGATCTTAGACAGAAGTACATTCCGTGTACATGGCCTAACATCAATAAATTTGTTAGAATTCTATCGTCTAAAACTAAGAAGATACAGATAATTACTGCAAAATTCATGAAAGAAACCTCTCAAATCGGGGGATCTTGTTTAGTCTTTTATCATGAATAATGTTCATTAATTTGTTTGTTTGAATGCAATCTGTTGTGTTTATATTTGTTCTGTCATTGCTATATTCCGATGTTAAATCTTTGAAAATGGCCAATGATATATATTCGCCGAATGCCAAATAAAGTTGGATTGAGTTGAGTTACATCAAATGTTTCCACGTCCATCTAAAGCAAGACGTATGTTAATTGGTCTAAGCATAAAATGTTGAAGATATGTAATTTTCAGTCATGTTCCCAGAATAAAAACTGTACATTAAGGTCCGAAACAAATAATAGCCTTTTTTGTTGCGATAATACGAAGAACAAATGTATTTGAGGACACATACAGTTTCTACTTAGTCAGTGTTGGAATGAAAATCCGAATGATATAAGAAGTGACCTTAAACTGAAAAATTTCAATAACAAGTTCAAACAATTCTATGTGTATTTAAGAATAAATTTAGAAAAAATAAATTCATTTTTTTTTTATCATATCCTTTTCAAAATTAATACAACTTTTCAAAGCTGTCATTATTAAAGTGCTCCTATTCAACAGTTCTGTAATGAGCTGAAATTTCTCAATACAAATGATTTGTCAAGTTTTCATCACCAGCAGAAGTTTAAGAAGTCCAATTCAATGTTCCAACCAAAACGTGATGATATCACTGTCGGTGTGGTCATTGATGACTCTCCGACATTTTTACAACCACGACATTTTTCTTCTGCTTTGATCTTGATTAACCAAAACTCAACACATACGTTCCAGTGGACATCTTTCATTCAAAAATTAAATCGAATCAACACGGTGTTCCGAGTCCCGTTTAGTTTTACGCCCGGTCTCCGTCTTGTAACAATACCAAACGAGTGCACCTGTGTTGGGAACACACGATTTACAATTAACTTTGTCATAATCGAGTTGGACATCGTCTTAGATCTATTTATTTTTCCACGACGGAGGTGTGATTTTCATTACCGTGCCTGATCCCCTATTCGCTGTTATTTGACCACATTTCTTCTCATTATATAATCGTAAATAATCAATTTACTCCCTGCCTCGGGTGAACATTTCACACTATTTTGATTTGATTTTTTACCCCTTCACGGTAGGTTTGGATATGAATTCATTACCATACAATATGACATTTTGAGGCCCAAACAAAATAGAATCTATGGAAAAAATTGTGAATTTTTTCATTACCCACAATGTTTTCTATTTTAAGATTTAAAAAATCCTCAAGTTTTGATTGCAATTTGCGACACCTTTGAATTTGGACCCGTCAAGAATTCTGTCGTCTAGTAATGCATTGGTTAAAGGATATAAAGTCAACCGATCGTTTCTTCGCTGTTTAAAAGACCCTGCATCAAAAACTTCCTGGTTGTAGTGACGAAATAAGAATAATAACAAAAAGTAAAAACAGCAGCAACTATATGTAAATAATACAGTGTACATATTAAGATGGCCGAGGAAATGTTGTACATGTATTTTATTGAAGAAGAACTATATTTTCACCACTTTCTTTCGGTATATGAAGGGTACAAAATCAATGTTAGATGAGAAATATAGAGGTAAAGAAAGCATAGTTAAAATTCTTAACAATGATGCCAAAATTCTAGAAGGGGAAACAATCTTGTGCTCATTAGTTGACCGTACGCTGGCCCCTCACACTTACTCCGAGGGTTACACCCTATGGCTCCGGATTATATTCGTACCTACAGCTTATTCAAACCGTTGTTGCGACGTTGAGGTCGCCAACCAACAATTTTACCCTTTTTGATACACGTTCCTGACCATCATTTTTTTAGAGAACGCCAATTAATACTTGTCATGCTGTATGAATAACCTTACATAATTGCTGTAAATCAAAGGGCTGAAAGCACTGATAGAACTTGTTGTCAAATATCAATATTTCGTTTAGAAATCAATTTCATAAACAACTCCGGCAGGAAAAATCCAAGCAGGAGGTGTGGACTAAGATCAGACTGCACTTATGTGCAGGCTGATCTTTGTCTATACCTCCTGCAAAAACCGGAATATTCCGGGTTCAGCATGACAAGTGTTAATATCTAATTCGAACTACCTGTTGGAGGTTAGTGGGCGTGGTCAGTGATCGTCAATTCGTCTGTAGTTAGCATCGGAAAGACCGCCAGTTTTTATTAGTTAAACCCTTACCTGTTTTTCAAAACCTTAGATTTGCCCAATTTGAAAGAAGTTGCTGACGACAACTAAGAGTGAGTGCAATTTGAAAAGTAACCAACCTAGAGGGTAGAAAATATTGTGGGAAAAGAAGAAAATGCTTGTTACAAGCAATTTCTTCTTTTCCTACAATTTTTTCTCGTGTATAAAATAACTGGGACGTAAGAACCAGGGATTGAACAGGAAAAGGTTCAAAGTATGAATAACATTTTCTACAAGTCGTTCCCAATATAAAGCCATTAAAAACACCAAAATAACAAAGAAAAATATATTAACCTTTTTTTTTTGCAAAAATTGGCATATTTTATAGGTAACAGAGAACATGGTATAGACAAATTAGCCCATTCCCACAAAACATGATTTTAGGCTGTGGTGTAAATGGAAAGAAGGTGCAGACGATAATTTCAAGTTGATAAATTTCTTCTTCTACTCTTGAATACTAGTCTCGGAATACTAGTCTTTGTTTATTATCGTTAGTGGGCTATCACAGCTTCGTAGCTACAGTTTGAATACAGGATGTAGTTACGGGGTTTTGGTCGCACTACCGACAACGTACAGGATCTGATTTCCAGATCGTCTTTTTTACGTGACATGGTTAATTCAACCCCTCCCCCCACTTTTTTAAAAAATGTAATGGTTCATTTATAATAATAGGCCACCGGCCTTTACATTTTTTATAAATTATGTACAATATTAAATATAAAGAGTAAAACAAAGATGAGAGTAATAATTAGGCTCAAGAACATTTATCGAACTCCCTTTATGATATGCTTTTTGAGATGATCAAAAAGTTTAACGCATTTCCACAAAATCCCTTCTTTTTATGCCCCGGAAGAAAAAAAGACTTTGTGGAAAATGAAGAAATTGCTACATTTTCTATAATGTTTCTATCCAAAAGGACAAAAAATCCATCACATGAAATTTTCCTCAGCAACTTCTTTGATTTTAGACCAGTCTAACATTTAATTATTAGGGAATGGGTTAATAAGCTGATTAAATAAGCAAAGATAGATATCGTTATTACGGTTTGGACAAGGGTCAGTTCATTTTGATGGCCCGGGTGATAATTGAGTAATAAATGGACAATGGCTACCCAATCACCGGTAACACCTGTAGCGAATAGTTGGAAAAATCCATCACATGAAATTGTCCTCAGCAACTTCTTTGATTTTAGACCAGTCTAACATTTAATTATTAGGGAATGGGTTAATAAGCTGATTAAATAAGCAAAGATAGATATCGTTATTACGGTTTGGACAAGGGTCAGTTCATTTTGATGGCCCGGGTGATAATTGAGTAATAAATGGACAATGGCTACCCAATCACCGGTAACACCTGTAGCGAATAGTTGGATAACTTCATGTGGTCAAAGATAGCCAATGTAGTTATTTACTGTATAAATATTGAATCCACCTACAAAAAGATGCAATGTTTTGATTTTAAACAAATAAGTAATTTTCAATTTGTATCACCTCAAATGAAGTCAAGCGAATATATTAATTTACCGGTCTTGCCCGTGGAGCCGTAATTGATCAATGGAAAATGCGATAAAAGGTTACACTGATCAGACGTGATAAAATTTTACAGAGGTTACAATTAAACTATGTTTTAACTCATTCCCAGTCAGTGACACTTTTAGACGCCCCGAAGGAAAAAAAGCTTTGGAAAACATTGTGGAAAATGAAGAAATTGCTTGTGACAAGCAATTTCTTCATTTTCAACAATGTTTTCTTCCCAGAGAGTCGGAAAAATCCAAATTTTCATAAACTCTGCAACTTCTTTCAATTTGGACCAGTCTAAAATTTAGCCATCTGGAAATGGGTTAACTCATTACCAGACGACGAAATATTAGATAGGTCCAAATACATAGACTTTGCAGACAGCAATTTCGGCTGATTTTTTTCGGTCCCTTGGGGTAGAAAATATTGTGGATAAAGAAGAAATTGCTTATAACAAGCAATTTCTTCATCTTACACAATGTTTTCCGCAGTTACTTTGATTTTGGGGCGTCAAAAAGCGGGATTGTGTTGGAATGGGTTAACAAAACCTATACAATATTGAATGAAATTGAAAACATATCATTTTCGATGTTCGACACAATTGTTAGAAATAATATGATCTTCGTACAAGCACCTACAAGTACCTCTCATTTTTTCCCGGAGTAAGACAGAAACAAAGAGATGAAACAACAAACAGACAAATACACAATATAATCCTCACTTGTTAACACGTTCCCGCACAAGCCCTCCTTTTTACGCCCTCAATAAAAAAAAAATATTGTAAATCATTTTGGAATTGGAATAAATTGCTTGATTCAAGCAATTTCTTCAATGTCCATGATATTTCCTACCACAAAAGACAAAGAATTTTAGAATTTCCTCAACACAAAATTGTCGTCTGCACCCTCGGACTAGTCTAAAACTTTCTCACGCGGAAATTGTTTAAATAAATCCTATCTTTCTGAAAAATTGGACTAGATAGAAACAAGTTGTTTTCTAATATAAGAGCGGGGTTGCAATACGTATTAATGTACTCGGAATGCTTTGAAGCATTTACGGTACCTTGGGGTTGCTTACAGATCACAAAAAAGTTATTGTCATTCGGAACCACCATAAATAAACGTTTCTGCCGTCGTCATAGCGCAGTCGGTAGCGCGTCAGACTCCTAATATTCAATCATGGGGTGTCATGGGTTCGATCCCCGTCGGGGGCACATATTCTTTCCGACATTTGTCTCTCACCAATGGGTGGATAATCGTGAACCTAAGTGGGATAACAGCTTGAGGCTAGGAAAGGATGTAGTGGTAGTACTGGTGTGAGAAATACCTGGAATCCTTTGTTAGGTCCTCCAGCCGCCGCGATACGACTGAAATACTGTTGAAAGCGTCGTTAAACCCCATTCAATCAATCAATCAATAAACGTTTCTGTCGCATAAATGTGAGAAATAATAAATATAACAAAATGCACTGGAAGATGTCTCATTGAGTTTTGATCTACTAATATGTTGCTATGGAATTTATCAAATAGAACTAATACTGCACAGAACTAAATTTACTTAGCAATACAAAGTAAAAGTGAATAAATACGGGAAATTTTGTTTGAAAAGTTCAAAGCCGAACAACCTTTTGCCGTATTCTATGATAGAAGCAATAAATGGAACGCTCTAGTTGACATTAAACACGGCTATCAGCCTCAAAGTGATAATCTGTTTAATTGATCGAATAAACCACTTGACCAAATTGTCATAATTTTTGTTTGAAGTATTTGTCGGCATATTTCAGAAAGTAGGATGCATTGCGCTCGTTTGATATCAGAGGATGGTAAATAAATGGCATCAAGCATATATTTACCATCAGGAGAGATCATAAAACTAATTTGAACTGAAAGCTCTTTCTGGGTTTTGCCAAGGACCTTGAAGGTATATTGAACAAAAGTACTATCGTTTCAAAATATAACGCAAAACAGACAAAGGTTGATGAAGCTAAGAAATAGTTGCAATTTAACCCATTCGCACAAAATCGTTCTTTTTACGCCTCTCAAGAAAAAGGCTTTGGAAAACATTGTGAAAAATGAAGAAATCGCTTGTATCAAGCAATTTCTTCATTACCCACAATGTGTTTTATCTAAACAGACAAAAAATAAATAAATAGATAATTATTGAAAAATAAAAATAAATAAATACAGAGAGAAGGAAATAGAAATGAAACTAATTTCCATCAATTTGAAATTGTCATCTGCAGCTTCTTTCAACTTGGACGAGTCTAAAACTTTATTGTGTGGAAATGTGTTGTCAATGTCCGCGTTTCTGAAAAGATTTGCAAGATTTTTTTTCAATTTAATTTTCAGCCATATCAATTTGTTTTGTCAAATCTTTGCTGTAAATTCACTACATGTATTATGGTATGTTCAATGGTTGATTAGTACAATTTTAACTTGAATCGGACCACAACCTAAAATCGCCCAGTATAATCTGACAAGGCCGTTCGCCTGAGATGTTAAACGACATTGGTTTGCAAAATATGATCGAGATCATTAACCCTTTCCTGTACAATCCCTTGTTTTCACGTCCCTGTGAATTTATACTCAAGAAAACATTGTGGGAAAAGAAGAAATTGATTGTCACAAGCAATTTCATCTTTTCCCACAATGTTTTCTAACCTGCAGGTTCCTTACTTTTCAAATTGCACCCACTTTTGATAGTTGTCTTCAAATTCTTTCAGAATGGACTGGTCTAAAATTTTGAAAAACGGTAAAGGGTTGAAGAAAATTCTTATCATTTAAGGGCGATTTAAATGTCGTAACCGCAAGTTGAATAAGCAAAAGTTACACATTTTAAGTCGCCAACAAACGAAAGTGCATGACATATATGTTAGATCCGGTAAAGATGAATGATTTGGTCGGTTAATATCTTCTTACGATAGAAGTATATACTACAAGGTCAAGCAGTGGAACATTCCATCCACCTCCAGATTATTTCAAGTATATCTAAATTATCAACAATTAATACGTTGACACAATTTGTTCTGGCGTTGTTCGTCCATGTTTCCATCCTTGGGTCCACCCGAATTCCAGGCGAGCTCGTCCGGTGCAGAACTCCTACAATAATGGACGGAAATAGTAAATAAGATAGGCAGAGTCTGTTCTCCGCGTGGTATTTAACCCATTCCCACACAATCCCTCAAATTTACGCCTTTCAAGAAGAAAATAGTTCTTGAAAACAATGTGGAAAATGCAGAAATTGCTTGTCACAAGCAATTTCTGCACTTTCTCAAATGTTTTCTACCCAGACAGACACAGATTAAAAAAAAAATAAATAAATAAATAAATAAATAAATAAATAAATAAAAAGAAAGAAATAGTCTGCAACCTCTTTCAACTTGGAAAGGATTTTAGTAGCCACGAGGGTAAGATCACAATCAAAGCCTAATTATCTGTCATTCGAAACGTTTTATTTTTATTTAACGTCACGGTCAAGATCACCCATCGGCGTAAAATTTCACTGTTCGTAGCATGAATGGACCGATTCCAATTTAACTTGCGAAATATGTTCTACATCACCAGTAGATGTGCAATTTGAAACATACTTTTAGATAGGTCAAGATAGCACACCAAGGTCAAATATTTGAGGTCAGCTTCTCCAAATCATAACTTCAACATTGTGGTTTGATTTAGAAAAAGTGGCACAATTGATCTCGACCATGAGCTATTGTGCCATTTGAGACATACTTTTAGATAGGTTCAAGGTCAAGACAGCACACCAAGGTCATATGGTACAGGTCAGCTTGTCCAAAGCGTAACTTCATAAGATAATATGCAATTCGATTCACATATCATGGTCAAAGCTCTAGAATTTATAGAAGGATCTCAAAATAATTTGTCCCAATTGTTCTCCAATAAGAATGAATATCTAGCCTGAAGCAATGTTTCTGATAAGTTCAGGGTCACATGTCAAGGTCAAAAAGCTGAAAAGATGGCATGAGCTTGTTCAGGGGAAAAGCCCAGCAAAAATTGCATGTTACGAGCAATTTCTTCTTTTTCTTCAATATTTTATGTTTTTTTCTCAGGTGTCCTAAAAGCAAGATTGGGATATTATAGCGGATTCAAGCTGTAGATACGACCTTTAGTTCGCCAACCAACCTTTTTTACACATTGTTACGTTACGACCATCAATTTTGCGAAATAACGCCGTTCTATTCCTGGCGCATCTCTGCGACCCTTAGCCCATTCCTACACAATAAAACTTAAATCCAATCCAAATTCAAAGAAGTTGCAGACGACAATTTTAATTTGATGATTTTTTTAAAAAAATCTTTATCTTTTGGGGTAGAAAACACTGTGGATAATAAAGAAATTGCTTGTTGCAAGCAATTTCTTCATTTCAAAAATGTTTTTTAAAGCTTGTATATTTAGGGGCGTTCAAAAGCGTTATTGAGTGGCAATGGCTTAACCTTCCCTGTTTAATCCCTGCTTTTTACGCCTCTGTGTTTTTACACTTGAGAAAATATTGTGGAAAAAGAAGAACTTGCTTGTTACAAGCCATTTCTTCTTTTCCCACAATATTTTTTACCCTACTAAATTGTTATTTTCTTAAATTCAATCTTTAAATTTTCGTCTTGAAAACCTTTGATTTTGGACAGGTCTAAAATTCTGCAAAACAGGAAAGGGTTAAATAACATGACAACTACAAATTCCAAACTAGCGATGCCAAAATTTACATCTGAATATTTTAAACACATCCCATTGCTTGGTTTCTCTGATTCTTACTTCCGTAACACTGCGCGGACAGATGGCGCACCGGAAACGGGACACCAATTAGCTTTCAGAGGTTGCAGATAGATCGTTTTAAGCGGCGATAAGACCCGATAATACCCGAAGTAAGGCGTGAAACGTTTGATAAGCTTTCAAATGATGTTGACTTTACCCGTTTCTCCATTCAAGTGTTCTGTATCTGAACATAGCTGTATTTAACCTTATACATTAGACAATGTTTCCGATCTTTTTTTTTTAAATCAAAGCGAATAATTTGTTTACATTTAAGGAATCCTTGCATACGTAAATATTGTTTAACGCATTCCCAAACAATAAAGTTTTAGACTGGTCCAAAATCAAGGAAGCTACAGATGACAATTTGATGGAATTTAATTTTTTTTCGTCTTTTTGGATAAGAAATCAGTATGCATAACGAAGAAATTGCGTGATACAAGCAATTTCTATATTTCCCACAATGTTTTCAACGCTTTTTACTTAACTCATTCCCACACAATCCTTCCTTTTTGCGCCCCTCAAGAAAAAGGCCTTAGAAAACATAATGGAAAATGAAGAAATCGCTTGTTTCAAGCAATTTATTCAATATCTACAAGACTTTATATCCGAAAAGACGAAAAAAAAAAAAAAAAAAAGATAGAATTCCATCAAATGGGAATTGTTCACTGAAGATTCTTTCAATTTAGACCAGTCTAAAATTTTGTTGTGCGGAAATGGGTCAAGACGCCAAAAAAAGGAGAGATAGTGTGGGAATGGGTTCATAGATTGTTTGCAAAGAGTCAGTTATTACGATATCATACCTAACACGATCACATCGGGTATTCAGAGAAGGAAAGAAAGCGTTGGTAAATACCTAGTTGAAAGAATTGCATCCCGGTTAACGAACTTTTTGATGATTCAAGTGAACGATAGTGGTATTGTGGAATTTAAATGGCATTATGTCAATCATCAATTCATCCTTCCATTTAAAGATATCGACGGTGGGCATGCATGCTGTCGTAAATACAGCTTTCTAAAATTCTCATTAAAATAAAACCAATCTTGCCAAAGGAATTATCTCTTTAGTAATCACTTGATTTGTGCGATTGTTATTAAATGTTTCTTTTATAGTCGCTCTTAAAACAGGATTTTGTTAAATATACCCTTTGTTGTTTGTACCCAAAAGATTATTCTCTGTAGGCATAATCTGAACTGTATTAACAGATTAAGACTAACCTTTGTCATGCTGGATGCAGTATATTCCTTCTTTGGCAGTAGGTATTGGCAAACATCAGCCTGCTCATACGAACTACTCATATGTGCTGTCTGGTCTTAGTATAGACATCCTGTTTCACATTTTTAGTTTGAATTGTAAATAGAATTAATTAACATAGAATATTGAACTGAACTATCACGGTGTTCCGATGCTTACAACCCTTTGAATTTATTAAAATTATGAAAAGGATGTTTTCAGCGTGAAAGTTTAAATGGTAACACTTAAATGTAACAACAGAAAACACTCCAAACTGGCGTATCGCGTTCAAATTACTTCAAATTCTTCACCCCCCCCCCCCAAAACTCTTTACCGAACATAACGGGATTCGAACCCACGAGGGCACGGCAACTCCGGCAGGCGCTACATTATCTTACGTCCTCGCTCGCTAGGGGATTCTTGAAGCAGTGGGTAAGGAAGTTGGCATTGCAGCTCTAGGTGGCGCTGCCGTTTCCCGGTGTGGGTTAGAATCCCGTTAGAGTCAAAAATAATATCAATTCTCAACAAGTTTTAAAAAGGACAGGAATCACTGCTGCAGCTGAGAGATTTCAATATATAGATGGGATTTCTTTTCTTAAGGATAGTTAAAATGTGGGGTTGTGTGGGAATGGGTTAAATAGGAAATGAACGCAATCGGACCTCGATATTTGCAGACGAAGAGGGTCACCTTTAAACACTTCAGTTACGGTGGCGTATAATGACTTATCCCGTTCCCACATAATGGCGCTTTTAGGCGCATCCTCAAGACAAATTCTTCGGTAAACCTTCAGGTAAAATGAAGACATTGCTTGTTACAAGCAATGTCTTCATTATCAACAATGTTTTTTAAACCACGATACAAACATTTCTAAATTTTGATCACTTAAATTATTAATTGCAACTTATTCGAATTTCGGATAGTCTGAAATTTTGTCGTCTATTAATGGGTTAATGGAGTTTCGTCCGCCCAAAAGTTGAGTTCATAATGAAGAGCCGCTAATTCTTCCAATATCCCACATTAATCCACTTATTTACTCCGTTTTGTGACACCCGATTTACCCTTATTCCCACTAAACGGTAACTTTAACATCAAACGTTACTAAAATAACATGTAAATAAAATGATATGATTGAAATAGAGATGCATTTGAACAATCTATATGTTAATTATAAAAAACAAACACACACACACACACGCACGGACACACGCACACAACAAAGGGAGCTTTCAACACACACCATAATTTCCATATCAATATTAATATGCATTGTTTACCATCAGACAAGGTTTTAGCGTGTACGATCACCATGTATTTAAGACATGCACGCCTTTTAGAACTGCATTTACTATAACTAAATGGTTGGTTTGAATCAACTTAATAACATCATTTGGGAACAAGTTCATCCAACTGTCAAAATGACAGAACCAAGATCGATAGCCGCTCCCTGGAACCAAACTCGGGCCTCTTGATCGGGAAGCCGATGCTCTACCTCTCGACCACGGACACATCTGTGATTCTCGTGAATTATATTTTAATTTTATAACATTTTCCATTTAAGTAAATGTGCTATAAAAGTATTAGTTTTAAAACTATGAATTGTTGGTTTAAATTGAAAAGGAAAGGGAAACTCGCGGTCCATCAAATATTTGCACATTATTGTGTCGGCAAAATGGACCCACTGTGCAAATACTCATTAAGATTTTGACAGTGTATATATCACGCAATTTCAAACATTATTATCTCATTTTTACCAATGAAATCTTGAGGATGATCATTTTCTTGGATCGTCTGTGGAATATGTCAAACCATCCTTGACCACTTGACCAAAGTTGACATGACATTTACGTATATATAAATCTGTCATTTGCAGGCTTTTTTTTCGGGATTGAAACCCGCTCGTTTTGCGGCCAGGCGGACAGAGCCTCATAACTTCAGCTTATTTGATTCGTAGTTAGGAGGTCTTAACCGCCTGTTGGTGAAATACTGTATATTTGTATTTGTATAACTTTGAGTATTTGTTGCGTTTGGTGCAAGGCAACTAGACTACTCTCACCCTACAAGCAAATTAAACACATCCCCATACAACCCCCCTTTTACCCCCCCCCCAAGAAAAAACTAAAGAAAAATTATGGAAAATAAAGAAACTGGTTGTATAAAGCCATTTCTGTATTGTCCACAATGTTTTTTTTTTATCGAAAAAGACGGGAAAGAAAAACAAAATCGACAATCAAAAAAATTGTCTTCTGCAGCTTCTTTCAATTTGGACAAGTCTAAAATTTTGTCGTGTGGCTAATGGATCACGAAAACCTTAAAACAAACGATTTATTATCATGTATCTATCAGATACTTAATTAAAGCTTTACAAAAGCAATGGCGTGAAGTCTGCACCAGACAAACGTAATGGAGTGTAGTCTGAAAAAGCCAAAAGTAATAACGTGTATTCTGATAAAGTCAAAAGTAATCGGGTGCTGTCTGCAACAGACAAAATCAATGGTGTGTAGTCTGCAACAGACAAAAGCAATGGCTTGTAGTTTGTAAAAGTCAAAAGCAATGAATTGTAGTCTGCAACAGACAAAAGCAATGGCATGTAGTCTGCAATAGAAAAAAAGCAATGCCGTTTAATCTGCAACAGATAAAAGCAATGGCGTTTAGTCTGCAAAAGACAAAAGCAATGGCGTGTTGTCTGCAACAGACAAAACTAATGGCGTATAGTCTACTATAGACAAAAGCAATGGTATGTAGTCTGATAAAGACTAAAGCAACGGCGTGTTGTCTGCAACAGACAAATGCAATGGCGAGTAGTCTGCAAAAGGCAATATCAATGGCGTGTAGTCTGCAACAGACAAAGCAATGGCGTGTAGGCAATGGCAATTGCGTGTCGTCTGCAATAATAAAAAGCAATGGCCCTTAATCTGCAACAGATTAAAGCAATTGCGTTTAGTCTGCAACGGACAAAAGCAATGGTGTGTAACCTGCAATAGCCCAAAAATCAATAACGTGTAGTCTGTACTAGTCAATTCAATGGCATGTAGTCTGTAATATTCAAAAGCAATGGCGTGTAGTTTGCGAAAGACAGAAAGTTATAGCACGGAGTCTGCAACAGATTAAAGCAATGGCGTTTAGTCTGCAACAGACAAAAGCAATGACGTGTAATCTGCAATAGCCAAAATCAATGACGAGTAGTCTATAATAGTCAATTCAATGACATGTAGTCTGTAATTTTCAAAAGCAATGGCGTGGAGTTTGCGACAGACAGAAAGTTATGGCATGGAGTCTGCATTAGACAAAAGCAATGGCGTGTAGTCTGTAATAGACTGGATTACCACAGCCGTCAAATTTATCTTTACTACCAGAAAGTGGTTAAATATATTTATCGGTCGACCAATTGATTGGATTACTGATGCATTGTATGGATGGTTGATTGATTTATTTGATTAAATACATGATCAGTAGTCGATTTATTGGCTAGTTGTTGGATGGATAGGCGGAAGGAAGGCTGGACAAATTGTTGATTGGGTGAATGGATAGAGTAACAGATTAATCGATGGAAG
Organism: Fragum fragum; assembly: GCA_946902895.1. Taxonomy (NCBI): domain Eukaryota; kingdom Metazoa; phylum Mollusca; class Bivalvia; order Cardiida; family Cardiidae; genus Fragum; species Fragum fragum. The sequence continues at coordinate 8,293,974 of OX336366.1, forward strand.
AATCGATAGATGTGTTATTTTGAAGATGGATGAATGAATACATGGTTATTTGTAAATATAAGTAGATCGAAGAATGAATGATTAGTTGTATAGATTAGTAGATGGATGAATGAATAGTCAGTAATATAAGTAGCCGGCAAGTGTATAAAGGGTTCTTATACTGCCTTGCCGTACAAGCTAGCATTTATGGAGAAGTGGTAGAACGCTTCCTTTGGGACGGAGAGGTCCCTGGTTCAAATCCCGACAGTGCCGAATATTTGTTTGTGGGTTACATATAGATTAGCAGATTGATGAATGAATGGTAAAGATAATTCGATGGTTGAAAAAATGGTTATTTGAATATTTCAGTTGATGGGTGCATGAATTGTTATTGTGTATGTTAGTAGATGTATGAGTGAATGGTTAGTAGTATAGATTAATAGATTGATGAATGGTTAGTTGTATAGATTAATAGAGGGATAAATGACCTGTTTTTGTATATATCAGTAGATGGATGAATGTATGGTTAGTTGTATAGATTAGTAAATTGATGAATGTATGGTCAGTTGTATAGATTAGTAAATTGATGAATGAATGGTTAGTTGTATAGATTAGTAGATTGATGAATGGATAGTTAGTTGTATAGATTAATAGATTGATAAATAAATGATCAGATGTATAGAGTAATAGATGGTTGAATAAATGGTTATTGTATATATCAGTGGATTAATGAATGGTTAGTTGTATAGATTATTAGATTGATGAATGAATGGTTAGTTGTATAGATAAGTAGATTGATGAATGAATGTTTAGTTGTAAAGATTAATAGATTGATGAATGAATGGTTAGTTGTATAGATTATCAGATTGATGAATGAATGATTAGTTGTATAAATTAGTAGTTGGATGAATGAATAGTTAGTAATATAAGTAGCCGGCAAGTGTATAAAGGGTTCTTGTACTGCCTTGCCGTAAAAGCTAGCATTTATGGAGAAGTGGTAGAGCGCTTCCTTCGGGACGGAGAGGTCCCTGGTTCAAATCCCGACAGTGCCGAATATTTGTTTGTGGGTTACATATAGATTAGCAGATTGATGAATGAATGGTATAGATAATTCGATGGTTGAAAAAATGGTTATTTGAATATTTCAGTTGATGGGTGCATGAATTGTTATTGTGTATGTTAGTAGATGTATGAGTGAATGGTTAGTAGTTTAGATTAGTAGATTGATGAATGGTTAGTTGTATAGATTAATAGAGGGATAAATGACCTGTTTTTGTATATATCAGTAGATGGATGAATGTATGGTTAGTTGTATAGATTAGTAAATTGATGAATGTATGGTTAGTTGTTTAGATTATTAAATTGATGAATGAATGGTTAGTTGTATAGATTAGTAGATTGATGAATAAATGATCAGATGTATAGAGTAATAGATGGTTGAATAAATGGTTATTTGAATATTTCAGTTGATGGGTGAATGGTTAGTTGTATAGATTATTAGATTGATGAATGAATGGTTAGTTGTATAGATTAGTAGATTGATGAATGAATGGTTAGTTGTATAGATTAATAGATTGATGAATAAATGATCAGATGTATAGAGTAATAGATGGTTGAATAAATGGTTATTGTATGTATCAGTGGATTAATGAATGGTTAGTTGTATAGATTATTAGATTGATGAATGAATGATTAGTTGTATAGATTAGTAGATTAATGAATGAATGGTTAGTTGTATAGATTAATAGATTGATGAATGAATGGTTAATTGTATTTATTTGTATATGGATGTATAATTTTGATTAATGGGCGGATTGATACATGATGTATGGATGTTTGTCTGGATATATAAATGGATTTTTTGGGAATATTTTGGGGCTCCAATCGTCGTTGTGTAGATATGGGTTAATTTGCGTCGGAAAGGGTTACCCATTCATAAAAAAACCCTGATTTTTCATGCGTTAAACGAATTCAGTTATTGAATACACTGTGAGAATATAAGAAATTGCTTTCTAAAGTTGTTTTCTACCCTATCTGACAACTCTTATTTGTTGTCTGCTCTAGCTTTTAATTTGGACTATAGTAGTTTAAAATGTTGTCGTCTTGTAATGGTTAAAAAGAATACTACGACAGATGGCGCTGAGTTTTATCAGTATCACGTGTTTGTAGTTTAACGGAAAGCCGCGGGATTTTGACGTCATCGATTTATATTTACGATATTGTATAAATTTGATTTGTACAATATGGCCTCTACTGTTTATCTAGTTTGAAATGGCTGGTGTTATTGCCATCAAGTTCCTGCCAATTCTCGGACAGCGAAGCTAGGTTGCATTGCCACGGACAAAACTGACGGGAATCGGTTGTCAATTCAGACCGGAAGTGAACCTTGAACTCCGCCATTGGCCGATAATTATTTGAAGTATTTAGTTTAAACATATTTTATTTGCATATATCAGACATGTACATGTTCATTTTCAATAGAAATCATGCAAAAAGGATTAGAACGGAAGCATAGCTTATAAAGTTCTTCTCCTTGTAGTTTATTCAAGACGTGTACAAATGTATTCAATATTACTAACTAATTAATAGGATGTAAATAGGAATATCATTAAAAAGGTTGAGAGTGCTTACTTCTTTAAATCGTTCGCTTTATGTTATGATATAAAATCATAGTCAATGATGGTTATTAAATTTTTGGATGAAAGGTGCTCTTACTATATATTTGTGTTAAAAAAAGTTAGTACCTCTAAATCTATATATCTATGAGTATAAAGATCAGACCAAGGAGTACTAAGTAAAGCTAGCAAAGTCAGGATTAGAGGTAATTAGATATGAAAGCGTTTGCTGTCCTCAATGTAACATTGAACCTCGTGAAAAATAACTGCATTTTCTTGATATGTTAGCTCGTTTTTTCCATTTAGTAATATGTCAGTATCAATATTGCCAAACCTCAAGAGAGCGTTCAGAAGCCTATTTCTAATCATAATGTAATTAGCACATTCAAAAAAATAATGTTCTGTAGTTTCAATTCCACCACAAATACAAAGGGGGGAGTCAACAACATTTTTCATGAACAAATGGTGGTTTAGAGAGCTACATTTATTTCTGATTCGCGCATGGGTGACCTGAAGCTTCCTTTCTCCAATAAAGAACAACTTGTTAGGAATAGGCTTGTTAGTATCAAGATGATTCTTGAAGATTGATAGTGAATTTTGTTCCCTTATTTCAATGGGCAATTCATTCCAGTCTTATATGACTGATGGAAGAAAGGATCTTTTGAATAGCTCTGTTCGGCATCTAGGAATTCTATGATTCCGTGACCCGCGCAGGCTGTAAGAGGATGTTCTTCCTATACTTTCGGATACTAAAGAATTCAAATAATTCGGACTTATTCCTTTCACCATTTTAAAATATAGTATTAGCTTATGTTTACGCCTTCTACTTTCAAGAGATTCCCAGCCTGATTCCATATGAAGATCTGTAATAGATACCAATTTAGTACAACCAGTTACTATTCTGGCACATTCATTTTGGATTTTATTTAGTTGATCCTTCAGGTGATTTGTACAATTATCCCATACAACATCTGCATATTCAATTATAGGGCGAATAAAAGTAAAATAAACAGTTTGAAGCGACTTCCGATCCAAACGGTTTTTTAAATTGCGCATTAAGTTTATTCTATTCCATGCTTTTCCTATAGAGTGCTTAATATGACTATCCCAAGTGCCATCATCTGATAAAAATATTCCTAGGTGTTTATGACTTTGAACAATTGGAATTCGAGTAGATGACATGTAGAGATGGAGGTGAGAAGGTCTATTAAATTTACGTGTTATAATTAATGACTCCGATTTCGAAGGATTAAATTTAACGATCCATTTTTGAGCCCAAGTATTAATTCTATCAATATCTGCTTGTAATTTTTGTCCACATAAGTCAGGGTTGTCAATTTCTAGTGATAAGCTGGTGTCATCTGCGAAAAGGTTAATATTAGATTCCAAATCTGAGACTATATCGTTAATATAAACTAAAAACAGTAAGGGACCCAGTATTGAACCCTGGGGGACACCTGCTTTTAGGACACATAAATCCGAATATTTTCCGTTTAAGACAACTCTCTGATATCTGTTTGATAAGTAATCGGCGAACCATTTTAAGAGTCGACCTTCTATGCCAGCACGATGCAATTTATACAAAAGACCTTTATGCCATACTTTATCAAAAGCCTTGCTAACATCAAAAAAGACCATTCGATATTCATTACCGCTGTCAATAGCTTTACATATTTTATGATTTAACAAAAGCGTTTGGTTTACCGTGGAGTCACCAGGTAAAAAGCCAGACTGAAATGGAGTGAAAAAGTTTTTCGATGAAAGATACGAAAATACATGATTGTGAACTATTTTTTCAAACGCTTTTTCAAGAGTGTTTAAAAGAGAGACTGGTCTGTAGTTTGATGGAATAGCAGGATCACCACTCTTAAAAATTGGACAGACATTTGTAATTTTCCACGCCTCTGGCATTATACTTTTTTCTAAAGAAGAATTAAAAAGATCACAAAGCGGTTTTGATAGTGGAAAGGCTCCTTCACGTAATAATCGATTATTAATTCCATCCGGACCAGGAGCTTTTCCGATGTTAAGTTCTTTTAGAGTATTGTAGACTTCATCCTGAGTAACAGCTATAGTTTCAAGGGCTAATTCGTATGGAGGGCGTTGTTCAGAAGGCAATGTATTGAGAGAGTCGTCGACTTTCGATTGGTTTGCAAAAAATGAATTTAATAAATTAGCCTTTTGAGTTTCATTTGTAACAAGTGTCTCAAGCTCTTCATCAAAGAGTGATGGTATTTCTGAACTGGGTACTCTAGATGGATTCAAAAATAGTTTAATAGTATTCCACCAGTCACGAGAAGTTAATGATCCAGAATTCAATTTAGCTGCAAGGTTTTGAAAGTGTTCTTCTTTTCTTTGACGAATAAGAGAAATGATGGAATTCCGAAGTTTTCTAAACCTATTCCAGTGGTGTACATTATTAGATTTCCTAGCCTTACTATACAATCTTTTCCTTTGCCTTATCTTTAGTTTGATTTCACTCGTTAGCCAAGGTGGTTCATAAGGCCTTACAGTGACGACTTTGTCGGGGATAAATTTTTTAGCGTTTTGTAATATGATGTTTGTAATGTTACTGGTATATAAATCTATATCATCACATATTAAAGTATTCCATGTAAAATTTGTAAGTTCTAATCTGAAATCATCATAGTTGCCCTCGTCATATTTCCAAATAGTCCTTTTGAATGATTTGTGTTTTGGTTTAATGAAATTAAAAACGCCGAATATGGGACAGTGATAACGAACATGGTTGTCTAGACACGGTTCACCAACTCCTGTTACTAAGATAGAATTTTTATTTGTTACCAGGAGAAGATCTATTATTGATGAAGAACTTTCGGTAAAGTGAGTGGGCTCGCTGATACATTGGTAAAGACTAAACTGAGTACATAGGGAATTGACTTTATTAAAATGACAAGAATTTAATCGGTTCAAGTTAAAGTCGCCAGTAATTATGATATCGTGTATATTTGTATCAATAGCTAGGTTAATGGACTCTTCAATTATTGAATCATATATAGTTGGAGAATTCGGTGGTCTATAAAAGACACCGTACAGTATGTTTTTGTTATTGCACAACTTAATTTGAACCCATACACATTCTAATGCATCTAATTCTAAATCATGTCTTCGTACAAACGTTAAGTTTGATTTGATATAAATGATCACCCCGCCGTATGATTCTGACAGACGATCTTTACGCTCTGGACTATGAAATAAAGGCAGAAGAAGGTTGTTTGAAGGGATATTACTATTAAGCCATGTCTCAGAAAATGAGATTATATCGAATTTTGAAAATTCCGAGTAAAGGATGTCAAGTTTATTTCGTATACTTTGTACGTTATAGTGTAAAGTTGATAAGTGGTTGGGATATTGCAAAAAATCATACAATTCATGTGATAAAGATACAGAATCTGGAGAGAAGGGGCCTGGGTTCGGATGCACATCCCCGGACAGGAGCACGAGCAACGAAATCAATATTATAAGAACTAGAATTCTTCTAAGAAAAAACTTCGTGGGAAAAGTTATTACAACACTGTGTTTTTTAAGGATACGGTACTGATTTGAAGGGAAAGTTTTTGTGTTACTATTACGAATTGCATTTATACTTAAATAGAAACAACATGGTGAAATGAAACAAAATAAAATATGTATAGTTAAGTAAACAAATAGAGTGAAATATGTATAAAAATAAGCATGATGAAGTATTTCATTTATTTATTGTGTGTGTGTGTGTGTTTGGCGATTTAAACGCCGTAACTACAACTTATTCAAGCTGTAGTTACGGCGTTTAGGTCGCCAACCAACCATTGTACCCTTTTGTTACATATGATAAAGACATGAACTTCCCAAATTTAGGCCGTTTAATATCGAAGAGGAACCTCCTGTCAGAGTAAAGTGGGCGTGTCCAGCGATCTGTCTGTAATAGGATGACCAGGTTTAAATAGGAAACAAAAGAGAAAAAAGTGGACTGAGAAATTTGAATCCTCATGGGAAATATTGAGGGTAAAAAAGGCCCCGAATGTCAAATGCAATTTCTGTTTTCCTGCAATTGTAAAAAACACCTGTAATTGTACGCGAAATCGTTAATCACAGACATATCATTGTGATCCTGCTTGCAGACCAAACACTATATTAATAATTTATGTCACACTGGGCGGAAAGAGGAATATCGTCGTTTGGGTACAAAAATATCGTAGCTGCAGCTTATATTCGACATTTTAGCTTCCGATGAAGAAATTTGAATTTCTTATTACCAGGCTATATATCGACTTCTCTGAACTTCTTACTAAAATCTCTCTCATCACTATGTTCCGAAAATTACGTTACAGTAGGAGGTGTTTTTGAGCGAAATCCTTGGGATTTCCTTACAGAGCTTTCGTGCAGAAACTGCAACAGATCTACTCTCTTACAACCAAACTGAAGGATCGCGGTTGTCAATCAAAAATGGATAAATTAATCAAATAATAAAATAAAATCGGATGTGAACTTTGAACTCTGGTAATGGTGTACATTTATGTGAAACATTTTTAGTTAGTTTTGATACTTTAACGGCGAAACTAAAGCTTATTCAAGCTATAGTTATGACATTTAAGAAGACAACAAACCACGTTATTGTTGTTACAAGTTACTGACCATTGATAACGCTGTTTGATAAATCTAAGTCGGACATCCTGTCGGAGCTGTGGTGGGGCCAACGATCCGTCATTTGATCGCTGTGAGATGACAGAATTAGTGACTAAGTTCTCGACTATGGGAGGGGCTATCGTCGTTTGATTTTTCGTAAGCACAGATATTTCATCTGATCGGAGATCATATTGGTATAACGGAATATTGCATAAGAATAGAAACCAGAATTTTAGATGAAAGATATTTTGAATGTTATAAATCACTGATAACGTCCACGCGGGTTCTTTGAAGCAGTCGAATTTCAACAAATTACAAAACCGTTCAGATATTTGTCTATGATATAGGACCATAATTTTACAACCACACGAAAAAATCCGGGCGATGGTCCACTAAAAAGGATAATCTTTTTGACCTTTATCAAAATTATATATGATAGAAGTGTAGAAAATCGAATACGGCTCGAGAAAAATCTAAAAATTTGATCTGAGATTAATACAAATTTGATTTTTTTTATACATTTCCCCGTTTAAATGTACAGGTTCCCTGATTCCCCATAATAGATTAAAGAAACTGCAGTTAAGATTTAACCTTCCTTTAATTTCCGGAAAATTCTAGGGAACCAGGACCGTATCAAAGAAAATCCTAAGTTTTAACAAATTTTCATCTTGTATGTAGATTTATTTTTGACCAAATGTTTTGGAATATTCTGATTCTTTTTACTGATAGGAATATAATCATTTACATGAATATTGAAGATCAAGTTGATTTAATTTTGATCTATCAAGATTCAACCGTATTGATTGGCTGTTGTGTTTGTTGTTGTTGTTGTTTTACATACTCCGTTTTGTATGCTTACTCACAAAGTAGATCCATAAAATATTTGGTTTGTTCTGTTTGATGGTATTCAACTACAAAAAATGAGGACAATTTTTTGTTGTTGATGTTGTTGTTGTTTGTTTGCTTGTTTAATCGAGTTATGAATCCAAATACTGAGCCACACTAACGTATGAATCCGATTTGCGTATTTATAAAATGTGGTAAAGTTTTTAGGTTCATTCATACCTCAATGAAAACAAAAAATATTCGGTTCATTCTTAAGTAATTTCAAATAATAAGAAACGTTATCTTTGAGCTCCAATTTGATTAACTAAACGTAATTATTTACAACCGGTCTCGAGAAATGTGAAATATCCCAAGTCTTTTGAAGCCAGCTTTAATTTATCCCAGTTTATTGGTTATATAGAGATACCCAATATATCACTAGATCGCTAGTCATCGTGATACTTAATACTTTCCTATTCAATCCCTGGTTTTTACGTCCCAGTGTTTTTATACTTGAGAAAATATTGTGGAAAAAGAAGAAATTGCTTGTCACAACCAATTTCTTCTTTTATTTTCCACCCTATTCAATGATTATTTTTCCATTAAAATCAACCTTGAATTGTCGTCTGCAAAACCTTTGAATTTTGACAGGTCTAATATTTTTCGAAAGAGTAAAGGGTTAACACTTTATCTTTAAGAAATCTTGAAAAAAGCTACTAAAAACCATGCCATTGAATTCATGTAAGACAACCAAAATTCGATTTTTTTTCGAGTAGAGTGTAAAAAGTCAATGTTCCTTCATCCAAGAAAATCGGCCTAAATGATAATATATGCTTATCAAAATTTGGAATATTCTATTTTTCTGATTTTTAAAGTCTTAAAATCGGAAAAATTTACAGGCGACAGAATTAAAGACTAATTGCAGAAGACAATTTTCAGATGGCAATTTTGTTAAATCTTAATTTTTGAAATAAAAGCCTTGTGGAATATGATTTGGGGTTTTTGTGTGTGTGTTTTTTCCCACAGTGTTTCACAAATCTTTTTTTCTTGGAGAGTATATGGCAATAATCAGACAATTATGACGTCATCAAATAATTGTAATTTTTCAACGTTACAAAGTAACGTCATTTATGCAGGTTTTCCTGAATGTTGGATCGAATGCATTGAAATCAAAAGTCGGGATCAGGTGCGTAACTAGGCGGAATCGTTTCCAGGTACCAATTCCAGAGACCGGCGACTTTCGAGATATAAACAAAGATTTTCTCTGCGTTTTTTTTTTTCTGTGATAGAACAACTAGGTAAGAACTTTTTGGAGTTTCCTTATCTCCATCAAATAATTTTGCACTTAGCAGCCAAAGCAGCAAAAGGGTCTTGCCTTTTTATTCAGAATTTTAAATGCATGGTAAAAACTGCGAATTAACCGTGACTATGATTGCGTTTCTTAATACAAGAATTCATGTACTTACAGACTTGATCAATCTCTCCCCCAGTTTTAACAAAATAATTATCGAAAAATCTTCAAAATTTTGATAGCAACACGCCCGTTCAGATATCACCAGATGCCACCAAATCGCACCATTTTTTTCAAAGCTTTCTCTGAGAAGACCCCCTGAACCACCCTTAAGAGAGTGGGCTCTGCCCCCCTCTCATGCCCCCCCGCCGCTCGTGCATTCGGCACTCAAACAACGCCTAAAGCGTTGGCTTCAACATTACAAGTATCCTGGCTACTCCCCTGGAGACATCGTTTTCGATTGACTTATACTATTATCCAAAATATCCATAATCAAGATCTTATTTTCAGTGACGCAATAAGAGTGAAGTCGGATCTATTATATGAGTGGAGTCAAAAGCAATCACGATCGGTGAAGGCAGATCTCGGGACAGTAACCAAGTCTCGTTTACCAACGAGGCTAATCACGTGGGCAAATTCTTGAGGATATTCTTCCAGAGCCCAAACCTAATACCGTTGATACTCAGGAAGACCATGCGTACACGATTGATTGATGGTTGAATGGGGTTTAACGTCACTTTTAACAGTACATGTATTTTAGTCATCTCGCGATGGCTAGAGAAACTATCCGAGGATTCCTGGTATTTCTCACACCAGTGCTACCACTACATCCTCTCCTAGCTTCAGCTGCTCATCCCACTTAGGTTTACGATTATCCACCCATTGGTGGGAAACAAATGTCGGAAAGGATATGTGCCGCCGCCGGGGATCCAACTCATGACAACCCATAATTGAAGATTGGGAAATTGTCAATGTAGGTGAATTGAACCTCTTACAACCAAACGTGTCATGTGTAAAAACGAAACCACCATGTAGGTACCCGTGGAGTTTTCAAGATGTCAGACTAACATTCGAACAATTGACGAATTGCGATGTCAACCAAAGAACCGGTCGACCAATCAAATCATTCATTCAGACCGGAAGTGAAATATGTTCTTTTACATTAACCGACATTCATGCGAAATATTTTTGTTGGTTTGGCGACTTAAACGTGGTAACTACAGCTTAGATAAGCTGTAGTTACCACGTTTAGGTAGCCAACCAACCATTTCACTTTTTTACTTGTTTTCGACCATAAAAATTGTAATATAGTGTCGTTTAATATCGAAGTCGAGCTTCCTATAGGTAGACATGACTAATCATCCCGAGATTGGTAGGCAATACTCCTTCATCTTGCAGTCTCACGATAACTCCTCACGACGTCGACGATACTCTTAACCCATTATCAGACGACATCATTATAGATTCTTCCAAATTGAAAGGAGTTGCAGACGACATTTTAAAGTATTTGAAGGTCTAGATTTTTCAATTTTCTTTGTAGAAAACATTGCGAAGAATGGAGAAATTGCTTATTACAAGCAATTTCTTCATTTTTCTTAATGAATTCTAAAACTTTTTTCCTTGGGGGCGTCCAAGACCGTCAATGTGTGAAGGATGAAACACTGACCAGTTTCTGATCGTCTATTTCAAGGTCTGTGAATCTTTAGACATTTAGACCTATGTGCTGCAAAAAATATTTATATTACCGACCAATAATCACACAAAAATGATCCGACAATTTATTCTATTTCTGGCGTTTTAAATTTCCGCCAAACATGATTGACCAACCGCGACGAAACAATCGACCAATCAAATTATTCATTTAGACCGGGAGAAAAGTTTGAACTCCAACATTGGTTACCATTTATGTGAATTTTTTTTTCTCTTTTCTTTTTTTTTTTTTTTTTTTTTGTTTGGTGACTATATGTAGTACGACGCTTGGGTTGCTGACGTATCCTTCTCCTTTTTTGTTACATGCTACTGACTATATTTTCTTTTTCAAAATAATACCGTTTCAAATCGATTGGTCAATTGCCTTTTTGGTGAGATAAGGGTTATAGAAACAACAACAATAAACCCCATCAATTACAAAGAAGATATAGATAAAACAATTTTGTAAGAATTTTATTTGAAATGCGTCCATGAAAATGACTCAACATGCTCTGTCAAATCCGAAAAAATAGTGTAGCTCATTAGTTCAACACCCCCCCGCCCTCGTCAAACAACAACAACAAAAGAAAAACAACAAGAACAATCAACAGCAGCAACAAACAGTAAACTAACAGATACACGACTTTTATAAGCTGAAAAGATTTCACATGCACAAATACCCTTGTCGTTAATGAATAAAATCATATACTAGAAATGCATTTTAGTTCAATTTCAATTCTTTTATTCGGCAAGTCGACAAAACTCCTTTTTTATATATTTTTGAAACATCTTTTAACGTTTAAAAGAACGTTCGGTGCTTATGACCAATAGCAAAATTCCTCCTAATTCACCAAGTACAACTAATGCAGATGAGGGTTGTCTCACTCCGAGAATAACTTGTACAACTTTAGTAACACCTTTTAACCCATTCCAACTCAGTGACGCTTTTAGACGCCCCAGACAAAAAAGTTTAGGAAAACATTGTGAAAAATGAAGAAACTGCTTTTAACAAGCAATTTCTTCATTTTCAACAATGATTTCTATCAAGAAAGCTGAAAAAATCTAAAATTCCTTAAACATTAACTTGTTGTCTGCAATTTGGACCCGTTTAAAATTTTGCCATCTGGTAATGGGTTGGATTGGTGAATTCTCCATACCTCGGATAAATTAGAAAAGAATAGTGTTTCTGATGTCAAATACTTATTCGTGTAAAGAGCGTCAGGAGGTTATTCATGGTTTTAATAGCTTTTTCACGAAGAGCATTTTGTCGAAGTGTTTACATCATATCTATAGTGAGACTACTATACTTTGAACAAACTGTAGTTACAAGACTTTTGTCCGCACATGCAAGGCTACCATTTTTCACAAGTCTGTACCAAAGTTCTCGTCTACATTTAAAGGTTTGTTAATTATTAATAAAGAAATGAAATAAAAATGGTAAGTATTTCGAATCCTGTCCTTTTGAAAAACAATAACTTGAATCTGAAATACATTGATGGTTAGACCAGATTCACAAGAATATCCATTAAGACAAGCTAAACAGTCATTTATAATTCTAATCATGGATGACCATGTGCTTTTAAAGCAAAATAGACATGTTGGATGTTTAGTCTAGTTTTACTTGTAGTAAATAAAACAATGCATTATTCGGATAAAAAATAGCAATTATTAAAATCAGTCTCTGGGAGACATTTGAAGTACATGTTCTTACTTATATCATAAAAAATGTCTGACCAGCAAGCAGGGTAATTTGGGCCCCATGTGGGAAAAAATATTAAAATAATTTGCGCAAACAGATTTAAATATGAGTGCATGCATGACATTTCCAACCATTACACATGTGCGCCAAGTAAAGACTCAGATCAGCCTGTGCATCCGCACAGTCTGATCAGAGTCTTCACTCTGCGCTCTGTAGATAGATACTGACCCAAAGCTTCTTTAAACAATCTGTGAATGTTCTTATTGCCCTTAATGGCTGTCCAGGGTGCTCAAATTGTGCGAGTCACGCACATGCGAAATGGTTGGAAATGTGACGCACAGGCTCATGTATATTTTAACGAAATGCTGTTAGATGCAACCGTTACAGGCACTATATCGTCGATGCGTGATCAAAATGTCGCAACTGCAGCACACCGACGATATGTGATCCGTCAGGTGCAAAATAACCTCATAGGAAACGCAAAAAAAAGTATCGGCCTTGTCTGATTGCGCGGCTTCAATGATGGTTTGTCATGGGTTCGATCCCGGCGGCGGCACATATCCTTTCCGACATTGGTCTCTCACTAATAGGTGGTAATCGTAAATCTAAGTGGGATTGCAGATGGAGGCTAGGAAAGGAATCTAATGGTATAACTGGTGAGAGATATACCAGGAGTACATAGTCAGGTAATGCGATATGAGTGAAAATTGTCAATAGCGGCGTTAAACCCCAAACAAACTGTTTGCAAGGATTGTACAGGCCGAACCCGGTCGAAATTTTTCGAATCCATTATTGGATCCTGAATGACCATTCTACTTTCTACATTCCATAGATATTAACGAATATAGTACGTCTGAACTTTATTCAGCGGTCTATTTTAATACTTACCAAACATGTCTGTCAAAATTATTTAAATGAATATAAATGTTTGAATAGTTAGCAATGTTTAAGTCAGTTATGTTTCCTACTCGAGATAAGAAACGATCTTGAACCATAATTCTTTCCAAATCAAACGACAACATTTTAGACTGGTCTAAATTCATGGAAGTTGCAAACGACAATTTGTAGTTGATGAAATTTGAATTTTCTTTTCCTTTTTGGGAAGAAAACAATATGGAAAATTAAGAAAATGCTTCTTACAAGCAATTTCTTCATTTTCTAAAATGCTTTCCATAGCTTCTTTCTCGTGGGCGTAAAAAGGAGGGATTTAGTTGTAACGGGTTAAAGTAAAATCCTTTCAAGGTTAAGCCAAGCAAAACTTTTTCTTTTATGTATTTTACAAAATATATAGGCTATCAAATAGTGTTTGATTTCTATATTTCACCATTCAAAATGTATTCAACGTTGATTTTTAAACTTATAACAGGAAATTACGATGTACACTTTTATGAGTATATCCGCAATAATTCAAGCAAAATTGAAAGATAAAACATTTCTAAATACGGAGGCATAAAAAAAATAATAATAATAAAAAAAAACACACACACCCCCCAAGAACAACAACTCAAACATAATGACACTGAACTCGCGCAGCGTTATCTATAGGAGTGATTTTTTTTACAAAAAAAAAATTTAAAAAGATATTGTCTCCATTTCTTACTTACTAATAAGATATCACCGACTCATGTGCCATGAAATCATATTCAGATAGGTAAAAAGAAATATCAAACGAAGACAGGTTCTTTTTTTTATAAATATCTTTGCTAAAAATACAAAATACTGTATTTATTTTCATAGAATCAACCTAGAGGATTAGAAATGGAATTACGGATCCGTCTGTTCAATTGACGAATCGCAGCTGTCATTCCAGATATAAATCGACCAATCAAATCACTTATTCAGCCCAGAATCAATGATTTGAACTCCGATATCGGCCGCCAGTTGTGTTAAGCTCTTTGTTGGTTTGGCGACTCAAACGTCTTAAGTACAGTTTTTTCAAGCTGTAGTTATGACGTTTAGGTCGCCAACCAACTATTCTACTGTTTTGTTACATGCTACTTACCATAAATTTCGCAAAATTACGCTTAAAAATCAAAGCGGGACTTCCTGTTGGAGTCGAAGGGCGTAGCGAAAGGGGTAAGTGGGCAGGGCCAGCGATTGGTCAATTAACGAATCGATGGCCCCGCCAGTGACCCTGCAATATTAAACGGCATAATTAACCCTTTCTCGTTCAAATATAGGATTTTACGTTCCTGTGATTTTATACTCAAGAAAACATTGTTGAAGAAAGAAGAAATTGCTTGTAACAAGCAATTTCTTCTTTTTCCACAATATTTTCTACCACATAGGATGGTTTCTTTTCAAATGGCATCCAGTTTTTATTGTCGTCTGCAACCTCTTTCAATCTAAAATTTCCAAAAACAGGAAAGGGTTAAGAAAAAAATGGCCGATGATAAGCAATTACCATACAGTAAATGGTTGGTTTGGTGATTTAAACGTCGTAGCTACAATTTACAGAAAGCTGTAGTTAGGCCAAACCAACAAAAATGCTTCACATTAATGTCGGCCAATGCTGAAGTTCAAACTTCCCAAACGTTTTATATCAATGATTTGATTGGTCGATTGATTCTTTGTTAGAAAGTAATTTCTTTATATAGATATAATTTCAGTAAGTATGCATATTATTAAACGTTTACAAGTAGATTAAATGGTACCAAGGTGATACTTAAATACGAAATCCAACTAAAACTCGAGAGCAGGTGGTAAAGCCACAAGAGCCATCTACTTGTAATTGTTTACAAATTGTATCTATTAAAAACATAAACTTTAGATTACCACGAGAAGTGAACCAGTCCGCTAGACGGGATTACAACAATCTTGGCGATTCAAGTCCCTCTAGATCTTTGTCAACAGACTGGAGGGCCTGTTCTTCACACATACTTAAACTTCGAGAACCCATCTACATTGCAGCTCGGCGTTCTAGTGGTTAGAATCAAGTACATCCATGGAGTACTTCGATCCTTCATTGAGGTCGACTCTAATTTCATTAGCCGTTCATTTCAAATAAAAAAAAAAAAAAAAAAGACATCAATGACTCAACAAATTAGTTTCAACAAACTCTTCAACTCCAATTGTTTATTATTGTTACGCACGTTAGACACGTTAACCCTTTTCCGTTTTTTGAAATTTTAGACTGGTCCAAATTGAAAGAGGTTGCAGACGACGATGAACATTTAATGCAATTTGAAATGAAGCTGTCCTATGTGGTAGAAAACATTGTGGAAAAGAAGAAATTGCTTGTTACAAGCAATTTCTTTTTTTTCCCACAATGTTTTCTCAAGTATTAAATCACAGCTACGTAAAATCCCGTATTTGTACGGGAAAGGGTTTTAACCAACAAAAAAGAATACACCAATAAATGACGCGAGAATTAACCAATCGCTGACCCGCCCACCTACTCCGTTGGCCACTCCCATTGATTCCGACAGGATGGTCCGCTTCCATATTCAACAGCACTATTTTGCAAAATTTATGATAGTAACGTATCAAAAAAGTAAAATTGCTGTTTTGCGACCTAAACGTTGCAACTGCAGTTTGAAAAAGCTGCAGTAATAACTTTTAAGCCGCAACACCAACAAAAAATGCTTCACATAAATGGCGGACAATATCAGAGTTCAAAGTTAACTTCCAGTCTAAATGAAAGATTTCATTGTTGACTGATTGTTAAATTGACAGCCGTGATTTGTCAATTATCCATAACATCTACCGATTTAACGATTTCTATCAACTTTTCGCAAGTTTTATAACATTTTATAATCATATCAAAAAGTAAACAGAGAGTAATTTTCGATAACCTATATCAAAGGCAATCACATTTCATAGGGTTAAGAGGTCTTTGTAGTGGTATTTGTCGCACACACCAATGTTTTCCGGAAAATGTGTCCTGAATAAATAGATAACTGAGAAAACAACAACAATAAAGAGATACATATAGATTGCTGTATTCAGGGTGAAACTTAGATTGTCTAATAGAAATCTAGTTCGATAGTATGTACTTAACCTGAAGTATTTAATTAAATGTTTGTGTTTTATGTTGTACTTCAGTTCAATGATAGGACCTCTCATTGCATTCAAATAGTGTTCACGACTCTGAAACAGCCTAATTAAAGTAATACTTCATTTGAAAAATACTTCCTACTAATAAACAGTATAACTAACATATCGTGGCTATCAACCAAAGAAACAATCGACAAATCAAATTGTTCATTTCGACCGTAAGTGAACTTTGAACTCTGGCCTTACCCGAGTTTTACATAAAGCATTTTTGTTGATTTGGCGACTTAAGCATCTCAACTTCAGAATCAAGAAGCATTTTAAAACCATTTCACTTTTTAGTTGCACGTTATTGACCAAAATCTATGCATAATAACGCCGTTTAATATCGGAGTGATGTTTCCTGTGCGGCTAAGTAGGCGTGGTCAGCTGTCCGTATAGCTGTGTACAAAATGTAGTAATATGACTTTTGCTTTTACAGTTCTATACTGAACCCTTTACTGTTTTGCAAAGTTTTAGACCTGTCTAGGGGCTTTGTAAACGAATATTTAAATTGGATTGAATTTGGAAAATAATCAACCAGTTTAAAGCAATGTTTTCTTTTTCTACAATATTCTCCGAATTATAAAATCGTAGTGACGTAATTTATCGTCAGTAACATGTAACAAAAAAGTAAATTGGTTGGTTCACAACTTGGAAGTTGTAACTACAGCTTGAATTATCTGTAATTACGACGTCTAAGTCGTCAAAGCACGATTTTTTTTCCACACGAATGTCGTTCAATGTCGGCATCCACAGTGGTTTAAATTAACGATTTCATTGGTCGATTGATTCTTTCTTTGACTGACAGACGCGATCATATAGCTGTTTTCATCTCATATATTGTTTGACTCGTCTTTTCTCTTTCAGGAGAGAATCTTGCATTCCTTAAAGAATCCAAGTGAAAAGATGGGCTCCTCACTTGATACTCGAGAGCCCGCAGTCAAGGGTGGTCGATAGATTGGGTAAATATTGGGCTTTGTTTGCGGATGTAATAAGTGAGCTAAGTACACTTCATTTTGAACAGCTAAACAATGGGAAATATGCTTTATTATAAATGGATGAATGGACCACCCTGTACGCAACAAGTTAACATGCGATTAAATTATTTTAAAATAATATACATTTAGTCTCGTCTATGAAAATCCAAGCGTTCTGACTACCTGATTGTTCTTTTCATTATCAGCCGCCGTCATAGCGCAGCCGGTAGCGCGCCAGACTCCAAATCTTCAGTCATAGGATGTCATGGGTTCGATCCCCGGCGGCGGCATATATCCTTTCGACATTTGCCTCTCGCCAATGGGTGGATAATCGTAAACCTAAGTGGGATAGCAGCTGGAGGCCAGAAAAGGATGTAGTGGTAGTACTGGTGTGAGAAATACCAGGAATCCATTGTAAGGTGCTCCAGCCGTCGCGATATGACTGAAATACTGTTGAAAGTGGCGCTAAACCCCATTCAATCAATCAATCTTTTCCATAATTCTACGAACAAAATATTTAGCACACAACTATTTTGTATGTACGTGAACTAAGCAGATCCATATAATTTGATCGAAATTAGTTACAATAGTTTCTATGGTTTGCTTGGTGAAATTGAATGATAAGGAATGGAGAGAATATTTTTTGTTTTCATTGAGGTATGAGCCTAAAAACTTGATCAAAGTAATGTAAAACTCTACAAACAATATTCAATGAAAACGAAACAAAACAATTTTTTATTTTCTTAACCCATTCCCACACAATGACGCTTTTGGACGCCCTACAAGATAAACAGTTAGTAAAAAATTGTGTAAAATGGAGAAATTGCTTGTCACAAGCAATTTCTTCATTTAAAACAATATTTTTACCCAGAAAGGTGAAGAAAACAAAATTCATAAACTTAAAATTGTCATTTGCAACTCCTTTCAATTTGGACCGGTCTAAAATCTTGACATCTGGTAATGCGTTTAGTGCGAAAGAACAGCTTTTCATCATGAAAGGATTAAAATTATATCTAACCATAGTCCCCCATTTTTACGCCCTTAAAGAAAAGAGTCTTGGAAAACATTATGGACAATGAAGAAATTGTAACAGACAATTTCTTCATTGTCCACAATGTTTTTTTCAACCTAAAAGACAAAGAATCTTATAATTCCATCAACTTAAAACTGTCATCTGCAACTTCTTTGTGGGATTGGGTTTATGTCATCAAGAATATTACACTATTGTAAAATGAGCGACATAATACTGAGGGGGGGGGGGGGGATTTAACATTCACTTTCGATTTAAATAAATGATTTTCAGTCGGTTCTTAATTGGTAGCGATTAGTATATAACCGAAATACAAAAGGCTTTCTTTTGCATTATTTGGGCACTTTTGCTGAAAAATTATCTAAACAACTTTTGTACCCTTAATCAGATGAACAATACTGCTTGGGAACAACCAGATAACAGATTGTCGTTGTCATTCTAAAACCTCGTAACTACAGTTTGAATCAACCTGTAGTTATGAGGTTTTAGAACAGCAACGACAAGATGCAGCTTAGGACAAGACATAACCTATTTAACCCAGATCAAACGTCATTGTTGGGAATCCCGACAATCAAACAAGTGGCTTTTTTTTAAAACTTGAAGATAAAAAAAACACAAAAAAAAACCCACACTCGCACATAAAAAATGATTTTTTTACTCCCATCCCCCGCCGAAAAGGAACTGTGTATATAATGGTGCTGTTAGCCTCGCCAATCTCTACTCACGAAGGCTGTCAAAGAATAAGACCGTCGTATTTTCGACACAGAAAAACTATGTCCTCATCTTTCTATCTAAAATCCAAACTTGAAAAAAAAGCATATTTATTTCCGAATGTTTAATCTCGTTTTTTTGTGTTTGTCGTTTAGATGCAAAGATTAAAATTATAGACAAGATTGCCCAGCACAACGTGTTACTTCCAAAAACACGAACATGGGTTCGAGCTGAGTTATATCGGTAATGTACTACAAGAAAAAATTTACATGTTTTCAAATCCGTTTAAGCTAACATGTTCCCAAACAATCCCGATTTTTGACGCCCTTACAGAAACAGCTTTAGACAACGTTATGGAAACTGAAGAGATTTCGTGTTACAAGCAATTTCTTTATTATCCATAATTTTTTTTCCACCCAAAAGTCAAAGATTTTACAATCTCACTAATTTAAATATTTTCCGTTTTGTCTTTGTATTAAGACCAAACTAAAAATGGGTAATGGATTAGGAAATGAAATTTCGTGCGATTCGAAATAGTTTACACTTCAGCAACGGACATGTGTACAGTTCACAATAAGGGTATTACCGTTATCACCTTATCCGGGATTCACCTTAATGGACTTTGGCCCTACCATTAGGGAAACAAATAAACATTTATCATTTCTCTCCGATGCTGTCATAATGTTTTGTCTCGTTCCGATTATTTTCATCACAATCAACGATTGCTCTTTATCTACGAAACCGTGGCTTTGCTATTTTATCGTAACACAACTCGGTGTAATCCAACTTCCGGTCATGTCTCCATTTCCTTTTTTAAACCGACCAAGCTTTGCAAACCATCACCAAACAGAGAAATTTTATTTATTTTAGCATGCCTTGAGAACAAAACATACACATTGTTCTCAACTTATATATTGACAAGTATTTGTTTGTTTAAAGCAAAACAAATTCCAGAGATTTGAAGTTGGCCTATTTGTACCCAAGTTTCTATGACCCATTCCCATACAATCTCCCTTTAGGACGCCACAAGAAAAAGCTTTGGAACACATTGTTTTATTGCCCCAAATACAAAGGTTTTAAAATTTTATCATCTAAAATTTGTCGTCTGCGACTTTTTTGAATTTAGATCCGTCCAAAGGGTTTTTCGTATGGCAATGGGTTCATCAGATATGTAAAATGAAGAAGCACACTATCCAATCTGCAATAAATTATTTTGAGCGGAGGAAAACAACGTTAAATGCTGGTCCTCGACCAATTACTAGACGGCAAAAAGTTTCAGACGATAAATTTTAGTTGATGGAATTTGTAAAATCTTTATAAAGGATTTAAAAGATAGTGGATATTGAAAAGAAAAAAATGCTTGCAACAAACATTTTCTTTCATTTGCCACAATGTTTTCCAAAATATTTCCCTTTTTGGGGAATACGGGATTGTTTGATAAATCCAGGATTTTTATCTTAGATCATGACAGAATAGATAACTAATAGCACAAGAAACAAAAACAAAAGAGATGGGTTGTTCCAAACAATACATAAGTTTTTCGGTCTTCTTCAAATGGCATATAAATAATTTCCGACTGTCTTTCGGATGACACTGTTATCCGAGGCCTCGTGCAGCGTTGCTTTAGATCATTTACGTGATAGAACCAGACGGAGCTTCCAATAGTTTTGTGCTTTATCCTTGCACTTCGCACACAATGGCGCTTTTGGACGCAAATCAAGAAAAACAATTTCGAGAAAATTTCGAGAAATTACTCCATTTTCGATAATGTTTTCCATCCAGAAAATTTAAAAAAACTAAAATTTCATAAACTTTGAATTGGCGTCTACAACTCCTTTCAATTTTGACCTGTGTAAAATTTTGCTGACTGGCAATGAATGGGCAAATCCCTTTCTTGGGGCGTCGATCAAATAGACCAGTACTACAGTAGCTGCCATTAATAAACTTAACTACTACTACTTCGTCTGAAAGACTGACAGAAAACTGAACGTTGATAGAGTCACAATGTGACCATTTTTATCAAAACACAAGTAAAAGTTTAAGTAAACGACTTCACAGACAATTGTCTAGATGGGTAACTTAGAGATTAGGTTTTCGTGTGAACCGAAGACACTTTGTTTGCAAATTTTATCGATATTGGGATAAAAAATGATATTTTACTGATATCAGAGTCATTGGCGAATATTTTTGACATGCGAGATTTTAGAGGAAAGTAACATTTAATGTTATTGTGCGAAGCAGACTCATACATAAGTTTGATTAGGTTTTTCGGTTCATGAAAACCAAAAGCATTCTCTTCGTTTCTTATAATGTAATAGCATCGTGCGAAAAAGTAAAAACTTTACAAAATTTGATACTTTACTGCATGGATTTTTTTTGTGCGGAAGCATACAAAATGACTGCGTACTCAAAATTTTGTTCCTCGAGGTATGATAAAAAAATTCGACAAATCAGAACGTCCGTCTTTGATAGACAAGACTAAGAAGTAAGAAAGTAAGTTAGTTTGATAGACAAGACTAAGAAAACAGTCAACTTACCCGGATGATAAACGATAAGCAAATAGAAACCCGTAGTTATTTTGTCAATAATGCTGAACGTAAAAATAATTCTTTTGTTATTTAGACGACAGAAAATTCGAGTTGAAAAAATGCCATTATAATATTTTTTCAGTCAAAAAAAACAAAAAAAAACGTCATGGAGTCACGCGCTGCTATGGAGGCAGTCCATCGTATCTCGGTGACTTCCAGTTCGATGAATGTTAGACTAGAATACCTACCTAACTCTATGGTGATCGTAGAATTCTCAAAAATGCACAACCTTAATGTTTACAAGGAACTCTTGACATTTAAGAAGGAAAGATTGATAAACAAAATCAAACAAAGATCTAGCATTGCCGTAACTGATACCAACTGATTATGGTTGCATCGCAGCACTTCTTTATTCTAAATGACTGTCATTTGTATTTCAAAAAAGACTTGCTTGAAAAAAATCTTTAGGATACAATTAGATAAAGAATGATTGGATAGTGATATACCACCTATTAAAGGGCAGATGCTAGCCTCAACAATGCGGGAGGGGGAGTGTACTGGCCAGAGTTAAAATAAACCACGATTACTTTGGGCCGTCATTCAATATATGATACTATTCTTTTTCTTGTCAATTGTTGGATTTGAATACGAATTGTTGGTTATATTGGTACCATCCCTCTTAAATATGTACTATCCTTAGGGAAAAAAGCGCTGTCCTTTTGAAAAAATATGTACAAAAAGCATCGTGTTAAAAGGAGAATTTACTTTTTAGAAGTAATTTTAACTTTTATCCTAAATGTTATTCATTTCATTTTGTCCAAAATGCACTTATAAATTCAAAATGCAAATATGTTCAATTTCATTTGCTTTTGTAACTTGTTAAAGCTATTTGAAATCTTCTGAACTAAAATATCCATCTCTAGTCCCCCTCTAATATCACATGTGACCATGGGTTTAAATTCATGCTATGTTGCCATTTTTAATGGTTCTTCATTTGACAAATCATTTCAGTTACTTAGCAGAACATATGTCAGGATACATATGCACACAAGATAACTTTGAAGTGATATACTAGGTACTGGCAGGTTGATCAAAGTTAAAATTAAAATTATGCAAACAAACTGTAAAAACATTATTTGAATATACTTATCTATCTCCTTTCTCAAAGTAAGAGTTCAATAAAAAATTCTCTGCTGTTTCTTATGCAAATGTGTACCGTGTATCTCTGAGCCTCAAGTCATCTTTTAAAAGAAAACAAGAGCAACTACTTTAACCCATTCCAACACAAAGAAATTTTAGACCAGTCCAAATTGAAAGGAGCTGCAGACGACAATTTCAAGTTGATGGAATTTTGAATATTTTCGTCTTTTGATCCAAGCAATTTCTTCATTTTCCACAATGTTTTCAAAAGCTTTTTTGTTGAGGGGCGTAAAAAGGAGGGATTGAGTGGGAATGGGTTAACCTTTATCAGAAACATAGTCTTTAATTGTTTATGACATTATATCTTGTTACATTGATATATCAGACATATAAGTATGCAGTAGTCGGTTTTTAATGTCATCAAAGTGATTATTATGATACTGTTCTTGTTCTTTTTTCATCCGCTTACTGCTGCTGTAAAGAGATTTAATCTGATGATAGAAACGGTAGATAGGATGTGTGTTTGTTTTTAAAGGGTTGAACGCCTCTTTGAAGAAATTTTCGGTTATATCAAAACAGAATTGATTTACTCATGTGCTGCCTGGGTACACCAGGTACTAGGCAGTTGCTCTAAAATGTGTTGCCAAACGACATATCCATGAGACCAGCGGCATGGCTTAGATTCAAACTTGCAACCCTCGATTTCTCTCAGATTCAGAGACATAGTGCCACAGGACCTGGACAAAGGATAAAGTACTTGAGAACATGCTATACAGACGTAATGTAAAACAATTTAAAACTAGATTATTATGCTGTGATATCCAAATCTTTTGTTGAGCATGGTTGCTTGTTGTAAGAGCTTGATATTTCGACCGTTTTCTAGGCTTTTTGATCTAATTTCATATTCTCGGAGGCGTGAAGTGTGAAGTCTGAAGTTTGAAGTGTGAAGTCGGAAGTTTGAAGTCGGAAGTATGAAGCCGGAAGTGTGAAGAGTGGAATTGGAAGTCGGAAGTTTGAATTGTGTGAAGTCGGAAGTAGAAAGTGTGAAGTCGGAAGATGAAGTGTGAACTCGGAAGTATAAAATATGAAGTCGGAATTATGACTGGGAAGAAGAAAATGTGAAATAGGAAACATGAAGATAGAAGTCGAAAGTCGGAATTTTCAAAAGTGAAGTCGTGAAATGTGAACCCGGAAGTCGAAATATTAAATGTGAATTAAGAAGGACTTCCCACTTCACCATTCATACTTCACACCAAAGAATTCATACTTTCGACTCCATACTTCCGACTTCACACTCCACACTTCCGACTTCACTTTTCCAACTTCACACATCCGACTCAAGAGTTTCGCTTTCACACTTCATACTCCCGACATCACCCTTCAAACTTTCGACTCCACCTTCAAACATGCGACTCGACACTTTATACTTCACACTTGAAATTGTATACTTCACGCTTTCAAACTTCAGACTTCCGAGTTCATAGCACAAACTTCCAACTTCACACTTCAAATTTGAGATTGTTTAATTGTTAACTGTGAATGTAGTCACCACGGGTCTCATATTTCATAATTTACACTTCAGAGTTAATATGTGTGAAGTGTGAACTGTGAATTCATGATGTCACCACCGGTCTTTCGTAGTTTTCGGACAGGAATAGTGTGTTTAGGATTGAAAATTTTCTCGAATATCCGGATATTCCTTGACAATTCGGCATGTTTGACGAGACCGAAGGCCGAGTCAAATGGTATTCTACACAAGCTACGAGAAAAGACACGGCCTGTTTCAAAGAAAGACTGTTGTAGTATTCCGTTTATTATATACCGGAAAATAAGTAGAAATCAAAATACCTACCTTGTAACTCAATTCTGAGTAAGAGCTCTATAATTCAAGAAGGTTAAATTAAAGCCGCGTTAAAACTTCTCTGGTCGAAATTTCAGTACACACAATACACAAATCTAAAAATAGACTGACAGTGCAAAAATGTGGAAAATGAGTAGAAAACCCAAGATAAGATGCAACACAATGTGGATTTGTGTATTGGTATGTTTTATGAATGAATGAGAAGTTCATTATGGTGTAACACGAAAATATATGTTGACATTGACATTACACAAGGTACTCGACGAATACGAATTTTGAGGTACTCGACGAATACGGATTTTTTCTGTCGAGTTGTATCGGATGCCGAAATAAAGCCTCGAATAGTTTATAGCTTACAATAAAACTTTTTTCGTACTCTGTTGATAATTTATTCAAACATCGAGTTGGGATTGAAGATGTATTTCCTCTTAGAATCTATGGTAATACAATGTAAATAACTGACAATATTTGTAGGTGTTACTTATTACTCTTAACCCATTCCCACACAATCCCTCCTTTTTACGCCCCTCAACAAAAAAGCTTTGAAAAACATTGTGGACAATGAAGAAATTGCTTGTCACAAGCAATTTCTTCATTATCCACAATGTTTTCTGTCCCAAAAGACGAAAAAAAAAAAATTAGAATTCCATCAACTTGAAATTGTCATCTGCAGCTTCTTTCAATTTGGACCAGTCTAAAATTTTCTTGTGTTGGAATGGGTTAATTTACAATTGAAATTAAAACAAGATATTTAATCAGATTCGGAGTTTGAGTAAATTCTCAATTTGCATACGAAAAAAGTTTTATAATCTCGGGCACTGAAAACGAGAGTATTCTCGTATTCTCGTGTTATCATCGTTGTACTGTCGTTCCAATTTTACAGAAAAAAAGGGATGGCCTAGATGGTATTTTCTACCCCCCAAGCCCTAGAAATATATGGATTTCAAATGGTTAAAAAAGAAATTCGCAAAACGGTAAATGAAATCACCTTCAAAAATTGCGGCTAGTATCAAATATTCTGCAAATGTATAAACTTGAGTAAAATTTATGCTCAGATTATATATTTATTATCTTTTGAAATGAAAAAAATTACAATAAGCTCAATTTAGGGAAAGAAATATGATAATATACTTAAAGCGGATCATTTTATAAAACCCAATTAGTCATGATTCTCGCAAGCAAAACATTATTGTACAAAATGCGATCAATTCAAATCACAAATGAAACAAGGTGAAAAGGAATGGAAGTCTTTATTATTTGTAATTTGCAATCTGATGACCCTATATAAAAAAGATTAATAGATCGTTCCAGAAGTGAATTAATCTCGGAATTCAAACCAATTATTGCCACTGTGGCTTGATTTAATGTCAACAAATGCTGGACAAAAGCTTCCATAACTCCTGTTTTATTGTATTGATTAGGTTATTATTGTGGCGAAAGTATGCTACATTTGAACCTTTTCTAGATCGAAGTTCATGTTTTCCAATCAACACGTTTAACATATATCTACTAATTTTCCTTACGAAATTATAAATGCACGCGCCAAAAAGTACACGACAAAGTGGTGATATGTATAATGTGTAATTACCTCATTTTTCTGGGAAAATGACGTCACACTGAGATAGGATTATTTTTTGTTTCGTTGTCGCGAGCTTCTTTCATCCAAAAAATACCAAAGTTTGTAGTTATCAAATAAATAGAATACTACAATGCAGTATTGATCCAAATTCTTGTATTGGGTTCTTGTCGCGTATGAAACTTTTATATCTTACTCGACCTTCAATATTCAAAACAATGAATTATTTCCTACGCAGCTCAAATCAAGTACAAGGTATTAAAGTTAGTATTCCAATTGACATAAAAAATAGCATCCACATTAAGCGACAAGTTAACAGACAATTTTTAAGGTATTTTCAAAGCTCAACGAGTACAAACTGCCACTTGAGGCTTAATCACTAAATCCATTGAATGCCTACGCGATAAAAATTAGTTCTTATGCATTTCAGAAATATCGTAGACTCTGTTCAAATTGTAGATAACTCTTTCAAAAACATGCTATTTAAGCCATTCCCATTCTTATTCCGCATTTTAAGCATCCCAAGAAAAAAGCTTTGCAAAACAGTGTGGATAGTGAAGAAATCGCCTGTAACAATGTTTTCTACAATACAAGGGGAATATTTTCTAAATTCAACCAATTCGAAATTGTCGTCTGCTTTCAAATTCTTTGAATTTGAACCAGTCTAAGATTTTGTCATTTTGTAATTGATAAACTCCGGGGTAACTTTAACCTCCTTTAATTTATCATGATAGCCTTTGACAAAGAAGATTACTTAACAAAACCATACTTTGCTAGCTTACAGTACTTTCAGCACTTCGATTAAAGAAAGGTACACTTATTATTCCTAAATCAAATACAAAGACCTGTAAAGAACGTTTTCTTCTTAAGTTTGACTTTTTGTTCTGTAAAAACAAGCTACTAGATAAAATATGGAGAATATTGATAATCATTTGTATAACGACCCCCTTATCAACATGGCGGTAATAGTATTTAATCAAGAACAATATAATTTCATGCCCTTAATAAAGATATGAGCCCTACAAACGATTCATTTATTACCTTACTTTACTCTATTATTGTAATAGAAATATGTCTCCAAAACAGGTAAAAGCATATTATTCTTGAAGAGTATGCGTGCGATTGCAAATGAGAATTCTGTAATAGTTTAGGATCAAGTCACAGATCATTTCTTAATGACTTTGATATTAAGACGAAAATAATGTTTTCTAAAAGTGTAACAACAGTGCTATGTGAAGGGTAATTTCCTATCGATCATTTAAAACATTGCAAACAGACAAAGTCGGGGTTACCAAAGGCGAGATAAAGGCAATTGTTTGTGCAGAACCCGACTGGATACAGCGTGATAGATTTGTTTCCAATAAAATCAGCGTACCGTTAAAGTGTTGGTCCCGGCAAATTAGAACTTATCGTTCCCATCTAAAGTGGGTATCATATTAACGTTGGAGTGTAGATCAAGTGTAGCTGTTGTTACCACAAGGGCATGCTTCAGATGAAAGTCTTCTGTAAATATGTAAATAACATGACGGACAATGCCATTCGTTATTGTTTTCATAACTTATTTTCCGCATTGTTATATCTTAAAACAAAGCGAATTATTCACTTTTTATCAATCTATTTTTTCTCCTATCTATAAAAACTGAAAAGATCGACTAGCTTTGTATAAAAAACATGACGATTAGCCTAATGTTCTATTTCCGATTTAACCCTTGTCATGCTGATCCCGGAATGTTTCTGTTTTGACAATAGTGGTGGCAGGTGTACAGACTAAGATCAGCCTTCACAGACGTGCAGTCCAATCTTAGTCTATACTACCTGTTTGTTATTCAAGAAATAATGAAAAAAATTACGAAAGAATGATCTTAATTTGACAAAGATTTAAAATGACTTCATGTTTTAGTTTGTGCATGTAATCATGCCTTACAATTCAAGATACATTTTTGTTCAAGTCTATTGAATTTTAACGAAAATACGATTGCTGGACTTATTTTTTTTATAATTGAAATCCCGAATTTCCGACCTTTTCTCTGAACGCTTGTACAAAATAAACGTGATTTAAATGCGTGCTTGTCTCTGTAATAAATGGATCGTTGGCCTTATCCACTGACTCCGCTGGCCTCACAGACGAACTCCGCTGACCTGACCCACTTACTCCGCTGGCCTCACTCACTGATTCCGCTGGCCTCACACACTGACTCCGCTGACCTCTCTCACTGACTCCGCTGGCCTCACACACGAACTTCGCTGGCCTTACTCACTGACTCAGCTGGCCTCACTCACTGACTCAGCTGGCCTTACCCACTTACTCCGCTGGCCTCACTCACTGACTCCGCTGGCCTCACCCACTGACTCCGCTGGCCTTACTCACTTACTTCGCTGGCCTTACCCACTTACTCCGCTGACCTCACTCACTGACTCTGCTGACCTGACCCACTTACTCCGCTGACCTCACTCACTGACTCTGCTGACCTGACCCACTTACTCCGCTGGCCTTACCCACTCACTTCGCTGACCTGACCCACTTACTCCGCTGGCCTTGTCCACTGACTCCGCTGGCCTCGTCCACTGACTCCGCTGGGCTCACTCACTGACTCCGCAGGCCTCGTCCACTGACTCCACTGGCCTTACTCACTGACTCAGCTGGCCTCACACACTGACTCCGCTGGTCTCGCCCACTGACTCCACTGGTCTCAGCCACTGACTCCGCTGGCCTTACCCTCTGACTCCGCTGGCCTTACCAACTGACTGCGCTTATCCCACACACTAACTCCGCTGGTCTCGCCCACTGACTCCACTGGTTTCAGCCACTGACTCCGTTTGCCTTACCCACTGACTCCTCTTACCTGACCCACTGACTCCGCTGACCTTACCCACTGACTCCGCTGACCTGACCCACTGACTCCGCAGTCCTTACCCACTGACTCCGCTGGCCTCACTCACTAACTCCGCTGGCCTTACCCAGTCTGACAGAACTATTTAACTACTCTTAGTTTGTGCGTTCTGCATACATGTATAAACTACAAATCAATTTTGATATTTTTTCCATTTTATTGGTCTTCGGTAAGATTCGAATTTTGAACTGGAAAAAAACCAACAACAACATCAACAACAACAAAAATCTACAACAAAAAAGTTTCACGGAAATAAAAGGCTGGAAGGAATTTGGTATTTTCATACTATTCTTCGGTTTTAATGTTAATTCATTAATCAATCAATTTAACAGTCGACAACATTGTTGACTGATTAATGTTGTAACATATTACAGAAGACATTTCAAAGTTAAGAAGTAGTGCATAACAATTTCTCATTTAACCACACTGTTTTCGCGAGTAAATTCTTAGAAGTGACTTTTTGGGTAAATTTGGATTATTTCTAATGCCCCACGCGATACAGATACATAATCTAAATTTTCCCTTCGGTCAAAAAAGTGATTTGATTAATTGACCGATTTTGATTTTTATTGAAGATGGCGATTCGTAAATTGCACAGCATTTCTATCTTTAAATTGCGTCTGTAAATGTGTATGACTGGGTTTTATATTCATCTAAATTTTAAGGAACATCTATCATCTGACAAATTCTAATACCATTCCTACACAACGAAATTTTAGACCTGTCCGAATTGAAAGAGGCTGCTGACGAAAAAATTCAAGTTGATGTAATTAGTTTTTCCCCCGTCTTTTAGGATAGAAAACATTGTGAATAATGTAGAAATTGCTTGTTACAAGCAATTTCTTCATTTTACACAATGTTTTCAAAAGACTTTTTTCTTGTGGGGCGTAAAAAGTAGGGATTGTGTGGGAATGGGTTAAAACATTGAAATAGAAATAATATATATTTACTGGTTAAATTTGGAACAAATAACAAAAATCAACTTCATCAATCACGTATTAATTAATCTAAATGTGCTAAAAGCCTGTTCTTTTTCAGTTTTCTTTATGCTTAAATTTTAAGAAGAGTAGCGGGGGAATCTGATAAAAATTGAAATACGCAATTCAAATGTGGATAACGTGTTTATGTAAATAGAAGATAGTTGAATTTGGATGGTTCATTCTCAAGACCCAAAAACCACAAGTGGTTGAATATTAAAGGACAACAAGATGAGTTGGAAATGATGCCCATCTGACGAGCCATGGAGAAATCGAGTGCTCTAATATCTCTATCTTGATAAATACATTCTTGACAAGGAATTCAATCATTATTTCTTTTTTTTCCTAATTTCCTGTTAGAGCTCAAACATTTTGAAGGTTATCAGTAATATATCTCTTAGGACGATTGCGATTTCTGGCAACAAAGTTAAGATTTTGTTTGAATAATAATACCTTGATGTTTTATCAATGGTCTGATAATATCATTATCATATTTATTGTTGACTTTTCAATCTTTCCAATGGTTTTAAATAAAAAAAAGTTTAAACTGAGTTCTTCCTTAAAGATTCTTTAAATTTTGCTCTGGTTTGAATTAAGGAATATTATGTTATGATTGTGATACAAAACCTTGTATTGGATTCGAGTTGCGTATGAAATTTTGATATTTTACTCGACCTTCGGTCTCGAAGGTCGAGTGTAATATAAAATTGTTCTACGTGGCGAGAATTCAATACAAGTTTTTGTTATCACTTCCACATCATAGTATTCCATTAATTTTGTACAAATCAAAATCAACTATGAAAGATAAATGACCCAACGAATCTTGTTTAAAACCGTTTTTAAAATCTAATAACGTTAGAATACAAGATCTTTACTACGAATTTTTAGCCCACAAAGGAGCATGTATGGAAGCCTGTATAATAAGAAACAAAAAGCTAATCAAGAAGAGAATTCCAAATGATAGATCTAACACCATGTTAAAGGAAAAAAGTTGGACTTTAACTAGTGAAATGACCCAATCTTACAATATACGTATCATTTCAGCACGTGGCCAATACGGATATTTTTCTGTCGGTTCTAGAGGACACCGGTAGGTATACAGATGACGAGGCTCGCTGAAGTACTAATCCTTCAAGTTTATTTCACCGCAAATTGTGATTGATGGTTATGTAAATTTCCAAACACTAGTGAGTTGAATGGCCCGAGAGTTTCGAAAATGTGTGATTTGAATGACAAGTTGTATTGCTACTATTATTTCATCGTAATTCAAGTTTTATTTTTATTTGAATTTAAAGCAAATCCAGCTTCAATTCAATTTTAACATTAGAGGAGATAAAGGTCTAGTCGGTCAGTCCATGTAGTGTTTACCCATTTCCACATGGTCCGTTTTTTACACCCTTAATGAAAAATACTTAGAAAACTATTAAAGACGATGAAGAAATTGCGTGCAATAAGCAATTTCTTCATGATCTACAATGATTTTTTACCAAAAAAAAAAGGCGGAGCATGTTCAAATTTCACCCACTTAAAACCCTCGTCTGCAACCAGTCTAAAATATCACGGCATATTATTGTGCAATGTACTAGAGGCTTAATTTTAAGTGATTGCAAATTTGAAAGGTAACCAGAGTAGACAATATTTCATCTTAGTCCACAATGTTTTCTTAAGTGTAAATTACAGGAACGTAAAAACCAGGGAGTGTACAGGAAAGAGTTAATTTATTTTGGTTCAAGCTTATATATAAGGTCGCTCTCGAACACTTACAATCCAGATGCTTTCACATCCCTGAAAGAGAGGCTGTGGCTTAAACCCACAGCTACCCGATTCTATTAAGTGTCCTGCTTATAGACTCACCCCGTTGACGGTATGGCTCGAACCCATGACCTTCAGATCACGAAACAAGCACATATACCATTCACTCTTACGTCAATAGGGAAACGTTAAACCGATAAAAATTAAGAACCAAAATTGGCGACGTGTTATTGAAATGAAGGCTTTCTGATGACTTTTGGGCTTGTTTTGACTTCAACGATCGCGTTATTTTTTCAAGTTTTGCATCGATTATCCCCCACCCCTCGCTTTTAGCATCACAGTGTCGTCAACGTAAACTATTGAGACTTAAGTGTCGTTACTACAGCTTATTCAAGTTTAGATCGCTAATCGACCAATAGACTTTCTGTTACATGCAACTGGTCATATTTATATCGCAAAGTAACGTCGTTTGAAATGTGGAAGAAAAGGTGTGCGGTATCAGCGATTGGTCATTTAGAATATTGAAAGTTTTAAAACTATATTTAGGAGCTTAAGCCTTTCCTGTTTTTTCAAAATTTTAGACCTGTCAAAATCCAAATGTTTTGCAAACGAAAATCTAATGTGGATTTAGGTTGGAAAATAACCACCAGTAGGATAAAAAAAAAACATTGCAGAAAAAAGAAGAAATTGCTTGTCACAAGCATTTTTTTCTTTTTTCTGCAATGTTTTCTCAAGTATAAAATCACAGAGACGTAAAATCCCGGATCTGTATAGGAAAGTGATAACTTACAAATATAACTCAAACCCTCATTTCACACACCTTTTCATTGTTTTAAGGGAATCCTGCCGACAGTGAATCGGATATTGGTGCACTTATATGTATCTTCAGTGTTGTAAGAACGCGAAGATTCATTTTTAGCCAACATCATGAGATAATACATACCCGTGTCAAAATCAACCCAGGACAGACATGGCAGTATTTTCTGGCTCAAACATAGCGTGAAGAGTCCCTCAATATATAGTTTTTATTGGCTTCATATTGGAAATAAATGTTATGATTTACCCAGTCATTTCATGCCTGATTTCTCCTATTTGAATATTTCAACGTCGATCTATTGTATTTTGGGAGTACGTGTGGTCAAGTGATAAGACGCAGGTTTCGGGATCGAGGGGTACGAGGCTTGAATCCCACACCGCCCATGGAGCATGAGCATGAACTTTAATTCTATACTTTCATACAATTTTGCGGACAGCAGTTCCTATATGTTTTAAATAGTCTTTTTTCGTCAGAAAATAGTGTTTTTTTTACTTTAAGACATACCAAGACTTCCAACTGATATGAATGTATGTTCAAAGCAATAATGGCTTAATTGAGTTCTGGCCATTGCCCCCTCTTTCTTATGCAGCTAGCATACCATTTAAAAGTTGGTATATCACTATCCAATCTTTTCTTATCTGAATATAATCTGAAATCTCATTCCAGCAAGTATTTTCTTTTCATACCGCAGAAACTCTTTAAAATGAAGAAGTGCTAGGTTGCCACCACCATCAGTTTGCATCAATAATGGTGATGCTAGATCTTTATGTTCATTTTTATTTATCTTTTTTTAAGTGCCAGGAGTCCTTATAGAAAACATAGAGGTTTTTTGAGAATCATACGATCGCCGTAAACAGAGTTTAGTAGGTATTCTAGTCTAACGACAGTCGCTTCGGAAGTCACCGGAATACGGCGGACTGCCCCCATAACAGCTTGACTTGATGACGTCACTATTTTGACTGTAAAGGTTTTTACTGAACAATCAAATAGAAAATTAAGATCAAACGCAAATTCAGCTCTGATTGTTCCAAAGCCAAAAATCGAATTTTACAGGAAATCAATAGCATTCTCTGGTCCAAAGATCTTGAATCAGATTCCTCTTTATGTATGAAACTCAGAAAATGTTCATTAATTCAAAGCATCCTATCTAAATTGGTGGAACTCTGGTGGGAAAAACACATTGAATACCAATATCTTAACTTGACTTGTACAGTTATTGTTTCATATGTATTAACCCTTACCAGAGGATACAAATTTAGACTGGTCCAAACTGAAAGAAGTTGCAGATAAAAGTTCAAATTGTGCCAAATAGGGCAGTAAACATTATGAGAAAAAGAAAAATCTGCTTGATATAAGTGACTGTCCTGTTCTCACAAAGTTTTTCATGATTGCATTTCTTCAGGGCATCAGAGAGCACCATGATGTTGTCATGGATTAAAATTCATCATTAATACTGATCAGTATAAGGGTAAAACTTCAAGATATTGTTTTACTACATCAACAAAGGAAAGTCTTCAAAACTTCACATTTAACCATGTTACATGTATATGTATTTCATATCATTGATGTCTTTGTCTGATTTTATTGTCACATGTTAAATCTCTGTACATATTTTAGAGGCCCACAGGGAAGACTGGGTAATCCCAACAGTGCTGTCTCGTTAGATAAAGTCTTTATTATTATCATTATATTTACATTTTTTAACTCGAATTTTCTGCCGTCTAACCGACAAAAGAACTAACTTTCCGTAAAGTTGTGATAAGATGAATATGTATGAATTGTATTTGCTTATTGTTTATCATACGAGTAAGTCGACTCTTTCCTAAACTCGAGTTTTCATGCGTTTTTAACTAGCAAAGCGTCAGCTTTGATAGCTTAAGTTAACAGACAAAATTTTGAGGTCGTCTCAAAGTTCAACGAGTGCAATCTGTGGCTTAACCACTTAATCCGCTAAATACCTAAATACATAAAAAGTAGCTCTTATGCATTTACGGAATATTGCAAACTCCGACTGCAAGTTCATCTCCTAGGTATTTTTCGCTCACTTGAGCATATCGTGTTAATATGACTCTGATCAGAGTCTTCGAAGAAGTTAAGGACGACAATTTCAGCGTGTTGAAAATTCCAAAATAATTATCTCTCTTGGTAGAAAACAATGTGCAAAATGAGGAAATTGCTTATAACCAGCAATTTCTTCTTTTTCCACAATGTTATCAACAACTGTTTTCTAATGGGACGTAAAAAGGAGGGATTGTGTCGGGATGGTTTAAGTCCTTGGTTACTTTAACTTCGTTTCTTTATCGTGATAACGTTTTACAAAGAAAATTACCGAAAAAACAATGCTTTGCTAGCTTACAGTACTTTTCAGTACTTTGTTTTCGCTTTTGGGTGAAGTAAATGTTGAGTATCCGTTAAAAGTTGACCAGTGGACAAAACAATTGGCTTCCAAAAAGACTTATGGTAGTCTTAGTCTTCTTCTATATGTGAAACCTATAGGCGGTATTTCGCCCATAAATTGAAATTGACCAATCACTGTCCCCGCCCACTTACTCATTTGGCCATCCCATCGACTCTTTCTGTTTCGATAATTAATGGCGTTATTTTGCAAACTTTCTTGCCAGTGGCATGTAACAAAAAAGCAGAATGGCTTGTTTGCGACCTGAAAAGGCTGTATTTCGACGTTTAAGTTAGTTGCCAAACCAATAAAATGATTCTCATAAATGACGGTCAATGTCGGAGGTCAAAGTTAGCTTCCAGTCTAAACGAATGAATATTTGATCAGCAGCCGCGATTGGTCTATTACGTAAATAGGGGGGGGGGACATTTGGTTATGAGTGTAAATAGAGTTTTGCATAACACAAAATAGAATAACCCTAAGTGCCAGAAAAGAGAAAAATTAGGGTCGTGATACACACAAAAGACTTGCAACGACTATACTTGTGAAACAGCAAAACATCTAATAATCTTTTCCAAATTAAATGTTGTCTTTTATGTCCTTAAATTTTGTTTCATTTTTTTTAAAATTTCATTTACTACTGTTCTTGCAAGTTGCAAGGAAAAATAAAAGGTATGGGGTTTTTCACGTGGTCATAAAAAGTTTCAAGTGCCTACTGTCACCTAGTTAGAATTAATTGATAATCAGATTTATCTCTTGAAGTCACCAATTTGTATCTCTCTCACACGTATTATAACATTCACATATATGGAGAAAGTTTGCTCAGATCAGCCGTCTCGCTCTCGACGGTACTTGAAATTGATGCCTTCAAGACATATATAAAATTTCAGAGTAAATGTAATGTTATAAACCAATACCTGACGACATAATTTTAGACCGCTCCAAATTGAGAGAACTTGCAGACTACAGTTTCATTTGATGGATTTTTTAAAAAAAATCTTTGTCTAATTGGTAGATAATGTTGAGAATAATGAAGATTTTTTTACGAATAATATCTACATTTCCATTAATGCTTTCCCAATCCTTTTCTTGGGCGAGTCAAAAATATTGGTTGAGTGGGAGTGCATTAATGAGAAACACGCGATAGACATGTATATCGATGCATTATACATGGTTTAACAAAAAAGGAGTTTAACTTGGGAGCAACGTCAATGAGGTAATATACTCTCGAATTCATATTAACAGATATGTTGTGGTAAGGGGAAAACTCTCCAGTATAATTACACATCAAGTATAGTCTTAAGTCCCTCTAAATTTCATTCGTTCTCGCTGTTTCATCTGCGTATAATCCAATTGGCGACCTTCTAGGAATGGAGATGGCTTTAATTGCATATGCTTGATGTCAGACAACTTTCACGCCCGTTACCTAATCGCGTTACATCGCTAGAAATCCTATTCATCAAACTCTAAACGTTTTTTCTCGGTGATGAAGCGAACATAAAGCCGTCGCCACGTTTAAGCAGGTTAGATTTAAGCCCTGTATGACGACCATTCCCATTTTCAATAAAACGACGACATTGATTATTATAGTTGCCTCGGTCCTCGTGCGCTCGTGATCAAACGTCGCGTGCTTAAATTAGCTGGAATCATTAGCAAACAGTTTTACAGTTCTTTTAGAGGAAACGAGTCCAGCTTGCATGGGGGATATTTGCATAAAGACCTCCGACGAGAAACGAAACGTCAATATAAAGTTTTCAATTACACGGGCTAAGTGCCGTTTAAAGCTCGTCAAGCCCCCGAAATGTTGCGGTAAATAAATAGAGAGGGGAATTATGTTGAGAGCTGTATTAGGAGAAAGGATTTTATTTTCTCGGAATTGTTGCCATCGTTTCTCCGATTTATCATCGATATTTCCGAGACAAAACAGTGCGAAACGAATCTGTTCTAAAACACCCAGAACAAAACACTCTTGACGCGAAATGGACGAAAAATCCTTACGTTTTCAAATCAGTTTTTTTTTTTTTTTTGTTTTGTTTCTTTTTCTTTTAATGGGAGAGGGGTGTTTGCTATGGTATTTTAGTATTTGGTTAATTCTTTAAAAAAAATGTAAAAAAGAAGCCTAGAATATACGGATAAAGATTGACATCTCAAAATAATTGACGAATCGCGGCTGTTTATCAATGAATTAACTGCAAATCAAATCATTCATTTGGGCCTGAATTGAACTTTTAACTCCGACATTGCTTTGTCGATCCCCCTGTTGATGATTTTCCCGCAGTTAATTTATTTATTTATCAGATTTTCTTTATTTTGTTTAATGTTTTTCTTCAAAACATGCATTTTACACAATTTACTCATTTTCGAAGAATGACATGACTATAGAAAAAACTGAAATTAAATCAATTTATTCCTGATGTAAAATTGCGAAAGTCCAGTCTTATCAACCTGTTAAAAGGTGACAATATCTTAGAATAATCCGAATTAAAAGTTGCAGACGACAAATTTTAGTAGATAAAATTTTAAAAATCCTTAACTTTCGGGGTAGAAAATATTGTGGATAATGATGAAAATTACTTTAAGGGGCGTAAAAATGCGGAATTGTGTGGGAATGGGTGAAAGAGGGGTGTATAACATGGCAACTTTTAACTGGAAACGTGGTCCCCCGAATATCACATGAAGAAAGACCACCTATACAGTTAAAAGTGAATTTGGTGTTAATTTGTTTCGGCAGGTCAGCGAATTGCCCCCAGACCAAGTAGAAAAGGCGAACAAAACGCGAAGCCAAGCTTTTGTATACCGAATAAATTGTATTTTCCCTTTCATTTAATTTTTTCAACTGCGATATTCACCCCTTGTTATAAAAGCCCGGATTGAAAGGGAACACCTGGGTGATTCGTAGATTTGATTTTTTGTTTTGAAGGCGAGCGGCATTCACTATGATAACTTAGTTGTAAATGAAAAAGAAATATGGACCGGTTCGTGAAAAAACTGCACATAATTTAATAAATGAAGAAATAGATGAAGTATATTCCTAAGACAATTCAGTTTAAAAAAATCAGGGTTACTTACTTCTTTGTATCTAAACCCACAAAGAAAAATTTTAGACTGGTCCAAATTGAAAGAAGCTGCAGACGCCAATTTCAAGTTGGTGAAATCTTAATTTTGCTCGTCTTTTTGGATAAAACATTATGGATAATGAAGAAATTACTTGATACAATTTCTTCATTTTTCACAATGTTTTCCAAAGCATTTGTACAAAAATCAAGTTGATATTGGAAGAACTCAGTGAAATGTAGTTTTCTCTTTTCTTACGAGATTTTAGAAAATATCAATTTTACATTCAACTTCATTAGATCATATTGATATGATATTACTGCCATTTATTCATAATCATCTTTTCTTTTCTATTTATTCATTTATTATTATCATTATGATTTCTATGAAGTTTGTGATGGCGACTTCAAATAATAACCAATCGAGAAAGTATTAAACTAGAAACATACCCAATTCTTAAATAGTACATAAGCTCGTATTTCCTGTGATACATTTCTGTATTAACCTATTACCAGACGACAAAAACGTAGACTGATCTAAGTTCAAAGACATTAGAACGACAGTTTCCTAAAATCTTAGTGTTTTGGGCTAGAAAACATTTGAATAATGGAGAAATTACGTTTAAGAAGCAGTTTCAGGTTTCCAAAGCCTTTTTCCTTTAGGGGCACAAAAAGCCGGATTGTGCTGGAATGGGTTTAAGACTTAAATTTCTTTAAAACGGAGCATTTTGAGGGTACTAAATCAAAATTTTTCCAATCATTTTCGATGTAAAGGTAGTTTTAACATAAAATTTACACTGCCGGACTAAATTTTCCGCCGCAAGGGATATGCTTTTGCCGTGGCGTGGAACATTTTTCATTTATTTGGATAGACAACTCCAGTGAATGGAGAAGTAAATTTGAAACGATACAGGGCAAAATTACATAATTATATGATCTACTTGACTACCTGAGGATGTATAGGATTGAAATGGGAGGATGTGGGAAATCAGTACTTCAATTCACGGATTGTTAGACCCGCCTATTGACCTCCAACTTGGCAGTTTTTCTGGGGCTATACATGAGCCTGTGCGTGACATTTCCAACCATTTTTCATGTGCGTGACTCACACACATTGAGCGCCCTGGACAGCCATTCGGGGCAATTCGAATATTCGCTGATTGTTTCAAGAAGCTTTGGGTCAGTATCTATCTACAGAGCGCAAAGTGAAGACTCTGATCAGACTGTGCAGATGTCTTTACTTGGCGCACATGTGTAATGGTTGGAAACTTCACGCATGCGCTCAAATGACAGTAGAATGGTCAGCGAAATAAAACAAGAAGAAAATAGTCGTTTTGCCTCTAAACGTCGTCAGTTGTTAAGCTGTAATTACTACATTTTGCACGCCCAATGACGTTATGTCTTGGCAGATCAATAGCCTCGTAATGAAACTCAAACAAGACGTAGACGGATTTTCGGTTTTTTGTTTTGTTTTTGATACAGAACTTGTGTTTGAATATTCTACTATACGTTTACCGTTGTAAGGCAGCTTATTCAAAGAAATATACTTTAGGTGTAACTTTTAAATGTTTGGCTTTAAAATAAAACGTTACGTTTTTACACTGACATCAAAGTTTTTCGAACCGTTCGGAATCTAAAGTTTCTCAGTCAACGTCTGAGTTAATCCCTGTTTCTTCCTTTCATTTATAGTAATAAAAAATGATAATAATTACTGTATTCAACACAGCGTCGTTTGGCGAACAAACTCAAGCTGTAGTTAAGACACTTTGCACGTCCACAGATGATAGTTGATATGAAGGCCGTATTGAAAATAAGGTTCGTTTATATTTGTCATAACATGTTACCTTCTCTAAATAAAGATGATATTATTATTATTATACTTTTCTCTTTAAGATTAAATATTGAAAAACAATCGAATGTCATTTTTCGATATAGGCATAATCTATTACCAGCCAACAAAATCTAAGACTGGTCCGAATTGAAAGAAGTTACAGATGACAATTTTAAGCTTATGAAAATTTTTGTCTCTTTGGGTAGAAATAACCTGAAAATATAGATATTGCTTGTATCAAGCAATTTCGTTGATCAAATTCTTCATTTTTCACAATGTTTTCTAACTTATTATTGAGGTGCGTAATAACGCTGGGTTTTTCGAGAATTTATTATTGATAGCGTGATTCCCAGTTTTATTAGTAAGTCTTGGTTAACCCTTTCCTGTTTCACAAAATTTTAGATCTGTCCAAATCCAAAGGTTTTGCAAGTGGATTTAATCTGAAAGATAACCATTCAGTAGGTTAGAAAATATGTGGTAAAAGAAGAAATTGCTTGTTTCAAGCAATTTCTTCTTTTTCTACAATGTTTTCTCAATTACAAGATCTGGGGCACCTAAAAACCAGGGATTGAACTGGAAAGGGTTAAAGACGAACCAAATCAAGCCACCTGTGTGATATGTTATCACAGAATATCGACCGTCAGTCAATTCTGTGGGATGAATTATTTGATTCTAGACTGGTTAGAAAACAGACCAGGTAATTAGAAAGACGGGCAGATAAGCCAGAAAATGCGATCCACTGATTTTATTATTCTATTTGCAAACTTTATTGTCACGAATTTGCTTTGGATTGGATCCAATGAATTTGGCCGATGAAGTCGGGAAAAATATACAATCAGCTTACAATTGTTCAAGATTTCTACTCTGTTATTTTATTTAAAGCAGAAAACACAAACATCTATATACCTAACCCAACACGAATGAATTTTTTTCTACAAGTTTTCAGCGTGATTTTTTTAACCCATTTTCATATAATCCACCCTTTTAACGCCCTTCCAGTAAAAAACTTGTGAAAAACATTGGAGAAAATGAAGAAGTTGCTTATATCAAGCATCTGCTTCATTATCCACAATGTTTTCTATCCCAAAAGACAAAAATTTAAAATTTTATCAACTTGAAATTGCCGTCTGCAACTTCTTTCAATTTGAACCAGATAAAATTTAGTTGTATGGGAATGGGTTTAATTACATTTTCTGTTACAAACTCTCAGGATTTACTATGATTAATCCATTCCCACGCAGTGGCGCTTTTTTATACCCCTCAAGAAAATGAATTTAGAAAACACTGTGCAATTTCCTCATTTTGCACTATGTTTTCTCAGTTGTTTTTCAAGAAGATTAAAACAAGCAAAAAAAAATCATGATTTTACACAATGTTTTCTACCCAGAAAGTTGATAAAAATCTTACTTTCATCAACTGAAAACTGTCGTCTGCAACTCCTTTCAATTTAGACCAGTCTAATATTTTGCTGCCTGGTAATGGGTTAATCAGCTTAAAAGGTGTAAAAGAAAAAATGCGACCAACAAGTATTCCCCTCGATACTTTTCTCTTTTACCGAATTTTCCGAGTTAAGAATGGTCATTTTACATTGTCACGTGTTCATTCTTAAAATACTAACCACAATTGAACGATCAGTTTAACTCTTGTCATGCTGATCCCGGAATATTTCGGTTTTGGCAGGAGGTGTAGACTAAGATCAGACTGCACTTATGTGCAGGCTGATCTTAGTCTACACCTCCTGCTTGTACTTTCCCTGCCAGAGTTGTTTATGAAGTTGATTTCTTAAAGAAATATTGAATTTTTTAACAACAAGTCCTATCAGTGCTTTCAGCCCTTTGATTTGACAGCATTTCAGTAAGGTAATTTATACAGCATGACAAGGGTTAATCTTGATAGACAAAACTATTAGGATATCTTTCTTACTGTAGAAGGTATAATAGGGTATTTCCTGATGCTCTCTTTTGAGTTGACAGGTCACATTGTTTCTTTATTCCCAATCAACAGTAACAAATTTGTTTAGCTAAACTATCGAAGCCAATTCCATTTTGAGAATTCTTGTCCATTGGGTCGACTGACGTACCTTCTGTCTATGAGATCTATTAAAATCGAGTTATCTATTCATTTTTATCAACCAATCGTTTTATTTCATCCAAACAAGATCCCGGATAGCAAATCGGTTATAAATCAAGAATCTATTCGAGTCTCTAGGTTACGCTAGACCTTGTCATCATTGTGTAAATTTAAAACTTCAAAGGGAAGAACTTCGCTGGTCCCCGTATCTCTATCAAACATCTTCAAATATTGTCTTCATTATCATCCTTTTTGTACCCTTATTTCGATTGCAGGTTTATCCGAAACAATGACCAATCGCGGCTTTCAATCAAGGAACCAAACGACCAATCAAATCAATTATTCAGCCCGGGCCTGAACTTACAACTCCATCTTTGGCCACAATTTATGTTAACCTTTTTTGTTGGTTTGCCGACTTAAACATCGTAACTACAGCTTATTCTAGCCAACCAACTATTCAACTTTTTGTTACGTGCAGCTGGCCATGAATTTTTCAAAATAACACCGTTAAAAAATCGAAGTGGGACTTCCTGTCGGAGTAGGTGGGTGTGGCCAACGAAGTAAGTGGGGGAGGCCAGCGATTGGTAAGTTATAACTATCAGGCAGCGTAGTCAAAGATCAGAATGCAGCTGTACGCAGGCTGACCATTTATTATGATGCCTATCAATCGTTGCCTGAAGCCAATTCTTGATCAGCATATTCTTCTGACTCAGATAAATGGTGATACACTGTAAAAGAAAGTTCATCGTGAAGACTCAGTTAAGCTGTTAGTCGATTTGATATTAGTACTTTTCAAGGTTGAATACCAGAAACCAACTGTTTCTTCCACTATAACGCAAAACTTATCACTCGTCCTCTGGAGACCCAACTTGAATATTCGGCCTTTGTATTACTCTTGTTTATGATGCAGTGGTATAGATTCCGCAGCAATTGTGACATATGACCTCTTTATTGCTTATTCCTTATTCATAGTTCAGAGTAATTAATAATCAAAATGGCGATTTCTACTATTCTCCTATTCTAGATAGAGTAGAGACACCGTACTTTATTTCGCCTTTGAAACTTTCGGTTAGTTTCCGTTCGTCGTTCTCTGGAATAAAAAGTCAACGACGGAGACTGCTTAATCAAGAGTAGGTGCAGAACTTAAGAAAAAGTAAATATTTGAGTATGTGAATCACTTAAGCGTATTTAAAAATGCTGCTTTCGTGTATCACTAGTTTTGTAAAAGAACTAACGTTACTTTTACCCTACAATGACCTCCGGTAGTAAATTCTTGTGAGGTAACTTCGAGAATCGATTGCGCATGGCTAGGTAACATGTTGGTCGAGTCGGGGATCAAACCCATGGCCCGAGGATTTAAACACCCTTTTGACTTTTTCC
The DNA here is from genome assembly GCA_946902895.1 of Fragum fragum. Lineage (NCBI taxonomy): Eukaryota > Metazoa > Mollusca > Bivalvia > Cardiida > Cardiidae > Fragum > Fragum fragum. Next base: position 8,337,722 of record OX336366.1, read on the forward strand.
CTTTGTTAAGGGAGGGTCCGATATCGAAATTTACTTATTCAGTTAATGTTCATTTAAATCTCTAAAACAAATCATGATTTTGGATAACTGAATATCAATCAGGTTTAGCGCGTGGCACTCTCAATCATGGGGTCCGTGGTTCAATCCCCGGTCGTGCAAATATCCTCTCCGATATTTGTCTTCCATAAATCGGTAATCGTAAGGCTAAGTGGGATGAACAGCTGGAGGCTCGTAAAGAATGTTGTGGTTGTATTGGTGTGAGAAATACCAGGAATCCACGGTTAGGTGCTCCAGCCGCCGCGATATGACTGAAATAGTGTTAAAAGTGACGTTTTACTCCATTCAAACAAAATCAATAAGATTTACTGTCAACATTCATGACCCGCCATTCAGGGCCATAACAAATATTTGAAAAAAAAGAGACCAGACCAAGAACAGGCAAACCAAGATTGCAATAAACATAAATAGTGGCGTTAAACCCCATTCAACCAACCAACTGTAAGCAATCAAGGGGTCTCTCTGAGGTACTTCGACATCTTGGAATTATAATAAATTAAATCATTTTTAAAGTATGTTTGCTTACAATTTTTGATTGAGTAGATATAAGATAGTGATGGGTAAAATAGTACACCGCTGTTGCTCTGTGTGTATTTGGTCGAATGGTTCTCACGTGGAACTATTTTGTGAGAGATAGGGACTTTTCACGACTGGTACAGAAGTCGGAAAGCCAGTCAACCCTGGAACATTTCGACAGTGGATGAGTTCAACTTGGCATAGGTCAAGATTTTGGTTCTAATAATATCACTTTCCTAGAATAAAATTAAAGGCCAATGAGCAGTCTTTTCTTTTCTTGTAGATGCAATTGACCAATCGCTGTTAATCAAATAACAAGTCGACCAATGAAATCATTCGTTGAGACCAGCAATGAGTTTTGAACTCCGACATTGGCCGCATTTTTTATTTTTAACCTATGCTGTTCGTTTGGAGACTTAAACGTCGTAACTATAGCTTATTCAAGCTGTAGTTACGACGTTTAGGTCGCCAACCAACCATTTCACATTTTTGGTACATGCTGATGGCTATAAGTTTTCCAAAATAACGCCTTGAAATATCGAAGCGGGACTTGCTGTTTGAATCATTGGAGCCTAGGGAGTCAGTGGGCGGGGCCAAAGATTTGTCAATTGACCAATCGTGGCTGGCAAAGTTGACTTCCAATCTCTATAAAAAATTCATTGGTTGATTGGTTACATGATTGACAGCCGCGATTGGTCAAACAACGCTAGTTTTCGTAATTTAGTCGGGGACATAAAACAAAACGTAAATCCTTGGTTGGTAACTCTAACGTCCAAACTACAGTTTGGGTAAGATTCAGTTAAGACGTTTAACCCATTACCTCACATCCTCTCATTTTTACGCCAATCAAGAAAAAGGCCTCAGAAGACATTGTGGAAATTGGGGAAACTGCTTGTTTCAATCAATTTCTTCACTATCGACACTGTTTTCTCTCTAAAAAGACAAAAATCTCGAAATTTCATCAAATTGAAATCGTCGACTGTAGCTTTTTTTTCCCATTTGGACCAATCTAAAATTTTATTGTGTGGGAATGAATTAAGTCCCCAAACCAGTAAATATACTGGCCATGAATGTTGGAAGTCGTAATTCACTTCCGTCTGGATGAATGTTTTGATTGGTCAATCCGTCAATTTAGGGTCGTTATTTTCTTTCTGCGAAATTATCTGTCACGTGTTAAGTTGAAAACGGGTCTAGATTTATACTAATTCCAGTTAAGCGAATTCGACATATCGAAAATCATGAATAGTTGTATGACCGGATTGAATTGACAACCAAGAACACAAAGATAGTTGTATTTTGTTTATTTCTGACTTGTTGATTTCCTATTTCAAAAAAATACTGTAGCTGTATTTGTTCGTATATGCTTTGTGTCTTTATTTTCTTCAAAATAAACGGATAAGACAAGAAATACAAATAAAAAGGAAAATAAATGTAAACAATGGTCAAATGTTCGTGACTAAGAAAATGACACAGAAAACATTCAATTTGTAGGGATATAATGTCGCATCAACTAGTTTGCCATTTTCTGAATGTACATGGAGAAGATGCTGCTGCAGACCTCCTTTTGATTCAATCAGTGAAAGAAATTGTAAAACAGTATTCTATCATTCTAAGTATTTAATTTTCATAAAATTTTGATTGAACTAGTGCAATGATAAAAAATCGTTAAAATCGTTTCAAGTATTTAAATTACCAAACAAACGATTTTTTTTCTTTTTCACAATATTTAGAATAAGCATGATCTGATGATATTATTTGGTTTAACCCATTTGAACACGATTCCCACTTTTCCCACGACCCAAAAGAAAAAAGCTTCGAAAACATGGCGGAAAATGAATAAAAAAAATGCTTGTTTCAAGTATTTTTTTCATTATACACAACGTTTTCTACCACAAAGGACTATGATCTATTTTTTTTTTAATTTCGTCAATCTAAAAATTTCGTCTCAAACTTCTTTCAATCTTCGCGTGTCTAAAAATCTGTGGTCCATTATTGGTTTTATCAATTGCTACACAGCAAAATTTTAGACTGGTCCAAATTTAAAGAAGACGACAATTTCAAATTGAGAGAATTTTGAATATGTCTTTTTTTGGTCAGAAAACAAGGTTGAAAATGAATAAATTGCTTAAAACGACAAACTTCTTTGTTTTCATTCTTGTAATTCTTAAGTCTTTCCTTTTGGGCTACGAAAAAACGGGATTCTCTGTGAAAGAGTAGCGAAAGAGAAAAGAAAAAAATGAATCTCAAAAGGATGCGTCCAGTAACGTCCATATCATTTATAAAATGGTTTCATTTTTAAGCAATATGTATGGGGGGGAAAAGAGGGGCGATAAAATACCTGCAATAAGCGACTAAAAGTTAAATCTGTGACTTGAGCCATTCCCACACAATGACGTCTTTTGACGCCCCTCAAGAAAAACAATTGGGAAAACATTTTGTAAAATGAAGAAATTGCTTGTTGCAAGCAATTTCTTTATTTTACACAATTTTTTCTACCCATAATATTGAAAATATCTAAAATTTCACGAACTTTATACTGTCGTTGGACCATTCTAAGATTTTGTCGTCTGGTAATGGGTTACAGTCATTTATCTCTTCTAGAATGACTTGTCCGATAAATAGAATGAAAATGAACACGACTGTGATATTTGTATCTAAACCTTAGAATTGGAGGTTAATTAAAAAATGATTTACCGTCTCCTTAAAGAGGAGGGATATGGCAACAACATGTTTTAACCCATTCCAACACAGTGGAATTTTAGACCGGTCAAAATTGAAAGGAGCTGCAGACGACAATTTCAAGTTGATGGAATTATATATTTTTTCATCGTTTTGGATAGAAAACATTGTGGATAATGAAGAAATTGCTTGATCCAAGCAATTTCTTCATTTTCCACAATGTTTTCCAAAGCTTTTTCGTTGAGGGGCGTAAAAAGGAGGGACTGATTTGGAATGGGTTAAGCATTCAATATAGAAGAAGTCATCGACTCATAAAGTTCCTCTAGGAGTCAGTGGGCGTGGCCAGCGGAGTCAGTGGGCGTGGCCAACACAGTCAGTGGGTGGGCTAACGATACGTCAGTTAAAACTTCGAGAGACAAAGACAATTTTCTATCGTAATTACGCTAACACCAATGGGGTATTTAAAAGGCAAACTCACAAAAGTATTGTTTACATCCTATAAACCAATAAAACTAAAAAAAATTGTTTGTTTAAATGGGATTTAATGCCGCTTTTTACATTTTTCAGTCATATTGCGGTGGATAGAGCACATAATAATGGATTCCTGGTATATCTCACACAAATGCCACCATTATATCCTTTCCTAGCCTCCAGCTACTATCCTACTTAGGTTTACGATTATCCACCCATTGGTGAGAGACAAATGTTGGAAAGGATATGTGCCGCCGCCGGGGATTGAAACCATGACACCCCATGATTGAAGATTGAGAGTCTGTTTAAAAGTAAAGAGCGGATATCCTAGACAAAGTAAAAGGGAATTGGCATCCCAAAAATATGGTAAAAGATAAAAAAAATGCTAAAATTGTTAACTGTCGCGTGATATGGAAAAACAAAAATAAGATATGTACGTATAATAAATTTAAAACAAATATCAAAAAGCACTGAAAAACGGTAATATTTAAATAAAATGGACAAATCCATAGTATAAAAAGCACTATGTAAACCAAAGCAAATAAAATACGAATTATCCAAAGTAAATTTTTAATGGTTGAAAGTTATTTTGTTGTTTTCAAAATTGATGTTTCGGATTTTCTGTTTTACGCTAGAGCACATGTTAGAAACCTTATTTCACTAGATATGTACAAAAGTGACGGATCGCGGATTTCAGTCTAGAAATCGATCGAACCAATCAAACTACTCATTAAGACGGCAGTGAACTTTGATCTCCAACATAGACCGATATTTATGTAAAGCATATGTGTTAGTTGGCGATCTAAACGTCGTAACTACAGCTTATTCAAGCTGTAGTTTCGACGTTTAGGTCGCCAACCAACCATTTATTATTTTTGTTAGAAGTTACGAGACATACATTTTGCAAAATAACGCCGTCTAATATCGAAGCGGAACTTCCTGTTGGAGGTAAGTGGGCGTGGCCAGAGATCCATCAATCAGGTTGTATGCTACCACCATCTAGTCTGTGATTGCATTAACGGATGGCTATAACTCGGTAACACATTCATGTTATTCATACAAGTGTTCATATTAGTGAAATTCATACCATTCATAGAGTTCATGGAATTCATATTGTAGGCACAACTCATGTTCATGGGCGATGAGAGAGACGTGTTGAGTGAGTTCATGCCGGTGAGCGTGTCACCCATGGACGGCAAAGTGTTCATTGCATTCACATTGTTCATTGACCCCATTCCATTACCCATATGGGATACATTGTTACTGAGATTCGGTTGCATGTGATGTTCATTTGTTTTCATAAGGCCGCCGTTCATGGACGGCTGACACGGCTTTCCGTCACGAACTAACACAGGGACTGCCACTCTGCGCGGTGACGGAAGAGGATTTAAGTCTAGTCCTTTTTCCTGTCTTGCACGTTTTAATTTATATCTGTGGTTTTGGAACCAAATTTTAACCTGCCCAGGTGTGAGCCTGATAATACTAGCTAGATGTTCTCTCTCTGGAGCCGAGAGGTATCTTTGTTGTCGAAATCTTCTTTCTAGTTCGTATGTTTGAGCTTTTGAAAATAATACTCGGCGTTTTCGCTTTTTAGGCGCGTCGGAACCATTCGCAATACCATCATCGCCTTTTTCGTCGCCATCTTTATCGGCCTCGGTGTCAGATATATCTTCTTCGTCGGATTTTACGGAATGAACCGAATGTCCACTTCCGGTTTCTGGTGTAATGTCGGTGTTGGATTGGTTTGAGTTACTTCCGGGAGAATTGATTTGTGGAAGATCTGAAATGGAATAACAGACATTGCTAAATAATTTTGTACAATATATTTTGCAAATTAGACATAATGGCGTTCAAAAGATTGCCATTAAGATTTTGTTTTGATACACAATTTAACTTTACTATAGAAAACAACCATGATTAATCACATATATCATACGATGTTACCCTATGGTTGATAACCTTGTTAAAAAATGATACAATATAGTACATTACCGATAAAGATAGTTTAAAAAAACAGTTAAAGTAATACATCATGCAATAACTGGACAGCAATACATATACACATATATCCTTCTATCAGTGTTGTTTTTATTGTAATTTTTCAAAGAAAGGGGGTGTAAATTAAGGGACAAAGTGAAAAAACACATGTGTTAGCATAAAGTAATAACATGGCCTTTTATGCTTATCAATACCAAATTGACATGTAAATGGTCCGTTATCCAGGTATGACGATGCTTGATGACGTTAGAAAATTCCGAAATTTCGATGACGCCATAATAAGCTGTTTATTCCTTCGCCCCTTAACGAACTAACTTTTGAAAAACATTATTGAACGTAACAACTCATTTCTTGCATTTTCTTCAGTTAAAAGAAATCAAATAAAACTTGCCGGCTGCAACTTCTTTTAATCGGTCCAATTTTAAACTGTGTTCAGTGGAAATTGGGTAAATGTAAAAAACAGTTGTAACTTTGTCAGCTTAAAGGAAACTGTCTTCTTTTTTTCTTTAATCATCTTTGCGAATGAGAAAGATATTTTTCTTAAGTTTGAAAAAAAAATCAAATGTTGGTCAATTATGCGAGTTTTTTTCTAAATAACGAATTAAATGTATCACATCTTTATTAATTATAGACCATTCATATTTGAGCCTGTGCGTGACATTTCCAACCATTTCGCGTGTGCGCAAAGTAAAGACTCGGATCAGCCTGTGCATCCGCACAGTCTGATCAGAGTCTTCACTCTGCGCTCTGGAGATAGATACTGACCCAAAGCTTCTTGAAACAATCAGCAAATATTCTAATTGCCCCAAATGGCTGTCCAGGGTGCTCAATGCGTGCGAGTCACGCACCTGCGAAATTGTTGGAAAAGTCACGCACAGGCTCATTTGATAATTTCGTTTCGTCTATCAGGATTTAAACGTTCGATTTGCTGAAATTTTATTTTCATACTTCAGTGAACAAAATTTCCGCACACAACTATTTTGTATGCCGGCGCAAAAGGTACGTCCATACAATTTTATTCAAAACTAGTAAAACAATTGTTGTGTTTCGTTTAATGGTATTGAATGATAAAATATGAAGAGAACATTTTTGTTTTCATTGAGATATGAATCTAAAAACTTTATCACTATATACGAACACGAGAAGCGGATTCATACATTAGTATAAGTTTTTAGGTTCATACTTCAGTGAAAACAAAAATAAAATTGTCTTCATTTCTTAAATGACTTTTAGAATAAACATTTCATCCAAAGAGCGCATCTTTGAATGATTCCTAACCTAAGTAAACCATCCGTGGATACCTTTGGGTCTCCTTATTTCCTCCTCATCGTCGATGCAGCGTAGCAAATAAGGAAACCCCGGGGTATCCGAGGATGTAAGTAAACGTACTTTGTATGAATGCGCGGAACTTTGCGACAAAATGGTTACATATTTTACAAAAATTAAGTGGCATATACATAAGCATTCAGAGTGAGATCAACTAGTGTTTGAAGTGGCTAAAGTAAATAGACATTAAGATAACTGGGATTGGGTCCTCCAAGAAATAACACCTGGGCGATGAAATGGGATTACGGGGAAATTACTGTAATCCTACTTTGGATGAGTTACCCTTACATGTTATTATATTCTGACGCAAAAGGAAGTGAGGCGGTTATTGTTTTTGATGCACAATGTATAAAATATGGAACTCTATGGAGTGTATAGCAAAAAGATAAAAAGAAAGACGTGTACTTTGAAATAAAAGCCGCCTACAAAAGCTAGTAAGGATTCCCTTATTTTGCAGGTAGGTCTAAACCCTTTCCTGAAGAAGCCTTGGATTTTACGTTGTTTCTATTTTAATCTTGAGAAAACATTGTGGAAAAAGAAGAAATTGCTTGTAACAAGCAATTTCTTCTTTTCCCACAATATTTTTCTACCACGTAGGGTGATTTTATTTTAACTTGTATCCAATTTTCATTGTCGTCTTAAACCTCTTTCAATTTGGACCAGTCTAAAATTTAAAATAAAAGAGTAAAGGGTTAATAGCAAGAAAAGAGTCAGAGACATGTAAATGTGCTCAAAACTAACGTTACCATGTAAGTCTTTAAATAGCTGATCATAAGAACACGTTGACCATATAATTATATTTTTACAGGCATGAAGAAGCCAATGTAATAATAGAACATAAAAGAACATTTAAAAACCCATTTATGACGTCACGAATAGCGGCGTCACGTTAAATTTCGATGAATGCATAAAAACAGTCGTCATTTACTTACGCTTAGATTTATTTTTCTACAGATAAGTTCGATTTTCTAATAGTTTTGAGTAAATTGATAGATTGCAGAAATTAGAAGGTATCGGATAAATTTCAACGCGCGTCTTTTTTTAGTGTAATATATAGGTTGGTAGTGCCAGGTAAACTTAAAATATCTGGAATATCTGAGGATTTTGAACGTTCAACGGGATAATTGACCAATCGAGACTGTCATTCAAGGAACAAATCGACCAATCAAATTATTCATTCAGCCCGGAACTGAGATTTAAACTCCGACATTGGCCGCCATTTGTATGAAACATTTTTTTCAAGATTAAAGATGTAGGTACGATGTTTAGGTCGCCAACCAACGATTTTTACGTCCTACTTACCATATTTTTTTTTTTTTTTTTTTTTAACGAGGTTTGAAATTGAAGCGGGACTTTCTGTTGGAGTCAATGGGCGTGGCCAAAGGAGTAAGTAGGCGAAGCCAGGGATTGGTCAATTGCTAAATAAAAGCATACAATGATATTTCATAATTGAAATAAATGACAAAAAAGGATGACGAATGTAGTCTAATTTTAGCCTGTGCGCGAACATTCCACATTCTAATCCACCAAGAAAAGATTCTGATCAGCCTGTGTATCCGCACCATCTCATCAGAATCTTCACTGTGCACTCCACTGTTAGACACTGTCTCAAAGCTAATTTGTGTAACCAGTAAATATTCTTAATGTCCTGTTCAGTTTCAACACACCGCCCCCATGTCAAATTGACCAATCACTGGTCCCCGCCCACTGACTCCGATAGGAAATTCCGTCCCGACTTCAAACGATGTTATTTTGCAAAATTTTATGACAAAAAGTGTGTAACAAAATGGTAGAACCAATGGTTGGCGACCTAAACGTCGTAACTACAGCTTGAATAAGCTGTAGTTACGAAGTTTAAGTCACCAGACCAACAAAAAGCTTCACAAGAAAGTCGGCCAATGAAGGAGTTCAGAACTCTCTTCCGGTCTAAATTATTGATTTCATTGGTCGACTACTTCTTTGATTGACAATCATGATTTGTCAATTGCAGGAAGTAGCAGATAATGGATCTTTTTTATTCGGAATAAATGCACCCATGACATTTGTCTTCGGTGCCAAGACAAAAGGAAATTAGTCCAGAGGACCTTATGATGTTGGATTTAAGCGTATCTCATAGAGTGACAGTTGTATGAAAAATAACTCGCATTCAACGTGAGAAGCTGTCGTCTGGTGTTTCCCAAAAGGGTTTAATCGGTCTGTATTGCCACACAATTATCTAAAGCATCATTAACACAAATATCTCGCCATTTTGTTGACCTGTTTCGTAGTTATAACGGAATTTCTAACCCATAATTCACCCCTCTAATACGACTACAGCCATTTTACAGCTGCAACTAGCGACAATTAATGATCGCTTTAAACATTGTGTTCGCAGTTTTCTGTTACTAACGTCCAAATAAATTCAGACTTTCATCTCTAGTTTTTTCTGTATTTTTGTCTTCTTCTTCTTTGGGGGCATCAGTGCAAATTGCAACGATAAAGGCATCTTTTCGATTCATTTATTAATTTATTTGTTTTATTCTATGTGTAGATTTTTGTTCCTTTTGTTGTTGTTGTTGTTGTTGTTTATTTTTCTTATTTTTGTTCTGTTATTCCTGTTTAAATCTGATCTTAACCTTTCAACACGAAGGAAGTACATACATTCTCCTTAAACTCTTTTATTTTTTGTAAATTAAAAAAAGGTACAAACTGAAAATGGAGAGTTATTTATTTACAGTTGACAGACACGGTTTGAGTTCCTCACTTCTCACACTTGATTTATAGAACAAGACCATACAAAAGCAAGCACAGTGTTGCACTTATTACGCTTTTTAAAGATTTCATAACAAGGGCTTTGATTGGACCACACATATGCCCCGACCAATTATGAATCTTCGTCGTGAAACTGAAAGACAACTTATTGATTTAGAATTGTTGGTCAATACGTATGTTTCAATGCGGATTATTATTTTATTTTTGATAAAACTGTATACGACTCGCCAAGCTTAAAGGGGCACCGTAGATACTCCGTTAACAAATATTTGAAAAAGAGGGCGGAACAAGCCTAGGTCAAGCAAAGGTTGCATTTCGAAAATACAATTAAATGGTTGCTCTAGATTCAGAAATATCTACCAGCAAAAAAAAAAAAAAAAAAAAGAAAGAAAAATGCCGATAACTAATGTCTTCTTATAACTAATATCTTTTGTAACTTCTTTTATATCACATTTCATCTGAAGATTTTACATGATATCATCGTTACAATCAAATTGGTCTTCTTTTAAAATATATGAAACTATAAAAAATGGGATATCTAAAATATTATACATTCTAACTTTGATTAATTTATAGCTTTTATCGAAGACTAACTACCTTTTTTCATTCTATCAGAGAAGAGATGCCGCGGCATGATATAAGACTATATTAAGAGGAATATTATATTTATGTAATTCAATTTTTAGTTTCGTGTATCGCAAACGGGCGTTCTGATTGGTCAAAAAAAAAATATTTATAACTCCATAGAGAAAATTTTTGGCGCGCAGCAATTTTGTGTGCTTCCGCACAAAATAGTTTGTATTTCTTTTTTTCTTTTTCTTTTTTTTTTTTTTTTTTTTGTATGTTGTTGTTGTTGTTGTTTTGTTTTTTTTCGCTCGATGCTATTAAATTATAAGAAATGAAGAGATTTTTTTTTTTGTTTTCATGGAGGTATGAACCGAAAAACCTAATCACACCTATGTATGAATCCGCTTCGCGTATTCATACAGTGTGATTAGTTTTTTCGGTCCATACCTCCATGAAAACCAAAAAAAATGTTCTCTTCAACTCATAAAAAACAATTCTTGCTGCAGTACAATTTCACGACAAAATGAAAACCGGAGTTACATTTTAAAGTCAATTTATAGTTATTGGTTTCAGGACATCAAAACAGTTTATTCAAACCATAGATATTGTGATTTGGAAAAGTTTTGTTTAAGGAAATATTCCCTATTGACCGGTTGCAATAGCTTTTCTTCCTTACGCCTTTTCTACGTTGTCATACAACAAGAAGATAATCTAATATCTCGAAGTGAGTAAAAGAGTTAACGATTACTAAAATTTCTACAGAAAATTGCGCTAAGATCAAATACAAATGTCAGGCAGTCAGAACAATCTTTAAATGCTTGAAATTTCACGTAGTTATAAGAACATCCTAAAATAGTTTTACGCAATTATAAAAATATAAAGCTCGTAAGTACAGATATCAAGCTTTAATTACAAGGCCATAGACCTCAATCCTCAATTTGGTGTATTTTAAGCCAACGCTTTGAAATTATCGAAGGCATTTTATTTTTACTGGTATTCGCCTAGAGCCTTCCAGTCAATCGTTCGATTGCACACCCAAAAACGTATTCTGGTTTCATTAATTACTGTAACTTCAAAAAGTTATATTTTCTGGTAACTTCAACACTGTTTAAGTTTGATATTCGATAGAAATGCATATCTCGTCCATTTGATCGGCTTGATACAAGGTCAAGTTCATCTGACGAAGCAAAGGTCATTTATCAAGGTCATATTGTAAAGGTGCATTTAAGATGTGCAAAGTCGGGAAAGGACCACTTTTCCTTTGCGAAAAAACAAACTAATTCGCACAGGATTTCAATTTTTCCCATATATAAAGCATATCAATAACGCAAATACCAAATTCATTTATTGACCAGATTAATCGAATAGTCACTATGTGAGAGTGAAATCCATTTAAAATCCGGATCAGAAAAGTCCCGGTGACAAACGAAAAGTTAAACTTTCTGATATCCTAAGTGAACAAACTTCAATCAGAAGAGAAAACTACCACGAGGTACATTATATATAACATATACTGTATTTGACTGAGGACATTCTACTACAGATAAAAGAATGTGTATAAAAGACATGCGACCTGTGCTTTTAACAATATGAAAGTATGATGCATGCTGTTAAAAGAAAACTTTATCTAAATCATGCCCCTACTCCTCGAAATGAGCAAGGGGCAACAATGTTTGAGTTAGTCAACAAACTAAATGCGTAGAATTTTATTTGCGTAAATGGCAAGAATTTTATTTGCGTGAATGGCAAAATGATTACCAGTTCTTGTGCGTAAACGAAAGCATATGTTTTTCGGAGCGCAAATAAAAACAAATAAAAAAAATGGGCAAATGACGGTATGATTTTTGCAAATGAAAATCACCAATTTATAGATAAAGAAGCATTAAATTGTCACAAACGTCCATAAATATTTGTTCTCATATTTTAGTAAAATTGACGTAACCTAGAGGCATGCGTGTGAAGCCGATCACGCGGGTGTGGGTTATTAAGAAAAGCCCTATTTTACATTTTCTTTGAATAATATAGTAAATTACAGATAGACAAATAATGGCGATCCTTTCAATTTTGATACCATGGTTTTTGAATGCTTAACATTTTGATCTTAATTCCTTGAATTACTACTGTCTTATGCTCAGAAACTAACTTTTGAATTCAAATTATTATTCTTAGCTCCTAATTTTATAAATAAAGTAATATCTTTTATCATTTGGAAATTGGTATTCAAAATAAATTCAAATGAATTAACCTTTGTTTCTTCCATTAATATTCAAGCGTTTTGGTTGGCTATTTTTTCCATACTTTCTTGAACAAAAATTTAGCAGGCACCTGTTTTGTATGCTTGCGCACAAAGTGGATGCATGACATTTTACTCAAAACTAGTAAGACGTCCTCCCCCCTTCTTTTTGCTTGGTGACGTTAAATTAAGAAATTATATTTGTTGTTTTTATTGAGGTATAAACCCAAGAAATAATCACACTAATGTATGAATTCCCTTCGCGTATTCATACAGCGTGATTAAGTTTTTTGGTGAAAAGAATTCTCTTCATTTCCTAGATGGAAAATGTGAGAAATATCGCACATTTTCGTCTTAATACCGGTACTGCGAGAAATATTTGAGGGATGATCAAATACGGAAAGAATTTTGTTATCGCAATACAACTATTTCTTTGTACTCCTGTGTTTTTGTCCATCATGAATCTTTTAAAATAAACTATCGAAAAGACCCTTACATAAAAGAAATAAAGATTAAAAAACCGAGCAAATGCAGAAGAAATTCCGTTTTAACCCATTCCCCGACAACAAAAGTTTAGACTGGTTGAAGTTGATGGAAGCTGCAGACAACAATTTCATGTTGATGGATGGTTAATGAAGAAATTGCTTGATTCATTTTCAACAATGTTTTCCAAAGACTTTTTCTTGAGGGGCGGAAATGGAGGGATTGTGTGAAAATGGGACATTAAAAAGTCTACTAGGAGGTACAAATGATAGATCGCTGGTCACGAATTGCGGATGTCAATCAAAGAATCAACCGACCAGTCATATCATTCAATTAGACTGGAAGTAAACGTTATAAATCTACATTGGCCGACATTTTGTGAAGCAATTTTTGTTGGTTTGGCGACTTAAACGCAGTAACTACAGCTTATTCAAACTTATCTTTTAATACTATATCATTAGCCACTAATATCGCTCTGTAGATTAATTCAAACCATTTCCACAAAAGAACGCTTTTTAATGCCTCCCCAAGAAAGAAGGTTTGAAAAACAAGGTGGACAATTAAGAAATTGCTTGTTACAAGCAATTTCTTCATTATCCACAATGTTTTCAGCCTCTAAACACAAAAAACAGAAAAGAACAAGAATTTCATCAAATTGAAATTGTCGTCTTCATTTTTTTTTCAATTTGGACCAGTCTTTGATTTTTTCGTCTGGTTATGGATTGAACGCATTTACATTTATCATTATCTTTGACTACGATATTTAGATAATCCTGTGAAGATTTTGGACATTGAAATATGCTTTGTTTTAAGCTGTGATAAAGTTTCTTCTATTATTTTTAAACACATGTATCGATAACGATTTTTTTAACAATCTATGTGCATGCACATTGAACGCGCAAAGATGCACGTATTTCATATTTCCAACTGATTATAGAATATATCACAAGATTTTTTTTTACTTTCAACATGTATGTCTTAACCCATTCCCACACAAGAAAATTTTAGACTGGTCCAAATTGAAAGAAGATGCAGACGACAATGTAAGGTTGATGAAATTCTAAAACTCTTTGTCTTTTGGGGTAGAAAACATTGTGGACATTGAAGAAATTGCTTGAAACAATGTTTTCCAAAGCTTTTTTCTTAAGGGGCGTAAAAAGGAGGGCTTGTGTGGGAATGGGTTAAGGGTGCCTTGCAATGGATTTTGATTAAAAAATCGATCTTAAAGTTCTTAAACGTTCAACTTGTTTGACTGACAATGTATGCATTAAACATGCACATATTCAAGTAATAAAAGATACTCTTTAGATTATTAAGATAAATCTTTACATGGTCTGCAATCATAAGATATGGGTACCGAATCGCTCTATTTTTGTAATAATTAAAATAGATCTTTAGTTCACTAATTGGAAAATGCTGCTTTTAGTTTGAAATGGCAAACAACAATATTTTTTTGACAATAGACAACACTTGTTTGACGAAAGCTATATACATTTTTTTTTTGTCAAAATACGTTGCTCAACCCTTTCCTGTTTTTCAAAATCTTAGACATGTCCAAAGTCAAAGGAATTGCAGACGTCAATTAAAAGTGAGTGCAGTTCAAAATATAACCAATCTACGGGGCAAAAATATTGTTGGAAAAGAAGAAATTGCTTGTTACAAGCACTTTCTTCCGTTCCAATTATGTTTTTTTCAAGAATAAAATCGCAGGAACATAAAAACCACGGATTGTACAGGAAAGGGTTAAGATAGTCATGGTATGATTTCGTTTATTGAATATCAACACATGGAATTGAAATGGCATATTAAAAAGTCTATGCATTTTTTTTTCTAATTCAACTCAATAAATGTACATTCATATATTAGGTTTGATTGAAGTAAAATTCATGAAACTAAAAATGCACAATGCCTAAGTCTTTCGTTCAATGTTATTTATTTCTTCATGAAAAATGTATTTGATATGATAATAGCCACCTTTTTCTATTTCCAAAATACAGTATAAATACCACTTATCGGAGGAAACAAAAAAATCGTAAATACAGCTTTATTCGTTAGTTTTCGAATGCAAACGTTTTGAAAGTAGACCATGGTAAGTCGATAGTTTTTTAAATCTTTGTCTTTTGAGGTAGAAAACATTGTGGATAATTAAAACATTGCTTGTAACAAGCAATTTCTTCATTATTTACAGTGTTTTGCAAAGTTTTTTCTTTTCCCTTTTTTTCCGGGGGGGGGGGGATTGGACGGATTAATTATGTTATCGATAATTTGTAAGTATAGAAAAAATAGCTTACGTGTATATTGCATGACGTCTGAGTTATTGCTGTGTAACCATCGAGTATAGGGGTTATCTGTCGGATCATAATGATAGTCCACATGTGATAGGTCCTGGATATTAGCCATTGCTCGTAACGAGCCCGTCGTCGTGGTTTCTGTAGACACAGGGGTACAGGCTAGCTTTCCCTCGGGTAGATCCAAAATGTCCTTCACGTTAAAACTACTCGACTTCATAATCAAATTCCCGTCCATCTGTGAATGATAGAATGTACCACAAGTTGTGTGAATAAAGTTGTATTTCTGAATATTATCAATATACATGTAAATTGTTTCTTCAGTTCAAGATTATTTCTTAAGTTTTCTTTGAGAGTTCTATATTCTTGGTAAGAGAGTTCTATATTACCTCAAACTTATCACTATAAATTTGCACCCGCTGTGCTCTCAAGTCTAAAGTGGAAAATCGAAAAGTCATTAACACATGCCAATCTGAGAGAGGTTTAAGTTGATAGCTATATTTTACTCGAGTTTTGTTGACATTCCTTAAAACATCCATTACAGAAGGAGGGCTCGAGATTATCAGTTGAGGGTAGTCGGGTTTTCAGTTTACGTCAACAAATAGAAAACCCGGCCATTCAACCGCAGTAAATATCCAATGTCACACGATTGGCTATTAGCGGTTTTCTGTTGAATTGATTCCAAATATGGGCGTTCCCTGTACCGCCCTATCTATTCCACGTTCCCCTAATACAGACATGATCGTGGTGGGGTTATAAAATCTTGATCGCGCAGTCGGAATTAAAAGCTTTATATCTCAATGAAACTCGTTTGAACGTTTTTATTGGCCTTGATAATTGCCCGACGTACCAACAAAGGGCTTGGCGTTAAATTAAACCAAAAGGTTGCCAATTACCACGTTTAAAACGCCTAGTTCGGTAGCAGGCCATTACTGATCTTTCGTGTTCCATCTTCTAAAACACTTTTCAAAGAAGCAGACTTTATACTTATAAACTTGAACATTAGACTTTACGAGATTCACATGAGTCAACAAAAGACAAAATGATCATATAAGCTGTATAAACTAAATGGATATTATTCCATATCACATTTAATTGATTGTAGACGATCAATGTTAAATTGCGTTCCATTTTTGAGGTCCTTTCAAAAATAAAATGATTGTTACCGTCAAGTTATGCAGGGTCTTGTGGAAATCGAGAAAAGTATTGACCTGACCGGTCTGCACGATTGTGCAATCAGACCAGGATAGACTTTTGTCTCATTCTATAGATTTTCCGAATCAAGAATGTCAATTCGTCCTAATGATAGGAAAAATATTCATAGATATAAAAATTGTGAAAAATACTAAATTATCTTTTTATACTGGTTGAATAATGATTGACGGATCGCTGGCCCCACCCACCCAGCTCCGACAGAAAGTTCGACCAAGGTATCAAAATTGCGTCATTTTGCAAAAATATAGCAAGTTACGGGTGACGAAAAAAAAATGGTTTCTTAAGCGACCTAAACTCCGAAACTACAGTTTGAATAACCTGCAGCAACAACATTTAAGACGCCAAACCAACGAAAAAGACTTTGCACTAATGTTGGAGTTCAAAGTTCACTTCGTGTCTAAATGAATTATTTGATTGGTCAATCAATTTTTGACTGACAGCGGCGATCTGTCATTTCTGTATGACATTTTAGATTGTGGTTATCTAAAGACCGGAGCTACCAAAGCAATATCTCTGTGCAGTGAAAGGATTAATTGGAGTAGAGTGTCTTCTAGTAGCCATCTTAAAACAGTTTTAACCGACTTTCACTTTTCATTCCGACATTTTAATGAGACGGTGATGAGCCTAGTTATTCAACAAGACATTCTTTGCGACCAAAAAAGGCATTATCGGCCCACGTGCTTGCATCTCGAGTATAATGGTCGACTAGATGTAATCCTGTTTCTATTAACTATTACCTTTAACCCGTTAATAGACGCCACATTTTTTTACCGACACAAGTTCAGAGATGTTGCTAGTGACAATTTTTTAGCTGATGAATATTATTTATTTATTTTTTTTTTCAAAAGAGCCTTTTCGGTCGAAAAACAGTGTGGAAAAGGAAGAAATTGCTTGTGACAAGCAATTTCTTCGTTTTCCACAATGTCTTTACCAAATCATTTTTCTTTGGTGCGTCAAAAACCGAGATTGTGCGGGAATGGTCGGATCTAGCAATCTCCTGGCGAAATGTTTCAAGATATAGATGTAAAAAAATCGTACAAAATCATACAAAAAGGATGTTAAATACGTTCTTTTTCTATAGTTCGATTCATATTCGTAAATGAATAGATATATAGCAGATGAGAAAACAATAACAGAAGGTAGACCTGATCTCTAATGGAGAAAGTCAGTTTTAAAGAAAGGGAATTAATGTATGTGCATTTGAATAAACAGATACATGCATATATCGTTGTCGGGCAACCTCGGAAGTCACATCAACGATAGGGCAATGGTCCATGTATTTTGTTACTATTAAAATATACGTAAACATTTATTCTATTTCATTTATTATTAAAGTATAAACCAACACGTAGATTTACTACAGTCATTTTCCAGTGTATAAATCATTTAATATAATATGTTCTGCAAATATTCAGCCTGCCTCGATGGCCGAGTGGTATAGGCGCTTGACTCGTGATTGAAGGTTCGAGCCCCACCGTCACCGGAGTGTGTTCATGGGCAAGACACTTAATAGCCAGCACCAGTCTACCCAGCTGTAGAAATTGGTAGCAGTGGGTTTGAATCGCTGCCTCTCTTTCACGAACGTGAAAACACTTGGGTTTTGAGCGTTTGAGAGCGACTCTATAAGTCAAAGGCTTTCGTCGCAGTCGAACTAAAATGAATTAGTATAAATAAATATGCAGCCCAAAAGCTTTACTTATGCTTGGCTCTATAGACCATATTCCCCCCTGAAACTTACATATACGATTTGTCATTTTAATACACCAAACTGTTAAAATGTTCAAATATTACATGTATTACTTTCTGTTGTTTGCAGCTTCTTTATTTTGATACTAATTGGGAAATTAAGTCCAAAAGATGCGATCCTCATAAGATAATTGTATAGGTTCAGCGTCGTTATACTTAACCCTTTCCCGGACAAACCCGGGATTTTACGTAGCCGTGAATTTATACTCCAGAAAACATTGTGGTAAAAGAAGAAATTGCTTGTGACAAGCAATTTCTTCTTTTACCACAATATTTTCTACCACATAAGATGGTTTGATTTTAAACTGAATCCAATTTTCATTGTCGTCTGCAGCCTCTTTCAAATTGAACCAGTCTAAAATTTCAAAAAATGGGAAAGGGTTAAATCTGCACACCAAAAAAAGACATACGAGACGAAAAGACCATGCCGTTACGTGTGTAAGTATAACAGCTTGGGCCAACTGAGTATATGAGCCGTCGTCATAGCGCAGTTGGCAGCGCATCAGACTTCTAATTTTCAATCATGGGATATCATGGGTTCGATCCCCGGCGGCGGCAAATATCCTTTCCGACATTTGTCTGTCACCAATGGGTGGATAATCGTAAACCTAAGTGGGATAGCAGCTGGAGGCTGGGAAAGGATGTTATGGTATCCCTGGTGTCCAGTCTAAAATTTTGTCGTCTGGTAATGTGTTAACTTATCGAATAAAGCAGTAAGCTACTTACGCTGTAGTACATGTTCTTATTGAGATAATTAGTACTTGAACAAACGCTCTGATATGCTATTGTATGAAATCTATATTGTTTATAGAACTTGAATCACTGAAGTATCAAGTGGAGTGGAACTTGGAGAGCCAAAGACTTGGGTTTATTTGGTTTGATTTTTGTTACAAAAATACCTTGAAGTATCTTTAAGTGTCCTTACAAGTACATTTGTATCCGTTTTATAGCACGTTAAGGTATCTGTAAAACATGAAGGGAAAGGTATGTTAATCGAACCTATGGAGCTTTTTTCGATATAACGAATTTATTATTTCGTTATCTCGAAATAGTTTTTTCGTTCTACTGAAATAAAAATTTGTGTTTTAAATGACAATTACGGGGGTAACGTACGAACCGAAGTTACGAAGAAATGTTGTTGGTTTTTTTATGAGAGAAGCGCTGAAGAACATATCCACGTATCAGTTTGAAAATCAACAAATTACAATATCACTCAATTACAAAAGGAAGAGAATATTATCTTTTTTTCCTTTTTTTTTCATTGAGGGATGAACCCAAAAACTTGATCACACTGTATGAGACAGGCGAAGCGGATACATGCATTAGTGTGATTAGGTTTTTAGACCCCCCCCCCCCCATGATTTTAAAAACATCATATTTGGGATTTTTTGCATTAAAGAAATAGAATCATTGTTTGTTTAACGTGTTAGATTATATTTTTCATTTCGTGAAAGATAAATCGACCTTACACTGAAAGAAACGATATTCCTTTATTTTCTTATAATTTTATTTTTAATTTCGTCTATCGAAAACGAGCATTCTGATCGGTCGAAAATTATTCATAACTCCATGAACAAAATTTTGAGCACACAGCGATTTTGTATGCTTCCGCACAAAATAGTCCCAGAAAAAGAGGTATCAAAATTTGTAAAGCTTTTTGGGGATTTTTGCTCGATGCTATTAAATTATACGAAATGAAGAGAATATTTTTTGTTTTCATTGAAGTATGAACCGAAAAACCTAATCACACAATGTATGAATCCGCTTCGCGTATTCATGCAGTGTGATTTGGTTTTTCGGTTCATACCTTATTGAAAACAAAAAATATTCTATTCATCTCTTAATTAGTAAAACATGTGGTCAGGGGCATATATTAAAAGACGAAATGGTGGTTGGCCGCCGGAAAGTCCTAACTGCAACTTGAATAATTTGTAGTCTCAACGTTTAAATTGCAAAATAAATCCAAAAAAGCTAAATATAAATACCGAAATTCAAATTCATTTCCGGTCTAAATGAATAGATTTGATTGTTAAATCGATTTTCTGATTTACAACACGACCCGTCAATTTCATGGAAAGTTTGCCATGATTTTTTTATAAAGTTAGAAAACACAGCGAGCCAAGGTAAATTAGTCGTTGAGACAACTCAGCCTGTTTTAAAACCTAAACAAGCTTAATCTGTAGTTTGGGTAATAAATATCCATTATCTTCATGCTGGCTAAATTGACAGATCGTGAGTGTCAATACAAAATCGGTTGACCATTCATATTAAACATTTAGACCGGAAAAGAGCTTTGAACTCCGACATTGGTCGACATTAATGTGAAGTATTCTTGCTGGTTTGACTAGTTAAAGGTCGTAACGCCAGCTCACTCAGTTGTAATTATATACGTTTGGGTCGCCAACCAACCCTATTACTGTTTTGTTACTTATCATTGACCAATATGCTTGCAAATTTACGCCGTTCAAAATCTAAATCGAACTTCCTGTTGGAGTTTGGCAGACTTGTCAAGCGATCTGTCAATTTCTGACCTAACTCTATCTGGAAAGGTTAATGTCAAATCGTTTTATATGTCATATTATTTAGTTTTTATTTTTAGCTGGTCTTTTGTCGCGCAACGGGGCACAGTTGAGCAAAAATAAACCGTCTGGCCCACGTTTCACATAATTTTGATCGCCAACGATTGGTATAAATTTTAAACAAACGTTGTATAAAGATGAACATTTTGTTGGTCCGAGACAAACATTCTGACTGGAGGAAGTTTGCTGTACAAGTCTGTCTATATTTACTTTTTGTCTTACACCCTTACCTTTAAAAGATTCGCTATTAGACTTGTGATTGTCTCATTAATTTTAATCCTTTACTGTTTTACGAAATTTTAGACTAGTCCAATTTGAAAGAGGTCGTAGACGGTATTTTATCGTGAGCTATATGGAATTTTGATACCCTAATGGGTAGAAAACAATGAATGAAATGATGACATTTCTTATAACAAGCAATTTCTTCTTTCCCACAATGTTTTCTCAATGTTTTCTCAAGTATAAAATAATAGGAGACGTAGAAATTACGGGTTGTACCGGAAAGGGTTGAATCAAGTCCCATTTTCTGTAAAATGATACAAGGTGATAAAAATTCTGTAAAATAGTTAAGTGGCGGTTCAAAGCTGTGAATTATTTTTTTTAAGTCACCAGCGTGGTTAGAGAATAAAAATGCGTTTTTAAAACTGATAACACAAGATTCCTCAATCAAATACCTTTTTGATGTTTTTTTTTTCTTCACTTTTTAACTGAACTGTCCATGTGTTTAGTCTGCTTTTTTTTTCTATTTATCTTTTTGTTAGAACAATCTCCATTCTCTTGGGTCGGTTCTTCGTTCCATCTGACTGTCTTCTGCTTGTTACAAGCAATTTCTCCATTTTCCACTATATTTTCCAAAACTTTTGATCTAAAAACTTTGTCAGAATGAGTTTAATTGATCATTCGCTGGCCACTCCAACTTAGTCCATTAGCCCATCCTATTGACTCCGACTGGAAGTTCCCATCGATCTTAACCCTTGTCATGCTGAACCCGGAATATTCCAGTTTTGGCAGAAGGTGTAGACTAAGATCAGACTGCACTTATGTGCAGGCTCATCTTAGTCTACACCTTCTGCTCGTACTTTTCCTGTCAGAGTTGTTTATGAAGTTGATTTCTAAAAGAAATATTGATTTTTTAACAAGTTCTATCAGTACTTTCGGCCCTTTGATTTGACAGTATTTCAGTAAGGTAATCTATTCAGCATGACAAGTGTTAAATGGCGTTATTTTGAAATATTCATAGCCAGAAGCTTGTCACAAACAAATAAATGGTTGGTTGATTCCATAAACGTCGCAAGTACAGCTTGAATAAGCTTGAGTTACAACGTTTAGGTCGCAAAACTAACAAAAATGTTTCGCACAAATGGCAACCAATGTATGAGTTCAAAACTCAATTGACCAATCGTGGCTGTCAATCAAATAAACAGTCGACCAATGAAATTATTCATGGAGACAAGAAATTAGTTTTCATCTCCGCCATTTTTGTTGTTGTTGTTGTTAACAGTTTAATTGGTTTGGCGACGTAAATGTCGTAACTACAGCTTATTCAAGCTGTAGTTACGACGTTTAGGTCACCAACCAACTATTCTACTCTTTTGTTACATGCTATTTGCCTTAAATTTTGCAAAATAACGCCGTTCAAAATCGAAGCGGGAGTTCCATGTCGGGGCAATGGGCGTGGCCAATTGGGTAGGTGGCCAGAGCCAGCGATTAGTCCATTCCAGGGTGAATGAATGATTTGATTGGTCGATTGATTCCCTGAATGACAGCCGCGATTAGTTAATTGTATTATGTCCAAACGTTTCATCTTTAATACACAAAGTTTTTTCTCTGCAGTCTATTTGTTCTTGACCCTGACTTTTGTTTTGGCGACATTTTGGTGTCATTCTATTTATGTCTTCTTTGGTGTTTTTGATTTTATAAATACATGTATTTTCCACAGAGAAAAAATGAAGTCCTTTACTGTGTCCTTATTATTTATGCTTATCTTTTTAGTTTAAGGGAAACTTCTTTTTATACATTCTCATTTTTTCATAATATGGCCTTTATTTTAGATTCTTTAAATTCGTATGTTCAAGTGCATGTCTTAACATTTGGTTTTTCTTAAGCATTGTATATCCTCTGTGAAGCGCCTTTGATTGTTTTTAACATGAAAAGGGCTTTATTGCATTTGGTATAATAATAATGACATCGCCATCTTACTTCGGCGATATCACAATCGTACATTGGTGATATCAATATCTTACTTTCGTGATTTCACCATCGTACCCCGGTGATATCACAATCGTACATTGGCGATATCACAATCGTACATTAGTGATATCATTATCGTACTTTCGTGATTTAACCATCGTACTTGCGCGATATCACCATCTTCCTTTCCTGTTTTCATGATAATACTTTCTTACCCTCTCACTATGCTCCTCGCACTCTCGACTCTAGCGTTTAACCATTACCAGACGGCAAAATTTTAGACTGGTCAAAATTGATAGGAGTTGCAAACGAGAATTTAAAGCTTATGAAATTTTGGGTTTTTAACCTTTGGGGTAGAACATATTGTGGATAATGAAGAAATTGCTTGTAACAAGCGATTTCTTCATTTCCCTCAATGTTTTCAAAGGCTTTTTTTGTTTTGGAGCGTTTAAAAGCATCATTGTGTGGGAATAGGTTAAAAATATAATAAACTATAAGGCAATAGCCCTAAAATGCTTGATAGACTGTTGATATAGTGCATGGTTGAGAGTTCATATTTACACAGAAACTAGCCCAGACTCTGTGTTTTGAAGGACGGGCATGTGAGTAATCTTTATATTCAAACAAAGATTTAAAATCCGAATATTGTCACGTGATATCAGGTTATGATGGGCATATACTGAAATATTACTAGATGTAGCTTTCGTGATATTTCGTGTTGAAAAAATATTTTCTATACAAAAACTGCTTTCTTCCTTTTATGACAAGTACTTTATCCATGATGCTGACAAGAAATATATTGAAATATATATTCTGAAGGGGGAAAATACTTTTCTTTTTTTTTTTTTTTTTTTTGTTTCTATCATTATTTATAAACAATTTCTGCTACAATTCCGTCCTTTAAAGATCCAAAAATGGCTGTCAATTCTACCCCCTGTTATGCTGATCACGGAATATTCCTGCATTGACAATGGCTTTGGCAGGTGTATAGACTAAGATCAGCCTGCAGTCTGATCATAGCCTAAACTACCTGCTTAATCTTGGACACAGGATTTTTTCTAATTATGTAAAAAGTTTTCAAATGTAGTGAAAATAGTAAAAATATTCAGCAGGAAAAGGGTTAAAAGAGGACTAAGCAGTATTACTAATCGGACTGAAATCAGGAGTGCCGTAAATTTCTGTCAAATGAGATATACTTCATCTAAACATCGTGTTCTGTAATCCCAAGAACAAGACATTTCAATCAGAGTTATTTAACCAAACCCTGTCGCGCGTCAAAGGCCTTAAAATCCATTATCGTGTCGAGATAATTGTTTTCATTAAATGGTAAAAAATGCTGCGTAAAAACGAAAAAAAAGGGGGGCCCGAGACAAATTCTGAAAAGAATAAGATTTCGATGCACATATTCCGTCATAAATATACATTATGACAGTATTAAGTCGAACAATATATTCCGACCTGGAACATCGCTTAACCTTCGACTGTTTACACACCAGAAGAACAAAAATGGAAAATTAATGTGGAAATGGTTTCCACCCTAAGAAAAAACGATATAGAAGACTTACAGATTGTCATCTGCAACTTCTTTCAATTTGGACCAGTCTAAAGTTTTGTCGTCTAGTAATTATTGGGTGAAATAAAATGACATCATTTCATATCATACGTGGGATCGTTTCACGTTAATCAGGCCTTTACATGTACATATATGGCCAATGCCGTTTTAACAATGTCAAGCACCTATGTTAACCCTTTACCAGACGACAAAATTTAAGACTGGTCCAAATTGAAAGGAGTTACAAATAAGGGTTTATAGAATTTTAGATTTTTAAAATTTTCTGGGTAGAAAACATTATGTAATGTGAAAAAATTGCTTTTTTCAAGCAATTTCTTTCATTTTATTCAATATTTTTCTGAATATTTTTCTAAAGGGCATCCAAAAGCGTTTCTGTGTGGGAATGGGCTAAATGTAATATCTACTTTTCGAAAATTACATGGCACTGAGAAAGTTTAATTTGCTAAGGATCACCTTTTCGGTCAATGACTTAATGCTCAAAACAAATCGTTTTAAAAATATTTCTTTATAAAGATAGGGTAATATTCGGAGTTGATGACCCCAAATGTAGCATAAATGTATACCAAGCGCAAGGATCCCGGGAAAAGACTAACGCCCTAAAACGTGTTTCATTTTAGCTTTATCTTCACGTGCGTTGGTACATTTAGGATCTTTCAACAAAGTTATCACAATTATCAGATTGGTTTCCATTTCAATATAGCAGATAGACATTAATAGACGCCATCTCAGTCAACATGAGATTTATAGGGGCATTGCGATGCTTCATTCTGGCTTATCCAAAAGTCATGTTGCTAATATCAATAGTGTGTCCGAGAGTGTTGTTTCAAAAATATGGAATCGGTTTATTACGACCGGAAATGTAAGGCATTTACATGGTGGAGGGCTAGAACGCTAAACCAATGAGGTTCAAGACCGATTTCCGGTGGTTCAGGCATGGCGTCACCAATGTGACAACGAAACAACCTTATGTAGGGACTTCGAGAACACTACCGATGTGTGCATAAGGACCCACACCATCAGAAATCAGTTGCATGACTTTTGACTTTTGAAGACGACCTGCAAAATCCGGGTTCCATTGACTTAATATCATGTGCAAATCCTTTTTCACTTGAACCCTAAATGACTGGGCTACAGTCCTGTTTACAGACGAGTCTAGGGTTTTTTGGACTTTAACGATAGACGCTAGGGTATGGAGAATGCCTAATGAGCGTGTTGCTCCAGTTTGTGTGGTAAATAATTCATTCTGTTTGATGACAATACTCGTGCACATAGAGCCTGTATCGCCGATCAATATCCCGAACAAGCCACAATCGTCCGTACGGATCCAAGGACCGAAATTCAATAGAGTATGTTTGGGTTATGTTACAGACAGTTGTTTCATCACGACCCGTGCAACCAGCATCTTTACAAGAGCTCAAACAGGCTTCTCTTGAAGGGTGGGAGCAAATTCAATAATATAAGATCAGGAGGCTTATCAGTAGTATGCGGAAGTATTACCAGGCGGTGATTGAAGCACGGGGACATCTAAAGTGCATAAAACTTCTAAATTTTTGGAAATACTCGATTTCTTTATTTTCATGTTAGCACAGACAATGTTGATTTTTTTACCATTATGCCCTTCGTGTGAGCCTTCCTCTCAAATACCACAGGAACATTCAATCGTTAACAAAATCTCAATACCTAAAACACTTAAGTTCTAGGAAATACAAAAATACTTGTGTAATCTCCTCAAGATACAGATACTTTTTTTTTTCATTATATACCTATAAAAGATATGGAGTAAAATCTGGCTATCTAATACAACTCGACAGATAAAAAATCAATATTCGGCGTGAACTAAAAAAACGTATTCGTCGAGTACCGTTAAACACGGACTCCTTCTTTGTGTATTGACGTTCGTTTTTTTTCCGGAAAGTTGTTTTTTTCTTAATCATTTAAGAGAATTTTCTTAATGTCATGTCCTAAAGGTATATAATAAGGGAATATTACAACAGTGTGTTTTTTCTATGTGTTGTTATCGTGTTCTCGAAACGTGTGTAGGTATTTTTTATTGGATGAGACCGAATAAAAAATACCTACACATGATTCTTGAACACGATAACAACAAATAGAAAAACACACTGTTGTAATATTCCCTATTACAAGAAAAAGGTGATCCTTAACACATTTTGAGTAGTATATATTACCTTAAAGTTATTCGTGTAATTCGCGATATGACGTAGGCTGCTTATCATACAGGTCATTTCTTTCATTAAGAATAGACGAGTTTTCGGTTTTTAGCTAGAAAAGTCTCAGCTTTGATAGCTTAAGTTAACAGACAAGATTTTGAGGTCGTCTTCTAAAGTTCAACGAGTGCAAACTACCAGTGGAGACCTAACCACAAAATCCGTTAAATACCGACGCCATAAAAATTAGTCCTTGTGTATTTCAGAAATATTGCAAGCACTGCTTGCAAGTTCATCTCCTAGGTATTTTTCTATCACTTGAGCACATCGTGTTCAAAGAGGCTGCAGGCGAAAATTTCAAATAGTGGAAAATTCTAAAATATTTATCTCTATAGGTAGTAAACTATGTAGAAAATGAAGAAATTGCTTGTAACAAGCAATTTCTTACTTTTCTATATTGTTCTCCTAAACTATTTTCTTACGGGGCGTAGAAAGGAGGGGTTGTGTTGGAATGGGATAACTCCTTGGTTACTTTAACATCGTTTCTTTATCATGATAACGTTTGACGAAGAAGACTACTGAACAAAACAATGTTTTGTTAGCTTACAGTACTTTCAGTACTTTGATTTTCCATTTGCGTTTAGAATTGGGATTGAATTGAATTGCATTGTTGTATTTTGTTTTTTATTGTTTTTTCTTCTATAATTGAATTATGATTTCCTTCCGGAAAAGCTTTATTTGTGTGAAATTTGTCAAAGAACTTCATCTGCGACTTTGACTTTATTGCTCATCCGTGCTCTTAACTTTTATACTCCATCATCTGTGACATTCAGTTTTATGCTCCTTCATCTGTGACCTTGACTTTTGTATTACTTCATGTGTGACCTTGACTTTTGTGCTACTTTATCTGTGATCTTAACTTTGATACTCCTTTATCTGCGACCTTGACTCTTGTGCTCCTCCATCTGTGAGCTTGACTTTTGCTCTTCTTCACCTGTGACCTTGACTTTAAACTCCGTCATCTGTGGCATTGACTCTGATCTCCTTCACACGTGATGTTGACCTTTGTGCTCCTTCATCTGTGACATTGACTTTTGTGTTTCTTCATCTTTGATCCCCTTCACCTGTGATTTTGACCTTTTCATCTTTGACCTTGACTTTCGTGCTCCTGCATCTGTGACCTTGACTTTCGAGCTTATTCATCCGTGATTTTGATTCTTGTGCTCCTTCATCTGTGGTATTGATTCGTGTGGTACTTCATATGTGACATTGATTCTTGTGCTCCTTCATCTGTTATCTTGACTTTTATGCTCCTTCGCCCGTGATCTTTACTTTTACGTTACTTTGCCTTTGACCCTGACTTTTAATGCTACTTTATCTGTTATCTTAACTGTTTTGCACCTTAACCTGTGACCTAGACTTTTTTGCTTTCTGTTTAAATGTTTTAATCTATCTATATAGTGTCGTAAAAAGAGCTATCGATACTGTACATTTATTTAGCCATGGTCCTGTTTTGAGGTTTCAACCTTCAAGTTTATAAAATTCATTATCTCTGTTACCTAAATTATCCGCTTAACTTACTTATTCTTTAGGCGAATCACATAAAATCACGGCCACGTTAAAACAATGAAGCAGCATTATTTTCTTGTTTACCAAGGTACTTGAACACGGTAAGTGGTTTTACATTATAGGGCTTTACAGTTTTGGAGAGGTCTGTGCAGGTTAACATGGCGACGATGGCGTGTGAACACGAAGATCCACTACTCTATCATATCTCTGACAGAGAAGTTTAATTAATAAATAATATTCTATAAGTGCCTTCAAGTACCTTTACCATTTACAGCAAAATGATAGATTGACTCTTCCAATTTGAAACCGGTACCGTTCCTACTGCGTGTGTAGCATTAGTGCTCTAGGCATATATTGATAGGTCAGCGCAAAATAGTTGTAACTGCCTATAAACATATAGGCAGTTACAACTATTTTGCGCTGACCCATCGATATGGCATTGACCATGACAGAGAATGAAGCGGATACAAGAAGATCCGGGTTCATACTCCCCTGTATAGACTACGAACAGACCTCCTTGGTTCTTTGACGTTCCCGGTGTAAAACACCCATACACACAGAGCTACATTCTGGTTTCGAAATAGTTCACTTCTAGTTGGGCAGGAAATAACAAGTGTCTCTGAAAATCCTTACGCATTTGGAATTGAACTAAAGACCATGTAGACCGGTAGTCCTATGTATTACTACTATAGACCACTGGGCAAGCTTAGGGCTCGTTAAATGTAGCTCAATACGTATCATACCTAATTGACCAATCGCTGGCCCCGCACTTACTCCATTGACCACGCCCATTGACCCCTCCAGGAAGTCCCGCTTTTATATATGACGGCGTTATTTTACTAAAACTATTGTCAGTAGCATGTAACAAAAACGTAGAATAGTTGGTTGTCGATCTAAATATCGTAACCATAGCTTGAAAAAGCTTATTTGCGACGTTTAAGTGGCCAAACAATAAAAATGTCTCACACAAATTCAGGCCAACATTGGAGATTAATCTCAAACAAAGGTAAAAGTCATGGCTCAAGATAAAGGGTTCGATTGAAAATGGGGAACGCTGGTCACGCCCACCGAGCTCCGTCAGGAACTCCTACTTATAATATAGATGTTAATAAAACGCTTTATTCAGCAAAAGTTATGGTCAGTTACAGGTAACAAAAAATGATTGGTTGGTGATTTTCACGTCAGTTTGAATCAGCTGTATGGTCACGACTTTTTATTCACTAAACAATCAAAAGATAAATGTCGGTCAATGTGGAGTTTAAGGTTCACTTCCGGTCTAAATAAATGATTTAATTGATGTAATGATTCTTTGAATGGCAGCCGCAATCCGTAAATGTATTATTCATAAACCATTCTCTGTGTTGTGGGTACTCTTTGGAATTGTCTACCTAAGACTTTATTGAGTACTCACAACCTTATATTCGGCCACGTTAATGGCTATTAACATGTTACAAAAATGTTAAATTGTTGTTTTGCGACCTAAAGGTCGTAATTATAGCATGAATCGCCAAACAACTAAAATGCTTCAAAAAAATGTCTGCCAATTTTGGAGTTGAAATTTCACCTATGGTCAAAATGAATGATTTAATTGGCCATTTTTACGCTCTAGTGAAAAACTTCTGGATTTTTTAATTATGCAATATTCAATTAGTATCAAGTACAACATTTGCTTACCGTTAAAGTGTCGTGAAGTTGAAAATTAGACAAAATGTTGCGAACAGGGAAAAACCTGTTGATATTGTGCAACAAATCAAGGAAATGAGGCGCCATGGGATTCCTTATAAATCCTCTAAATCCGTTTGTATGAAAACCCCGAGCATGATTGGTCAGAAATTTGAGAGATGACACGCGGATCTTTTTCTTTGAAAGTGGTACTAATATAGGATAAACAAATTTACCGATTTCCCATCTTTAAACAAGATTATACAAAATCCTTTTGTGTATTTTATTTCATTGGTATAAATTTGAATACTACGAAGCAGGATCTACCCGGAGTTTTGTTTATATAGGCGAAACCCGAGTTTGTTTTTTGCTGTAAACATGTGTAAACTTCGGATATCCCTAAAGGACGGGTGTCAATTTTCGGACACTATTCTTTAGACAAATATAACGGAGTAAGACAATTTAGTTCTGAATAGAAAACCTCGTAATCCTATTCGTATGACAGCTTGGATAAGTTTTTTTTAAAACTTTGACAAACAATTTCCTTCAGACAACACTTCGCCCAGTTTAAAACTTATTCTAGAAAAATCTATTCAAAGAAATGACGGAGAAAATATCCAAGACTTGTCTAAATTTAGAGCTTTTCTTAAGTAGAGCATTATGCATGGAAAAGAAAGAGTTTCCCAGCAAAATACAAATTCTCTAACGTGACCCCTCAAATCATTGCATAAACGTCATGTGGCTAGTTGAGTAATCGCTGACCCCGCCCACTTACTCCATTAGCCAAGCCCATCGATCCCGACAGAAAGTCCCGATTTTATTTTTTTTAAAGGCGATATTTTGCAAAATTTATGACAAATAGTATGTAACAAAAAGGTAGAATAGTTGGTTGGCGACCTAAAAGTCGTAACTACTGTTTGAAAAAGCTGTAGTAATGACGGTTAAATCGCCAAACCAACAATAAAGGTTAAGAAAAATGGCGGCCAATGCCGGGGATTAAACTCATTTCTTGTCTCAATGAATGATTTCATTTGCCGACTTGTTATTCGATTGACAACCGCGATTGGTCAGTTTTGGATAATATTTTTGTGTGTATTTCCGTTTGTCCATCATCGCAATGCCCATATGAGAACGAAACTACTGAGAACTCCGCCTGATTCTTTAGAGTGTACAATGTAAATCACTGCCTCGGTTTAACGTTTCATCCGAAAGACAGTTTGTTAACTGTGTCAGCCCAGGTCTAAAACCCGTGAATTTAAGGTTTGAATTCGAGTGCTCTATTAACTGACTTATAATATATCGTGGTTGGGTGAGCAAACTGTCGTTAAAACACCTTTTTACGCCATTTGCTCGCACATCGACGATATGCCATGTGCTCAAGTATTTATAAACTAACGACTGACGATTCATTCCGCACGTATCAATCCTTTGGTGAAACACGTGCTGTTCTTATTACAATAGAAATCCATCCTCGTATTTTACGCACGTGCGTGGTACTCCCTATATTGATCGGAGTGCCGGCCACGCCCAGTGAGCTCCGACAGGAAGTTCCATATAGATATTAAGTCGCATTATTTTGCAAAATTTATTGTTAGTAACATGTATCAAACATTAAATAAGCTGTAGTTAGGACGTTTGAGTCGCCGTACCAAAAAAAAAAAACCCGTAAATGTCGACCTATGTTGGAGTTTAAAGTTTTAAGTTCACCTCTGGTCAAAACGAATGATTTGATTGGTTGATTGATTCTTTGGCGTTCATCAATTGCCAAAAGACATCTACTTAATTTTCATTATTTAAATAATAGAACATTATCGTAATAACCCTCGCATTAACCAACGAGAAGAAATATACAAACATGTAGCCCTAGAACCAATGCAGCGAGAGAATGTACTTTCATCCCGATATCTCGGTAACGAATGAATTTCTAAAAACACAAAAATCTAAAGTAAATGTTGGAAGGAAATGAAATGGCTAAACTTTATTATTGTTATTGCATTGATTCGTCAATATTACGGCGTGTTTGCATGTTTACTTTTTAACTTTATCCCACTGTTTTCAAAAATAGATTTGCATTTCCATTAAGAATCACGGTTCTACATTCTTGGTAATAAAACTTTTCCCGTGTTTACATCGCAAATTAATTTGTTTCCACAAGATATATTAAGCATGCATATCTCAATTCATGTTTGCAAAACTTAATATCTAATGCAAAGAAGTTTGTCTGGTTTTTACCTCGATTTGTTTGTAAATGACACACACGAACCATTATAATTTGTTATCCCACGTGATAGGTTACCCATATTTACGAGGCAGGTCGATATCAATTTATGTCAATTTAGTCTTTCTTGTGTTTTCCTTGGTCATTTTGTTGGGCCCAAACCCTAGAGGTTCCGAGTTTGTTTCTCAAGAGCGGTTTACGACAGTCGGCGTTTCATCGACCAACAATTTTTGTGCGGATTTTCCTGATTTCAACTTGAAGCAGAATTGAGGGGGAATATTGAAAGTTAAAAGGACTTATTTCCAAATACATGTAGATGTAAAAATTAATCGTTTGAAACCATCATTATATTTGTTCCCGACAATTTCAACCACACAAGGCGTTTTGAAGATTATTTTTCGAGTTGGAAGACTGTGAAATTTTAGCGAAATTTCAATACCAAGTAACTTGGATTGCGATTGTTAGTCCATAGACCATTCAAATCATATATTTAGACCGGTAATGAATTTCGAGCTCCACCATTCCTGAGAAGCATTTTGTTGGTTTGGCGACTTAAAAGTCGTAACTACAGCTTATTCAAGCTGTAGTTACGACGTTTAGGTCGCCAACCAACCAGTTAACATTTTGGTATACATTATAGACTACAAATTTTGCAAAATAACTCCGTTTAATATCGAAGCGGAAGTTCGTATCGGAGGTAAGTGGGCGGGCTGACGGTCCTTTAATCAAAGAGGACAATGCTTTATATTCTTTGGTGAATATCTAGCAACACTGAGAAACTGTAGAGGTCTTAGAATCACGTGTTTAACCCATTACCAGTCAACAAAATTTCAGACTTATCTAAATTGAAAGAAGTTACCAAATCTTGAATATTTCTGTGTTCCTGGATTGGAAACATTGTCTAAATATACAGAGCATTGTTTTCCTGAGGGGCGTAAAAGGGTGGCATTGTGTTAAAACGGATTAATCAGTTTGATTTTTTCAGTGCAATGCCAAACTGTATTAACTATGATTTATTCAAACAGTTAGGTAACAATTTTTACATCGAGTCGAGGATTTTAGTAAATGTACAGGGGTGTCCTCCCCTCATTCATCATCTCGTAAAATCTCGCGGACGTTAGCTGCGGGACTGTTTTGTACCACGTGGGTTGGCTGAAATGGACATGTTTTGTTGGATGTTTATCAAACTTTCGAGAAAACTGCACAACTTTCACACAATTTGAAAATGTTTTGACCAAGGCTCTTGGTGAGATCAGATAACAGATGGCCTGATAAGGTAAAATTAGAAGCAGGTATTTCCACAACACCTTGATTAAACTGAAGAATTTATTGATTGCGTCCGTGTATCGTTCATACTAGGAGATGAAATCTAAATCTTGATTTGATCTAATAAATCTAGTGTGGAGTTAAAAACAAAAGCTATTAATTATATGAATATACATTTTGTTGTTCACGCAATGAAAGATATATTGCTATTATACGAAAATAAACGATGATTCTAATTTATATATCAACGTAGTGACGTTATCAGTATCTTTGGTAACGTCGAACTGACGTTCAAAATCGCGAAATGAATGAAAGCAGGTCAGGTCATTTCAGTAATTTCACTAGTTCGTCGGTGAAATTTCCGAGTACTTAACGGTTATAAAAATATGAGGCTATATGATAAATAACAGAGAGGGAGAGAAGGGAGAGAGAAAGAGAGAGAGAAGGGGAGGCGGGGACAAGAACGATGACAAAATCGAAAGAGTACGATGAAGAAACTGTCGTAGCACGATGACGCTATTGTAAAAGTACGATAGCGCAATAGTACGATGATGAGAACGCGAGAATACGATTGTGATATTGCGAGATTATGAGCATACGACTGTTATGTCACAATAGTACGACTTAAGATCATGTTACTTTCTCGGGCTCTCGCCATTTTACTGTCGCCTTACAACAATCTTACAGTCGACCCTCGCGTTGGAAACGCAATACAAGATCAGACAAAAATCTTGATTAGAACTCAATAAAAAGTGCAATATTAAAGATTGATTTCTAAAAAGTATTGCACTGTTTGCCTTTCTCGTGCTGTTAAAGAAACATGTGACCCGTCAGGCAAAAATAGACCTTCTGAGAAATGCGTCGATCAAGATCAGACTGTGCGTACGGCACAACCTGGCCAGAATCGAAACTTTTTCATTCAGTGAAGATTTTTTAATATGGAATGGACATTTTACCTTATGATATATATATATTTTTAAAACAGCGAACTTAATTGACCTCCGCAGAAAAACTTAACTTTTTTTTTTCAAGTTTCTGTTTTACGGCCTCAAAGGGGCGAATTTTAGACGGGAACATATTACGCTCATTTTGTATGCTACTCTAATATTTTTGTCAGCATATTTCAATGACTGTAATAATGGCAGAGAAAGACAAAATAATGTAAAATTTATAGCATGTATCATGACCCCGTTTGCATGCCAGAAAGATCGGTATAGTCTAGCAACCAATTTATGTATTTGTTTATTGTTCGAATGATTTCAGAGGGGTGTCAATCTTTCCTTGTAACCACACAAAACGTGCAATTGTATTCTTTAATCCTTTACAAGACGATACAATTTTTGACTGGCTCAAATTCAAAAATGTTGTAAATGGCAATTTTTAGTGAATTGAATTTTATTTATTTACTTTGTATTTCTATTCTATTTTTCATTTATTTATCTTTTTTATTGTCCTTTGAGATAGAAAACAGTGTGAATAATTCTAAAAATTGCTTGAAACAAGCAATATCTCTGTTTTCCACTATATTTTCGATTATTTTTTTTCATCTTCAGGGCGTCAAAAGTCTGATTATTTGGGAATTTACCAATCGTCAGTCAAGGAATATATCGACCAATCAAATCATTTATTCAGCCCAGAATTAAAATTTGAACTCCGTTATTGGCCGCCATTTGTGTAAGACACTTTTGTTGGTTTCGCGACTTAAACGTCGCAACTACAGTTTATTCAAGCCGTTGTAAAGACGTGTAGGTCGCCAACCAACCACTCTTCTGTTTTGTTACATGCTGCTGGCAATAAGATTTTCAAAATAACGCCGTTGCAAATCGAAGCGGGACTTTCTGTTGGAGACAGTAGGCGTGACTTAAGGAGTAAGTGGACGAGGAAAGTGATTGATCAATTGACCAATCGCTGGCCCCGCCCACTGACTACCTAGGCCCCGCCCATTAACTCCGACAGGAAGTTCCGCTTCGATTTTCATTAGCGTTATTTTGAAAAATCAGAAGCATGTAACAAAAAAGTAAAAGGTTGGTTGGTGACCTAAACGTCGTAACTACAGCTTGAAAAAGCTGTAGTTACGTCGTTTAAGGCGCCAAACCAACAATAAAGGTTAATGAAAATGGCGGCCAATGTGGGAGTTGATAAGCTCTGGTCCGGGCCGAATAAATTTTTTGATTGGTCGGTTTATTCCTTGATTGACAGCCGCGATTGGTCAATTAGTTAAAAAAGCTTTAATTCCATAATAATTTAATGCGTTTATTGTTTTTTGTTTGTTTGCTATTTTAGCTCGATTTATACACATGGAAAGAATGTTAGCATCACTCTTTAAACTGCAAAGTTCTTTCATTGCAGTTTGATAAAAAGGCAGCTTTGAAGCAAAGTCGATATATTTATGAATGATCGCACATATATTATTCTTGTACAATATTTCGGTTTTCTTTCATAGGTTTAATGTTTCTTTGTTTATCAATTTAAAAGAAAGATAGATAGATAAATATATAAATGAATAGAAATAAGCTGCATGTGGTATTTAACGTTTTCCGGGTTTGGGTTTAAAACATATTTTATATCCAAAATGACCAACCGGTGACCCCGCCCAATGATTACCTAGACCCCGACGGGAAGTTCCGCTTCGATTTTTAACGACGTTATTTTGCAAAATTTAAGGCCAGTAGCATGTAACAAAAAAGTAAAATGGTTGGTTGGTGACCTAAACATCGTAACTACAGCTTGAATAAGCTGATGTTACGACGTATAAGTCGCCAAACCAACAATAAAGGTTAATAAAAATGGCGGCTAATGTATGAGATCAAAAGCTCAGGTCCGGGCTGAATAACTTATTTGATTGGTCGGTTTATTCCTTGATTGACAGCCGCGATTGGTCAATTGAGATAAGGTTGAACCACAAGTTCCACCAACTCAGAATCGGAACGACCCAAACAGATTACATCTCCTTATTTCACCAAGATGACCATAAGACATGAAAAACAGTGCAAGTGAGAAATGCCACAGAAAAAGAAAAAAATCATAAGCTCAATGCAACATTTCACCCAGAGTTCTCAACAACAACAAAAAGTACGCGATTTTCGTTCGCAAAACAAAAGTGTATTTTACGTTCATTTGGAAATTGAATGAATGTAGGTAATTTTGTAATTACATATAGTGATTTAATATTTTAGTTCATGCTAAAAAAGAAGAAGAGAACTTTTTTTCCAATAAAAATAATCGACTTTGTGTAATCGATCGGACAAAAACAATAGCCGGTCAAATCAGTTATACTATTTAAAAAAGAAAAACTAAAAAAAGAGGGCGTTCTCTTATCACTCTTTGTGATTAATCCAGGAGTATGAGCTGTGAACTAATCCAGTGAAAAATTACCCACAGCGTTTGTCTCTATAGAAAAGGTGACAGGAAAAAGAGATCGATGGTCTAACAAAGATTTAGGGGAATTAAAATAATACCTTTGATGCAGTTTTGATAACTGAAATTCTTGCATTACCCACCAAACGTCCTCAAATCTTTTTCAATATAAAATATTTTTCTATTTAGTTGTTAATAGTTTAGTTTCAGGTAATCAGGTTGTAAGGGACCGTTACACTCTGAATACTATTGACAATAAAATTGATTCAGTATATTGACAAATCTTAAATATCGCCCACAAAATATCAATATATTGTCAATGCTACCATGAGACAAGTATCAAAACGTCCGAAAAGAAATATGAATGAACACAATATGATTTTACAGGATTTCAATACGGAAATACGGATATCAAGTATCGACCAATTCAATAATTGCTTTAAGTAAAAAATATGAAATGGATGGTTAGCGACCACAACCTGATAATAACAAATTGAATAAGCCGTATTAACACTACTACTTAAGCCTAGTCATGCTGTATAAAATACCTTACTGAATTGCTGTAAAATCAAAAGGGGAACAAGCACTAATAAGATTTTTGATCAATAATCAAATCAATATCTCTTTTAGAAATCAATTTCACAAACAACTCTGGCATGCAAAGTACAAGCAGCAGGTTTAGACCAAGATCAGACTGCACTTATGTGCAGGCTGATCTTTGTCTATACCTTCTGCCAAAACCGGAATATTCCGGGTTCAGCATGACAAGGGTAAAAACAAATGTCGCAGTTCCAAATTCACTAACGTTCTAAATGGATGATTTGATTGGTCAATCAGGTTTTTTTTTACGTCGGCGATCCGTAAATTTTTACAGGTACTTGAAGATTTTACTATTATTAATTAGACTTCCAGTAATCGATTGTAATTCTATTCAGTTATTTCTTAAAGGTTCTACAGCTCTCGGATGGAACAAAATTCATCACAAAAAGGTATCCTGAAATCTTCGTTAAAATTGTTTACATATGGACCCTTTTTTAAATAAACACAGAATAGGTCACGAGACAGCTATGGCACACGTCGCCGTGCACAAAACGAAAATAATTTTTGAAAAATATTTATGTTAGCAAAATAAAAAAAAATGACACACATTTCGATTTCGTTCGGCAACGCTTTTCATAGCGGTGTGTGTTCTATTCTGAAAGTATTGACAAAGGCGTCTGTAACAATTTTAACGAAAAGTAAAAATAATTAAGTAATTAAGTTATCACTTCATTTTTGAGTTTTTAGTTATTTTTCTGATAGAAAGCAATAAGTAAAGGTGATTTGTTTCCTCTAGTGTCTCACCTTTGACTCATCGTTTTTAAATTGTCCACATGAACATATATCTTTGTATCAATATTTTTTAGAAGCCCCCACGATTGCCCAACTGAAAATTGTTCATATATTTAATAAAATAATTGTGTATGCTAACTAAAACATCTGACATCTGCCATATCTTTGTGTTTGGACCAATCTAAAATGTTGTCGTCTGGTAATGGGTTAAGTAATTTCTCCAAAGTTATTATCTTTAAAAAGGGGAAAAGGCGATGGAGCTTATTCTTTTTGACAATATCTTAATACACCCAACACTTGGGCTATGTACTGTACTTAAGAAACTTGTGAAAGGCCATGACCTTCACTTGATTGTCGTAATGCAAACATGGTTATTGTTTCAAATATGATACCGGTTAATCCAAGTGCTTAGAATACGCTTAAAACTGGATTAATTTGGTGTGTGAAACTAGGGCAGTGATAGCGAATGAAAACGCCTACATTTCATTCAGCAAGAGAGATATGTCATAACCTTAATAAACAAGCATCGTAGAAGAAGACAACTGTTCTTTGGAATAAGTGTTTTGTCAATAAATCTGTGCTAAGCTCCTCTTTAAAGACTAATTTGCATTTGGACTATCGGTCTACGAAGCTAACATACCGCCATTAATTCGTAGCTTACTATTATACGTCATATATTTGACGGCCTCGTTGGCCATAGAGGTAGTGGGGGACATCGCATAATTGCGGAGAGAAAATATTGTCATGAATTGTGAACCAAACCGTATTCTCTCTACACGCAAAAATCCACGATGAAATCTACAGTCTCTTAAAGAAAAATTACAACGTCTAGGACCGCAACTAATTAGGCGGTAATCGTGCAAACGCCAGCATTCGATTTTCTTTTCTTTGACTGAGTTGAGCGTTTTATTTGAGATCAATACGGTAATTGACCAGTGGCAGATGTCAATCAAAGGATCAACTGACCAATACTTTATTCAGCCCAGACCTGAGCTTCTAACTCCGACATTGGCCACAATTTTTGTTGAATTTAATTGTTGGTTTGGCGACATAAACGTCGTAACTACATCTTATTCAATATGTAGTTACGACGTTTAGGTCATCAACCAACCATTATTCTTTTTGCTACTTGCCAAAGAAAACTGTAAAATAATGCCGCTTAAATTCAAATGGACGTCCTGTTGAGGAAAATGGGCGGGGCTTACACAGTTTGGTTAATTACAGATAGTTTTAACATAATAATAAACCCTTTGTTGGGAAAAATCAGAAGTTACTCTAAGGACAACTTACTTAGTAAAACCATAGCTATGTATTTTACTTCAAGTTTTCAAACACTTTTAGATTAATGTTTCTATGTGATAGTCAATATTGTATCTATTAATGTATGTCATTTTTATCTTATTCATAATTTTGATTGTTTGTTTGCTTTTAAACATATTTTTCTATATAATTATATGGTACTGTGGGTAACATTTTTATTTATTTATTTCTTATTTCATAGCTTATTTTATTTGCCTAGAAGCTGATAAACTTATTCATCCGAAAATGATAAATTTTTAGTCGTGTCTATCAATATTGCGGCCTTCCGATCTGAACTAAATGGTTTCATACCACTGTGAAAAAGAAAAAATAGTACGGAAGAAGTTTGTAGACCGGTGAATGTTTTTATGTCTTGTATGCCTTGGTTATATTATATCATAAGATTTTGTTGTTGTTGTTGTTGTTGTTGTTTTTCATTGATGTCTCAAGTTAATAACGCATAATACTATGAAACCGCGAAATACAAATAAAATTCTAACCACACTTCTGCAGTGCAGTCCCATACAGTGTGATTGGGGCTTAACTTTCAAACTTTTATGAACAAAGGTCTCTGCATTTCTTAAATATAGGAAAAATACACGAAAGTTAAAAGATAATAATACTCGTGTCTACGAAATGATTTCTATTGGACATGCTGATGTTTCCCCCCACTTTTTAGTTCAATAAATTGTTTTACCAGCTAATG